>CM022488.1:15418536-15464334 GCA_011952105.1 Coreoperca whiteheadi
ACATTATAGGCCCCCCCCCCCCTCCCCCCTCCCCCATCTAAGAAGGAGCTGACAAAGATCACTTTGCTGTAAGTTTTCTCCCAGATAGCAGACTCCATTATTTATTTATTTATTGTATTTATTTAATTGGGACAGTGCATGTTAATGAACAAACATGGAATACATGTATTTAAACATGCCGGATTGTAGCCAAGGGATAATTTCCATCCGTAGTCCCACAGGCGAAGGTCACACAGGTCACAAACACATTCATTTGACAGGTGTCCATATCCTACCTTAAGCATACATTAACAATCTCAGCTATTCACTCAGTGAATCAATGAGACACTATTATCTCTTGCAGCTAGCTGGAAAACATTTTGCCATGGACTAAAGTCACCATGTGTCAAGGGTGATGCTTTTCTCTAAAATGTGAATGTTCTTCATTGTACATCACAAAAGAAAAAAAAAAAAAAAGATATTCAGCATTCACTAAACGTAAATAGCTATCAGACATTTTCAGTCATCTATGCCATCAATTATAATAAGTGAATTGAAGCTCGGCCTTGTCTCAATACTGATAAAGGAAATGTATTCTGCAACCCTATTCCTCTGAGCAAGATGTTAATATAGTTGTACTGTAGCTCTGTTGAGTTGGACTACCAGTATTTACCCATAGGGTGAGGACCTGGTAAGGACTATATAAACACTGTCACATGGTATTGTTGAAAACATACGTGGCCTGGACAGGGTGAGTTATGGGTATCAGGAGGTATGGGTAGGGTGGGTGGGTATCTGGGGGCGTTTGCGAGCCGGCCTTGCCATGGCAGATGGGTCCCCACGGTATCCTGCGGGGTGTTGTGCCACCCTGCGGGAAGCCACCAGCTCCAGGCGAGGAGTAAAACTCGCGCTCCAGCTGTCTGTGTTTGTGCCACCTGCGCATACAAGCAATGGAGTTGAAACCTCCTCTCCCCCCTGAACAACAACCACACTGCCCCTGAGGCTCTCTGCTGTCCGCTCCTTCACCTGCTCAGGTAGGAAGCATCCTACATCCATACCCTTTTTCATGGTCTGTAGCTTAGGAAGAGGGACCTGCTTTTTCCTGAACAGTGATGTCCTAAAAGGTCATTACAAACCATAGTTACTGTGATAATTCAGGCAGCACTGTTTATTGGACCAGACTGACACTTGACTAGATATGTTAATAATGACAGAGTAGATACGGGAGGGTGGACACAACAATACAATGTAATGCAATCAACTGCGCTACCCCAGCAATGAATACAACAATTGCAAATTAATTTTTTGTTGAGTCCATTGTAGAGAGCAGTTGATTCAATACTTTTTGATTCCATAATTTGTCCAAACTAATAGAAACACTTAAGAATATAATGCAATATGATGCAATTTTATAGTAATACAGTATGTTTAGGGCAACAACAGACAATTATTTTCATTACAGCTAATTTAGCAATTGTTTTTTCAATTAATAATTTAGGTTATAAAATGACATAAATTAGTTAAATGTATCTATCACCGTTTCCAAATTGACTTCTTCTAATGTCTTGTTCAACCAACAGTCCAAAACCCAAAGATCAACACCACGTCAATGGTGTTAATAACGATGGCAGCCCACAGAGGACATTTGAGTGTATTAAAAAAAAATAGCTCGCATTGTACAGCATCAGTATAAAACAATGCAAAACCTGGAAACCTCATTCAGTCAGATGAACGCTGTGCGTACAGCGCCACCCAAAGGTTCCTGTGTGCAAAATAATCTGATCCTGGAGGGCTGTAGTTACCATTTCCATAGTAAACGGCAGAATTACCGAGGAAGCTATTCCAAACATTATCTTGAATTGACATCAACTGTCTGCGATTTTTTTTTTTGTACTTAAATCACAGTTAATATTGTTCAAATTGCTCTTGTCTTCTTTTGTTGGCAGCTATGTCCAGGCAACGCAACAACGTTACATTGACGTAAACCAGCGTAACGTTAGGTGAAATCAGTGCAGACTGGTTTACGCTGTATTACCGCACTCACGAGTCAAGTGTTCAGGCCGCGTCTGTGAGCCGCTAACGTTAGATGTGTGGGTGGGATTTCGCACACGTTGCGTGCGGACACTAACGTAGTCGTGCAACAGTCAGAAAACTAGTTTGGTGGCTTCATGATTCTTGGTTTGTCTTCGCTGCCATGGACTCCCTGAAGAGCAGTCACCGTTCCCGACCAGTGTTGGTCTGTGTCTTTGTCTTGTGTAGCCAGCTGCCGCCGAGTCTGACGGGAGGTAAGAGTTTGAGTCCTCGCTCGAGGCTAACGTTACATTAGCGGGAGCTGTTTTGCGGGCAAAGCTTCGGTTGTACGCAGCCGAGTTGGATTTAGCATTGCGCAGGCCTGCGTTACAGAGTGCTCCTTGCACTTTTGTTTGCTTAGTCTAACTGTTGGGGCTTCTCTCGGGCAGTTGGACGTGTAAATGTGTCACTGTAACCGAACCAACTTTCCTGAATGTCGACACCGTTGTTTTGCAGATGGCAACACTCACTTTTGAACTGAGCACACTGTTTGTAGTGCACGTAATTACGTTAAAGGTTGTGTGCTTGTTGTGAAACGCAAATAAAGCATTAGAAAATCGTGTTTTCCCTCCCGTGCTGGGTGTACTGCAGGACAGCGTTCTTTGGATTTTCCCTGAAGGTGTCTAAGCATGGCTAATTCGCAACAGAATCCCATTATATAGACTATTAGACAGTACATTTATGTGGAGAAATGGAGCCAATATAGTCATTTACAATGGATACACTAATTGGAATTGTAGGTTTAGGTAAAACACTGCTACAAAGCTGAGACACCGCAGATAAAGGCAAAAGTCTGAGGGATGTGTGAGTTTGTAAACCTTGGGACCGACAGCAGAGCTCCATAGATGGAATAATAATAATAATCTGATCCCAAATAACAAGTGCAGCAATCAGAAAACTACAAGGGGAACAGTCTAGGAAATCGTGACACCATTTGCCCAACAGAGACAGAATCTGCAGTCATTAAAGAGGAACAGTGGTCACAAGGTGAAACTAACCAAACGTGTAGTTTCAACTGCACAGTCTGACGCTTGCAGTCTGTTGGGGGTTGTAGAATGGTATTAACTGGCATTCAACCAAACATGATGCAAAGTTGTTGCAGTATCTTAAAATGGTGATTTAGTTATGTTTATTTAGCCTGTCATATATAATAAGGTGCTTTGTTAATTTGCTTCCTGTAGCTTCTAAATCATCCTACACAGAAGCGCACAGCTGAAGTAAATTTAGAAAGGTCAGATGCCAAACATTTCCGTTACCATGTTTTGTCCCATGATTTTCCTCAGACTGCCCTGCAGACGGACGCACCTGGGTGCAGTTTGAAGACAAATGTTACCACTTTGTCCACGGAGAAGAAGACAAAATCAAAAGCTACACTTTTGAGAGAGCAAAAACCCTCTGCCAGGGATTTGGTACCTGAGACATTTTTTATTTTCAAATTTTTTGTCAAAGACAAAATGACAAATGGACTGTGTTCTCAATGTGTGTGTGATTGTGTTGTAATACATTGCTGTGCTTTTTCTAGAGCTTTTGACCATCCAGAGCGCTAAGGAGAATGACTTTGTCATTAAATATAGCCCACAGGTGTGGAAAGGCATTGTCAACGTGTGGCTGGGAATGTATTATGACACAAACAGTAAGTACCATGTGACTGGAGGACTGTGAAAACTAATGCTAGCTAACTTCCACAAGCTAAAATCTGATTCTCTATGACATTTAAAAAAGGAAAATATACAACTTTTTTACTATAGTTTGGTGGTAACTAGGTGGGAAAATGACACTGGATTTTAAAGGGTTTCTTTTCAGATGTTTGTGATACGTACAGCATATGCATATATTAAGTGTCCTGTCTCAGAGTCCTTTGATCATTTTCTGAAAGTGGTCATTTGTTTCTTTGTTGGGGTTCATAATACTGTTAATTCTACAACAAAAGTCTAACCTCAAGGTTAACTTATCTACATATTTCTGTGCAGTTTTTGGACTGCTTGTCTGTGTCACCTTAAAAGTTCAGCGTGAAAGTGTATTCTTGAGCTTGGAAATAGTAGTTTGGGAAAATAATTTTAACTCCTCTATTTTCTTGAAACGCGTTTGTTTTCCAGAATATGAAGTGCAGTCTGTTAGATTATCCCCTATTTTCTGCTAGTGCCAGCTACTTTTAAAGCATGACAACACTGACTCATCCTTGTCTTTAAATCCTGGCACAACTTCAGGAAATCCTGTTTCTTGATGCAGTCACTGGAGGCACCGTGGGGGAAGCTAAGCCACCAGAAACTCAAACTCACATTTCACTGAGGAAGAAAAAGATGCACATCACAGATTTCTTTCAGCATTATTTGCGTTGTAGCATTCTTGAGTGTAGTTTGTGCGAATGCTGGAGGACCACAGGCAAAGCAAAAGGGCTGCCATAATCCCACCTTTACGTGGTTCACATTACCTGATAGTGGTTGGTATTCCCGCTGCCCGCCATGCTGGAGTGCTGGTTGTTGTATCTTGTCAGGTGACGAGATGAAGTGGTTCGGCGACGACCCTGTGCGATTCACTAACTGGGAGGACAGTTCTTCATCGGACCTCGTGCCTTTGGATACATGTGTGGCTCTGCACAGCAACACGGGAAAGTGGGAGAATATCAGCTGCTTGGATGAAGTGGAGAATGGAGTGATCTGTGAGACAGATCAGAGTAAGATTTATGGCTCTTTATTTCTTTTATGCCACACATAAGTCAAAATGTCTTTTAGACCTTTTGGTATGCTATTGATCTTCCAGAGGTTTCTGAAAGTGACCGATCCATGAGTATGTTGCCAGGATTTGAGTTAGTGTAACCTCGTGGTTGGAATTGTTTTCCACTTGCCTCACTGTGTTGTTTTTGTGTTTTCAGAGGCAGACGAAGCCAAGCAGAGTAAGTCGACCTTTGAGCTTGTTTTTTTTGCAGTTTCTTTACTTATTCTTCTGTTTTTATCGTAGTGACATTCCCTCCGTTGTTACTTGTCCTCCTCAGAACCCAGAGCACTGCTGTCCGCCCTGGTCGTTCTCAGCGTGGTTGCTATCATGGGAGTCTCCGCAGTTATTTGGTTCCTGTACCAGAAGCACGATCTCGGCTCCACTATCCTCACGGCATTCGAGTATCACCCTCCGTTCCGAGTCCTGGACACAGACCAGTCCTGCCTGGTGGAGGCTGAAGAGACCGACAGCGTGCCATAGCAGAACTTTGTCTTCCTTCCACAATAGAAAGCGCCAGGCCCCCTCCTCATTGGGTGGGTTGGGGTTTATGCAAAGACCACGCCAAAACAAACAACACAGTTACGGAAGTAGTTTTGGGTTAAACACATGTCGATGTCATAACTCAGAATAATGTAGTGTGATTGTAAGAAAACTGACACCAGGCTTACTCTAATACTAACCTCCCGCTGTGGCACATAAACATCTTCAGCTTTTTCTTGTCAGCTGCACTAACGAAGAATCATCTGTATTTTTCAGGCTGGTGCATTTTCATCAGCAACTGTAGCCTGGTCATCTGTGATTTGATGTATCATCAGGTTATTATCAGGCACTACACATTTCTTGGATAACTTTTGGGACTATTATCATTATTTCTTTTTGCATATTAAAACTCGTACTTTTGCTTACTCAAAGAGGGAGGGATTAGATGATGAGCAAAACTTTCATGCTTTTTGTGAGCAGACGGAAATTTCCTGTTACAGGGCTACTCCAGCAATTTAGTAATGCATTCCCATATACTTGGGGAACTAACAAGAGGGAGATTGAAATAAGAATGGTCAACTGATGCAGCAGAGAATACGATTTTCAGTCCCTAAAATGTGTCAAGCTCCAAAAATGCTGGATTCTACATTTCACATAATGCAACCAATCACATGTTTCCATTTGACCCTCACTGCCTGGTAAATGCTCCGCGCCCCCAGTTTGTAACACAGGCTTTCTGTTATACATTAGTTGTCTGTAAACCCAAGCTGAGATGACCCTGACGACATAATTTTCTCAGAAATAATCCCTCCAGAGGCACATTTGTTTATACAGCCATGATTACTTAACTGACCCTTTATGTGGACAATCAGTGGAGTGTCCCTTTTAAGCAGTATTCCAAGAAACAGGAATTCTCAGTCGCACGCTATCAAGGGCAAAGGTAAGTACCTTGATCTGAGAGAGCCCAGCTAGAGTATGAGCAATTCCCTTGTTACTCCATGCATGTACATGTAGCCAGGGAGGTAGATTTGCACAGTCCATAAATCAGATTCTTTCCTAGGTAAAATATATTAAAATGGCAAGCTGTTCTAAAGCAATCAGAGAACATCCTGACAGATTTCCCTGCACTCTGTCCTGGGCTTTAGTTTTTATTGTTACAAGGTGCAAAACTAACAAAATATAGTAATTAAAGCCAGATTTAGTTAAGTCATGACACTGATCAAAGTCTTTATTCATTCCAGGATATTTTGAAGATGCTATCATGAAAATAATTTATTCACGTTTCATCTGCCCTTTTATGTACTTTTTACCTGATCAAAGATAAAAAATTTATTATTGGGGTTTATGTTAAGTATTCCCCTGCTGCCCTATGAAATTCAATCTTGGCATTATCGTCGTTTTATTTTTTTTAGAGATTGGTCATGATTTTAGTGTTGAAAATAAATCCTCCCGTGACCTTAAAGACAATCAAGATTTGGCTGTGGGATAAGTGTATTGCAGAATTATGACCAGAGTTCTAATTTTTTAACAGCATGGATGCTTTTGTGCAATATTTGAGATTCATTTAGCAGGATCTGAGCCCTTGTGTGTTTTTCATAATAAAGTATGACTATAAGAAAGGCTTCTTTTTGCTTTTACTTAACTGATCTGAGTGAGAAAGTTCTATTAGGCAGTAGAAGAAAGTATTTCTAGTATTCGGCTGCCAAAAATATGTCGGCTTCCAGCCTTGGGTTGTCCAGCAGTGTCAAAAATGTGCAAATTGTAAAAAAGAGTGACTTCTAAATTCTGTGTGATCTATATAGAACATTTCTGCTAAATATATATGTTGATGCATAATTGAGGAGAAAAGGATGAATTAGGACACTGAAATTGGGGATAGAGTCTTAATTAGTTCTGAGAGGATCTCTAAATCACTGTCATCTGAAAAGTGTCACTCCCTCCAAATGTCCAGTGGCTCTGTTGACATCTCAGCATGGGCCAAGATGAAACAGAACTGAGAGAAGTCAGCCGGAAATCTTTTTTTTCTCTTCCCATTCATGCACATCTAATTTTAGACCTCCAAGAACTTGGTCATCTAACAAATTCTCTTTAAATCTCTTTTTGTTGAGGACTTCCTCTTGATGTTTTTAGCATCTAGTTATGAGTGCTCAAAGGTATTTGTGGACCAACATTTACTGAAGTAGCACACTAATAGCGAACCATAACAATAACCTTTTCCTGGGAGCATTCCAGGTAATTTCTAGGTTTGGCCACAAGGTGGGACAGGGAATCACATTTCTGTCAAGACCCTTCCTTGACACAACAGGAAGGGGATTTTCTCCCAATAATTAATGAGGTCTGGAAACATTCTGATTTCTAACAGTCTGATTTCTAAAAATGACACACCAAGTCTAGAGGTAACAAATATCTTTAAACATGAACACATAGTCAATAGAGTAGATGAAACACAAGCTCTGTTGTGAAGTTATAGAATGCTTATCTTGTCTCCACAAGCTGAGGTGAAAGTCCTCTTGATGATTAAGAAAGTCATGTATTCTCGCCGTGGAAGCCAATAATTAACGTGCCATGTGAGATAAAGGTCCAAACAGCAGAATGGGAGTGGAGAGGACCATGGTTGCAGTGTGGGGTAGAGGACTGAAGCCACCGGGGCTGTGTGTGGGGTTATGTGTGGTTGGAGATGTTGAACTGTTGCTTTGTTTAAGTTGTGGTTAAAATATCCTCTTGCAAAAATCATACACTAAGGGAATCCACGTAAACTGGAGTGAAAGAGGCCTATGTTGTCAATAATGGTTGTGAAAAAAACAATGCTGATTTTTATGCATTACTCAGACATGGATTACTTCAGTAATGTACACCACCTCCAATGTACAGATTGGGCTTTTAAAAATGATGTACTTGGTTAGATTTCAGCAGATATTTATTTTCAAAACTCAAATTTAGAAGACCAAAGAGTGGTTTTACGCTAATGAATATTCAACAAAATATAATTTATTCAAGATACAATAGCTGATTGCCGTGAGTAAGCTTCCGTCTTTGTGGACCTCTGAATGATACATTAGAAAGCTTGGAGTGTAATTGTAAATGTTCCTTTCTTAAAACAAGTTCTGGTTCCAGGTCTCTTAATTGCTGCTCCAACCTAAAATGTTTTTAGCGATTTAAATAGAATTATTTAAGATTAAATAATGACGTGAAAACAAAGCGGCAATTCAGTCCGATTATCAGACTGTATCAGGTCTGCTGAACCTGCACACGTTTCTCATTTGTAAAGCTACAGAAAAGTGTTTAGCTCCTGTATGTCACTAGTTACAACAGAGAAAAACGTGTATTGGCATGCAAAAGGCATAATTATGAAAATTAATTGTAACACTAATATACTGAAAAGCCTCATTTGATTTTGTAGAAATAATGGGCTTGAATTTAATTTATGATGAACCAGAGGCATAACCATTTATTTTTTGCTAACAGATTTCAACTTAAGTGATTTATGCTGTTACATCCCTAAAACCATCTTTTATGTTTAACTGGGATGTATGTATTTTATTATCACAGCGGGGCTGTTGCCTCATCACAATGGCTGTAATGGCCTATTTTCGCCCAAATAATAGCAGATGAATTTCATTCACACATCTGCCACACCACTGCTCGAAGCAGGAAGAGGTCTACGCTGACCCAGAATTACTAATTAAAATGGACATCGGTGACAGATGGAATAAAAATGAAAGCCACGCTGGATCACAAGACACAAGTTCATTAAGCCTGTGATTTATCAAGTTATTTGTCAATAAAACACAATACAGAACACATAAAACAACCCCTTGGCTTGCTTATATACTTCACAATGTCTTAAACATATAAATCCATAAGAAACAGTACTGACTCTGGTCTTTTTGTAAATACAAAAGCCAGAGTCAAAGTCAGTCAGAACTCCTTCCTGCCTTTCCGGGTTCACATCTCCTTTTCTCAGGATTCTACCAGATACAGCATGAGTCGTTTCTATTCAGCTCATCCTCTATTCATGTTCCAGTCTTTCCTGGGAAAGGTGTCTGTACACAGAAGGGTAGAGCATCTGTTTCTCATGTCCTGGAAGTCTCATGTTTCTCCCTCATTCACTATCCTGGAACATGCTCCAATTAACAGAGGAAAACAAAGGTCACTATTTTGACTGCTCTCTGACTGGCCATGCTAGATGAACAGTAGTGTACTCTATTTGATGTCAAAACATGCCGTACTACTCTTCTTTACCACCTACAGGGCTACGGTAATCTTAGTTATGTTACAATTTGGATGTGTAAAATGAATGTGTCTAATATAAAGTATGCCACATATTTACAAGTGTTTGATGAATGTAAATAACTGTAACTGTACTGTAAGAAGATACAGTGTGACTGAGTGCAGGCTTACATTTTTATATCTGACAACTCCCATGGTGTGGCAGATTTGGGGGATTGGTTAGCTCAAAATAGTCAAAAACACTGTATTAGAGCCTAGAGTTTAAACTGCATATACCACACATAAACAATCACATAGATGCAAACGTAAGTGATACACAGTAGATTTTTTTTTAGCTCAGACACTGTGCCATTTTCTAAATCAAATGCATGTGCAGGGCTGGAAGGCTTTGGTGTTAAAGGGATCAGAGTATTGTGCGCTGACATGATTAAAATCAGTATTATTTAAATATGTCAGGACAAAAAAAAAAATCAATGACAGTAAGTCCAACTCCTATGCCTAGACTGAGGGTATAGTGAGTTTTCTGTGGACTGATAGAAAAATAATAATTAAAAAGAAAAGCATCATCTTAATTTGTTTTCCATCAGTCTCTAGAGAGATCATCTTTGCTGTGTCTTTGGTATCTCATTATACTTTCTAATCAAGACTCTTTAACAATCCCTTTAAAGGGGACAGACTGTTTGCCCTTCCCCCAGCATGCTGCTGCATTGCAGCCATCGACTGCGATTTATTATGTTACAAATGACCAAGGTAGGCCGACATTTTGATGGTACAATATGAAAAACCACGGCCGGAAAAGGCTTTCGAAAGTGACGCTGCATTGATCTCTCCCATCGCTCATTCTCTCTAATGAAGATTGTCCAATACAATTAAAAACCCAGGTATCCTGTGGCTCGGCTGACAAATTTATCACATCATTTTTTTTACTCCCTCACCATGTGTGTTCATCCAGCAGCTAAAGATGACAGAATCAGGGGGGAGAAAAATCAATGAGCACAAGGGATGGTGAACAAGCAAATAAACCGGGTTTCAATTACAAATGCTGATCAAGGATTTTTTTTTCCCTCCACGTCTTTATTTCAAATGTGCCCTTGTACCTTATTTACTGTATCCGATTAACTCCACGTCATGTACAGTACAGTGTGCTTTGGCAAAAGGTGCAGTGCAATGAATGGAAATCCACTCCATCCCCTGAACACTAACACCTCAAGACATGGCGCAACGTACTGTAATTACAAGACGTGACAAATCAAACGCAGAAATCTCATTACCTTGACTCTCTAGACAATTTTAACAAAAGACTCTGGAAAAGGGAAAATATAATTTACTTGCTGCTACTGCATGTTACTTTTCTATATTTGGATCTTTAGCGTTTGTTGTCTGTTTTAAGGTGTCTGTTTTTGCCATGCCGCAATCCAAATTTTGCTTGATGGGCAGTACGACTGACCTGAACTGTTATACCAAATAAAGCACCATCAAATCTTCATAAAAAAGACATTTAGTCAGTCAATTTAACTTTTAGATGTTACACAACACTCTATGCTCACTGTCAGCAAGACAATGATATTATACAATATTGCCTGCATCCTTTGGTTTATTAATTACAGAACAAACTATGTGTGCAGTATAATCTACTACCAAATGCAATAGGCAGTCTGTCCTGAAACCTTATTTTGACTTTTTTTTTTTTAAATATTACACCAGGCGATAGGTGACTTATATAGCTTTATATCAAAGGATTATAAATCCTGAAAATGTGTAGCATCTGAAAACTTTAAAAATAGTTGGAGGCAGGATTGTGTTTTCACTGTCACACCAGGGATGGTGGAAATTGAAAAGCTCTTGAAGCTTATGCACCTGTTTGTGAAGGACCTTACCTACCTTTGCACATATAGGTCCTATATAGTCTATCAGAATCAGAGTCAGCTTTATTGGCCAGGTATGTGTACACATACAAGGAATTTGACTCCGGTTTTACCTTGCTCTCCAAGTACATACACAGAAGGTGGACATAGGTGTGGCTAAGAACAAGGACAACACACTCAACAAGGTAGACAAACATTAAGCTACTATATGCCCATTTAGGTACTATGTGCAATATAGTTTGTTTTTTAGACAAAGTACCAATACAAAACAACAGTAACATCTGTAAACAGTAAGACAATTAGTGCAATGGTGCTGGAACAAATATGATTAATGTAACAGGTTGCTTTATATACATGAGGCAGGCGGATATGGTAGTTTATACAGTGTGTACAACGAGTAATGATCAGTGTAAGGTTGTTGTAATAACAAATCAGTGATCAGTACCGTTTTGATGAAGCCTGCATCATCATTTAATTTATGGTATCTATTTCTACATCTGTGGCTGCTCATAGTCTAGGCGCACCTCATGCGCTCCCACCTTCCAGACGCGTTTAGTGTCACCGCAGAGAGTGTGTGCACGTGCCGGCCGCAGTTTTCAGAACAAAAGTTTGCGCCGTAGAAGCCTTCGGCTGACGTCACTTCTCCTGAGTTGCTTGGGGTGAAACGGAGGAGAGAGTCTCTTCAATCTGCGATTAGAGACCAACACGTTCAGTCAAACATACACACACAACACACTCCGGACTCAATTACTGACCACGTCTCCATTCATCGCTTTCGACATCCCTCACACAGCGCCAAAAACTGGGAAGTAAATTAACACAGTGTTTTTTCATTTCGCTTTTTTTTAATTTTGTTGCAAGGAAATACACCGATTTTCGACGACAAGGTGAGTTGAATTGTCTGTGTTTAGCCTTCGGGAGTTTGCAACCTTGGGTCGCTAGGTATTACTCCCCAACGTGCGCCCAGCAGTGTGTTATTTCACGAATCATTTCTGTCGCCGGGGCTAGCAGCTAGGCTAATGTTCTTTTGCTAAACCCGGTAGCATCCTTTCCCAACACTTGCCCGAGGCGCTATCCGCTCCGTGGGTTCAACACGGCGGAGGAAAAAAAAAAATCATCAAAAGTTCACGTCAAAGTGGAGGCTGCGTTTTCGGACGTCGCCGATCGAAACTTTGTTCAGAATATAACTGGCGTCGTGTTGCTTTTGCAACTTGGTCGTAAGAGGAGTGTTCTGACATGAGAGTTGAGCAACTAACGTTAACGTGCCGCCGGCGCGTTACAGCCAGCGCTCTTCAGTGTTGTCGGTAACGTTAGCTAACGTTACTGTGCGGCGTGGGTCTGGTCTTTGTTGCCAGCCGGTCCACTCTGCGGATCCCCCGTCTGTCCACACGCGTCAATGCGCGGAAAATGGAAACATGCACATGAATGAGCTCGTCGGGATATTAGGTTGTTTGTTTTAGCTCACAGCACGCCTCTTTTTTTTTTTCACCCCTTTGTTTTGAGGTGTATCATATAAAAAGTAGTGTCTGCCTGCCTGTGTAACGTTAATGCTTATTGCGGCTTTAAGCGCAGTGTG
This sequence comes from Coreoperca whiteheadi, assembly GCA_011952105.1. Classification (NCBI taxonomy): domain Eukaryota; kingdom Metazoa; phylum Chordata; class Actinopteri; order Centrarchiformes; family Sinipercidae; genus Coreoperca; species Coreoperca whiteheadi. The sequence continues at coordinate 15,431,452 of CM022488.1, forward strand.
ACAACATGAAATGATCAAACCGCTGGATGTAACACCGGTGGGTTGTAGTAATGTTTTAGCTTCTTCGTCTTTCCTAACATTGAATTATGCGTTATCCGTGTTAAAGCCGGGGGCTGCCCGCTGGCATCCCCCCCTCCCTCTCTGTCTTCCCTTTTTGTTGCTTCCTCTTAAAAGAGAGTGCAGCTAATGCAGCAGCTGCGGTCTGGGCTGAAACCTACGCTTTGAGATTATGACAATACCCTCCATTTTTCTGCTTTCATATTAACAACAAGGCATTCGCCATCTTGTGGTATTCAATTAGCACGGCCTGTGTGAACGGGATTAATCCGCAACAAAGTTGCGAAACTTTTGGAGGAGAAGAAGATCTGAATGATACAACCTTTATTTATGCTGAATTGGAATTGAAAGCAGTATTTTATTCGCACACGTGTAATAGGTTTATGAGCTCTGTGGAGTTTGATTTCAACACTGATTGTATGTTATGAAACTGCAGTCCAACCACACTCACCTGCTTGTGATGACGTGTGCACACATTTGGTTTGGCCCCAGAAATGTAATAATCTGGGTGCCACAAACTCCCAGTGCATTTTGTCATTGCTCTGATTTCTTCCCTGTGCACTGTGGGGTTTTTCTATGCTGGGCCTACTCAGCTTCCTCTAAGTTTCAAGAAACCTTTTATCTTAATAATTTGGCTTCGTTCTATTCAAGTGTCCAAATAAAGCGTGACAGTGTTACAGCGAGCCAGCATGCAGGACCCCGAAAGAGAAGCAGCTAAATGGAATTCAGCCATCATTAACTGTATTATTTACACCTGTGATTTTCCTACTGTGACATAATGTCTTTTGTGACAAGGGCCTGTGGATGTTTAGAACCTGAGCAAGATCCTTTCTCAGGAAAGTAACTTGTATTTATGCCCCTTCAAACTTCGTCATGACGGCATCAACCACACCTTATACACAAGAGTATGTGCTGCACCTTGAATTGTGCTCATACAGTCGATAGAGCTGCTTATAAAATTTGACTCGCGTCATTTAGTTTGTTTTAGCAGGCATCTTTTGTTTGCTGCAAGGCAAGGTGGAGCTGATTAGTCTTCACAGATGTAATTGATGATAATGAAACAGACCTAAGTGAAATGGCAGTAAACATGATTCCTGCTAAAGTCCATCATTTAAATGGCTTCAGTAGCCAAGGCAGCAAGATAAATCAGATCACAGCCTCGATGTGTTATGCATGCATCCAGTAACTGCCAATGAATCAAAACACAGGTAGAAGGTCACTAAATTTGCCTCATATTTATTCAGAGCACATGTCCTTGAAAACCTCTGCCGAGAGAACAATGTTGAAGTGCTGTGTGTGTACTAAGATTCTAATATGAGCTTTAACATTGAGAAATCAAAAGATTCAGCAACTTGGATTTGAATTGTAAAAACATTGCAGGGCTTTTTGTTGTTCTAGGCGCTAAACACGAATGTAGCTCATGGTTGCTGTATTACTTAAAGGAGCACTTTTAAATGTTAGCAGTCAGACTAAAAAATATCTTCAGCTTAATGATTTTTTTTCAGAGATTTCTTACACTTTATAACTATTCACTGTATCACTTAAAATAACTACTTCTCAACTACAGCTTACTATAAACGTATAGACTTAGACAATACACCACATAGTATATCAGCATTGTTAGATATTTGTGCATGAGGTCAAGACCTAGAGTCAGTTGTCTAATATTTCATGTTTCCTGGGTTACCAAGTTGTGTTAGATGTAGCCAGATTTGGGTTTTTCTTTTTCTGAACTGGTCACAGTGCTCACCATTTCAAGTGGGGATCACATTAAGCATTTCTGTAGCCCGTCGTGGTGTAGTCTCACAGAAGATGGGATGGTCCACTTTTTATGTTCCCTTGGCCTTTTGAAAGGGCCAAAGAAAGGAAAAAAAAAAAAAAAAAAGCAGTAATAATTGTGCTTTCACCCATTTTCACCCTGTCTCTTCTACTCTTATCCTTTCCAAATCGCACTCATTAATCAAAGGTGCTGGTCTCCTGCTGAGGGCTGAGTAGGTTCATCAATTTGGCAGCCAGCTTGCTGTAAGGAACAGTGCAGAGGCTCTTAACACACAAGCATAAATAAATCTATGGTCTTTATATGCAAGGCCTGAAGGTTAATACTGTATAATTCAATGTACCCTCTTTGTCTGTTGTGATTGATGTTTTTAAACATGTAAGGCTTGACGGGAGTCCCTTTTTTGTAGGTCAGTGTTGACACTCTATGATTGGTTGAGCTTGGGGGGAGCGGTACGAGGGAGGTGGATTATTAGGAATATGTCAGGGAGATTACTCTTTTTCACTCATCTTTCTGGTCTATTTTGCTCTCCGCCTGGAGATGCTTGTCACAGTGCTTTATTTGAACCAATGATGCTTCTGAGATTGAAGTCTCCCTGCTGTGTTAATGGGGCTGATGCTTAAAATGCTAGTGGTTTGGATGCTTAGTATTTATTTGCCTCCTTTGCTGCAGGATATGCGGGCCAGCTGAGAGAGAGTGACTCCATATTCATAATTCTTAGTCAGATAGTGACAGGACTAATACAGACCTTTTGTCCAGTTTCTGTTGCCAGCCATTCCACTCTCACACAATGACTGTGCCTCAGCAGCCCCCTTTTTTATTGATCCTCATGAATTTAAAATCTGGTCACTGCTGCTACAAACACTTCCCACCGCTGTGCTAAGCACGCTGCTGCAGGCACATTTAAAAATATTTAATTCTTACTCAACATTGTCTGGCCTGATACGAGATGGGGGGGGGGGATAAATGTATCCCTAAAAATGTCAGCCAAGGCCAAATCTAAGGCTTAATGAACCTCATTGGCTAAATTCTTGCCATAATGAGACATTATGCAGGCAGTGGGCATGCATCTTTGCATGTCATGAGTATTGCAACGCTCTTACTTACAAAAATTGAAAATTCTTATATTGAAGACACCATAAAGGTACACATCTAACCACTCATTATATGATGTACAACTTTAAACAAACTCCTTTTTATTGACATTCTCTGAAGTGTTTTAGTTGAGTGGTTTAAATTGATCCTCAGTTCAGGTGGAGTAGATTACCAAGAAATAATCTCTGCAAGGAACCTCACAAATATGTAGACCCACTACAGTTTTAATCACAATGATTCTGATAATCAGAATTGCTCCCGCCATTGTTCAGGCGCGAAACCACAGTAATATATTGATAACCTGTTTGACAATATCTGTTTCACACAAATGATGTCAATAAGCTTCAATTTTTCATTAGCAAAACAGTGAGGGAAAATTAGGTTAAACCTGTTAACGTATCTGAAAGAATGTTTTATATTGGACCGATATCAACAAAATGTTCACTGCCCATGTTTTCATTTAGCTCTTCACACGTGTACCTGTGCATTGCAAGTAAATTACAGCATGGCAAAACGAATACAACAACGTGGTTAATGTTTATGTCAACCAACACACGTTTTTCTTTTCACTGTGCTATATGAATGTCACACTGCTTTCTGTGATGGCACTGAATGTTGCCATTGAATGTAATGTTACTAATGTAAAAAGCTCCATATTAGCAGAATTTTTTAGGAGACAGTGTTGGTTTGTCAGAGCTGAGAGGGTGAGACTAACAAATGAAGAAAAGATATTAAGGTCTAGTCTTAAACATTATGTTCACCCTGACCTCACTAGCAAGCTGAAACCCTCAAATCATGTGACATAAGGACTGTCAAGGAGACTATGAAGAGGGAACCTGCCTTTTGGTACCCAGGTTACCTATTAGTTATTACTCATGACTTGTTTAACAGCTTTCTGTGTAGGGAGGCCAGTGCCATTATCTTTTTCTTTAAATGATCGGCCGCTTAGTAACATGAGGCTCTGCCTTGTAGTAGTTCAAAGACTTTTTGCAACAACCAATTATTTGAAACTAGAGAGTGACCTTTTTACACTTGATACTGAATGAAACAGCCAAGTAATCGACAGTAATCTCTTTAACGCTGGTAATCACACTGCAAACTGATCCAGATGGAACTGTAAGGTGACCCACATGTAGATGACGCACAACAAAATGTTGCTACGGATGCAAGAGCATGGAGGCTATATTTGTGATGTTATGAGAGAGCCAGTGTTTGCTGTTCATAATTAGAAAGTATAGAGAGGGGGGTAACAACATTTCTGTATCGGAAAATATATGTGACCGATGAAAGTGGCAGGTCTGTTGATTCGATCAGGAGCCTTTTTACTTTTGAACAGTTTTTTCCACTCGAGACATTTTTAAATGATCAATTTTGTTCTGGTGGGTCATTGTGACATGAAGAGAGCTTTATGTGAAAGCCATTGCACCTGTCTTGGTAGACATTTTGATCAAAAGCCAACTCCGTTATGAAGATATGTGGCTGGGTCAGGAACGTGTTAACCTGTGATGTCCAGATTAAATATCTCCTAAAATCATTACCAAAGAAATGGGCTTGTTAGGCTTTCTTAACGCTCTGTCGTATTGTATGATGAGACCCTTCAAAAACAGCATACAGGTGCTATAAGCAAAGCATTTAGACCACCAGTCTCAAGTAGCAATCCACTTAGTTATGTTATGAATAATTGTATTAAATAGAGATTAGTAAACATAACAGTTACTAATAATAAACAGGTAACTTTGAGAAAGCATATGTTGTCTTAACAATTACTAAACCAAACAAACCAACACCAAAAAGCAGAATGGATGGCCTAAAGCAAGCTCAGTTAGTTAATTTGAGTTAAATTAAATTAGTTTCTTACTTTTTGGTATTGGGTAATGGTCAGATTTCCTCATGCCTTTATCAGGTCAAATGTAGGACTGAAACTGTGTTAATAAAGTGAGTTCAAGTCACTGACAGTGTGCAGGATCTTTTGTTTTCTTTGCAGTAATAATGTTAGCCAGTTAATGTTTGTTTGTCATTAGTATAAGACTTTTATTCTCTTGTGTTTTCCATAGTTGGACTTTAATTCATTTAAATATGTACTTGTCAAAAGAAAACCTCAAGGGAAGGTTTGGCCTGGCAATAACTATGTTCTTATTTCTAGCAGCAAGCTTGACTTTCTGTAACCTGATCACAATCAAAAAAATGCCCCATTTCAGTAGGATTGTGGATATTCAGAACAGGTGTGTTACCCAGAAAAAAAAAAAAAGTGCCTGTCGTTTGTCTTTCATAACGATGTGAATAAAACCTTAAATTGTAGCCCGTTAGGATGGAAGCTTACTCCTTTTTGATACTATTAGTTCGCATGCAGCCATTTTTAAACTAAACTATGAGGATTATAACATCACAGCCTTCAGCTGTTAAAAATCAGTCAACGATCCTTTTTTTGCTTTTCCAATAGTATTCTCTCAGAAGAGAGTTTTTAGAGAGGGGTGGTGTACAATAAGATACATTGCTACTTCTTTGATTATCATACTCATGCTAAGTGATAATATAGAACTTAAGAACACTTAGTGATCTCAAAAAGGTTGTTGTTCTATGGTATTTTCAGTGCGTAGGCTTGATTTAGTTCAGATTTACTAAACAGGACCAGCACTTAAATACTGGTATGGTTGTAGAAACACCTTAGACCGTGATTGTGAGTCATGTATGAAGACTTGAAAGGATTTAAGTGATTCAGGATAGTTTCAAAGATTGAAGCTGGTTTAGACTCCCACTTTACTTTACATTCCAAACAAAATGAACCCAGATGGAAATGCATAAGTAGTATACATGTGGCGGCTGGTCATACATGTGGTGAAATTTCAGTAGAAGGGGTAGACTTTGAAGCTTGGTATTTGAGCATGTATTACATGCATACATTGAGCAGGATGTTTCAGTTTCTGCTCAAAATAAGCCATTTATTTGATACAGTTTCCTGGATTTCTGCAAAAATAAAATGTTCCTACTCTTGTTATACAGGAGTAGACCATAATCCAATTCCTCCCAAGTGTTCTTGTCATGTCCCATTGCCCTGTGTTGTCTCTTGGAGCAGGAGTTTGATTTTCTGCTCATGTTTAAAATGAATAACTCCTCTCCCCGTGGGTCTATATTACCATTTTTATTTAATTTTCATGGAGCTTTCAGATAGGAACGATGCTGAGTGAGTAAATCGATAAAACCAAGCAATGAATCTGACTGCTGTTGTCTCGTGTTTCAGGTGCAGAGCAGTGATGTCACAGAACTGAGGACCGTCTCATACAGTAAGTGTTTGGTTGCATCAGCTACCTATTGTCCATCTGTGCCAGTGTGCTCTTTTGAAGTGCCCCTATTGGTTTTGTATAGGAAAAAACAGTTTCCTTTGTTAAATTGGAAAAAGTAACTCATGAATGGAAATGCAGGACTAAGCGGAACAACTCATTTTAAAGTATTATTTAGGTTTAGGATTAGAATTTTCCAATTAGGTTGAGATTTAACAAAGTCCTCCGTTATGAAATTAGTTTGTGCTGCATTACACTTTGCTCTCATTTTGTGTGTATCTAATTAATTCCCTGTCTTTCTTAGAATTAGAGTGTCAAGGCTTCAGAACATATTTAAATCTCTTAGGAGAGCAAAGAAAACTTTTATGACTATGGGGTATATTAAGATAAATTACTCTGAGTCAAACAGGGGTAATTGGTGGAGTTGGAGCTATTGTTTGGCTTTGTTTCAAACTTTAATTTGGGCTACCCCGCATACACAGATGTTTCCTGGCTGCTATTAAAAATGGAATTGTTGCCCCAAGACAGAGGTGGTGGGTATGTCAAATTCAGTTCCCTTCAGCCTGAGCTCTACTCTATCAGAAAGTGTGACAGCTGTTTTCTCTGACAGCAATACTTGCTGCCAAATTATGAGAGAGGTAATTTGGAGTCTTGCAAGCACAGTTAAATTTTCTCTGTTGTACATGCTCCATTGTGGAGTAGGCGTGAATTGATGAGAGGTATGTATTATGTTTTTTTCCAAGCAGTGGATATATGAGGCCAATTGCACTTGGTTATTATCACACTAAATAAACACAGTTTCAAACAGACAAACTTTAAATGGAACTAATATTGTGTTGCAAGTGAAATATCTTCAGCGAGAAATATTGTCAGTCTTTAATTGTAATGTTAAATTGTTGGCTAATCAGGTATAGTTCCGGGATCAATGCTACTGTTTCTGGAAGGATGTGTGCTCACACAATGTTCGAATCCTACCAAAGTGTTCTTATGTCTTTGCTACTCTGACTCTGCTTCCCAACTCTTTCAACTTTTCGTAAAGGTGAATGGAACTGCTCACTTAACCTTTTTATGGAGCAAAGAATGCTGAAATGCTATGAGATGAAATGTACATGGCCACCTCTGGATCTAGAGAAAAAGTCTCCTACTGTTTACGTGACTGACCCTGGAAAGAGACAGGTCATCTGTAGCGCCGCTGTAGACAAGCTGAGTTGAAATGGCAATGGCAAAATGAGCCTCGCCACAGGAATCCCATCATCTCTAAACCTGAGCACTCTCCCTTTCGTGTGTGTGTGTGTGTAGTAGAAGCACTCAAGGATTTATTACAGCAGTTATGAGTAACCTTCAGTTTGCCTTCAGGGCCCAACAGTAAGGTTCAGGAACAGCTGCCAGGTTGGCAAGTTATAGCCAGCCATTGCTTTTGGTTGCCCGAAACTGACACAATGGTTGCTGATATGACCCTGAGTCATTAAACACATGTTTTATTAATGAATGAAAAATAATGGTTTCAAGAACGGTGAAGCATCTTTTTCATAACATTAATTCCTTTTTTTTCCTGTCACTCTGTGTCATACATACTGTATACACATTCACACACAAAACTCGGCTTGCTCATACAGTGTATATGTATACTATGATTGGTTTGACAGTGTTTTGTGTGTGGTTTGGCTGAAAACAGCTCTTTGTTTATAAGGAGTAAGCAGTGGTTTTGAAAAGTTGAGCGACTATGTTCACATTTTGACGTTTGTGTAAATTATGTATCTGTGCAGAGATCGCTGCCTCTGATTGCTTTAAGCTGCACTGTTTATGAGTTTGAAAAGTTACTTTTCTTTGAGGGTAGTCGAAATTTGCTTGGTCGAACTGGACAAAGGAGTTCGTCCTCCCTCTGCTAAAGGGGGAAAGGGTAAAGAAATGAATTAAGAAAGAGGTGGTGAACAGAGTGATGTACAAAAGGATTAACAAATGATAAGTGAGAGAGGTGATTCTCTCACTATTCTAACAATTGATCCCTACCTGCTTTTTCTGCAAAATACGAGAATCTGTGATTTTTCTGAGCTGTCGTCCAACCCTCCCCAGCAATGTTTCAAATCGAGCCACAAAAAAGAGGGAGGAACACATATAAAGAGAGACCTGGAAAAACTTTAATCAAGCAAAAATATATTTAAATGTGCACTTCAGTGATGTAATGTGTCGGCAGCTGCTTTATAGTAAAAGCCAGGCAGTGCTGGCATTCATTTCTATACCACTTCAGCCTATTAGAGATACAAAGGGCACGTCTGGCTCCAGAAAAAGCACACATGCTTGTTTTCTGAGGAATTAAGGGAGACAAAGTGAAGCCGGAGCTGCTACCTTACTCTGTTAAAATATCAGATAAATTCTAATCCAATAAACATGTTAGTGCATTCCAATGGCATTTTAAATGAATAATGTAAATGTAAAGTAAAATGAAATATATTAATGATTTTTACAATTTCAGCTTTATTATTTTCTAATAGTTTACAGAATGTTGTGTTGAGTTAGTATGAAGTGTGTTACCCATCACTTCCACTTTTGGTATCACTTCAAAAGTAGTGCAATTAATACTGGTATCAGAATCTTCTGAAGAGTTCCCAGTCTTTAATGAGAGGGAGGGAAGCTTTATGGACTGGTGAGTGGTATGTTTTATAGGCATCATCATTTTCTGTGTTCCGTATGTGTGTAAGATAGAGAGGTTGAGCTAGGGGCAGTTTTCCCCCCTCCTTTTTTTTTTTTTTTTTTTTTTTTTAAATATTTATGTGCTTCAGTTAATAGTGTAGTTTTACAGAGTAGGCTATATTTTGTGACTTTGCCAGAGGAGGAAACAGATCGCCATGGCTGTATAATATGATGTGGTAGTACATATCTGAGTCCCACTCTTCTTTCTGCTCTCCACATTTTTCTGCCCAGAGGGAGACTAAATCACACGCAGGATGGAGAAGTGAAGTGATGAAAGGACTCTGTCAATAGTAAATCAAAGACTCTTGTGTGTGTGATGCAACTATGAGATGTAGGTTATTAGTTGTATGGATACTGCATTGACACTAACTGTTCTCAGAAGTTTAATGAATACAGAGCCGTATTTAGCTTCTAAGAATAGCAGCAATGTGCATAATGTGTTACAGTACGTCATGTTGCCGTATGAGCTTATCTTTATATTAAATATATACAAATCTCACCTTATCACTAGTCAGGTAAGCTGACCCATGCTCCGGTCATGATTGAGGTGGCACATTGCTTGGTAACACTTTATTTGGGGGTGTGCATAAGACTGACATGACACCGTCATAATCATGTCATGACACCTGTCATGAACATGGAGTCTCCATATTCCTTATGTACGGTTTTTCTCAGGTCATCTGTAGCTTGCTAGTTTGAAGGGAGTAATATAATATTTAAGATAGGAATACAGTGGGGGTAGCGGTATGGATTTATGTGGAGCAATTTGTGCCTGCTCACCAGGGATAAGGCCAGCCACTGGGAGGAAGGTAGTGTAGCTAAGTGGTTTGAGTTCCAGGCAGCGCAGTTACAGAGCCTAGTTTGTTGTCAATACAATGAAATTCATTATATATGCTTCTCTTCTGGGGCAAGAGGTCAGGCAGGCCTGGGTTTTAGGACAACACTGGAATGGTCTACTAGGGAGCATCACAAAATAAAGATACTGCAGTGTGTCTTGGAAAAAAGCTTCCAAAGTATGTCATCATTTTTGGTGTCTTTGATTTTGCTACTGATTTCATTGATTTGATTTTTGATTTTTTTTTTTTTGAGGAATCCAGAAATTGTGAGACCTTGCAGCTTTATGATCATAGATCTCAAAATGCCACTTAGGTGTATGAGAGTTTTGTTGGCAGCCTACAGGACCTTCGCAGAGAGGATCCGTGGTGTCAGCGCTCTGACGCCTATAGAGGTGACACCAAGGTGAACGCTGAGTTGTAGACTGGTTGGAAATCATTGATATTCTGACTCGGAGGCTACAAATGGCTTGGTGGCAGATGGAGTCTTTGTCAGGGAAGAAAAATGGCAGCTCGGGAGCATCATCACCATTTTCCCTATCAGCTTTGCTGGCGGGTGGTGACCTTCTGCCGCTCACAGACATCCCCTAGCACATGATCAATTATCTTACTTGCATTGTTTACTAAGCTAGTGGAAAAGGATTTAGATGTCAATATTTTAGCGAGAGATTGCATGTGTAATCATGAAACTGGTGTCTGTTAGTGCATATTGAGGAAGCAAATTGTAGTTTGTGAACAAGAAAGATTTTGTACCCTTTTAAGCACAGTAGAAAATAAATCAATATAGGATTGTCGCATAGAAAACCAATACATGGCAGCTGTTTAGCTCCATTTATTTTCAAGAATTAGTGCAATTGATTTGACTGAGTTCCACCGGATCTTTAAACAACATTGTTAATGGAAGAGATTCCTCAGGAGTGTAAATGTATCGCATGGCTTCAATTTGGCAAATGGGTTTTCATTAACAATGTATGACTCAAAATAGATAATTTGCTAAGGTGAAACTGTTTATGCAAATAATATTAATTTGGTAATGGCTCCTCTCATTACACAGGCACACAGAATAAAACCGGATATGCAGTCATTATTTTTGACTGTAAACAATCGAAGTTGGAATAAAATATTGAACAAACCTGGGGGAAAAATGAGGAAAATGAACAAACGATACAAAAAGCAAACGACATTGAGACCCCCGTTTAATATGTATGTATTTCAGCTTGATGGTTGATTTCATTAGAAGATCTCATTGTTATGCATTGACTGTCCTCCAGCAGTAAAATGAATATTGTATTCATGTAGCCTTAATATTCAGGAAGAAATGTTTGGATTTGAGTGGCATCCTTCATAAAAAGTGGTGTTGTCTTCCTAGCCCAGATTCTGATTATTCATTATATACAACATATTGCTCTTCATTCATTCCAAATATTGTATTTAATTTTATTTTCAAATGAAATGACATGTCAATGTTTGATTAAATCTGGTCAATTTACACTAATGTTTAACATTAAATATTCATATTCATTTTCTGAGTTAGTAATCTGTCAGTTAGGTCAATGGTGTATATATGGGAGGGCTGTAGCATGTTAGCCATACATATGATTGTAAAGGTTGGTCTGTCAGCTTTCTTTGGGCATCAGCCACTTACGTATGTGCTCTTCTCACTGCATTCGATTCATTTAAAACATGTTTCATATTTCGGTATAGGTACGAAAGTCAGATTTTGAATGTTATGTGCCTGCAAAAGGTCCGCGTCCTATACACGTGAGACCGTTGTGATGTATGGAGCTACCCATGCAAGCAAGTTATTTTTCTTTCTGTAAGGAGGATGATATAAAGCAGCCATGCCATGCACCTTTCCTCCCATCTTTCAGGCCTGACTGCACACTGCTTTCAGAGGGCAGCTCTTGTCGAGTTTCACTAACAGGAACTGTGTGAAGAATTTTCTAGTAGTAAGGCTCTGTGTGTGCGCAAGTTGTTCTGTTTCACACTATCCTCATACAGCTGCCCTCCAATGCCAATATTAGCAAGGACAGATGCTGCTCCTCATTGGGCTTACAGGTGGTAACCTACTTAAGTGAAAGTACATGTGTATCAATATTAGTTTGGCCTATGCCAGACTGATCTCGTACTGTCCGGACGACAGGGCTGTTTGTAAAAACAAAAATGCCTCAGGTAGATGAATTTGGTGCCTTTTGGTTCACCCTCAGCTTATACTAATATGTTAACATTTTCAGCAAGAAATGGCAGCAAACTGATGATAATCTCTGTTGATTTAGATTTTTTGATCGATATTTCTTGCTGTATTTTGCACCAGTAGCTAAACTGACAGTGCTGACATATTATGACCAGAGTGGGGTTAAAGTAACAGACATCCATGGAGCTGCTGTGTCTGCAGCCTGTCATAATTTCAGCAAGAATACATTTGACAATTTGCAATGTGGCTACTACACTCAAAAGACATGGTCCCACTCTGTGCTGCTTTTTATGACACTGATGGTCATGGCATCGTGTTGATAGGCCTAGAAGGTAGGTGGGTATATCTGGAACTGCACATGCATGGGTTTACTGTCACGGGGTAATTCTTGCCTAATCTTGTTTAACAGCTCTCTTGTCATTGATATGCTACCTACACACATCTTGATCTCTTCTTCAATCTCAACCCTTTTTTTGACCAGATAGCCCCAGGAACTAAGTCAATTTTTGCACATTCCTGTTTGTTAGGGGCCGTTCAGATGTCGTGTCTTCTGCACGCACAAATTCAATATTTTCAATGGAGACGCACGCCATTGGTGCTCAAGACCGAAAGTGACACCTTCGCAGCGCGCAGATGTTGCAATGCGCCTGTTTATGGCGCATCCGCGGCGCACAGATATGGAAAAATTGCAACTTTTTCAAAATGCGGCTAGCGCACCACAGGTCTTGTGACAAGAATTAACCAATCAACTTCACATGACTTGTTTCACCCTCCGTCTAAGGACCTCACAAGATCTGGTTGAAAGGTCAGCCAAACTGAAGTAACTGAAGAAGGAAGCGCGACTGATGTACTCATTCAGACTGACTGTGATTTGGACCGGTTGCTTAGTAACAGCAGGCGCGACTGTAGCGCAACCTCCCAAGCACCTTGGATAGAAGGTTGAAAGCGGCGTGGCTGGCATTTTTCCACCCGATTTAAGATGCGACATCTGAACGGCCCCTTATTCTGCCACATCTGAAGAACCATAAAAACAAAGTAGTTAGATAAGTAGATAAGTGGTGGAATGATCTGCCTGCCTCTACAAGATCAGCAGATTCTGTAGCCACCTTTAAAAAGCTCTTGAAAGCGCATCTCTTCCGTCAACACCTAACTGACAATCACTAACTCTTCTTCCTTTCTACCTCTGCTCAAAAAAACCCAAAACCTTCCTATCCTTAGCATTGTATACTGTGCTGGGCTTTAATCAGACTAGTTTTTTTGATGCACTTATGCTTTTTGTTACCTTGTGTTGTTATATTGCTTCCATTGTCTTCCTCAAATGTAAGTTGCTTTGGATAAAAGCGTCTGCTAAATGACTAAATGTAAATGTAAGTAGCAGCTTCATCTGATGTGTGTGTGTGTGTGTGTGTGTGTGTGTGTATATATACACACACACACAGTTGTATGACAATGATGTGTGCACAGATGTTGGGTAGGAGACATGCAGAAGTTGTGAGATTGAAAGGCTAGACAAGTGTCTCTGAAGTAGTCATGATATGCTTAGTGTTTTTAAAAAAAATTTTTTTTTATGGTTATCTTGCTTTAGCACACAACCACACTGAAACTGAAATTCCCATCCCTAGCCATAATAGTGTTACTAATGATGACCTCAGTTTTTGTACGTAGTTTTGTGGTTTGTGTCATTTCAGTTAAATTCCACCATTATAGCTCCTGTCCTATCAGACAACTTGCTCAAGAGCAGGGACTTTTGGGGGGCAGGAACTATGGCCTACAAAATACAATTGGAACTAGGTTCTGTGGTCAAAATGCACTAGAAGTTCCTTAGTTCCCTGGAAGAGTTGAAATATCGTCACATTTGATGAAACTTTCGTATACAAAAGTCCAGTATCAGTCAGTATCATCAGACACGTGTGCGTGTAGTTTACTTAATGTCAATAGGTTAGTGGTGAGAGGTCTGCAAATGACGGGGTTTCCGAAGACAAAATCTAAAGGGACTAGTAAGGGACTGCTCTGTCCCTGCAGTCATTGCAGTCACTACATTTGGAGTGCTACCTTTTTTCACCTTGTTTGGGTTTAAATATGTATATATCCCCTTTCTCACAAAGGCTTCAGTACCACCGCCAATTGTTTCTGGTGCTGCTTTTGCCAGCTCTCTTAGCAGTTTAGATGAATCCCATGTCTATATGCACAGTATCAGAACATGTGGCTATTCTGAATTTGAAGTTGAAGTAGCAATTGTCCTTAACCAAAAGCATCTTCCCTGTCGTGTTCCAAATTAACTCTTTTGTTCTTTTTAGAAATTAAGCATTGGTAGCTCAAACTCTGTGGTCATGTTTGTAGCCATAGTGGTTTCTGGTACAGTAATATTTCCACTTACTGTCATGGTAACTTTAAGTAGACGATGGTGTTCAGTACTTATTTTTTTATAGTCATTGTTAGCGCTGCGTGATATTGTGGAGTACATAGTGTCTGAAGTAGTGTAAGCAGGTGATGGAAATATTCATTTAGCAGCAGAGAAGAAGCTCTTTTTGTGAAGATGGCTCACAGGCAGACAGGAAATTAGTTATTTTCCCCACACATTTATCAAAATAAAAATAGTCTCCCAAGTGACTCTCCCACATCTATTGAAGCCACAGCTGCATCTACCGTGCGCTTAGTATGAACTCTCCAATGAATTTCAGGTGTTTTTTGAGCACAAAATAAGATTTTTTTTCTTTTCTTCTTCCCCATCTCAAAGTCATTGTCCTGCGTTTTATCTCAAAAGAATTAGCATTTTTAAATAATGAAATGCCATATTTAATTTTATAACCTTCGCCTATTAATTTTCTTAAATTACGATGTGAAACACGGTTCGGTCCTGGTACCAAGAACAAAGAACTCTGGATGGCAAAACTGTTAGATATTTGCCTTTGACACTTCAGTCTCTGATAACCTTTGATTTAATGACTAACAGAAGCAGAATGTCAACAGGGACTGTCTGTGTGCCAGATTGTTCAGTCTGTGGCTCTTGTGCACAGATAACCGTGTTTTATTTTGACGATGACACGCAGAATTGCTAGAGCATTTTGAAATAAAGTGCACGTGTGAAAGTGGGTCAATATTTTTGAATTGACATCACAAATTTTGATCTTAAAATATGTAGCAATGCAAAAAATCACACTGGGCTCAACTCAAATTTCATTATTCATAAACTGTTACCATTGTCAACTACAGTTCATAATACAGGTCTTTTTCGTTGATTGTTCCCCTTTTGTTGTTCGTGATCTGTCAAGTATAAGGTTGCTGCCATATAACAGGAAATGTAACAATACAACTTATCACAGTGAAGCGAGCATGTTTTTGCAGTTGCCTTAGTGGTTTAATTTTACTATACATTAGGGGAAAACAAAACTGGCAAGCTAAATTAAACTTTTGTTTTGGCTGTGTTTCAGTGTACTGTGGTGTGGTCAGCTGTACACGGATTAGAATATCAGAATTTTAAAAACCTGTTACAGTCGACTATTCAAATTGTGCAAAATAGTTTTTCAGAATGTTTTTAGGAAAATTGTCTTCAGCATTTAGTGTTTCTTGCGCAAGCTTGCATTTTTTTAATCACACCTGGTTTATTCAAGGCAACTCCATCCAGGCAGGAATTAATCCTGTTTCACTGTATGTTGTTTTGCTGCCAACACTGGTGATGGAGACATTTCATAAAAGGATCTCCTCTCTTGATTAATAGATGCAAATTTCTCACATTTAGGACATTTGTTAGGTTCAATGTTTCACTGGGTTATGTATATATTACTATGTTTAAACATGCACTTCCTCATTTTGTTAATGTACTAATGTAATAGTGCTCCCAAGTCCTAAAATATTCCCTGCCCCAGTTTTGTATGTTTAGAGACTCTGTTATAACCTGTCAAATCAGGAATGTATCTTTGAGCTCTCTTGAAAACCACACTGTTTGCATATTAAGAAAAAACACCAGAACCGCCAGGGCTCCCTGTATACCTAAAACCGCCAACGGGGAAAATGCACCCACTATTAGAATGCATTGATTTTTTTGATTATTTCTGCTACACATTGGGTGTGTACTTCCCACAAACAGCGTCCCAGCAATTGGGGCATTTACAGAGTCTTTTTATTGTGTTTGCATTCCGCCTTCACCCGACAGGTCATTTTCTCCTGCACTCTTCTCCACCTGTGAAGGGCACGTCCGCATGCGGGGGCTCTTTTGATGCCGTCCACTCCGTGCTGTTGTAATTATATTCTAAACACAGTCTGTATTTAAATGCAGCATACAATTTTTTAGAAAAAACTATTGACTATTGCAGTGTTTATATAGGCCTACATGATGATGATGATGATAATATCGTTGAATAAGAATGTAAGGTGAAAAGAAACAATTCTAATCAATTCCAAAATTCAAAGTAGATTTTTGCTCACTTTTGCTAAACAATAGGCCTACACTGTGGTCGAAAACTCTCGGCAGGTCAAAAAACGCATAATGAGGGACCGCAAAACACCTGTGTCAGAGGGAAAGACACAGAGCCTTTAGATCACTGTCAGATGACAACCCGTCAGAATCAACCCAGGACATGTCGCTCAGTCCTGAAACCTCTCCACAATGAAAATCTCTAATGCCTGTTTTGCATTCAGAGCTCTTTCTCTTATCCAAATTGAAGGTTAGCCTATGACTTGACACAGCTCTTTCACACACGGTAGCAGACAAAAGGCGCCAATAGACTGTTCATCTCAACGCGTGAAATTAATAGGGCAAAAATGAACAAGTTCTCTATCGGGGTAAATTTGACCCACTGGCGCTATAGATATAAATGCCCTTTTTTTTTTTTTTTTAAATCTGGCTTTACCTTGACAGTTTTAACAATAGGACGTGCTAGATAACATCCTAACATTAGGAAAAGTCAAAGACTGGGGGGATTTGAATATAGTATTGAAACAAAGTTACATACAGTTGGAAAACCACAGCAGGTAAATTTTACCCATTGGCGCTTCTAGTGTTAAAAATGATTTCTGAAATCTACACACTGATGTCTCCTTTATCCAGTATATTGACTCCAAAGGGAATTCTTTGTAGTGTCTCAAATCATTCCTGTTTTCCTAACCAAACACTGAATTTAATTTCCAAACTTAACAAATGGAGAATTGCAAAGATAGTGGTGCGGACAATTTTGTTGCATTGTGTACCGTGAGGAGGTTTCTTTTTAATAGTGAATTGCTTCCAAATGGCTGCCTGAAAAACCTGTACCCCTGCTTGTCTACAGGTGTAACCTAGAAAGCAGACCATTTTAAATGTGTTCAATTACTTTTCCCACTTATTCTACAGGCTATATTTATTGCCTTTTGTTTGGAATGCTGCAAAAAATGAGCAGGGGAAAGGTATATGTTGGGAATAGTTTATTTTTCACTACTGCTTAGGCCTAAGCTAGCTGACAGTGTGAGGTGCTTAGCTCATCTTCTTTACAACACACTTACAGACTGTAGAAATTATCACTGACCACCCTTAATGATATTGAGACAAAATACTGACAGTCCCGCAATTGCAAAACTTCAGTGTATCATCTCACTCCACGTTGTCTTAATCATGCTTGCTCAGTCCTGTGTTGAGGGCCCTTCTTGTTTCTTTTTGTTCCAAGAATTTGTTATGGGCGTATAGTCCCATGGTTCTCCACATCAAAGTGACTGGTGTGGAGATGCGAGATCAGTCCTCACGCATCTCTGTTAGGAGGCTGATGCAAGAGTCCAGCTATTGAAAAGTGTGTTCCCCTTTTGGCAGCCTGACATTATCTAGCTGTAAGGGTGCAATGCCAAATTATAAGGTTAAAATTCCTGATTATCTCACTTTTCCTATATTATTGACCTTCCTTTAGGACATTCAGTGTGTGCATGTTTTTTTTTTTTTGTTTTTTTTTTTATGTAACCAGCATCGTCTGCTTCAATAAAGCAGTGGACATATGGACACTGTGTGACTAATGCTTTGAAAAGGACACTCGGGATCTGTTTTATTGCTTCATTTGGCACACCGCAGTCCCACTTCCCATTACGGTTGCCATGTGATTTATGTTGTGCTCTTTGGAGAGTGAGAGAGAGGAGCTGGGAATGAAAAAGCCGTGATAGCCATGTTTACCTTGATCCTGGCTGCCTTTTATTTCATCTTGGACATTGACAGTGGGGAGAAATGGGTTAAAAGCCCTGTTAGGCCCCATGTTTTCCCGTACATAAATGCTGTTTCTTTGATCAACTAAAGCATGAGGACATTATTAACATCGCAGTGGTAAGCCTTAAAGACTGCCGAAACCTTGGACTTTTTATTCTCGCTGTCTCTGGCATGATACATAGCCAGAATCACATCATCAGACTTCACCACACCACCTTCCACCTACAGACACCTAACAGATACTTGATTGATAACATACTACAGTCAGATTTTTTGCCATAATGTAGTTCTGTGGCATAATCCAACAAATGGCCTCATCACAGCTTGTTTGTCTAATAAGCAATAATCATTATGGCATGAGGATGTAACATGATGTCTTCTTTTACAGTTGAATATAAAATAGTAGAAGGTGTCTTTTGCTCTGTCATGTGTTATTTAGAAGTGCAGAATGACGGATAACCTTTGCACCAGCATCCTACTCTCATATTTAATTTGTTGCTTTGCTTCCTGTCAGATGATTGTGTCTGGTTTATATTCAAGCTGTTTTTTTCCTGTTTACGTGCAAATGCACACCTTTCACAGCCCAATAAAAATAAACTAAGGTATTCATCTGCCGAATGTATATAACCTTATAGGTCACAGCCCAACTGCATTACCACTTTGCTTTCTGTGAATAATTGAAGTTGCAATTTTCATCATACCCATGAATACATTGTTTGTCCCAGAAAGTATTTTAACAAATAAGTGTGGACTAAGATAACAGTTATTTTTTTCTGATCAGCGGCATGTAAATATAGTTGACAGTGATAAACCGAAGAATAAGTGACAAAGGAAACTGATGTTATGTTACCTGTAAACATTTTGCCTGCTCTCGTTGTAGTGTTTTACAGTCAGGTCAGATCTGACTGGCTGACTCTGGCTTACCTTTCCACCTCCTCCCTTAAAACACCTCTAATACTAAGAACTGGCTGCATATATTCCACGAACAAGGTTCATTTATACAAAATATAACATTCTTTTGGGAAATGTACTGCTTTAGCAACATATTAACAATGAAAATGCCATCCACAGGATGCCATTCTGCCTGTACAACTTGCATTTTCTAAGCCAACAACAACAAATTATTAACCGCTGATTGGGAGATGCATGAAATGACTTGTCCTTTTCTCGCTCTCTGCCCCCTCTCTTCCTTCTCTGTATGTGTCTAATTAAAAACTGCAGGCTGAGCTACACAATTTATGGCTATAACTTGCTGCTGATGGGGCAGCAGTAGGCAGGAGCTCTAAGAACGTGTTCATGATGGATGTCAGTCTGTGCAGAACATGTAGGACTCCTGTTTCCAGGCGCCACGTCCCACCCCCAGATCACTCCTCATGAAAATGATCCACATGCAAACTGTGCAAAAGTGTGCTAACACTGCTGTGAAAGACAAATGCATTTGTTGTAACACTTGTCATACGGAGGCCTCCCATCATTTGAGTCCATTTGCCTGGAGTCTGGAGCAACAATGGATTATTATCCTGCCAGTATGCGTGCAGGTGGATCTCGTTGCTGGAACGCAGCATGTGTGCATTCCTGCATAGGAGGTCAAAGATGTGATTACACTGATGCAGAAAAGACTATGGCTGAGACGGGCAAATCAGTGAATAGATGGTGTTTAGTAACACTAGGGCAGGCTTTGCTATGGTTCACATTTAATGACAGTGAGACTCCCCAATATCACAGAGCAACACTTGTGCCATCTGCTACCCAACAGTAATAGTCAGGGTTGTTGCTCCATAGACTCCTTATTTACAGCCTACATTCAATAGCTTCATCTGAACCTTTCCATCCTTCATGAAAACTATCCTTGCGCACACTCTTGAACACAAACTCTGGAAAGCATATGGTTTCTTTTGTCTCCCAGCAAAAAAGGGGCCCTCGCTGCAGAGAGCAAACGTGAGATGAATGTGTAGCAATGCCCTGTTTTCCTTTTTTAATCACTCTGCACAGCTCCTCTCATGACAGCATGCTTAGTGTACTTGAACACCATCATCAACATCACCATGTTACTGTAGCTTTGCTCAGTCTGAGGTTTCCTTCCGTAGCTGGTGGGATGGGTCAGACAGAACACTTCATCACTTTCCAGGTTGAGTAGGAGTCAGGGTCAAGAACAATAACTTGTCATCAGAAGACATAGGCAGAATGAAGAACTGATTGAAACTCATAGGAGCGTGTTATTTCGACTGAACTCTGGGTGCACCACTGAACTTGTTACTCACCTAGCCGCAGCAACCCCACACCAGGGCTGCAACTAACGATTATTTTCACTATCATTTAAACTGTCGATTATTTTCTTGATGAATCGTTTAGTCTATAAAATGTGACCTCAAAGTGAGAACGGCAAGTGTGGGAGTGAATGGCTTTTTTTGTTTTGTTTTTTTACATCCCTTTATTTCCTCCTATCCAGAAAATCACTGAGGCCAAACAGGAGTGGCATTGCTATTTTTCATCGTAGCAGAAGGAGTTGATTGTGTTTAGTGGGATGATAGACACCAGCAGTGATTTGAGAGACTGCAGCTGGTGTCAAAGAAACCATGTATAGAGTCAGTCAGGAAGATGTTAATGTCTGAGGAGGTGAATTTGATGAAAGTTTGATGACCATTGTGATGTAATACTAACTAGTATGCCACCATGAATGTCAGAACTTGACATATTTGTTTTCTTTTCTTTTTTTTTTTTTCCATTCACACAGTCTTTATTTTCACAGATTGGTGGAGAGCAGATAGAGGACCTTTGAGTGACGCAGTTCGCTATCTAAGAACAGTGCAAGACACTCTGATACACTACCTCTGTCTGTCTCTTGGGTGTACCTTCCATTAGCTGAAAAGACACTGTTTGCACTGCGAATACTGCTGATCCATGCTGATGACTCAGCCATCTGTTACTGTGCAAGAAGATAACATGGACAAGGAGGGACACACAATGGAAAACAAATGCTTCCATGCACCCAAGACATAACAACGCTGTGTGAATATCCACGGCTTCTTCTCACACACGAAGATCCAGCTGGAAAGAGACAGAAACTTAATAAATTGTCATTATAAGAAAGTCAAATTAACATATTTTGTGTTAGTTTATTCAAAACAGTTCAGTTGCATTGTTTTTTATTTTTTTTACTTTGTACTTCAGCATACAGTTTAAACGAATATTTTACTTTTTGCGAAATACGCAGATTCTCCCTCTTGCCGAGTGCTAGATGAGACTGATATAATTCGTATCTTTATGATAAATATGAAGCTACAGCCAGCAGATGGTTATCTTAGCTGAGCATAAAGACTGGAGACAGGGGGAAACTGCTAGCCTGGCTCTGTCCAAAGGTAACAAAATCAGCCTACCAGCTCCTCCAAACCTCACTAATTAACATGTTCTATCTTGTCTGTTTAATCCGTGCAAACACCGAAGTATAAAAATGACACAAAAAAACGTCGGGACGCAGTGAGCATGCTAGTAGGCAGATTTTGTTACCTTCTGACAGAGCCAGTCTAGCGGTTATTTTCTGTTACAATTAGTAGGTGTGCAATGATAAATCGATTAATTGATTAGTCGAAGAAAAGTAAATCTAGAAAAGAATCTGCAGATTCATTGTTAATTGCAACCCTAATTAGCTAAGATAACGGTCTGCTTACTGTAGCTTCATACATGAGTGGAATTGCTTCTCATCTGTTTTTGTAGCCAAGGCAACATGTGTGTTTAAATGATTAGCGCTGCCTCTTCACTGCAGGAAGTTCCTGTGTTTGATCCGGGGCTTATTCTGGTCTCCCTGTACTTGCACAGTGCCTCCTGTTGACGTTTCAGTTTCCCTTTACATTCCAAAGACATGCATGTTGAAGGGTTTGGAGACTCTTAAATTGTCTTTTGGTGTGAGCGTGCCCTTACACCTGTGATGGACTGGCAATCGGATCCCCATACCTTCTGCCCAATATACCAATGCGTGCTGGGATCGATTCCAGCTACTCATGACCTCTTGAGTAGGAATATGCAAGTGCGCACAGTACATGGGATCATCCCTATTTTATTGTACAAGCTCAGTCATGTTTGAGGAGGACCCATAGATGTAGGGCTGTTATAATGAGAAATGTTGTCTGATGTGAATTTAAATGACTGATGGTGTTTTGTCTCGTTAGAATTCTGTTAAGTTAATTGTTTTGCTGTTGAGAGACATTTTTACAAGCTGCATTATTATGACGAGCTGCATTATGCTTGTGGAGTCATATATGCAAACATGATTTTGATTCAATCAGTCATTTGTTCTGTGAGTCATCTCCGGTATGTTAGCATGCATGTGCTAACATACCATATGAGTGTGTCTTTCATTTTTACATGCGTACATTAGCTCAAGGCGGTGCACATACATCCATCAGATTCATCTAAACTGTTTATTTAGTTTATAAAACACCCAGAATACTATACTTACTACCTCTGTAGTTTTGTGTTTATTGCTTATAAATTCAAGCTTATTTGCTTGTTAAACCCATTTTAATTTCTAGTAATGAAGTCAGGTTGAGCTTTGTAAATGCTGCAACAACAGTCTTTCCCTACAGAGCAGTTTGGCGTTTTTCTCATATATTTGGGTTTTTTGGCAATACAAGATTTGACATATGAAGTCAACGGTGAATCGGTTTTTAACATTTATAAAGAAAAGGATACCTCAGATATCTCGGGTCTCATATTGATAGGAAAGGCCAGTTTAATTATGTAGTAGAAAAGAATGACCCAGTAAGAGATGATATCTGCATCATATTGCTGTTAATTAACATTCAATTTAGTGTGCAGAATTTTTTAGTGACACATTCTACCTTTTAATCCCTGACAGTCTTTGCCACACTGTTAAATATTTAATTAAATTTTTTACAGATTCATAATTGATACACAGACAAGATTTTTGATTTTCATTAGCATACTGGACATCTTAGAGTGACAGAGGAAGTGTGATGAAGCAAGGTCATAATGATATCAACTGTTTTTTCTTTTTTCTTTATTTAAATGTTGCATTATAAATATGAAAACACCTTTTGTTCTTTGTTCTTCACCAACTCCCACTCACACTACCGCAGAAAACAGTGGCCTTTCCAGTGAAGCATGGCTGCAGCTTTCATGTCATTTACGTCTCATCAGTGCTGTGAGGGATGATACTTGATATTCAGAGGGTAGCTTCGTCTCCTCAAATTAATCAGCTCCTCCTGTTTTCTTGTGCAAAGGGGAGAATCACCGGGGAGATCTAGAAATTGTTGGTGTAATGTACAATACTAAAACAAAGGCAGGCTGTAAAACAGAATCTGGAAAGCGTGCGTTAAAGGGGATTTCAGATGTGGGCTTTTGTGATTAGTGGGATGTGAAGTGGCATAAATAATGGAAAATCCAAGAAACAGTGGTGCTGATGAAAGAGTGCAGTTTTGCTAGACTCTCTGTAGCATGATTTGGGTTGTGGGAAGTGGTCTGAGAGTCATTGGAGAAAATGGTGGAGATTATAGCTTCTGTTTATGCATCTGTACGGACTTGGTGTAAAGATTGTGGAAGGATAAATGAACATGTGTTCCTGAAGATTGCATTTTCAATTAAAAGGACATTCCATCTATTTATCCATCTAGATTGTTTCGATTTGAGTTGCCAAATTTTGGAGATATCTGCTGTAGAGATGTCTGCATTTTTTTGAATATAACGGGACTATATGGCACTCGCCTTGTGGTGCTCAAAGCGTCAAGGTAATCCACAGAGCTTGTGAGCAGCTTCATGCAGGAACTATTTTCTTTCTACTGATTCTCCGTTTCTCCGTGTCTGCTCACAACAAAAGTCGACATAATTTCAGCAATAATCATACCATCCCAATATAATACCTCTCAGTCAATAAACAACACCACTGAATTATTGGCCAACCTTATTTGTAGTAACAGAGAACAACATGTTGCTTTCACAAAGTCCATCTCAGATGCTGAGGTCCTACACATTGAGAAGTCAGAGGTTGAAATCCTCTTGATTTTTTTATTTTTTATTTTTTTTTTGTTTGGCTCCCCTTCTTTTCTCTTCTTGCATCTTCTGAAGTGTTGATTGGATTGTGTTTGACAGATATGGAGTTTGGAGAGCATCTGGCCTCCCATTCATCAGCCCCATCCTCCCTTCACATGGCCTCCTCTTCAGCCAGTTCCTCGCCTGCTCCACCTCAGACACCCTCCACCAAGTGCAGACCGGCCCCTAGCCCTGCAGGCAGCTCCCCTCTCACCACCTGTGGTGAGTACACACACACACACACACACACACACACACTCACTCTCTCTATACTTATATTTGCACAAAGTCACGGCACAAGATCAAATATGACTTAAAGTTGTTTGTTTTGCTGTGTTATTTTGTTTCAATTCAATATATTTTATCATTGTGCCCACATAAGTAAGTAGCTACGTTGGCTAGCGATGCATACTTCATGAAAGTAACAAATTACCATCAAAATGAAAAAAGCCAGATTACTTGTCCAACAGAAATAAAGCGACCATGGTGTCACTTTTCTGCCCCTTGAGGTCTCTCAGTTGTCGCCATCGTTGAAAAGCCACAGCGATATTGACTCTGCTCTGACCTCTTGCTTTACCCAAAATCTTTTAGATCGTGACCTTTTCAAATCCTTTTATTGACTTGTTTGCCAGTACTGACTACAGATGCAGGTACAGGTGGTACTGGGAATTTTGACTAGCCTTTCTCTGCCATTATTGTGAGACTAGCTTTGGTGGCTTACAGTGCTTACGGTTTTTCGGAGCATTACATTTAGTTATTTGTATTGGAGTATATAAAGACAGTTTTAACAAATATGACCAATGTTTTAGAAAGACTTTGCCTCCCCTACCTTTTTTAGGGGTCGAGTGCGCAGTGCTGCAAACAGCAGTAATGGTCACCCACAAAACCCTGATTCACAAGCTATTAATAAACCCTTCTGACTGACTTGACAATCAGTCTGCATTTATTATTATTCATAACTTTAAATACTAATAAATATTAATAACTTTATTAATAACTACACTTCCACACAAGCTTTTGAGAGGGGAAAAAAATAATAAGAGGCACATCTATTTGGAGGAGCTGTCCAACTAAATTTTTGGGAAAACACTGAATTAAAATTGTGCAACAATAAGGGAGCTTAAGACACCTTCTCCCAGTCTTAACATGTTGCCGGCAATTTTAATAGGAATGGATAGGCTGTTGAATTAATGAATGCCAACAATTAAAAAGCTTTGTACGCCCTTGTGGATGTCTTTTGACAACCTTTAGCTCCGGTTTATCCTGCGTGATTTGACATGTCTGTCAGCCTCACAGTGTGCATGCATCCTCTCGTTTTCTCTGAATACTAATTGTGGTCAAAGCCATTATGCATTGAGCAGCAGTGTGATGCATAAGCTGTCAGATTACCCCTGACCACAAAATAATGTGCAAATTTACATACTGTGGTTTGTGATTATGTTTTTTTTCCCCTTCATGATAAAATGCCCCACAAAGTAGTGTGTTTTTTTTTGTTGTTGTCATGCTATCACAATGAAGAACACATTAGAGAAATTCTCATAAATTATTCATTTTCAGACCCCCACACCAAACGTGCACAGAAATTTCCCAGATAATTTATTTTGGACTGAACACTAAATGCTGAAAGCACATTGGCAGCTCTGTAGTCATATCGCTGTTATGAGTATGAAGTAAATTGAGTTCTTTTATGAGATTTTTTTTTTTATCCCCTATGGGAAGTAGAAGAAAGATATCTCACAACCAGTGATGGTAACACCCTTTTGAATAGAATCATACTCCAGCTTTCATATTCTTAAAACCTTTGAAAGGTGAAACATTTTTATGCGAGCTCCTCTAAGTGAGTTGAACACAATAATAACAAGTGTCTGATTCCATATTGGCATCTGAGAAAGGACCTGGTTATTTTAGAGAAGTTGGTGAAATATTTCCCAGTACATCGTATAAAGCCAAGGCTAAACCTTAGCAGACTCTTAAAAGAATAAAGGTTAGAGCAAATTTTACAAAAGTACCTTTTCACTTAATTTTCCCTGAAGTTAGTTAGGATTGCAGTTGGGAGTTATAGTTTTGATATATGTTACAGACAAATATAAAGCTTATAGGCCATGTGGTGAAATAATAATTTATCAGTAAATTGATCAATGAACTGCAGCCAAAATGACCAGATGAACAGCTGATTATGTCCTGTCACTGCAGTAGGACAACTTTGAATGTTTAGCCTGGTTAGATTTGCATTGACGCATAGTTTTGCTTTTATTAGGCTCATTTCTGCACAGCTCTGGGTTCTTCATGAAAATTAAGGTATTAGATCTAGTTAATAGGGCTGGACTGGTTTATCGGATAGAAATATTCCTAATAACGGATAACTAATATGTGCGCCCTTAGCTGTTGTAAAAGGAACAGGTCGGCTTGACATCAGTAGTTCAGTCTTTTATTTTAGAGTTCTTTCAGCAGGTGTTTTTTTCCCCATCCATCTTTCTTTCATTTATTCATTTTCTTACTTATTTATTTTGCTGGAATCATTATTAGATACTTCTAAAAGTGGTAATCCAGTGATAATTTGGTTTGTTCTAATTTTCTAAATGTGAGTGGGGTGCCAGGCCCTGAATCATTCATAATTATCAGTATGAATGGGTTCTCAGACTCACCAGACAGCTCTGTCTCTTATTTGCTGAAGCAACAGATCAAGCAGAATCCACAACTTGGTCTTAATAAATAAATACATGTCTTTAGTTTTACTCTACACTTTTCTTTTCTTTTTAAGCATGAAATGTGGTTTTAAGTGGTCCTTAATTGTCTCATGGTATTAACAATTAATGAGTTTAGAAATGAATTATAAGGGATGCTCGGGGAGCTCACCTGGTAGAGCGCGTGCCCAACGTACAAGGCTGAGTCCTTACCACAGCGGCTCGGGTTGAATCCCGAGGGCCTTTGCTGCATGTCATCCCCTATCTCTCTCTCCTGCATTTCCTGTCTCTCTTAAAGTGTTCCTCTCAAATAACGTAAAAAAAAAAAAAATCTTTAATAAAAAAGAATAGATTTATATTATTAAACCATGATATGTTAAATCCATTATTGTGCACCATGTTCTTTATATGTGAATGGAATATCTACATAGACTGTCTTTCTAAATAGTGAGGTTAACTGATGAATTCATTAATCAATATATTATATTGAAAGCATTCTTCCAACTGTGTCCTTTGTTCTCCAGGCCATTTGCTCCAGATAATGGGGAATGAACGTTTAAATATGTCTGGCAGCTCCAATGGTTTTCCTTTAGTCAGCCATCCAGCTTTTGGGCTCTACACATCAAGTTCAGGCCTCTCTGATTTCGGAGGCCTAGGAAGTCTTGGTTTGTCTGCCTTGGCCGCTCACTCCCAGTTTGGTACATTTCCAGGTAGGGAAGCTCAAGATGCATGTTTTTTATTTTCTTAATGGAGGTGAGGAGGAACGTTTGGTTCATGGTGACATTAATTATTAAGTCTGTCATGGAAAATATTTTGGGGTCTTCCTGGATTATATCTTGAAGTACTGTATACTTTTTAAACGGTAAGGACAATAGTATATTGTACGTCTTTTTGTATTTGCCTTGTCCATGAAGTGCAACCTTCTCACAAAGGAAGTACATGCAACAGTAAGCGTTACCTAATGTTGTCATCCTTTATTCTAATGGGGAAGTAAAATGTGAAACTTCACTGCAGAAATAGAAGTTTTCATTATTTTCAGTCTTCCCACTAGAATTTGAGATTATGACGTAATATTTTCATGTAAAAAATAATAAGAAATTCTCAGTGATATCCGATTGAATCCTTTTTAAGGGATATCCTCACCCTCAGCACAAAGTAAATGGATGTTTTAGAAGGCAGATGCTGTTTCAGAGGAATGCTGCTCTTGAGGAACTGTTGCAGCTGTGACATGTCTAGTAGATGAGGTGAATCTTTGCAGCTATTCTACCAGATGACCTCTGCTTTAACTTTTCAACTCAGTGTAAAGGAATTAAATCAGTCATTGGAATGCACTTGTTATCAGTGCTAAACTATATGTGATTATTGCTGTCAACAGGTTGGATTCTCTGCATTTCTAGATAAAGTGGCTAATTGTGCCTAACTATACACTATCTCTCCCCCGCTCTAGAGTGGTGGCGGCCATCTGAGCCACATACCAGAGGAGCAGCAGCCTTCTTCCCTCCTCTTCTGCATCCTGTATTTGCATCAGCCTTCAACAGTCACGATCCCGTTCACTTGCAGCCACGTACCGCAGGTAAAAAAATAAATAACCTAGCTCCTGCTAAAGGTCATACATGTTGTGGTAGTTTAAAGCAAAGCAAAGAGGGCCTACAAAGAATCACTTTATAATCCTATTTTTGTTTAACTTTTAAAATGCTAACATTGCTAACATTACAAGATTTCTTTCTTCCTTCTTATGTGACTGACATTGCTTGCTCTCATGAGTATCCATCTTAAGAAATGCACAATGCCAGTTTCTGTAGGCGTAATTGGAACAGTGAATGGCAGGAGTGCTTCTTCTCCTACTGGGAACTCTGCTGTGAACACCAGTTCATTTCCAACACATGCAAACATGGAGAAAACTAAAGCCAACAGTAGTCGGAGTCAAAAGAGCAGCCAGGACCTGGGCCAACTGCATCAGAAGACCATTCAGAAAACAAAGGAAAAGGTTAATATTGTATTTGCTCTTGCTCTTGAGTACAATACAGGTACAACACAACACTGTTTTGTTGTTCCTGGCTCCCTTTCTGCTGTTTTTACTTTCATTAAGATGTTTGGACTTCTATTATTATTTAGAAACCCAACAAAAGACCACTAGAGACCTCCAGCATGAGTGGCAGCCAATCGGGATCATTGTCAGATAGCTCCAGTGATGGGGAGGAGAGCAGCAGTGATCCTGATGACATGGAGGAGGACAATGATGACGATGAGGATGATCAGAGCAATGACAGTGAAGACTCTGATTCTGAAAAAGACAGTCAAGTGAATAGGAAAGTTAAGGTAAGCGTCACTAACTCGAACTTCTGGTGTTTGTGTTTAAATATACAGCAGCATATGCAGTTTTGAAAATATGTGGACACCATTTTTTGTCAACATTTTTAAAAATCTTGACCGAAACAAAGATTTTCCCTTTTTTTTAAGTTTCTTCTCAGACTAATGCATGAAAGCCTATTGCTATGATGGCTTGAAACAAGATGGAAACTTATAAATAAGTCATTTTGTGTCTGTGAAAGTCTCCCTGTGTTAAACTGTTCTGTTTAGCAAATGTTAGTTGGATTGTCAAAAGTAGCCATGGTGGTGGGTGGCAAACTGGATGTATGTGCAAGCTGACAGAGCTGCCACTGTGAGACTCTCTCAGTAGGAGCTGACATGACATGCTGTCTTCTCCCCGTTTTCCTCATCCTCCTACTCAGCGGCTGACACAGAACAATTCTGAGAGTAAAAAGAAGAGACCTTGCTCTGCTGATGGAAATACAACTCTAGACAGTTTTCGTGACATTGTTTCTTTGACTTCCTCGTACGGCCTCCAGTCCTCTTCTCATGCTGCTGGCCTGCCACAGTCCGCAGCCCTGTTCCTCAGGAGCTCCAAGACTGCAGAGGAGGAAAGCCAGCAGCACATCAGTGTCATCCAGGCCACAGGGTCGGCAGCCGGCAACAGTCCCCGAGCACAGTCCCACAGGGAGGCCTGTCGTCTGCCCTCCAGGTCCTCACCCAACCCCATGTCCTTCTCCAACTCACCTAAACACTTACCTCCTTCCAGCTCACCAAAACACTGCTCTCATTCATCCTCACCGAAACATAGCTCTGTCTCCTCCTCTCCCAAACCTCTTGCTCTTTGTTCCCCTTCGAAGCCCCTGTCTCTGTGTTCGTCACCCAAGCCTCTGTCCAGCTCTTCTTTACCCAAACCACCAACGAACCTTCCGGATGAAAGATTGTTACACTTGAACAGTTTTAAATTGAAAAAGGTGAGTTATATTTGGTCAAATTAATTTGGTATATTTGGTCTGAATTCTGCAAAAAACTCTAAAGAAACATAAATGTATTCCTCACCGTCTTTTGGCAGTAGGAGCTGTGTTTCTATTCATTGTCCATCATTGTTTCTGTCATGAAATAAATAAAAATTGGTGGGTTCCCAGGGGGAAACAGAAAATGAATACTTATAGACTATTATCAGGGCTTTTATTATACGGCATGTGAGTCTGACCACTACATGACTAGAAGTGACAAAGCATTTAGCTCTACTGGGAATACTTCACAAAATTGACAAGCAATTAGCTCTGTTATGCTTTGGGATGTTTGTTATCAAGAGAGAGAAATTGGTCTCTTTTTAAGGACTCTGTTATTGTCACTATTTTGAAAGGAAGGAAAATGTAGCAGTCTATAACAAGAGGGTTTTAATTCATATGATGGTGGTACATTAAATACAGGCTTTTGATTGTCAGAATATGACAATAGCAACAAATACAAGATGACAGCTAAAGTCGCACAATGGCACTAAGCCAAACAATTTGAAAATATTTTCCACAGCAGCCTTTTATTCTTTACTGTTGTTGACAGGCTTGAGCCTGCTCTTCATTGTCCTTGTCTCTTATTACACCTTAAATTCCTTCATTCACAGCCCACAGCAATGTAATGTGAGTGACAGTTTGTGTAATTACTTCCTTTTTTTTTTCTTTGTTTCCCTTTTCATTTTCATTTTTATCTATGAAGCCCCTCCATTCCAAGGACTCTGTGAAGCAAGCTTACTCTCTGCACCCGAAGAACCACAGCTGGTATAAAAATCACCAAAATTCAGCATCCTCTCCATCGTTGCCGACACCGCATAAACGTTTGTCAGATACCTTGAGCAGTCATTTACTGTCTCTCCCACACAGCAATGATACCAATCTGTTCCTCAACCACCACCCTAATGGAGTGATCCACAGCGCAGTTGAGGATGCCCCCTTGGCCCTCATCACTAAACCCCGCAGCCAGAGCAGCACCCCCAGTAGCAGGCCCCTCCTGGCAGCCACCAGCCCTCCCTATCCCATGCCCATCAACTTGAGCACTAGCACCAAGGAGATGTTGGGCAGCTCTGCTTCCCCACTTAAATCCTCTGCCTCATCAGGGCTTGCTCACGGACCAAGGAAGACTAAGACTCCCAAGTCTCTGCATGCAGGAAAGAGCCTCCATAAAACCAACTCTTCCTGTCCACCTTTAGACTTGATCAGAAGCAGCGAGTCTGATATCCACAGCAGCAAGGACTCAGACGACTCTTTAGGCTACAATGATGACGACGACGACGATGATGAAGACGATAAAGACGATATTGGGGATGAAGATTCTGGCAGTAGCGTTTCAGGTTAGATTAAGCAGACCTTTCTTTAATTAAATAAAGAAATGCCACTGATAGCATGTTACTGCAGATATAAGCAGTTAGATGAGGCTTTTTGCTCTGTATGGTTTGGTTGTAAGAAGAATGCTAATTGGCATATAATTTCACTCTCTGTCCGTCTGTCTCCTTCCTTCCTTCCTTCCTTCCTTCCTTCCTTCCTTCCTTCCTGCTGGAATCCCCTGCAGAGTCGGAGAGCAATATGGAAACCGACTCTGATGGCTTTGAGGATGATATGAAGGAGCATGGCGAGACCGAAGCAGATAGTGATGCAGAAAGGACTCCTCCGAAACTCGCTAAAGCGTGCTTGTCCTCTCACAAGTCCTCCTTGAACCTCTCAGCCAACTGCTCCCTGCTTAATCTGCAGATCATCAAGCCTCCTAGTTTACCTAGCAGCCTACTCACCCCCACCACAGTGACCAGCTCAGGGGCACAGAGTAACCCCAGCACAGTATCGCCGTCCTTCACAGGTATGTGTTTGCTTAAAGACCAAATATATCCACAACCTACAATACAGCTTTAATTCACAATTTAATAAGATACTTTAATGTGTAATTCAGGGTTCAGGAAAGTGTTACTCACTCAGATAACAAAGCAGGATCATTGGCCAAGTCAGTGGGTTATTTATTTTTCCCCTGATGTACATTTCTCAATAGTTCCAGGTAAAAATGAGCTCTCTGGAAGAAATTGGTTATGTCATTGTTTTGATGGCCCCCAGCAGCTTTTTCTTTAATAACCCAGGGAGATGCTTTATATATCTGATACTGGATGAGTCACGGAGCATATTATGTTATAACAGCTGGATTCTGACTCGCCATAATGGGAAAATATTCATTTATTGTTCCAGTTAGTCCTGCTATGGAGTAATAGAAGAATCATGCCACAGATGTATGCTGTGAATCACTCTCGATCTTAAAAACTATAAGCTTTTACATTTAGAAAATAAGAAACTGTATATTTTACTCTACCAATACTACAGCCACTGAACTGTCACGGTGGTGGTGAGGCTTGTCACAGTACAAACGCTGTTCCTGTTTTTTGCACTTATGTGCGTCTTATGTGTCTAAAACGGTTTGCATATTGTTTGTCTAATATTTTATGTTGATGTCCATGCATAGAGGCTGTTGCTGACCCTGAATTTAACTAATCCTACTACACATCACTGAAAACAAATTGCACTGACCCTGGTCGTATGGCCATTGAAGTAAAGTAAAGTGTGCTAATATATTAAACAACTATCCACAATGCATTGATATGTCTAACAGGGTCAGGGCTGGAAGTTTTATATTGGCAGTAATAAGCCCCCCCCCCCCCCCCCCCCCCCCCCCCCCCCCCCCCCCCCACCCCACCCACCCCCCCTCCCCCACCCCCACCCCCCCCGC
>CM022488.1:15464359-15577766 GCA_011952105.1 Coreoperca whiteheadi
CCCCCCCCCCCCCACACACACACACACACACGCGCACACATTATGTGTAGTGGATATATCTGTAAACATGGCAGGTTTGTGGATTTGCTTTGTCCCCCGTGAGGTGTGAAAAGCGCTGAGCCATTTCTCCTGTTTTCTAGGATCAGGAAAGAGGACAAGAGTAACGGACGAGAGAGTTCTACAGTTGCCTCTTGAGTTTGGGTGAGATATTGTGCATGCGCTTTATATTTAAAGAAACACATAATGGTTTGATGGTCAAGTTCCATTTGTCCTGTATTATAATTTCTTCATTGTTTGTGTTGGTGTTATAGTAAAATGTCAGCTCACTGAAGGCTGATAAGTGACCTTTGCTAAAAGGTCCCCTGCCGTCATCTTTCCTTTGTGGAGCAGCATGAGACACATGATCACCCACCCGGGCAAATATTATCCTATCTCTGGATTTGCCACATACAACAGACAATGAATTGTGTTTTAGGAAACTTCATTTATTGATCAACTAGCTTTCAGTGTTGACACATTCACTCCAGTAAGAAAAATGTATATGAAACACTCCCTTCTCTCAACAAGTACTGTCATTACGCCATGAGCAAGATATTTATCTGTAGTTTGGGGCAGATGTGAACATGAAATCAGGCAAGAACGCAGAAATAATGCTCAGACAATTTTCCGAGGATAAATGCTGTAAATGTTTAAAAAAAAAAAAAAAAAGCTGGAGTACCTGATTTGAGGACAGTGACGTGTTCATCAAGAGCTAAGTAGGAGTAGACCACAGGAAACATCCTTGCCTTCCTGTTAACGGGCCTTTAAAAACCCCAGTCTTGAGCAGTAGGTCATAGTGGGCAGGAAATTAAATGAGGTTCAGCAAGGGGTTAATTACATCCAGCCTTAACACAGACATGCAACATTAGCAGCTCCCTGCCCACAAATTCTGCAGCTTTGGATCAGAGCGCCTTTCATCTTCTAGGGATGTTATTCATCAGCAGGTTCACAAGAAACAGAAGCCACAAGACTGTATATCAGCCCCTGCTCTGTCTGGGATAGCAGCCTACATGTCTTTTCTGTAAGCCATCTCTCCAGCGGCGCTCATGGGAACTGAGGGGTTGCCCCACTTGGCCCATGGCCATTTAGGAGTGTGATAACTGAAAGGGTCAGAGGACGACAAGGCCAGAGACTATCAATACACTGCTGTACAAACATCATTTACATAGTTTATCTCCTTGTTTGCTTGCTGTTGTGAATGAGAGGATGACATGTATCTGTCCATACATTGACACTAGAACATTATTGCAGGAGGGAACTTTCATGAGGAAAAACATTCAGCTTATAAAATATGTATTAATGATGAATGAATATAGCTGTACAATGTTATGATACTGTTCGTGTATTAACTATGCACTACATTGTATGTACTATTTGTGCAATTTCTTTGTTCCTCAGTTGGCAAAGAGAGACCCGAATCAGGACTGTGGCAGGTCGTCTCCAAGGAGAAGTCGCTTACTTTGCTCCATGTGGAAAGAAGCTGCGTCAGTATCCTGATGTAATGAAGGTAAACCTACAATGTGTCGCTTCATTTTATGGAAAGTATATTTAAAGCCTTAAATGCTTGCACATGCTCACTGCATCATTATAGCATTATGTAATTGCCCTCAGGTGGGAAGTTGTGACTTGTGTGGTGACTAGTTAATATGGCTGAAAGTTCTTTCCAATGCTTTATTTAATATGCATTATTCTTTTGTCTACAGTACTTACTCCGGAACGGAGTAACTGAAATCTCACGGGATAACTTCAGCTTCAGTACAAAAATTAAAGTTGGTGACTTCTATGAAGCCAGAGAAGGACCAGAGGTAAATGTTTCTACTTCTTTGTGTGGGCAGGATCTCCCATTACCTCCATAATACAACTTGTCACATGACCTTTCATCATGGTTTTAATAATTATCTAGAATTCATATTTCGAGATTACGCCAGTCAACATGAAAATCCATAAATGAAAGCAATGAGTAGATAATCTGTCTAGCCGTTCTTTGTTTGGTTTGTTGATTTTAATCTGTCTTTCTTCTCCGTCTAATAACCCAGGGTTTTCAGTGGTTCTTGCTGGCAGAGGAGGAGATCTCTCCCAGTATCCTAGCGATGGATGGGAGGCGCAGCCGTTGTACAAAGTCTGAGCACCAGCTGATAGGTGATGGGACTGGGGCAAGACAATGGAAGTCTCATCCTCTTAATATTGGTGAAAATAACTTTCATGATGTCAGTGATGCCAAGCTGCTACGTAAACTGGAGGCGCAAGGTCAGTTTACATCTTAGCGGCACCTGTTCAAGAGAAAGTCAACCATTAAACACAACAGCTATTGGCTATATATTGTATATAATAGTATTTTCACTTAGTGGTTTGGTGCTGGGTCTTTTTTGTAAGGATTAATTGGCCAACTGGAGAAAGTGATGTCACTTCATGATATTTCCAGCTCAGCTTCAAAGACCTTTAATAGCTCTGTAGAGATTAATGGTAGAACCTAAAATCTAAAATATTAGGAGTGAATGTTTTTGTGTCATTTCCTCAAAATAAAGCTGTAAGGGGTTCTTTCCAGAATCACACGTGGTAAAATCTTCAGAGGGAGCAATATTACTATTATTGCACATAAGTAGCTCGTTGAGATGGATTTGGTGAAGTGTAAGAGTATCGTTTTTAACTCAACAGGGCATGTGATTTCAGTAACACATTTCATCATGTTGCAGAAATTGCTCGACAGGCTGCTCAGATCAAAATGATGAGAAAACTTGAGAAGCAGGCCATGGCGCAAGCAGCCAAGGAGGCAAAGAAGCAACAAGGTAAACAGCTAGTCAGTCTCTTCTCTAACACTACATCATAATGCTATGTGCAAGCCTAATTTGTTTGTGTCTTCTAGCAATAATGGCTGCAGAGGAGAGGCGGAAAAAGAGAGAGCAGATGAAGATTCTTAAACAGCAAGTAGGGATTTTTCTTTGCGTGCGTTGTTTAATGTTCCGTGCAAAGCTTCATAACGATCTGCAGCTTCTGTGTTCATATTCAGAGTTTGTGTGCTCCAAGGTGAAAAGGTTTTAAGCACAGTTGAATTGCTTTTGAAAATTCCACAAGAAAGTTGCTACACTTCAAAATGCTGCACCTTCCTCATCCGCAAAGACCCACTGTACTTCTTCACCCCACACCCCGCTTCCCCCAACCACTCTATAACATGCATGACTTAACAGTTAATTTATTTGATCTTGCCCTCATCCTTTTACCAGGAGAAGATCAAGCGCATTCAGCAAATTCGTATGGAGAAAGAACTCCGTGCACAGCAAATTCTCGAGGTTCGTCCTGAAAGTTATTGCAGAAACATTCTAAAACACTTCCTTTCTGCTGTTGATAGGATTTTTAAAAAACCCAACCAAAGGCTATTCCTAAATTATGTGGTCCCACTTTTTGTCACATCTAGTGAGTACATGTGACTAATGCTTAATTGGTTTTTTGCAAAAGTGCCATTGAATATGAAAATCTCCTCAGACCGTGATGGAGCTTAATACAAAATACAGTATTTCATTAAGTAAAAGCTGGCCCAGAGTTTACCATAGCTAGGTGAAATACCTATTTAGCATTCCCTCACTAATAGAAGCTGTGAAGTATTTTAGCTTTTTATAAATCAAATTTCAGTTGACACGCTTGGCAAGCGGCTCTTAACAGGATTTTGTTGGGGCTATAATTACTGATAGAAATGTTGCTTAATTTATTCTCACTGCCTGCTGGTGTTTCATAATAACTACAGCCACTTTGTCTTTCAGTATTAATGGGAGGAAATAATCATCTCATTGCTAAAGATTTCACTATGTTAGATTTGACTTCATCAGTGAGCCACTGGCTCTATTTAGCTTTCTGTGGAATATTTTCTATTGACTGCATTAAGTGCCAAACAGATTGGGGTGGGGGGGGGCAATCTTGCAAACTTAGACATAACATTAAGTAGAACACTTAATTAGTATTTCTTTTACAAACCAGATTTATATGGATTTTATACATTTAAGATAATTTTGTTAGTCCTTTTATTATTTTCTCTTGATGATTTTAATTAAGGAAATTATCTTGGCTAATTTTCATTAATCAGAATGTGCTGCACCAATCAAATGTTTATTCATTCAAAGCTGTCCTGTGGTGTATGTACTGTATGCATTTTAAATGAGTTGCATGACCTGGTTTGCATGTACAGGCAAAAAGAAAGAAGAAAGAAGAAGCAGCCAATGCCAAAATATTAGAGGCTGAGAAGCGAAACAAGGTGAGTGCGATGACATTTAAGAACAAACTGTGATTATAAACAGTTGCTAACTATTTCAAACATAAGTCAGTGTGATTGTTGAACTGCCACAAATTTCCCTTATGCCCCTGACTCAATCTCTTGCTCCTCCTTGTCTGCAGTATAATGTTTTTGCTCCATTGTACTGCTTGTCTTTGTTAATCACTGTGATAAAAAGATGATGGATCACCTTCTTGCAACATGTATCTGTAAAAGGTTTTCCCATTACCTCAACCAATGAAATCTAGAGGCCTGGAACTTTAGCATGATGTTGTTCAATAAGATAAAGCAAGACATTTGTGTACACCTTTTAAAATTATGTAAATTTGTGTGTGTTTTGTAATTGAGTTCATCATTTTTTTTCTTAAAGGAGAAGGAGATACGAAGACTGCAAGCTGTTATAATGAAGCACCAGGTAGCTATCTTGTTCACGACCACATTATACCAAATCCATTCTTCCTCTGTTTAATCTGAAAGTCTTGGAGATGGTCTCTAACTAATGATCATTTGCGGTAGTCAATGGAATTATTTTGTACCCTATATATCCTGTCAATTTCCGCTTTGGGTGTTCTTGGTTGTATTTTTATATTAGTTTACCTTTTGTTTGGATTATTCTTGCATTGATTTTTTTTTTTGTGTGATTTTCTATTTCTTAATACTATGCCAACTCTTTCTACCAGGAGTTGGAGAGGCATAGACTAGATATGGTATGGGTATGTTTGTTTCTGTACATTTAACAGCATATTGTGAACGTGTTGTGATAAATAGTTGCCATCATAGCAATGCGTAAAGTGTAGCATTGGCTGCAGTCATATTACATCCTTCCGCATGGCTTTTCCAGAACAGTGCACTGCATACATCTGCGCTATTTCTCTGAGATCCGACACATCCTTTATTGGCATAAAATATAACTGGATGCAAAGCACTGAAAGCCTGAAAGAACACCAACTACCTATTACATTGTTTTTCTTTTGGATTGATCAAATGTAGGTACTCAAAATCCTTTTACTCTACAGCATGTGAGCGACCTTTCTAATCCATTTGATCACCTGAGAAAAGTAAATATACACTTTGCCAGTGATTGGTGTAAGTCAGAGTTAATGGAAACAAAATTCATTTTCCTGATTTGAGATTTAAATGTTTTATCATGGTGGTTCATTTGTTTGATTATTGTCACTATCTGTAACTGTAAGGAAGGCGATGATAGCATAGACAGACTAGGATGCCTTGATAGTTCATATGACATTGTTCATCAGTTGTAAAGTTATAAATTCAGTGTTCTGCTGGTTTATAGTTTTAAAGCTCTTGGCCTGTACCTTTCAGTCTTCCGCTTGCCAACATGCTCATATTAATAATGGCTGTTTCTAAGTTTGAGCTTATGCTTTGTGTGTATGCATCACTACCCGCAATTTAGCTATTCATCTATCATTGTGTTCCATGTGTTTTTTACAATGTGCGACATTTTGATTGTGTGATGATTGTGACAAATGGGTGATCTGTGTTTCTTCTTCCACTGTGCATGTCACATGGTTCATACTGTGTATTGCATATATGAGCCATTTTTCTTAGTAGCAACTGTGAATAGAATAGAAACTGTGTCTGTGCTCTGCCAGGAGAGGGAAAGACGCAGGCAGCACATGATGCTCATGAAGGCTGTGGAGGCCCGTAAAAAGGCCGAGGTGGGTAACACCTCATCTGCTCCTGCTCCTGTGTTCTGCTTCACTGTTTGATTTGTGTATTCTTTTCCTTGGTAATTTCATGTGAAAGTGCTGCAGTCTGTAGTGGTGGGAGATAATAGCATAAATGTACAGAATGTGTACATATTGTGAAATGTGGTCATTGAGGTCATAGTTTGTTTTTTATTGTATCCACCCTCTGTAATTCTAAGCAAAAGCCCAATAGTTTGCAGCGGTGTCAATGATACACTCTCTTTATCTTGGCTGTAGGAGAAAGAGCGTCTGAAGAAAGAGAAGAAGGATGAGAGGCGGTTAAACAAGGAGCGGAAACTGGAGCTCAGAAGACTGGAACTGGAAAAAGCGAAGGAGCTGAAGAAGCCAAATGAAGACATGTGCTTAGCAGATCATAAGGTATTCACACACTGTGGAGTTGCTGGCAGATGAAAATGAGACCCCATGTATGTCATCATGGATAGTCTCCATCTGTGGAGTAGATGTGCGGGGAAAGATTGGATTTTCCACCATCACAGGGATTTTTTTTTATATTGAAATCAATCATTATAATCACTGTAGAAGCTACAGGCATTAAGATTAGAAATGCTTTTTGACAAATTTATGGTTTCATTGTTTCACTATCAGATCTACCAAAATGGATGTGTAATATCACTGAAAGCATCTGGAATTTATTAAAAAGACAGCAGGTGTAGGCCAAAATATTGCCACCCAGTGGCTCATGAAGCCATAACACCAAACTACTGACGACTGTAGAGACTCGTAGTCAAAGATTTGTGAGCTTTATTCATAACATTTCTTTAACAGGACTTAACAAACAAACTAGTCTGAAACAAGTAACACCAGCACTGTGAGAAACACTGGACAATGTATCTAACTTTGTCCTTAAAATCATTTTAAATACTTATTTTGCACAGATCTAATTAAGGCTGGCATAATATTCAAAAGTATAAAAAATTGTAATAATGTTGTCTGGGCTCTCTTACAATCAATATTACTTTATTTGGTAAGGCGAGGCATGTTTATTTGTATAGTACAAGGCAATTCAAAGTGCTTACATGAGACATTAAGAAAAGATATTAAAGAAACACAAGACAATATAAAAAGACACAGGATTTTAAAAAGATTTAAACAAAATAACAGTAGAATAAGTTACAGTGTAGTGCAAGATATGAATAAGTAGTCCCAAGTTGATCTTAATAAAAGGAAGTGGCAAACAGAAACGTTTTGGGCCCTGATTTAAAAGAACAATCTGATTCATCTGTATCTGTCCAGACAGAAAGACATGTGTAGACACCGTAGTCGAGCCTACTCAAGATAAGCGCATGTTTTTTTTTTTAAATTCCTCCTGAGACGTAAGTCCTTTAATTCTTGCTATACCCCTATGGTGAAAGTTGGCCGATTTTGTAATTGCCTTAATTGGGATTCTTTGTGTACAGGGACTAGATACTAATGGTTGAGAGATTAAAATCTTGTTGGTATTTCTCTCCAGCCACTTCCAGAGTTGTCCCGGATCCCTGGACTGGTCTTACCAGGAAGTACCTTCTCCAACTGCCTAATGGTGCTGCAGTTTTTACGCAGTTTTGGGAAGGTCCTGAGGTTGGACATAAATCCAAACATGCTCAACCTTAGTGACCTACAACAGGGGTTGCTCAACATTGGGGACAGTATGAGCAAGGTGCAGGACCTGCTGGTGAGCATGCTCTCTGCAGCTGTGTGTGATCCTGGTATACCTGCAGCTCACAAGGTGAGAGTCTGTCAGTGCACTACAATTTGTAGGGTTGTTGAATTGTAAATGGTTCCTGCACATGTGCATACAAAAACAAGCTCACACCTGCTACTATGTGCCCATTAGCAGTTAGTACACATATACATTTTAAATCATTCCCCAGGGCCATTTTTCCATGCTGTGCTGTATGGTGTAATCATGTCTTTACATGGTTTTACAATACAATATCACATCTCTTCATATTAAGAGCCTTTGTCTGGCTGTGCGTACATTGAGTGAGATGTCCATACAAGGATTAGATATACTGTACACTAAAACATCAAGCATCCAGGATGTGTCCCAGACACTTCCCAGGGGCCACTTAAGCACTTAACATTGCTTGCTTCACTTATCGAAGAGATAATTACGCAAAAGGACAGTGTTTTACCAGGCTCCCATAATGCTCTTATGGACTATACCCTCCACCTGTGCTCTACTCTCATGGGTTACAGTATATAAAAAGGAATTCTGGTCTTAACTAACTAGCATATGTTTGTTTAAAACTGTGACTAAACTCCATTTTTGAAACAATTTCTTTTAGAATAAGACGGCCTTGGGGGACCACGTGACTAATGTGGGGATCAACCGGGACAATGTGTCTGAGATCCTGCAGATCTACATGGAGGGTCACTGTGAGCAGACAGGGCTGTCTGCGCTGGCCCTTAGTCTCAGGACCAAGGCTTTTCAGGCCCACAGCCCGTCACAGAAGGCCTCCATACTAGCATTCCTAGTTAATGAGCTGTGCTGCAGTAAGGCTGTGATCAGGTGAGGGTCCAGCCTCA
Source organism: Coreoperca whiteheadi (assembly GCA_011952105.1). Taxonomy (NCBI): domain Eukaryota; kingdom Metazoa; phylum Chordata; class Actinopteri; order Centrarchiformes; family Sinipercidae; genus Coreoperca; species Coreoperca whiteheadi. Next base: position 15,472,898 of record CM022488.1, read on the forward strand.
TTTTTTCTTTGTTTTTGCTAGTTTACAAATAAAGCAAACTCTCACTTTACTCTAGGACAGTAATGTTAATGGACAAATCAGAGTAAATTAAACTACCACTAAGATAAATCCTGGTCATTTTAAGGGTTTGATACATTTTTGTTAAATAAATCATTGCTGACCTGTGAAAATGATTCAGAGCCCTGTATAAACAAGTGTTCCTGTGCCTGAAACATCTCTGTGCATGAGAGTGGAAAGTATTGGCTTGTTTTATTCATACAGGCTTCAATATTAATGGAATAACAGAAGTATCAAAAAGAATAGGACAACTTGTGGTCTGATGGACAGTTTCACAAGGTTGCATCAAACGACGTCTCATTAATTTTCCATTAGCATTGGTAACACTTTGAAGCACATCTGGTGCACAGTGCAGTGTGGCGCAAATGCATCATGCTCTTTTTATTATACAGTATTGTCTGATACTTTGCAGTGAGATCGACAAAAACATAGATTACATGACCAACCTGAGGAAGGATAAGTGGGTTGTCGAGGGAAAGCTTCGCAAGTGAGTATATGCATCATCAAGATTCTGTGCTGTACAATTGAACATTTTGTGTTAGTGAATATGATGCCGATGCTGAAACAATCTGAATTGTACACGAATTCGTACTCTACACGCTGACTGTCCATTTTTGTCTTCAAAGACTGAGGAGCATCCATGCCAAGAAGACAGGGAAGAGAGACAACAGTGTGGGGGGAGAGGACAGCCACACCTTTGTCATACCCACTCCCAGAAACAAATGCAAGAGAAAAGAAGGGGACAGTGAGGAGGACGAGGACGAGGATGACGACAGTGACGACCAAGGAGACGACGACGATGATGAGGAAGAAGAATCGGGGGGAAAGAAGGGAAAGAAAGCAGAGATATGTGAAGAGGAGGTCAGTGATAATGATGCTTTTGCTGGAGCCAGCGGCTAAATCAGTGTTTGTTATAGTAAATGTCAGCCGGTCTACTGGCCTCACACTAATGAGATCTCTTCATCTAGGACAACAGTGTACACTCGGCCAGCGTGGAGGAGCTGGAGAAACAGATAGAGAAAACATACAAGGTAAATTAAATCCTATGAGACACTTTTGTTTTTTTGGTTTTTTTTAGCTGCGACCAGCAGCTCTATAGCTCGGTCAGTCGGTCAACAAAAAATGTCCCCACAGTAATCACCCTAGGAGGCTGACATTTGGCATGGAGGTCGTGTGTGTGTGTGTGTGTGTGTGTGTGTGTTCATGCCAATTGGCTAAGGTGTGGCAATTGGAGTGGCATATCGCAAAATGACGCATAACTTCCAAATGGATGCACAGACTTGCACAAGATTTGGTGGAAAGGTTGGTCATGAGCCTAAGGACAGCTGATTAACTGTTCATGCCAACTGGCAAAAAGGGGGTGTGGTAGGGGGAGTGGCCTTTATCAAAAAGGTGCATAGTGTCTAAATAGATTCACATAACATGACCAAACTTTGTAGAAAGCCAGACAGACAGACGTGCAGTTACACACACACTTTCATAACTCATGAACAGGTTGTCGTAGACACTTGTAGGAGGTACTGGACTAAGCAGAGTTCCTTTTACATTACATTACATTTACATTTAGCAGACGCTTTTATCCAAAGCGACTTGCATATGAGAACTTGCACAAACCGAAGGCGCAGCTTCCATCCTCTAGCAACTGCAACTTTCTATCTGAGGATGAAACTTGCCATGGAGGTCAAGTGTTTGTGAGGATGTGTGTGTGTGTGAATGCATGAACGCATGGATGCATGTGCGTACGTGGTCGTAGCTATTGCGAACTCGCACTTGTTTTCTCAGGATAAGCTCATCAATGAATTTAATAAATGTATTTTGTCTCTTTTAGCAACAGTGTCAGATCAGACAGAAGTTATTTGACTCATCTCACTCACTGCGCTCCATGGCGATTGGACAGGACCGCTACAAGAGACGTTATTGGGTCCTTCCACAGTGTGGTGGCATCTTTGTGGAAGGCATGGAGAGTGGTGAAGGTGCAAACCAAACCTGAAAAGCTCAGATTTGATTTACTTTTGTCTTTGTTCACCATGTACTGGATAGAAATGTTAATGTTTTTTTGTGTACTTTGCCTTAGGTTATGAAGAGATGGAGAAAGAGAAGAAAAGTCAGGTGATCAGGGTTAAAGAAGAGCAGCCGGAAGAGACAAAGAAGCCAGTGGTCTCCAGCCCAGCAGAGAGCACAGACGGTGATACATCCACACCAGAGAGTCAGCAGGACAAAGACAGCCTCAATCTCTTCCTCCAAAAACCCGGGTCCTTCTCTAAGCTCAGTAAACTCCTTGAAGTAGCCAAAATGGCTCAAGATTCAGACACCAATTCTCACAACAGTAATTCTGCTGGAGTCCCTACCACTGCATCTTATCCCTCATATCGCACCTCTCAGACAGCCACTACTCAGCAGGGACTGATAGATAAAACAGACACTTCAGTGCCGTCTCTGCTTAGTGCTCCCCAGCTCAAAACCAGTCCCTGGATAACCTGCAGCCCCCTGTCTATCCTTCATGACGACCAGCTCTCCAAGATACTGACGGAAAAGAGCAACCAGTGGTTTAGCCTCTTGCCTCGCTCTCCTTGCGACGAGTCCTCGGTCACCTCTGGCTCCAGCCCCCCGGCCTCCTCCTCTCCTCTACAGACCATCAGCTCCAAATCCCCCTCCTCCCTCTCCCCTAATCCCCTAGCTACAGCCAGCTCCAGTGCTTCTGCTAGGATCAATAACATACAGTCGTCCTTCCTTCAGGTCGGTGGAAAACAATAATGCTGTCTCCTTTTCCGTCACAATTATTTCAGATCACTCTGTGCTTTTTGTAGAACACTTGCACGCGTTGCAGGTATTATTTCATATTACATGTCCATTTTTCCCATGTTGAAAACGCATGACAAATTCTGTGGAAAAGTTGGACACTTTTAAGTGCTACCACTTTACTGTGTTGCCTTAAACGTTAGACATGTGGTAGTTCAATAAAATTGTCATCTGATCATGATTTAAAGTGTGTGTATTTTTCCTCTTAGCAAGTAAAGTCAGGCATTCATCAAAGCAGACTGATGCTGTGTGACATGTCCAGCATGCCCTTCTCTGGTACTTCTCTACCCCCCATGCTGGATCTGCCCTCTCAGCATGCAGAGGGTAATGGCAACAGAGTCTTCTTCCTGGCAAATAACAACTCTGTCAACAAGAGTGAGACCCCAGAGCCCCTGAGTAACAAGCCTGCTTGTGCCTCATTCCCTGCTGTGGAGGTGGCCAAGACCCAGGACTACCCTAGTCCTCAGCCTATCCCCGAGGGTAAGAATGGCTCGCTGCCAGAACTCAAAAGTAAAGTACATTGGACTTAAGATACTCACTTCGCAGTCAGTTATACAGCTTCCCTATGTTGCTAAAATGAGATTAGATTTTAAATGTATGCATCTGTGTGTTGCCAGATATGCTGTGTGGCTGGTGGAGGGTGTCGGGCATGGAGCAACTGCACATTCTGGTGAAGGCCCTCAATAGCCGAGGCACCAGAGAGAGAGTCTTGCAGAAACAGATCCAGAAACATATGGAGTATATGACCCAGCTCTGTGCCAACAGCAAAGACGGTTGGTCCACATTTCCTCGGCTCTCTTTATGTTGAGAGTCAACAGACATGCATTGATTTGAAAGTAATATTTCGCCTTTTATGACGCCTTACAATAATTACAATGAAATTGCTTTTTGTAAACCGTAGTTTGCTGTAATGTTTGTATGTATCTGTGGTGGCAGCGATTGACGTAGCAGAGCTGGAGAAGCAGGAGGTGAGTGAGGAGACAGTGGAGAGTTGGTGTGTTGAGGAGCAGGCCATGGAGGTGGACATCAGCCTGCTGCAACAAGTCGAGGGTCTGGAGAGGAAAGTAATCTCTGCCAGCCTGCAGGTCAAGGTACAGGCAAATGAGCATCCTACTCTTATACTCTTTAATTCACCGGTATGTGCTTGGATAGGCTCCCGTGTACTCACTTTGTCGCGATGTTAATTACTGTGTCGTCAAATACTGTTGCGACGGCCATATTTCACCATGTGTGTCCCTCAGGGCTGGATGCATCCCGAGCCTCAGTCAGAGAGGGAGGATCTGGTCTATCATGAGCACAAGCTCTTCTCTTCCCCTGCTCCAGAGAAGAAGGGACCGAGAGAAACCAGCCAGGAGGAACTTCCCGGCACCATGGTGCGGCGGCCCAACAATCCCCTTGATATTGCAGTCATCAGGCTGGCAGAGCTGGAGAGGAACATTGAGCGAAGGTAGGAAGAGACCCATTAGTACAACCTTTCAGAGCAGACTGGATAATGTCTCTGTACATGCTCGTGCACCATCCTCTAGTGACGATTGTGACCGCTCATCCCATACTCATTCTTAACTTAACTTCTCACCGTGTGTAACGCGAAAGACTGTTTCCCTCCTTTACCTATTTTTTTTTTATGTTGGTTGTTTATGGGCTGATATCATTCAGTGTGATAATGTTACAGACTGTATGAGAATGCTGTACAGTTATGCTGCAGTCTCACTTTCTGTGACCTCTAAGCAGTGAGGAGGAGGTTGCTCCAGGGATGAGGTTGTGGCGTAAAGCCCTCGGGGAAGTCCGCAGCTCAGCTCAGCTGTCACTCTGCATTCAGCAGCTGCAGAAATCCATTGCCTGGGAACGATCCATCATGAAAGTGGTTAGTGACCTCTAATGTTTCTCTCTCTCTCATAATCACAGAATTGTTTATATTGTTTTATTGTACATACATTTAAACACCAATTTATAGCTCACACAAAAGATCAATCTTTAAGGCTGCATGGCTTCTCATTCCATGTCTTTTAAAACTACTGTATTAACGGTTGGTTTGTTGAATTTATTTGATCCTTTAAAAATACATAAACCTCTTGAAAAAGAATGAAGGACAGCACAATGAATATGCACAGCTCGTGTTCCCTAAGGGGGGAGGGGGGTTGTTGTCAGGCAAAAGGTGAAAAGAAAGGAAAGGTATGATATCAATTTACAGTACATCATCACCAGGCAACAACCGTATCAGATAATAGCCCAATCAGTAACAAATAAACATCATTCAGTATACCTGGCTGCACAGAATTGCAATAATCACTAGTTTTCATAGCGGTGTATATCAGTTTGAACTACTGTGTTTGGTGTTTCCAGCACTGCCAGCTGTGTCAAAAGGGGGACAATGAAGAACTGCTCTTACTCTGTGATGGCTGTGACAAAGGCTGCCACACATACTGCCATAAACCCAAGATCACTACAGTACCAGAGGGCGAATGGTTTTGTCCCACTTGTATAGCGAAGGTACACCAGCTGAGACTCTTCTATTTAATATGATTTTAACTACTCCAGTAGATCTACAGGGCTTTACGCCATGCAGTTGTCAAATGATAACATAGCTGTATCACATGTACTCATCCAATTAATTGATGTGAATATGATGTGTTTTGTGTGCCTCTACACCAGTCGTCTGTGTGTTCTGTCATTCAGGAAAGTGGTCATTCCCCCCGGAGCAGGAAGCAACAGAGCCGAACAGCTGGAGGAGGGAAGAAAGCCAGTGAGGTAAAACGAAATGGTAAGCCATCTGCGGTTGGAGAGCTCATCAAAGAGGAGGCTGCCAGCAGCAACAGTGTGCCAAAGAAAGGTACCAAGGAGTTCAAAAAGAGGAAAGGAGACGATAGCCCACCCAGCTCCCAGGCCAGGCATGACAGCCCTGTCTCCGGTGCAAAAAAAGCCAAAACTGCCAAAGACAACAACACAAATGGGCTTGCGATGTGCCGGTATGCATGAACACTTACTCACTGCATGCATAGGAGCTAGCAGCATGTACTTCAACTCTATTTCTATTGTTAAATACGTTCATTTTTAGATGAGCTCCTGTTTGTACGAGACAGTAATCGGTGAGCAGTCACGAATCTATGACAATCAAAACATAATTTTACCTTGTCATTTCACGTCAGACCAAATCCTAAAATCTGATATTCTCAAACAGGTGAACCTAATTGAGCTGTTGAAATTATACTTGCGGCGCAAAGTGCTCAGCTTTGTTTGCTACTCGTTCTCCCCAGAGTGCTGCTGGCTGAGCTGGAGGCCCATCAGGACTCTTGGCCCTTCCTCATGCCGGTCAACCACAAAGCTGTCCCTGGATACAGGAAGGTCATCAAGAAGCCCATGGACTTCTCCACCATCAGAGAAAAGCTCACCAACAACCAGTATGTTTGTGTCACTGTCACAGTGTTAGTTTTTAAGGAGATAGACATATGTTTTTCATGTGGAATTTATGTGCATGTATTTCATAATTTTCCATTTTTGATTTGGTTGCTGCATATAAATTTAAAATCAAAACCTTTTTCTAATAATTACAGGTACTTCAGTTTGGAGACTTTCATCATTGACGTGAACCTGGTTTTTGAGAACTGTGAAAAATTTAATGAAGATGATTCAGAAATTGGAAGGGCCGGCCACAGCATGAGGAGATTTTTTGACAAACGATGGACCGAACTGCTGGAGTAAAAGAAATTCCAGTGTGGGCTGTCTGTGCTACTCTCTACATATCAAACTTCATCTGTAGTGTCAGAGGCCTTCTCTTCACCTGTGACACTAAATCAATACAAAGTTATCGTAACACTGATGTGCAATGCGAAAGGACAAATTCTCCTGCAGAGAAAATGGTTTTAATATCTTTAAGTGCAATACCGTTTTCTTTACCAAAATGCACTGACTCTTGGACTCAATACTGTATCACCGTCAGTACTTTACCGTCATGTACTGTATATTTGTGTATTTATTTTCTGAAGTATTTATGTTAAGCTCAGTCCTTAGAAAAAGCAGGAGATTGGCACAAAGCTTTAAAAAAAAAAAAAAAAAAAAAAGTTCTACATATTGTTTTATGGACTATTGAACAAGCCAATCAAAAAGAGAATTGTTTACAGTTTTTGACTATAGGGTGCCAGCAGTACTACTGTTCATCTGCATTTCTAAGTTAATTGTGTAAATACAAAGAGGTATCCCTGTCACTATTTAAAAGTATTATTTCTAACATGTATAGTGTACAGTACACACAACAGTTAAAAATTGTTAATGCATAAGGATGATTGTAGCACTTCATATGTCCTTATACTGTACCTTGCCTGGGCTGAATATCCACTCAAAAACACTGTGGTCTCCTCAGTATTGTAGTGCCTGACTTCTGACCTCTAAACAGTGTATGGAGGAGTGTGTGTTTTTTTTTTTTTTTCTTTCTATTTCTCAGTGTGTGTACTGTTCGTGTGTCCTGCACAATATACTGTAGGAAACCCTTACACAAAATGTTAAACTCTTTAGAACGTTTCCGCTGAAAAGAATCGATGTGGTGCATACAGTGTGTTTTCATCTCCAAGCATTTCCTTCAGCTTGAGTCTTGTCACACATCCTGTGGACAGACGTGAAACCTGCACTGGGCTTTAATCCAGCTGGGAGTCGGACAGCATCACGGTCCACCGGAGGCGTCTCAAGACAGCCCGAAGTCAGAACACTTGAAGTAACTGTATTTTATTATGAATATTGTGAAATGAGTAGTGGCTTCTGTGGGAATATTATTTTTAAATAGTGGGTGTGTGGCACAGATAAAATAAACCTGTTTTTCAAAGTAACACGGTTAGGCCCTCACTCTCTCCCCTATTAAGGCTCATTGTTAAGTTATGAGTACATTTTTAATAATCAATCAAATTGCAATTTTTGAATCATGGATTTCATTTGAAACGTTGTTTGGTTATGGGTTTAACACTAAAGTCAAATGATCTGATAGGAGTTAATGCATTATTTGATTTTATTCAGTGCCAGTAGTGGAAGTGGATAAAACTATCCCAACAGAGTAAAGTAGTTAAAATTCGCTCCTCCTCGACCAGCTACAACATTAAATCCTGCTTTCACATTAATTCGTAAATGATTAGGACTATCTAGTAATATAACACTGGGTTATGAGTAGGCCTACTTTTACTTTTAGATAATACTTTAGTAGTCATTATTTTAGAGGCAATCATAGTAAAATAATGAAGTCACTTTCAGTAATTCTGATCAATTGGATCGGTTTTATTAGAAAGAATTTCACACGGAAAACAGCTACATTACACTCTCAAAAAACTCGATGTGAGCATTGTGTAACTCAGCGTCACATGGCTGATAAGTTAGTGCGAGATAAACTTTATCGGAAGAGGAAGCACTTTATGAGAGAAAGCAAACCACGACACATGAGGAGCAACAGTTTGTGCTGAGAGCTTTGTGCCTTTTCTCGAAACGTTAACCAGACGGACCGCTTTTCTTTTATTTATATATATATTTTTTTAAGCACACAGACCGCTGTCAGGATAGACCGCTTCCCGTGAGGCGTCACTCCTCGCTCTCGTTTCTCAGGCGGATATTTGAGAATTTTGCGCCACCTTGTGAGTGAACTGCTCCTTCAGGGGACCCAACAAACATTTCCCTCACAAGATGGTGTCGGTCATTTGCACTCTTCGCCACCACACGGACGAGGTCAGCTGCTGTGCTTTCTCGCCTTCCCTCCTGGCGACCTCCTCCGGTGATAAGACTCTTCGTGTTTACAACACCGCTGACTTCTCGGAGCTCCCCTTCTCTCCGCTGTCGGGACACGGCTACGGGGTTCACTGCTGCCGCTTCAGCCCGTGCGGCAGCTACCTGCTCAGCTGCTCCACAGACGGATCCAGCATCGCGTGGAGCTCGGAGACAGGCGAGGCGGCCGCGGTGCTGCGGCACCCGGGCCGCAGTCCGCTCCGAGTGTGCGCGCTGGCACCAGACTCCTCCCTCATGCTGGCAGGGGCCTCCGATGGCACCGTGGCCCTCTGGGACTTCCCCTCCAAGACATTACGCAGGTACAGTGTGACCCAGTGTAACTCACATCAACAGGTACAGCTGCACGTATCGAAGAGAGAGCAGTTTCCTGCATAGTTCTAGTCTTAAGGTGACATTTTAAAGCTCCTTTCTCCAGTATTTCTCTAAAAATATGCAGGACTACTGTAAGCAAGTCCTTGGTTATTTATAATCTGTGTGTGGGTTTCTCGATTATGTTAGTGTATAAAGTGTCAAACAGTGAAAAATGCCACTTATAGAGTTTCTCAGAGCCCAAGGTCACGTCTTCAAATTGGGTTTTGGACTGCTGGTGTTATAGACAAGCAAAGATAATCAGTATTCTATAACGTATTACCAATACAAGCATCAGGTCCTCACATGTGAGAAGCTGGAACTGGCAAATGTTTGGGAAAAAAAAAAATAGCTTGCCTATTAATTAAAATGGTGAAATAAAATTTAAGGCAGGTTTGCCAATAGAGACACGTGGGACTAATGATGAGCACAACACAGCTAGACAAGCACTTATTGACAGGAGCAACATGCTCAACAACACAACACATTCTGTGAGGATCATTTTTGAGTATTTTATCTTTTAATCCTTTTGATTCCACAAGAAATGACTTGATTTCTTAGCGATCCACAGGTGGCTTTTCAAATTAAGACTCTCACAGGTGGTTTAAATTTATCTCGTTAAACTCAGTCCGGGACTCCATGCCTTCATCCAAATTTATTTCAAAGAGTCAAACTTTAAGACAGGGTGAATTATTCCAGACCTGAGAGTCCTGCTCCTTGTTTATTTTACCTTTTCCGGTAAACGTTGCAGTTCAGTCAAACCCAAGTTGTAAATCTAACCTCGTCCATCACAGATGCTGTGCGGTAAGCGAGGCCAGTGTTGTGGCCTGCTGCTTCTCTCCCTGTGGCCAGATGTTTGTGACCGGCTGCACCCACGGAGACCTCAAACTCTGGGATGTGGACATCAACCCCCTGCATGCCGAGAAGGACGCCCACGACCTGGGAGTCACCTGCTGCAGCTTCGCAGCCCAGTTTACAGTTGGTGAGTGTTTTTTAAAGGATCAGTTCAGCCAAATGACAAATGTAACCCAAAAAAGCATATATTCACTTATGGTGTCCAGACAGACAGGCAGGTAGTTCGTTTGCCGCCAATCCAAAAGAATGGAGGTCAATGGAATTTTGGCTATGGTGCAAAAAGCAATGGGAACAAATCTACATCCTAAACTAGTGCTGAAACAATTTCTCAATTGATGCAAAATTAATCAACAACTATTTTGATAACTTGAGTTATTATTTAAGTCATTTTTCATGCAAAATGCCAAACATTTGCCTGTTCTGTGTGAACGTTTGCTGCTTTTTTCAGTTTTGAATAAATATAAACTGAACATCTTTGGGTTTGGGACTGTTGGTCGGACAAAACAAGCAATTTGAAGACATCAGCATGGGCTCTGGGAAATACAGTTGTTGTCTTTCATTATTTATTCACAGTCGTTTAGTTTGTAACAGAAAAGATTTCAGTTGTGGCTCTCCTTCCCTAGTTCATCTTACATACACATAAATGCACAGGTAAAACTGAAACCCTTCATCCTTCCGTTAGTTAAAAGCAACCTGTTGCATCTTATCCTTGAATCAAAATGACATTCGTAGTGTTCGTTTTTGTTGCCACATTTGGGGAATAAAAATAGCATATTTTTTGTAATGGAAGTCCGACTTCAACCCAAACGCTATTCATGCCACATGTTGTTACAGCTCACAAACAGGCCGTCAGATGATATTTGTCTTCTTTTTGTTATTAAACTCAATCGAGCGTGAAGATTCAGAGAGAGGGAATGTGGCTGTTTTTGTCCTGCAGATGGCTGCTGTGTGGAGTTTCGACTGGCCTCCTGTGGCCAGGACAGCCAGCTGAAAATATGGATTGTTTCCCAGCGTGAAGGAACAGGTAGGCCGACTCCTCTGCCCCCTTCCTCAACTGAAAGCTCCCTCACTCCATCACCCGAGAGAGAGAGACAGCCTGCTGACTGCTTTAACCTTGAAATCTCTGCAGAATAGAAGAATTTTATTAGTGTGTGTGTGGAATAAATCAGCTGCAGACTGACTTATTAATAATGGATCACTTTAAGACGTTCTGCTGAAAAGCAGCGGAGGACTGTGTGTGTGTGTGTGTGTGTGTGTGTGTGTGTGTGGAAAGAAGAGTTGGGAGGAAATCAGGTGCATATATCCACTGTGACATTTATATCTTGTACGACCGACAGCAGAACAAGAGAATTTCGTGCATGTTCATAGATTGCGTAACAAGCCTACAGACTATATTTTCGTTAGTGTGTGAACACGTCATGTTGTTAGTTCCTAAGATGTGTTGTCGTGGTAACGGCCGTTTTGGGTGGGAGGGGGACGTGTCCCTCGTGGTGATTCGCTGTGGTGCATTGGCGGCGGGGGGCGGGTTTACATCTCCGACCAGCTCACTTTCATTTCATTAGAACGTAGGTTTTCAGACGCGGTGTTCCTCTGTGGAGCTTGCCTCTCTGCTGAAATGTGCCTTTATCTTGTCTTTACAGGAGGGATTGCATGCTTGAACCCCCCCTCCACCATTTTATGAGAGAGATTAAAGTGTAGATGATTCAGGGCAGCAATGGGCCAATTCTGAAGCTAGGACCCCTGTGTAACATTTTTCTAGTCCCTTCTTACTTTGTGTAGCAGCCCTATGTTTTTATAGTTCCACATCCACAGGAAATGGGCTTATTCCTTCCACCCAGCTGCGTATGTTGACGCCTCTCAATCATTCATCACATTTTGTTTTATTTTGATGTCTCAAGTGTTCAGATAAATCGTCAGGTTTCATAATGCGTTTTTGTTTATAGTTTTTTTCCTTATTCAGAAGTACTGGTGTTTCGCATCACATCATGAATATGCATAGAAATAACAAATTAGCTTCCCACAGAGTCTGAAAACAGTATTTTTTTACTCTAATGGAGAAGAGGGAGGTTTAATTTAATACGTGCATGTTTACAGGCTGATTATTTAAATGCTGCCACAGACCAATTAGTTTTGGCACATAGAATTATTCCTCTATACTCAGAAGTGTCTTTGTGTCTTAGGCTGTGAATGTCTCAGGTTTATTGCCAAAAAAAAAATCTTTTGTTTCCAAGCAGCTTTCAGCAGGTGGCACAGCTGCAAGCCGGCAAAAGGGAAGAGAGTTATTGACAAAGTTGAGTGTGTGGGGGGGGGAGCGACTGAACAGATACAATGATGTACTTTGAAGTGTGCATTTTATTTTGAGCTCTAACCGCGCGTGTGTGTGGGCGGGTATTGCTAATGTTGTGGGGACATAAAGCTGTTTACACAGTCACATTGTGACAAAATGCAAGTCCCCATAACGTAAATCATTACATTTTGGGATGGAAACTTGGTTTAAGGTTAGAGTAAGGGCAAGGTTAGGTTTAGGCTAGCGTAAGGGTTTGATTTGATCAAATAGTGGTTATGGTTAGGGTAAGTCTCCAGGGAATGATTGTATGTCAATGTAATGTCCCCGAAAGTGATGGAAACACAACTGTGTGTGTGTTGTTGACTCTCAGCCTGTGTCATGAAGCTGCTCCACACTCTCACCAGCCAGACGGCTCCAGTTCTGTCTTGCGCCTTCTCTTCTGACGGAGAGCTGGTCGTGTCGGGGTAAGACACACACATCACACACACATAAATCACATCACATCACATCGTGTGAGCAGCACTAATAAACACCTCCTGCGTTGGCAAGTGATTATTGACTTTTGTGCCTGTCAGGCTTATGTTTCGTAATGTCATTTGCTGCATTATGTGCTGTGAAATCATTTGCTCATTTGGGACAAATTAAGTTTAAATTAATCTCTCCACGTTTGAAATGCTCCCTTTTTTTAATGTGCTGTAAACAGCAGATGTCATTGCTGAGCTCTGATCCTGCTGTTCCCTCAGTCAGCCACAGGAGGAGCGTATTTTGTTGTGTTTAAGATGCAGTTTGGGTCCTTCTGCTGTTTCTGGCCTCAGTATGGTTAAGCTGTGCTCTGTTTGTAGCACTTAGAAACATTTGAATAATATTAGTTTGACAAGAATCCATTTTTTTTTCTTCATAATTATTCTTCTAAAATGCAAAAGCATGGATTCTGCTAATGACTTTTACTTTCTAATTATTCAACAGTTCAGTGGATAAAAGTGTTGCAATATATGATGCGGTAAGTAAAGCACAAAGAATCACTAAAAATGTAGGGGTGTTTTTTTTTTGTTGTTTTTTTTTGGTTTAGCTTTGCTGCTTCAGTTAACTGTTGCAGAGGAGATTTCTAAACAATAAGTCACAGCTGCTGCAAACACAGAGATGCCAAACATTCCTGTTTTGCCCATGTTTGTTTGTAATTTGTTTACAGAACCTGGGAATCCCGCTCTACACTTTGAAACAACACGACAGGTAAATATCCTGGCCTCCCGCCGCTCCGTAATCTCTGCAGCTATCAGCTGAACAGCAGAACAGGATTCCCAGTGTTTCAGAGCCAAACGTGTGATTATTGCATGATTAGTTTTTCCCAGAAGCACTGGATGCAGTGATGCAATAGCATATTCTCCAGCGCTGCTTTCCAGACAGTCATTGAAGTGGCACCACAGGTAAGCACTAGCAGAGCGCTTTGAAGTGCTTGAAAGGATTCAAGATACTGTACGATCTAAGACTGGATTCTTTTTATTTTTTTACGGGTAGAGGGAACCTGACTTTTAAAGCTGATCTCTTCCTGTGCCAGTTTTAGTCCTTCATACACACCCTTCACATTTCTGCTCCTCTTCCTCCTCCCCTCAGGTACGTGACCGCTGTTGCGCTCTCTCCCACCATGCCGTGGTTTGCAACCGGCTCTATGGACAGAACGGTAAACGTGTGGCGAATAGGAGATGGAGTCAGCAGAACTGGTAAATATGTGACAGAGAATTGTTTAGGTTGGCGCCTACAAATGCACAATCGCTCCTCTTTTTAAAACAGACTGTTAGCAGTGGGTCGGAGCCCAGAAGCCATTTGGAGAGCCAAAGCATCCCAAAAGAGTGTTTTGGGAGATATCCAGCAGGAGAAGCTCCTATTACATGTGTATTGCTGTCTGGCTGCAGTGTCTAGGGGAGGAATTGTGATTGATGTTTATTGGTGCAGCAGGGCAAACTACCCCTGAGCCTCAGAGAGCTGTTGTTAGGGAGGTGAATCTTTAAAAGATGTTCCAACCCAACATGAAAGAAATACTTTAAAATACTAAATGAAAAGGTGCAAAAACCAGACCTTGAAGCTTCATCAGGGCAGCTCCCTGACCTACCATTATTCAGGTTGATGTTGACAAAGCAGTTCCATCTCAGTGAAGACCTGCTCTTTTTATATACATCTACCTGTTTCTCTCTTACTCTTTGTCCTTTTCTTTAAATATGGTTTCTTTCTTTTCACAGTTCAGTTATTCCTTTTTTGTTTTTTCTGCAGCAGCTGAATCAAGGCAGACCGTGTGCCAAGGTAAATATATGCATCACTCTGTTTTGACCTTAGAAATCTTCAGTTATTCACCGCACTCTTTGAGCTTAAAAAACACTGCTGTGTTAATATGTGCTTTATGTGTGAATGGTTCAGATATCTAGCACAGATCTTTTAGATAATTTTTATGCCTTGATCCACTGAAAACCTCTTTTCTTTTTAGCTATTGTTGTAATGTTTTGACTTTTTTGCATTTGATGGAAAGCCTTTCTTGTGATTTTGTTTGTCCTGTGTGTATTTTGTACTGTGTGAACCCAAAAAAGGTTCTTAAAAAAATTAAATGAAATAGCGACTGTCTGGCTTTAAAGGATGAGGCATATTCAATATGTTTCTTGTGTGTCGGTCCATTCGTTCGAACTAAATTGTTAGAAAGGTGTCACAAATGTATAGTTTCATTTTCAAGAGAGGCTCAGTAATTTCATAAAAGAAATGGACACCAGTTTTAGCCATGCTGGCTGATTTTTATGGAGGACCGTGTCCTCCACTTTGGTCCAGACTGAAATATCTCATTGAGCATTGGATGGATTGGCATGAAATTTGGTGCAAACATTCTTGCGCCCCTCAGGATTTGGAGGAAAAATACTTTGGTTTATTACTAAATACGTTCAAAGCTAATGACCCTCCCATCAGCCATAGCTGTACTTTGTGTTTAGGGCTAATTAGAAAGTGTTAGCATGCTAACATGCATAACTAAGACGGTGAACATGGTAAACGTTTTATCTGCTAGACATTAGCATGTTGGCTTTGTTACTGTGAGTATGTTAGCACCTAGCTCAAAGCACTGCTGAGCTTCAGAAGTGCTTAAGGCCTTTAAAGGCATTAAGACATGGTAATATAAAAAGACACTTGAATAAGATTTGAAAATAAGCTAAAATGGAGTTAAACAGAATAAAAAAAAAAATGCAGTGCAAGATATGACTAACTAGCCCAAAATACACACCACCCACACTGATGTTTTCACTTGGGTCGCTTAATTAGACTGCTTCTCTACAAATGAGGCTTGATTGACATCTCCCTCACTCCTGTTAGTTTGGTTTTGTTGCATCTGTTATGGCGGGACAACGGACCCTGTTGAATTCCCAGTTTAACTCCACCCAGCTTCAAACCTGACTGAAGGTCTAATTTGCCAGAGTGATTGAAAACGTGTTTAATCAAACAGAAGTAAATTGTGCATTTGTTGGGGACTATTTACCCCGGATTATTACCCATCGGGCAAGTGGGTGAGTATTTACAGCAGGAAGATATATGTGGGATTGGCAGAGAGCTTGTTCACGGTAATGAAGGAACATGTCACCCAGTGCAAATGTAACGTTTTATAGTTTTTGGACAATAATTGACGTCTGTGGCCCAGAGGAATAAGCAGTCAGGGTTTAGTTACACAGACAATGCTTGTAAGTAGAATCAATTCATTGTTGGTTTTGTTTTTTTCATGAGAATTGTTGACAGTCTGTTTTTTATTATTGCCAGACTTATCCTGTAAATGATGGAGGTGATGAAGAGAGCTTCATATGTGCATCTGTCCAAGTAATTAAACACGGCAGTCCGAGCTGTCCCAGTCTGCAGTGAAGCTCTGAGGTTTTCCTGCTTTTGGCACAGTGTCTCCATGACTCAGCCTCCTAGACTGGGAGACTCCACACTCTATCAGCCAGGGCTGCAGAGAGGAGGTGGTGTTACTCTGCTCGCTGTCAGCAGACCCAATAAGTGGATATTTCCACTCAGTGTGACTGTGCTTGGGGCAGGATTTCTGTTTGTATAGTTTTATTCTTGCCAAAAAACAGAAAATGGCTGTTACACATCACAATTTTAGGTCTGGTTGATTATTTTATTTATTTATAATAGATAACTGGCCCCATGTTGACAATTACAGATATTCTCAGTGCAGCTGCAGTGAAGAACAATAGCAACACATTTGGCTCTAGGGATGGCAGTGTTGATCAATGCACCTCTTTGGTCCAGACTGAAATCTCAGTGATCATCTATCGGATGGATTGTCATGAAATTTGGTACACGTTTTTGTCCCTCTCGGGATGGATTGCAATTACCTTTCATCTAGCACCATCATCAGATCAAAGTTTTAATTTGTCCTATACTTTATCACTAAATACCTGTAAAACTAATGACATTCTCATCGGCCTCAGCTGCACTTTGTCTTTAGAGCTAATGCTAACTTGCTACAATAAGATGGCACTGTAAACTAAGATGGTAACCATTGCATGCTAACCATCAGCATGTTAGCATTGTCATTAGTCTTGTTTGCATCTATCTGAAACATCAACAGTAAATGGAAGGTTGAGAATCAGCTCAAGGTTGAAAATTTAGTATCCAAGAGCCATTCCTTACGTCTAGCCGTGCTGGTCATTTCATTCAGCAATCCTACACAAAGAAATGAATCAAGCAGAGATGCCTAGGTAGACCAGAATACAGTGCAGCGACAGGACGTGTTACAATTTGAGTGACTGTCTTTTTTGTTTTTGTTTTTCAATTAAATTTTTTTTTCATTTACAAAACGTCACTCATTCTCAAGCGATATCAGATCGATAACACTTGAGGCCGAGATAAACTGGCTTATTGTGTGCCTGCCCTGTTGGCATTCAAGACCACAATCTTTTGTGGAGGAAAATATGCATCGATTGTGAGTTGTTCATGCTAGCAGAGGTAGGAAGAGGTGAGGGGGGGGGACCTAACATGTTGTTAGTGTGGTAATGACAAACACCTCCCAGTCTTCAGGGCTATCCTTCACACAGCTAATGATGGGCGATGGGAACCGCGAGGCTGCTGGGAGTTGTCATTAACGGGGGCCGGCGCACACCAGGCCAGTTTATCTCGGCCTCGTATGATAAATGATGGCTGCTCACTCACATATTGATGTGTGACGGCTGATGAGCTGCATGCTGCCGCTGAATGAAGTGACACAACCCTGGGTTTGATTTTCTTTTCTTTGGTAGATCAAGGATCTCTCTCTCTCTCTGCCGATGTGTAGTAAAGTAATTGTTACTCGCATATCAGAGCCAAGGGAGTGTGTCCTTTTCTGTGGAGTGTGAGGGAAATAGTTTGTTTGCATCAGATAAGTTTTGTTGCAGGAGATGGGGTGTAATAGCAGAGCACTTCCTCCCTTCCTGTTGTGTGTTTTGCAGGAAGGAAGTTGCTGGGTCACTCCAGGCTGCTGGTTGCTGATTGGTCGGAGGAGGATGTGCAGACTTGGCTGTGTGAGGAAGGACTGCAGGAGCTCGTCCGCATCTTTAAAGCCAACAACATCGACGGACCAGAGCTCAGCCAGCTGAACAGGGAAACAGCTGCGGAGCTGGGAATTGGTGAGCTTGGAATATGAATTACAGTCATGTATATGTGTGCACAATGCACACTCACTCGCAGAGACACTGGGATTCAGTGTTTTTGTGGGGATTTGCCGTTTGATCCTAAAACATGACAGGCTTGAATTGGATAGCATGATATAAGCCGCTTTTTATCGATGCTCTGATTTATCCCCCCCCCCCCAACCAACCAACAGTGATCTGATTTAGGGACGTGAAGCAGGAGCTTTTCTATCTGCTTATACAATCACAAATCACGCTGTGAGGACAGCACCCCGCAGGATGACCTTTACGTGACAAACAATGATAATCCCTCTGAAAATAAGATTAGTCCACTCAGGGTCGTCCAAGGTCTGAGTGTGGAAAGTCACTGTACAAACTACAGCCAGAAAACAAGAAATATTTCTCCCTGCAGTGGATGGACACATTGTAGATGCCAGTGTGTAAGTAGCAACTCTGAAGTACAGTAGCGAAAAATGTAAAAATGTTAGCATCATTATCTCCAACGCAGTTATGGTTTAAAAGAATAGTTTAACATTTTTTGGAAATACGCTTATTCACTTTCTTGCAGTTACAGTGATACCACTCTTATATTTGTCTGTGATGCTCAGCATAAAGACTGTTGTTTTTGGACGAATTAAACATACAATATTTAACGTACAGAAATGAGAGTGGTATCAATCTTCTTACCTAACTCTCTGCAAGAAAGAGAATAAGCGTATTTCTCAAAATGTTGAACTATTCCCCTATGTGTCCCCATATGTAAGAGTATTTTGTTTGTTCAGTTGCCACTTCTGATAGAGAAACAGAGTCTCTCACAATAAAAGATAAAAGTATATAAACACAGTGAAATAATATAGTTAATTTATAAATGTAATTTGATTGACATGTGTAGACTGAAAACCACACACAATCAGTACAATGTACTAAAAACCATAATGAATGTTTTATTTATTAGATTTGATCTCTCCCCTTTGTTTTAAATTCCACATTACCATATCACACCCAGTTCTCTCTAGAAAACTGTACGTACGTACACCTGGTCAAAAATATGCATGAGGTGCACACATCTTCACTGCAGACTAAAACCTGCATTATTTTCTGCTTAAATAACACATTTGGGGGATTGTTAACCTTGTTTTGTGTCCTTGGTAGAGGTATGTGTGCTATCTAGTCGGTATTTCAATACTGGTAGATTCAGCTAATCACAATCTTTAATTCATATACACACACACACAGTTTTTAAGGGAATTAAGCAGACAGTTCACATGCTGCATGAATGCCATGATGCCCAGAAAAGCTGTCTTTAGACTGATTATGGTTACTTTGTGCCGACTGTAATTATGTAAGTAGCTGTATCACAGTCCCACCCTTAATCACGGTAAAAACGCCCTTTTGGCTGTTGTTGTGTTCGCTTAAATTGGACAGCAGTAGATACAGTAAAAAAAAAAAAAAAAAATATCCATGAAGCCAACTATCCTTGAATACCGCTTGGTTAGGCAAAGGATGTCCTATAGACTGAGCATCTCTTTCCCAATGCATTTAGAATGGAAAGCTCTCATCATTAACACAGAATGAGGACAGAGGAAATTGCCACACTTCCTGTCCTTTTTTTGAGCTGTGCTACCAACAACTATCATTTTCCATGCATGCTGTTTGTGTGTGCATGTGCATAGACACACGCTTACTCACACAAACAGCACGCGCACACACAGCAAATTAGATTTCAGCGCTCTTTACTTGATGAAATATTCATGAATCTTTGACTAAAGGGAGGGAAAAAAAGTTCCTCTTGGATATAATTCAGTGTATCTCTGTGGAGACAGCCTCATTCTGCAGTTTTATTGTAGCGACTCATCAAATTATCAATCTAAATGTAAAGTGGACGGTATAGTACTAATGGCTTGTGCCCCCCATGAAAAATGTCGGAACTTAAACCCTATAGAACTGTTAAGTGCAGTTTTTCTATCCAAGAGCTGTTTATTGGATGAATCAGAAGACTTAATGGGTTCAGCGTGTTTCATTGAGAGAAGACATTTTGATTAAGCACTATCACTTTTCCCATAGGATCCAAATTATTTGTGATTGCGACAGCAGGCCTCTGCCTGTATTTACTTTAAAACTTGAATGCACTGAGTTCAGCGTAAGAAGTAGCCACAGTCTTTGTGATGTTCATTTGAATGCTTTCTTTCCTCCATCTCTAATTCCTCCTCTGAGTGCAAATGAAGATGGACTAACAACATGAAATTTGCAGCAGTAAGAAATAGCCAGTCCTCAGTAGCTTCAGTTTGTAGGAGGCTGATTGTGGCCTAGAAATTGATAACATTTCTTCAGTACATGCATGGTGCCCCTATACATCATGACACATGGGAGGAAGCATTTTAATACATACATGCATGTTCAAATGATGCTCGAGCTTAATTCAATTCAGACTACCACGTAGACTCAATTATAAAACAAAATGACACACAATCCTTCCAGAAATCTCTCCCATATGTGTTAAATTCACAGTCTTCAGGCGCATCTCTAAGCCATCTTTTTATGGCGCATTCCAAAAATCATCCTTTTTGGCCTGGCATTCTTGACATAATTTCCAAAGTCATTAACTCTAAGCTAGAACCAGATGGTTTATTATAAAGTATCGTCGGCACATGTGAGTCAATGCAGCTCGAACGCTTTTTTTTTCTTATTCCCTCATCCAGCACTGTAGCTACAGGACACTGAGGTCGTGTCTGTGGTATGTTCTCTAGAAATGTGCGGTTTTCAGCAGCGTGGGGGGGGGTTTCCATTCTGTATCAGTGTACATTGTATAGGCTGATTCCAGTATTTCTAGACGCCATTCAATTTTGACTACCAAATGTTCAGATAAACTTAACAATTAAGTTTTAATTTTTGGGTCCAGGAAATTATTTATTTCTTATGCTGAAACAGTCCTCCCGCCATTCTAGCTGGTGGTGAAATTTGCAGTGGATGATAAATTCTAAAGGTGCTGTCAGCGGGCAGAGACGTGCAGCTGTGTGCAGAATGATTTTCCTAAACAGAATAGCATTTCACATAAACCAACTAAAATCTAAGTCTTTGATCATTGATTAATGGTTCGATTTTGGACACAAACAATCTTTGCTTCACTAAGTTTCAAGTGTTACAAGAAATTGCAGAGCATGTGATGTAACTTACCAGTCATGCTGAACAGAATATTGAACAGTGTGTTGGTTTCTCAGAGTCTGTGGGCCTCCGCGGTCGTCTTCTCAGGAAAATCGAGGCCCTGAAGGCAGAACAGAGCGGTTCAGAGGCCCCAGATGAGTTTCTGTGTCCAGTCACCAGAGAGCTGATGAAGGATCCAGTCATCGCTGCAGGTTAGATGACAAATGCTAAAAATTAAACTTGCCAATTAATTCTGTACACATCTATTATTTTTTCTCAGTGTAAGGTGTCAAAATGTGTTTACTCCACAGATGGGTATTCCTATGAGCGAGAATCCATCGAGAGCTGG
This sequence comes from Coreoperca whiteheadi, assembly GCA_011952105.1. Classification (NCBI taxonomy): domain Eukaryota; kingdom Metazoa; phylum Chordata; class Actinopteri; order Centrarchiformes; family Sinipercidae; genus Coreoperca; species Coreoperca whiteheadi. The sequence goes on from CM022488.1 coordinate 15,494,115, forward strand.
CTCAGGGGCAAAAACAAAACCAGTCCCATGACGAACCTGCCCCTACAGACCACGCACCTCACCCCAAATAGATCTCTGAAGATGGCAATAACACGATGGAAGTCGAGCCAGTAGACAGCAGCTCGTTTGTCAACTGAACAGGTACTTCATCAACAACAGGAATTGCTCATCTGTGCTCTTATTATGACTAAAAGTAGTAATTCCTATTAATACTTTTGTTCAGGGTACCACAAAATAATCGGAAAAGTCAACTGATATTTACCCAGTAAATAAGTCCTGTTTAGCAAATTACCTGCCAACTGTCAGTTTGCTGACTTTGCCTGTTCCTCATTTGTGCAACTGTTTAGCAAAGTTACATGAGCTTGCTTTAATTATTGGGATAAATTGAGACAATTGACTTAATGAGCAATAAAACATAGCCTTGTTCTAATCAATACACTCAGGGGTTTTGCTGCTACAGCCTTAGGTCTGAGATGACCAGTAGCTAGCGGTGACTGTTAGCTAATTCTAGCAAACTTTAAAATAGATATTGCTGTTTAACGGAGTCAGTTTGTTGACAATGTCTATTCTCTACTCATGTATTTTAGTTATTTCAAGGCTTTTATCCCAAATGTAAAAACTAAAAGTAAACAAATCATTCCTTGCCAGAAATGAATGGAACTTGAATGTGCCTTTGTCCTGTAATTGGCAGCTGTTCAGCCAAATTTAGTCGTGCTTTGTTGATCCGTAGCATTACCTTTGGCTTTTTGGCAGTGACCAAACATCATACAGCTGTTTGGGTTCATGGTAATTATTAAATGTCCTCTTAACTCGGGCAGTCTTATGTTTGAGAACAAAAGTCAGCAGACTAGTTTGTTTTTTCCTCAGTGGGTCTTTATTTCTCTCTCCTGTGGTGGCTATGGCAGTAATGTTTTATTACAGTATGTGATCACAGCTAATAAAGCTCACAATACTGAAAACATGGCAACAATTGCATTTAACGTACATATTAAAATAGAGCGGATGGTCTTGTGCCCCAAAACCATTTTTGTTTTTATGGATTTTTTTTCCCTCTGTAATATAAACTGCAATTGTAGCATGCACTTAAACGCAACATCATTGAGAATCATAAAATGTCTTAGTAGCTGTGCAAAAATAACTATATAAAATATATTGCTTTTACAATTAACCAAGCCATTGGCGCTGTAAATAAATTAAACTAGACAGCAACAACAAGCAGATACAGAAAGGATTTCAATACCATGTTAATGGTGATTTATATAATGTACAAACACATTTAACAAATGCTGTTTTTTTTTTAAGAACCTTTAACACCATTTGAACAACATTGTGCATAAAACTCAAAATACACAAGTCTGACCTTGTCAAAACACTTAACAGACCTTCACTGAAAAGAAGGAAAAGTACATATTTATATAATATACACAACATAAGGATCTATAACACCCTTCGTAAAACACAGGAATGCCCGTCCTTTAGACTTTCTTTACACCTTCACTGAGGACTTTCTCTTCCTTATTTGTCTTCTCTCAGCACCATGGACGTAATGAACACAGTTCACCTTTTCACTCACTCAAAACTGTTCTGTAATAACATTATGCTGTAACTGAATATGTTGTTTAAGCACTTGAGCGGCCTAAGTGTGTATAAAGTGCTTACTGTCACCATTGCGTCGATGAGGACTGTACAGTACATGTCCAAATACTTCCTTCAGTGCAATGTCTCCAGCTTGGCTGAATGACGGCGGACACGTTGTCATGTAACAGAAGCTGACAGCCACAAGCGATAGGTTGGGAGGAGAAAAATCTGGAGCATCCGGTACACTGCCTGCAGTCTGTATTCACACAGGAAAACAAACCGCTTGCATACTGTACTTCTTACAAGGCTTAAAAATAACTGTATTCTGTTTGGGGTTGGTTAAAAAATGAAAACGACTCATTCTCGCTTTAGATTTTTGCTAGTCTGTGTGGACTGTATGAGAGATAAAACAAACCTCTCTACACATTCGACTCTATAAATGATCGCTTTGGTTTCATTGAAGCTACGTGAATGGCAGGATTATCTCGGGCAAGGCCAGGCTGCTTGGGCTTACTGTCCATGAAAGTGTGCGGCATAGCCAGTGCTGGCTTGGACTCCTTGTAACAGTTGGCAGCTTGGCAGAACTTCTCTTTGAATTCCATGGCGTGCATGCCGTTTTGTAAGCTACTCATTGCCATAGCACCCTGAGGTGGTGGAGGTTTGTGCTGCTCCTGGTAAGTGCTCACTGTTTTGGCGTAAGGCAGCTCACAGTCGACAGGCAGCAGGCCCATTGCGGACATGTTGTGACACACCAGACCGTCAGACGAGTGGTTCAGCCAGCTGCGGCCGGCAGACTGCAGGCTCGGATGACTTTGCAAGCCGAGGTGTTGCTGCTGTTGTAGAAAGCGTGCTTTCTTGTCAGTTATGCCCATGAAGGGTCTGGGTTTGTACTCTGTAGCAGAGTTGGCCTGTTGGCTGTGCTTTGTTTTGTCAGAGATCTTGGTGCGGACATCAGGTCCCAGCTTGCCGCTGTCGGATAGACTGCTGCTGGACGCCAAGCTGCTGGTGGAACTGGACACACGCATGCTGCTGCCGCCTCCTCCCTGCGATCCTACTGCACCACATGTCCCTTCGTTTCCTGGGTCAGTGTGGTTCCCCTGGGGTCCAGGACCAGAGCATGCCAACCCATCCAGGGAGGATGCAGAGTGGGCAGACAGCCTGTCTTGCCCCAGACCCTTGGAGCTGCTGCAGGAATGGAGGCTCTCGTTTTCACAACTGTGACCCATAGAAATGGAGGCAGCTGCCAGCGACATGCGGTTCCCGTAGACAGGCTCGTCAGCTGGGGGCGGAAGAGGGCTGATATCAATGCCTGGGCCCGGCTTCAACATACTGGACATGTGTCGGCTGGGTAAGGGACTAGAGGGAGCGTACTGAGATTTGGCCCCTGCTGGGCGGCCCCCCACGGCCCCTCCCCCAGCCTGCATGGAGCTCATATGCTGGTTGGTCTTGACTATCTGGGCCTGCTTGGTGGGCTGCAGGACCAGGCCCTGTTGGGCCAGCGCCTCCCGCTGCTCTCGAGGGTACCGGTGGGAGGGAAGCCGGCTGGGGCCTGGGGGTGAGTTGGGGCTCAGACTCTGATGTCCCATACTGTTGCTGACAGGCTCAGAGGGTAAGACTCTGTTGTAGGAATAACTGTTCTGTGACCAGCAGCCGTCAGTTGTCCTGTCGTGCAGTGAAAGTGCCTCATCCTCCTCTTCCTCCTCTTCCAGGATGCCTCTTTGTCCTTCCAAGCTCCTGGCGAGGCTGTGCTCTGAAGGGTCCTCCTGTCCTTCATCTTGCTCCTGGTCAGACTCATGGCCTCCTGACGCCTGGCTGGAAGCAGCTGCAGCAGCCCCAGCGAGGCCTCCTTTAGTCTGGGTACGCTGCATTTGTTTACACTCTTCCTCCACTCGAGCCAGCAAACGACGGATTTCCCTGTTATTGGGGCACAGCCTGGCTGCTTCGTGCAGGTCAGCCAGGGCCGCCGTAAACTGCCTGTGGATGGGCGAGAGAATGAAAAGCGATAACTGCCAGATCCAGACCATATAACCCCCCAAAGCAAACCAAAGCTGGCCTGAAGATGTGCTGAATAGTTTACCTGCTGCTTCTTTTAGCTCTTGCACGGGCATAGTAGGCCTCATAGGATTTTGGTTTCAGCTCCAAGGCTTTTGTTGCAAACTCCTCAGCCATCCCAAAATCCTACAAAAAAGGAGCAGAATCAATAAATAAATCAATTCATAATCAAGCACATGTGGCTAATTTTCACAGAAATAAACAATTTACAGTATACATGCTTCATCCTTGTTACTGGTTATGTCTTATTTATTGCTTTGGGGACATTACACAGTATTTTCAAAGTAATGGCTGAATTTGACCCATGCTACATCTCTCCCAACACTTCTGCTCCCTGTGTGAAGTGATGAAATACCTGGCAGGCACACAACAGACAACCTTGTGGTACAGTTTCACTCATATCTCCTGCTAGCTTGCAGAATGTAATCACATCAACAGCCTTCCTGCTAGACTTATGACTAAACTAAGACTTATGTAAACAAACTTTTATGAAGAGCTTTTCTGCAGAAACAATTATCCAGAACAGCTTAAATATGACCGCTCGTCTCATGTTTGCTTCATTGTAATTTTTAAGTCATTTAAATTCATCATTCTTTCCAAACAATGGGTGAAAACTGTAAGAGGAAAAGGCACAACTGCTCGGCCCAGTTAAACTCTGGCTGAGTGAGCAGACAGGCTGGCACATGCAGGAACTGAAATTGTTTCACAAGTAGATTTGAGGAGATTGAGTCTGCTGCCCAGTACGCATCTTTCTCCCCACCTCCTCCCCGTTACCATCTGAACACTAACAAGCTTCCCCTGCCCACACATGCTCAAATAATTTCACATGCCAGAGTCGTAGTCACAGATTTATCTTTTTGTCGATAACATTTCAAAACAATATATATTTAATGATGCCCCATGATATTCATTATACTGACAAAGATTTGGTGAGTGAAACGCCTTATTTAAAGGCTCATGCTAAAAATACAGCACTGGCTGAGGAACAAAGAAAAAAAAGTGGAGTGTCTCTTGAGAGGCTTACGTTGGTTTTTCTGCGGCAGCGGGAGAGATTGAGGTACAGAGAGACCCTCAGGTCTTTGAATGCCTTCAGGTCATCGCCAAAGCCTTCTCTAGGAAACTTCCTCAGGGCGTACTGGTACCTCTGGGCTGCCTCTTTCATCTTCCCTTTCTGGAGGACACATGGAGGGCAAACATGCAGTGAGGAAGAGGACAGAACCAGAAGGAGTGTGTGTGTGTGTTGGGGGGGGGTATTCACCAGATACTCCCACAATAGCTGTTCTCTGGCTCAAGCCCTCCCTTCTCATCTATCAAGCATACAACACACAGGCAAGCTCAAACACACCCCCACACGTACCACCTGACAGGTTTGTCCTTTATGCCAAAAAACTCAATCTGTTAAATGTCAGGCATTGATCATTGCTCCTATGGTAAGCGGTGCGGAACACATCTATTCATTTTCTGCATTTAACTGAGCTAGAAAAATATGGTAATCACTTTATGTTGAACTCAATTATATTGTTCAGTGCTTTTTTTTTTCATTTCCATATAATTGTCTTTTAGTACAGCTGGACAGTTTAGTGAAATAAAACATTTCATTAATAGAGGAACTCTTTACAGTTGATAGCAAGTGATTTCTTTGCCAGTTGCACATTACCTTGTAAAGTAGGTTTCCCTCCTCCATCAGCTTCTGAAGAAGAATGATCAGGATGTCAGGCTTGGAAGTAGCCATAGCCCAAGCAGCATTCCCTGTAGGCGTAGAGGGGAAAGAGAAGTCGAGAGAGGTGTGTTTAGTTGTCGTTACTGGTGCCAACAGATGGGTCACTGTATTCACTGGAAATTGGTACAAGATAAAGTTACCTAAAGATTGTACCTGATCGATCGTAAGGAGACGTTCTGTAGCCTTAGTTTATTGAAGGCAGTTAAAGAGTTAGGAGGGAGAGAGCGAAGAGAAAAGAGGTCATGCAACAGCAAGAGTAGTCATTTGTAGTGAAAGGAAAATGTGTTTAGAAAGTGTAGTGTGAAAATATACAATTATGTGTCACTTGACTTGAAGTGGCCTTGTATTTTCAACAGTAAATGCACGTAGACTGTTAACTGTGCTGAAAGAACATTTAAAGGTTCTACCCATTACGACTTTTTTTTTCTCTTCTGAGACAGCAGAGTGCTCTGCAGATAAGCCGCAGACCCAGATAGCTCTATGAATGTCATTTAGGTGATAAGTCACATTCTTAAATTAGCCAAGCAGCACATGAGGGAGAAGAGAAAGGGCACATGCATACCAGTAAAAGTGAGCATGCAGGCTGAACAGTGAGTGAAAAGCAGGAATGGAAATCGGGTTTTTCCACAACATTCCACGAAATTAGCCTGAGCTTATTCTTAGTACCATGAGATACTGAGCAAGACAGAAACAGGCTCGACACAGAGACGAAACAAAACACTCGAGTCTCTCAGTGTTTACCGAGTCGTGAAAGAACTCCACAGACCACAGACAGTTTCTAGAGACCACAGGAGTAACTGACAGCACCGAGTATCTGCATACATGTACCGTGGGTAATAAATAAACTACTCATGAGGTTTTTAAAAAAGAGCAGTGTGCTTACCCAGCTTGGCCCCTTTCTTCAGCAGAGTCACCACCACCGATGTGTTCCGACAGCCTATGGCCCTGTCCAGAGGCCTCATCCCACTGTAGTCCACATGCTCTATCACTGCTCCTCTTTCCACCAAATACTGGACCTACATGAGAGCAGCAACACTTACAAACTGTGTTGGCAGTCAAGAGCTGAGCTAAAGCATAACGGGATGTGTTCAATAAAGGCAGAGGGATGCTCTAAGTTAAGGCTAAATGAAGCGTGGGGTGTTTTTGTGCATGTGACTGTGAGTTAACCAGTGGTGTGTGTATTGGTATGTTTTCAACAAACCTAAACTAATTTCACTTACAATCTCTGCATCTCCGTAGAAGGCAGCGAGGTCCAGCGGAGTTCGTCCATTTTTGTCCGTGTGGTCGATAACCGCACCTTTCTCCACCAAAAACTGCACTACGTTCTTATGTCCTTTTAAACATGCCCAGCTCAGGGGTGTCAGTCCCTCCTTGTCCATCGAAGTCAAAGATGCACCTTTGAGACAAATAATAGTCAGCAAACGCTTCATATTTACGCACTCTGCTAATTTAATTAGGGCTGCAGCTATCGATACTTTTTGTAATCGGATAATGTTTTGTGTGTATTTTTAAACAACCAAAACAAATAATGCATAACGAAAATGATGTGGCTGTAAAATGATCAAGCATTTGGCTTTTATTTCTAAAAAACAGAGGTATTGATTCCAACTCCAACATTTGGCTCCAAACTAAGCCTATTTATTGCAATTTTTTACCCGTTTAGAGTTTATAAGTGCCAGTGCCAACAATTATATAACAATAAAGTTAAGTCAACTTACTGTAAAACTATGAATACAAACTTAAATAGTAAAGGCCATTTGGCCTTAGTTTTGTCTTCTTAATACAACATTACAAAAAAAGGATTGCACCTTCTGCAAATTACCCACCTGAGAACAAAAATAAATGAATATAAAATATCAAGCCAAACAGGTGTACTATACAATTTTATAAAAAAAATGTAAATAAAACGATTGTAAATCAGAATCAGACTTTTTCAGCTGTAATCTCAAAATGTACCTAGGTGAGTGTGCGTGAGGAAGAGTGACGCCCCAGTCAGAACAGTTGCTTCATTGCAGTTTGGTTCGGCAGAAATACGGACGTTCGAAAAACACATCACACAACATCACGTTCCGGTGTTTACAGTGGATGCATGCTGAAATTATTGTTGCGTGGCTACATAAAAGGTTAAGCATATGTGATGCATTGCCGCGATTGGTCTGCCTGGCGCGTGAGAGAGAGAGACGAGGGTGCATGCGCGCGTGTGTGTGTGTGTGTGAAGGGGTCTTTTTTTTTTTACGCTATACTCTCTTGCAATTGAACGTGAATACGTTTACTACTTAAAAACATTGAAAGCTAAACATCATATCTAGTCAAACCGCATCGTGACATTGCTACAAATACAGTATGGGATTAAAATCAGCGAACATCAATGTATAGGCTCAGGCTACGTTACCTTGTTTCGGCGACGCATGGTGAAATGTGAATGTAATCATTCCAAACTTTAGACATTCTCTGCCGTTTACGGACATCTTTACTTTCCGCCATCGCACCAACTCAATTCAAAATGTATCACGCGCTATGTTGTGCAGTCCGTGTGAATCCAATCCCTGCACGTGTGCGTCATAGGAATTTAACGAGGCTTCGAGGCAGGCCTTTTTGCAATTTTGGAATTTTTGTAATCGAGTTACTCAATGAATCGTTTCAGCCCTAAATTTAATACATCCAGCTAATTCACTGCCTTGTAACGTCTTGGTGAACGAGACTAATGGTGGATGTTTGGGGGTGGTGGTGTTTCTGTTGTTGTAGCTCACCTTTAGAAAGCAGAAACTCTACCGTGCTCAGGTGACCCTCACAGGCAGCCACCATGAGTAGGGTCCTGCCCTGCTTGTCGCTGATGTTAATGTCAGCACCGTGCTGCAACAGCAGCTCTGCGATCTAGGAAACAGACATCAAACACATCCAGGCGCCCAAAACTTCACTTTGTTCATTTAGCAGAAACCATGACCCTGTGTGCTAAAGCTATACTGTACAACAACAAAAGTACCACACGGTGTTTGAAGACTGAGGTGTAATTGTACTCTGAAGCTGTGTGGTTGCTATGGATACAGAGAGATAGTTTGTCTGGGACAAACAAGCCACTCAGCATGTCTCACCTGCCAGTGTCCCTGTCTGACGGCGCAGAAGAGGGGAGACATCCCCCGCCGGTTGACCTGCTGCACCACCGCCCCCTGCTCCAACAGGAAGCCGCATACCTCCATCTTTCCCCGGCCTGCTGCTGCCGTCAAGCCTAAAGAGAGGAGATCGGAGGGTGTTAGGATTGATCTAGGTCTGATTTTCTTTGAATTGCACAGAGGAACAAGTTACGGTCGGGGTTCAGTACAGTAGTGAGATAAGAATAGAAATAAACCATCCCTCTTAACAACACTAAGCCGGAGAGGACACTGTATAGCAAGAAGATTTGTGAACGTGACAACATGTCCAGTACGGAGACTTATGCTGCAACATCCCGGCTCTTTAATAACCCACAAATATGTAGATAAAGAAAAGGCTCTGATCCCAGAATCCCTCATTCTTCACAGAGCAAAGATGAGTAGAGAAATGCAGCGTAATGTTTGGTGCTAATTGATTTTAAAAAACAAACAATTGTTATGCTTATTAAACTCATTAAATTCCTTCCTCAAGCCTGAGAATTCGTTCTTTTTATGCATCAGCAGACAAACATTAGACAACAAAGTCAAACAATTCTGTTTAACACCCATTCTTGTTCATTCCGTACATTTTTCAGATCACGATTAACTGGAATTAACTTCGTAATTAATTTTTAAAGAAAAAGAAAAAACAACTATTTGAAGAAAACCAAGACAGATTCTTGGTCGATGCTTACATTTGGAATGGCAACAGATGGGCCGGTCTTAAATGAGAGCTGGTCGTCAAAACGGAGTGAGAGCCACCGTAAGAATCAGAACAGCTCGGCTCTCACGTTCACCTCTGAGATCTAAGGTGCCGCTGAGCCTCCATATCTGACTGACACCATCCATCTGGATGAGCAGCCATCAGAGCCAAACAACCCCACCCTCCATCTGCTCAAAATATGGATTTCCTCACCAGTGTTGGGCAAGTTACTGTCATTTGAGAGTAATTAGTTATATACAATATTACTGTTTCTGAACTGTAATGCGTTACACTACTTTCACAAAAAATAACCGCAGAAGGATGACTTTTCATTCTAAAATGCTAAATCCGAGTTTATTGCAGCTCATTATTAATCCAGTGGCGGGCAATGTGACAAACTGAAAATAATGGGAGTATGTCCACCTCGCCAACATAGAAGCAGTCTCTGCAGTCATCATCTCAATCATCGAATTCCAGCAAAAGGAAATAACATTACTCTTTTTTTTTTTTTTTTTTAAACTGGTGCCTGAAATGCTTCGCGGTGTTGAATTCATAAAAAATTTCAGGTTAAAATGTGTTGTAACACTGAGATTGTAATGGGTGTAATATTACCGAAATGTTATTAGTAATGCATTATATTACTGCGTTACAGCGAAAAGCAATACATTGCTGTATTTACGTTACTTTTGTAAGGCATTACTCCCAACACTGATCCTCACACACAGCTCAGTAAAAAACAATGACTCTGAGCAGCTAAACTTAGGCTCTGTTCGTGCTCCTGGGATGGTCCTGGGTTATATTAAACATACTATCAACAGCTGTACAGTTTGTTGATGGTTAAAAGAGATGCTTGTTTATACATAACTCATTTTAAACTTGGAAGTTATCCAACCTTAGTGCCATTCCCATCTCCTCACACCAAGGTAATAGTATTAATTCAAATGTAATACAAACAGTGTAGCCTGATTTTCCATTTATGTAAGCAATATAAAAGTCAACATTTTGAGAAAAAAAATTAATACATTTGAAATGAAAAACTGCATTTGACATTTCATTTTCAAAGACTCAAAGCTCCTGTGCTAGCGGTGTAACCAACATCACTCAGCCAGTGCTCCGAGCTCCAAGTCCGGGCAGAGTCAGCTAATAGGACTGCTAACTAGTAAAGCAGCAGTTATCACCGTGAGTTGAGGCAGCTGGAAATTACTATTTTTTTTTTATAATTAACACTTGAAATGATGAAGGCACTTGCAAATGACAAGGTGACATAAAATGTAAACCATACTTTGGCGTTTCATTTTTACCTCTTTACGTTATATTTCATGAAACGCTGACAAAGAGGAAGGTCTTGGGTAGACAATGATGAGAATATATATGAAACAAAATGTAAATCATACTCCAAACCTCTCTAAACTGAAAATAAATCAGGTCTGAATTCGAAAACTATTACTAAGCTTGTTTAGATATTTAGTCAATGCTGATCCATAGAAGAAACCATAAAGTGCATCTTTGGCTGGATGGGAACAACAACACTGAATGGAAATGCTATTGACTCGTCCAGTCCATGAAGAATTAATGAACAGTTACTGAATGGTTTGGGTTACACTCAAACAAATTGCACAAAAATAAAATCATACAACTAAAAAGATATTAAGCATAAACAAGCAGCTGGAGGACATCAGAGGGAAAAACCATCAAATATTTTCTCCATAAAATAGGATCTCTGTGATGTTGCAAATGCAGCTGCTGTGATGCAAGAAACATTTCAGACTCGATTTGACAATAAAGTATCATCATCCAGTTTCATCAAAATCAGCCCCCCAGAAACGCTGCAGCGTCTATCCTTTTTCAAACCTAATTCTTGTCTCATTTGTGGTCTGATAAACAGTAAATTCATCAAATTCAGTGTCCCATATCACAAGTTTCACCAAAATCAGTGAATACAGTTATAAAGTTGTTTTTGTACAGTAATCCAGTAGTCAGTGAGGCCCGGCCGCCTTCCTGCCGCAAAGCAGCAGATTGCCAAGCAGGTGACGTCCTAACTGAAGACCCGCCTTGATGAGAGCACTGACAGATTGTATTTTCATTTTCATGTTGACCCCAAAAGAGTGTGGCGACATGTAAATGAAAATGAAAAGACTTGGGGCGTTGTTTGATGCAAAGTGAATTACTGCATCTTCATTTTTTACCCAACATGGAAAATTATAATTCTACTGTGGAATTATATTTTCATTTTGAAGTGTACATTATCATTTGAATACAGCCCCCTATATGCTTCCATGAAAAACAGATTTACAAAGTAAACACATACTAATATCCTTATTCACCACCACTTTACCACCAAGCTGGAGAAAAACAAGACACATCAACAACAATGAAGGAGGTCGTGAGCTGGCATTTTAACCAAAGCTTTGCAGATGAACAACCTGGAGCCTTTTTGTAACACTGACAAAGGCTCTAAGTAATCATTTCCAACCATAGCTTGGGATTTTTCAATTTGTCCTTGCTACTGTTATAGTTGCCTAAGCTACTCTCTTGGTAAAATTCATAAACAACTCAATTAAGTATGATTCAATAATTGACAAAATGTCTATTTCAAACGGTTGCAGGCAATTTATAGAAGCCAACATCGAGATATTGATTGCTATTTGTAAAATGGCAAGTTCGCTTTGTCTCCACCTCTGTGTACAACATTTTAATTCTATTACAAGAAATTAGCAACATTCCCTGCAGCTCATAAAGAGAAGCATTTATTTATGTATATATAATATATGACTTCCTGTTTACAAGCATGAACGTTGCGAAGAAGAATCTTTTCTACAAAACGCTGATAAATAAAGCCCATAGAGAAATATCTTATGAGAAAACAGTAAACACGGTGTTGGTTTCAGTGCACACAGTTAAAAATGCAGGTGTTTGTCGCTTCATGCGAGAATAAAGAGCATCTTTTCCCCAGGCTCCTTCGCAAACCCACAAACAGCTGCCTGGGTTAGCTCATGCTGTTCTCTTATTATACAGTATTAACACTTGTACTCTTTGTAAGTATTTTTATGATGCCCAACAACAAGCCACATAGATGTAGATGATCTATACTCATCTGTGCATGCTGTACTACGGGGTAGACAAACAACAACTAAATATATCATAAAATGACATGATTTACAAAAGATTAAACTGCTGCAACACAAGAATTTGTTGGTCTTTCACCTGAGCCAATCCTGCTGCTGTGTGTTTACACCACACTGAGAATGATTCTGTGCAGTTAATAACGGGGAAGAGGTTTGCATCCTAAGAGGGGATTTGAAGATGGAGCTTTCACAGATGTGCAATCCAATCTGCCTCTATTTAAACACAGGAGACAGTCGGCCTATTTGCATAGAGATGTAATATTCCATTGAATTTTAAATATGAAATACATTTTTACAAAGACAGGTTGTTATCGGAGAATTGTTTCGGAGACGACGATGAACGGCCAGTTTCAAAGGGGATATTTCAGGAACTTTGTCTGTTTTCGTATTCTCTGCATCAGGTCGGATTATTGAATCTGAACGCTGAATGGCAAAAAGGATATTGATGTAAAACTGAGATTTTATATATTTCTCAGTGGTAATCATTTCTGTTGTTTGCATCTAGCCAACATGAGCTGAGTCATTTTTACTGTCTGTAGTGAACTCCTCTACAATGCGGCATCTCTACCTGTAAAACACCACTAAATATTCACTTTATGGCTGCAGAAAATGCCTCGACCCAGTAGACAAAAATCAACATTATGGTTGCAATTGCGTTTACTAACCTATTTTCCCTAAATGCAGATGAGCCTCATAATAAATGAGTGCTGCCATAGGTCAGCGCCTTTCTATTGCTACTTGTGATATTTCATTACTTTAGAAAGTATGCCAAGAGGGTGCTGGCTGAGATTTAACATCCACTTTGTAAATGGAGCTGAGAGGTAAATACTGCAGCAGCTACAGGTGGCTCCAATGTTTATGAGAGTACGATTATTATTATTCAAAGCAATAGTCATGTCCAAAGTACCCCGGGCGGGAAGCTAGGCAACATATCAGGCTTAGTAATACGACCCAAAGCTTTGGATAAAAGGCAGGTGTTTCGACTGCACCAGAACGCAGATACTAGTCATATAGCACAAATAGCAGTTCCATATATATAATATTTCAAAGGGACGACTCTTTGTCCCAGGACTGTATTAAGGTCTGACGTCCTGCAGTCACTCAGCAGGGCACAAGCACCAGTTAACCACACCGTGAACAGCCTCTCCACTAATAGGCTGACCTACATTCCTGTAGCACCAAACTTTAGAGCTAAATCCTGCTGGCTTACAAGTGAGAGAGACACAAAGAAACTATTATTAAAAATCTCCTTTTTTTTAATCTATTCTAGTATTATTGTGCACCAAAAAAGCATCAAACATTGTTGTCAAATAAGAAGGGGTGCGATTTGAACATTTATAGCTGGATCACTAAACTCTCAGAGCAAAAGCTCACAATGAAGATGAGAGATAACATTTCAAAACCATCTACACTGAAAATCATAAGAAATACTACAGCTCTAACACTGCACGTGTCTGAAACTTACATAATGCATCAGAAATATTTTTAGTACTTAAACTGGTAACCAGAAAACAAAGCACATGTGCTAATACATATTCTTAGAACCACTTCTTGGTGCACATCGACTATGACTGTAATGTACAGCTACATACATACAGCTACTTATCAGCACATCACCTCGGCAATGGCTAAAAATATGCAACATGCCTGCACCCTTCCAGAAGGGATAATTCCTGTCAAACTAAATATCGCCACCTCCTGCAGGCCATTAATAACAAGAGCCACTGTCCACAACATCTACTCCTGATTGGCAAACTCCGTCTCACACTTTCCGTCATCACTCAACTTTAATCAGGCAGAAGCACAAACTTACCAGCAGTCGCAAAATCCTTCTCAACTAATATTAACAGCTAAATGTAAACATTAAAATCTAAGTGAAAGTCTATGGCTACAAGATTATATTACTACAGCAGTATCCCTTGTTTACCTAAACGTGGCCAGGAATGTATACAACAGACAGTGGAGTGTCCAAACTGTTGGCAGTATCTTAACATAGAGCACCAAGGGGATACTGAAAATCACTGTTCAGAGGAAACGCTGTTGTGTTGACCAAACTCTTAAGCAGGAACCTTAATGTGTTTACCAGAAAGAACGGCACAGGAAAACCTGGAACAGCCATAGAAATGCGGACACATTTAAGGTGAGCGACGTCTACATCAAACAGAGAGCATTGCTGCGCAGAAGAGAAATACAAGACCTTCCACTGCGGCATGCAATCACAGCAGCGAGGTCCAGAATGCTAAAACAGCAGGTGATAATACAAGAGAGCCACCTAATGCAAAAAGATGGATGAAAACATACCTGTCTCTCCCCACAGAGTGTCGTGGCTATCAATTTGCACAGCATGCTCATTATTCAACTCCAGCAAGCCCCTCACAACCTGCCAAAAAAGAAACTTTGATTAATGGCATACTGTTTCAGCATAAGATATCAAATAAACCTTCAAGAGGTTATACAACATGCTAAATTTTGTAGCAGACTAACAACAAAAAATGGGATACTGCTGCCTGAGCAAATTATTATAAATGAATCACAGCAGACTAGAAAACCACTGGTCCCTAAACCACTGTATGAGGTTGTGTCCAATCTGATTAATACTTCGACTTTAAACGGGGTCTACTTTAACATGTGGGTTGACAGCTTAGCTTGGCCCAGTTCTGTTATTCTATGCCAGGCCTCGGGATCCCATTCCAACTAATGAGAAAGCCAAAATAAACCTTGAGACTGCATCGCACCTGGGCAACTGAAGGCACTGCACTGTGATCGATCCCTGACTCCTGCTTCCAGACACACAAGGCCGAATAACACTTTAAGTCATCATCACTGAGAACAAGATGTGCTCAGATTTGATCTATTGTTCCCTCTGCTCTCTGAAATTCTTTGTGGAAGGTTGTTGTGAAAACACACAGGAAAGAATAGGTTTTGTGCTTGTTGTAAAGTACAGAAAAACCTTCAGAATTCAATTTGTTTTTTTAAATGCATCTCTTTGTGTAGTAAGTTACAGTTTCATAAAGAGGACATAAAAACCTTGCCTGAGTTTCTTTATCATATCCTCAGGTTCATTCATTGTTTTTAATGTGTAGGGGGACTGCTGAGCGTTGATTGTGTGTGCATGTGTGTCAGTCAAACCTGTGTGTGTCCCATGCTGGAGGCTGCTATCAAAGCCTGCTGCATAGCTTTGTTCTTCAGAGCGCAGTCCTGCTGCTGCCCCTCAGCACTCCATTCTAGCTCCAGCAGGTACTGGATAATCTCTGGGTGTCCTCGGAGAGCAGCATGGACCAGCGCACACTGGCCACTCTTGTCTACGTTATCAACCTAGTAGAAATACAACAAGGTTGATTTTATTGCACCGAAACACAGGAAATGTGCCCATCACCTGGGGTAAATGTACTGTATGTTTAAATAGCTCTGAGTTATGTGTGGTGGAGGAAAGTATGTGCAGGTAGACATGGCTTCAGTTTGTATGATCGCAACTTCCATATTTCTAACTCATCTTTATTTCTAAAACTAGAAGGTTAAAATGTAGGCTCCTCACTTTGGCCCCCCTCTTGCAGAGGAGCATGACTAGTCCCAAGTGTCCTGCAGCGGCTGAGAAGCAGAGGGGGTTCATGCCATTTTCTGACACCACATCTACGCTGGCCCCAAACTCGAGCAGCAGGGAGGCAATTTCCTGGTGACCAAGGTGGCACTGGACGCAAAGCGCCGGCGCGTTGTTCAGGACCTCTGTACGGTAATTCACATTTGCGCCACCCAGCATCAGCAGACGGCTCACCTAATTGTACAAATGAAAATGCAAACAGCGACAGCTGGTTTGGAACAATGTTATCACAATGTTACCATCTGTGCACTTGTATTATCTGCAAACAGTTCCATTTTATTGCATTTATAAGTCCTCTTATGTAAAAAGACAATAAAAGATGTATTTTATTGTTTCCTTTTATTGCCAAAATAAGGAAAGTGAAGACTGACATCAACATGCTGCCATGCTGTGATTTCAAGGTGAAAAATGTGGCTGTATTTAACAAAGTCAAGTCAATTTTATCTATATAGCGCAATATCAGAAATCACAAATTTGCCTTAAGGAGCTTTCTATTCTCAACAGTATACTGTATGACACCCTCGGTCCGGACAAGTAACCGCTGCCCAAAAAAATATTTTTTTTTACACTATGGAAAACCAGGATGACAAAATTATAGATAGCTTGTAAACATATAGGAAGAATATTATCTGGGAGGATCATGTGAATCATTATACACACAATATGCCTCTTAAAATGTCCCTGAAGTACCTTCAAAAGGTAGATAAAACATTTTTTCCACACTATCACATTGCACAAGGGCATTACAGATATCTTTAGAAAAAATGGGATCTTGACTAGAATGTAATGTAAAGTTGAACAATACTCAGCATGAGATTATGTAATAATGCAGATGCAACAAGATGTGGAGATTAAGCAATTCTCTAAGCCCATACATTTTTCCCTGTGATTTTATGAACACAATGGTCAATGAGCAGCAGAATCTAGATCTAAGAATCTAAGATACTTTAGATTTTTCCCTTGTAACTCATTTCAGAGCAAAAGCTGATAATGCTTCCGCCTAATCTTGAGATTGTCTTCCAAGCAAAGGTCAGACACCAAATGAAGTGGTCACATTCTACTGAATGCAATTACTAAGTGTGTTACTCTCTCCCATGATGAGAAAATCAATAATAAATGCTTAGTCAAACAGAACCATGAAGCCAAATGAGTATCCGACAACAGGAAATAAAATGGTCTGTAATTTGGTGGATCCACTGTGGAATAAATTAACAGCGATTCTAGGTTTTTCCCCAGAGGACAGAACAAGGTCATTCTGTAAATGTCTCTTTGAGTGATGTTACACTTACACACAATTACTTGCAAATAGACAATGACAACAAGTGATGGAACACCACTGAAACACTAAGGAAAAAAGTAGGATAATTTAGCTTCAAGCCAGAATACATCATTGCGACATAATGGCCTTTCCAGGAAAGGCTAACGATTTTCTCCCTCTCAAAACAAAACCGGAAAGGTACACAGGCAGTTCCTCTTAATTTTAAATTAAATTAATGTTAGAAGTTTAACAAGTTCTATTACTACTAACTTTAACTTGGCCTTTTGTTTTTCAAATTAGTGACATGAAAATATACCTTTCCCTGTATGAAGCTCCAGAAGCAACAAATTATTAATAGACTATCTGAAGAATCAAAACCTAAATTGTTTATATTAATAGTAAAAAATGTTTAATCCTTACATGACTTTCTGTCCCTCATTCTTGTGCTGACCCTTTAACTCCTCACGTTTTCTATTTTCTTCATCCTGGCACACATTTCATCAATATCTACTTCTCAATTTCATGCAAAGCTTTTTAATTTTCTGTGTTCCTTAAATGAGAAAAGGAATTCCTGGATAATATCGGATACGTAAATGGCTAATCAATGTGTGAAATAAGCAACTGACAAGATATAAATGATATTACACTTGGCCAAAGATGCAAACTGAATGTATCTGCCTTTTTCAAACAACTTCTTGTGTTCAAACAAGCTGTTGGCATCCACCGTGATCCTGCCAACCGTTGTTAACTAACGTAACATTGACGGTCTTTCATCACAGACGGATTTGCTCTAGTCTATATTTATTGCCAACATGAGACACACACACACACACACACCCTAGAACTATCATTATGATGAACATACTGAGACATGTTCTTATCATTATCATATAAGGAACAAATGAAATGCGGCATATTGCAAGAAATATAGGAAATGTCAAAAGAGGGCAACGTGTAAAATGTGTTGCATTATTGTGAGTAAATGGGAAATGTGAGGAAAACAGCAAATGCTTTGTGGGCTAAACAGAGAATGGATAAAAGAGCAAGAGTTAATAAAACAGAAAAAATGAGGACAGATTTTAGGTAAAAGAGAAACTTTTTTATATTTTTACAATCCACTGAAATAATGTAACTCACTCTGACTAATTATTTGTGTATTTACTTACACTTTTGCCTTACTGTTAAGGGCTTTACTTTGCCATGGATGGAGGGAATGGCAAGAAACAAGATGCATCGGTTTGGGCCAATGAGCATCTTTACACTTGTTTTCATGGTGATTTCTATTGTCAGTTTTTGCTGGGCTCATCGCCATAAGTACGTGTAAGGAAAAGAGAGCGACATCTATAATAACTCGCGACTTATTTGCCTTCTGTGAAATTACAAAAGCATTTAGGGAGGATATTTGGGGACATCAGTGAGTGAAGAAGATGCAGAGCACAGGGTTAGATGGAGGCGCATGATTTGCTGTTGCGACCCCTGAAAGGGAACAGCCGAAAGGAAAAGAAGATTTGGAGACATCAGATGTCACAAATAATACTTTGTATACTAATCATGATTTGAGAGTTTTCGAAAAATTATTTGGACCTTAAAGTGTAGAGTGTCACCATGCCATGTGTGTTTGTAATTTTGGGCTGCAACTACAGATTATTTTAATCACCAAGTAATCTATTGATTGTTTGATTTATCAATTAAATTATCATATTTCAATATTATCATCAATGAACTACCATTTTCATCATTTTATTAGCTAATGGGGCTGATTGTTTCAGGTCCAACTGATACACAAGAGCTGCAGAAGAGCTGGGGAACATCTTTACCTTGACGTTGGGTGTGTAGAGATTCCTCAGGGAGGCCAAGGCTGCAGAAAGACCGTCAGCACTGCAGCTGATCCACAAAGCCTGCAGCACACTGGATGACACACCTGTTTTCTTACTCAGGCCCTGCGCGCACACACACACACACACACACGTAAAGTCAACGAAGCCGAGCTGCACAAGCTGTCAGTGTTTCTCTTCACATCCCATGACTTATTTCCCTGGTGAACTATACTTACACAATACATAAATTAACAGAGAGTGAACTCCATGAAATTCCTAGAAGGGATGGACTTCAGTCAAAGATGAATGTAGAGGGCATGTAAAGGCTCCATAGCTGTACCTTGAAGATGTGTGCTTTGAGGATGTGGTGTCCCAGCTCCATGGTCTGCTGACGATTCAGTTTCCCCTCTTGGCGGGAAAGCATGAAAGCCATAAGAGCATGGCCAGTCCTGGGTGAGGAAACAACAGAGGGGATACTCAGCTATAAAGCATAATGTTAACAAATAGAATGACAACAAAAGACTGAGTTAGAAATTAGTTTTCCTTTTGTTGTGTAAAACTTAAGATTCATAAAACGTTTTCATAATTTAATCAGATCGGGTCTTCCGCTTCAGGTTTTGGTTTTTTTTGCCATATGTAAATCTACTGATGCATTTGGTGTTCATCTGCCACACTTAACACGAAACTACTTGTTCATTATGGTCATGATTGAGCACCTTGGCGTTGTCATGGAGAACTATTTTGTTCTGTGCTTTTGTAAATTAGTTATAAATGCCAAAAATGCCCCACTGGAGGATGGGCAAGTGTAAAACCATTGGGTTCTCCACTCTGGCGTTTTAATTAATGTAGAACTTCATTAAAAGGACATGCATCATTGCAGATCACTTTGATCTGGTTTAAATTCTCTCTATCCGTGCCCAGGCACAAACAAAGAGGCAGTGCAGCAAGCTTTTGTCTGCATGTGCATTCCCTGTGCCAGACTCTGAGGCTTTGTTTTTTTAATGACGGAGTTGGAAGCCTGTGAATGACCAGAATATGAAGCTCAACTCTGGTCCACTTAGAGACACCACTGTGTGAGCAGAGGTGATACTGATGAGCAACAGGGAGGCAAAAAAGCAAGCCAAAGTGATGTCATCCGATTTATTAAGTATGAATGACTGAAGTCTCTAATGCGGGTGAGGGGGCGCCAGAATTACAATTAGGTGAAACTTCTAAAACAGATAAGCCTGTCTCACAGGGCAAGAAGAACACAGCAGGAAACTAATTTTTCCTGCAGATTGAAGCCTCATCTGGGAATGTATTCCAACTCGAGAAGAAAAATACACTGTAGATTCATATGACTACATGCATTATATAGAATGTTTAGGCCAACATTTTTGCAAAAAACCAAACAAATAGGTATTCATAGTTTTCAAAACAACTTATTTGCTGGGGGACTGATTAAAAGCTCCATTTCTAATATATGTTTTTAGTTAACAGGGACACATTGGTAGGAATACACACAAATAATGTGACTTTTTTTCTGTCTGCGGCAGAGATCTCTGTATTTCAGTAGTGTCCATGCGAACTGGTGATTGCTAGTCACAAAATAAAAAGTTGCAATACAGCAACTACATTATAAAGAGTGGGTTGTTATGATTACTATGCGTACCAGGACATCTCAAACTCGATTTTCCTCCGTGACTCAGAATGCACTTATTGATTAGAACATTCTACTTCATTTGAGTTTATTTTTTATTAAGTGGTGGCCATGATTCACATATTATTAAGTAATTTGGAATCACAGTAAGAAGTAAAAACTTAAAAAGGACAAACAACATGACTATTTCTCCAACATGAGATGATTAAAAGCCTCCAACATTTTAAAACATTGATTTGACTTCCATATAATATGCACTTTGGACTTGTCATGCCTGTGATAGTAGTCCACATGCCTCAAGGGAGAGCTGCATTGCTTCCAAAGCAGAGGACTGACCTGGGGTCACAGAGGAAGTCTGTACTCTCTCCATCAGCTCTCCACACCAGCCACTCTCTGAAGGAGGGATGGCAAAACATGCGCGTCCTGTCCCGCCGTTTGATGAGGAAGCATGAGAGCAATTCCATGCGTTGTTGGAAGTCTTCCCATTGCAGCTCCCCTTGGATGAAGCTGGCGTTGATGGCCTGGAACAGTTGTTCGTCAGTCATGGGGTGCAGTGAGGCAAGTGCCACATTGAGGATGGGCAGTGAGCGCTCAAAGGCCGAATTGGTCATGAACTTCATGTTGCACTGTAACTGGTAGAGCTCAGCCAGCGAGACGGGCACGACTTTGTAGCTGGCGCTCTTGATCACCAGGTGGCCTCGCTCAAACAGATCCAGGGTGAGTTTGAGATACAGGTAGGAACCCTGGCTGCGTGAGATCAGGTGGCTACTGAGCTTGCCAACCGTGATAGGGTCTGCCTTGCCATTCAGGCTAATATTGTTCATGATATCCTTGCTTCCATTGATGCGGTACTGGATATACGCATTGAGGTCGTTGCTTATCTCTTTGTTGTCGGAAAAGTCATCCAGGGAGATCTTGGAGAAGGGCAGGAGGCTGGTGATCTCCTATGGAAGAGACATGGTAAAGGAACAGGAACATTTCTAGCCGAGGTCTGAGCCAGAGCTCACATTTCAATCTATGTCCTGGGGGTTGGGGGAAATCAATGCACCTTAATCCTCCAATCCTCTGCCTGTCTGAGGCTAGAGAAACATTGCCTCAGTGAGATAACACTTCCCTCTTCCTCATTACGACGAGGTACAGCAAACAGACCCACAAACACATGTATCCACATTCCACACATGCACAGAGTCACTGAAACACACTGAAGATAATCCACAAGGTGGGTGAAGTGTAAGCAACACCTCACAGATATGCCAGATATTAGTCTCACAAGCAAAGGCCAATATTCTGAACCCTTCCTCCTTGGTGAAATCCTATTTGTTGGCTCAAAGCGTAAAACAATACTGTGACACTTTCATGACACTTCTACACACAAATATGATGCTGTGGTCACAAACTCAGTAGTATTTTTTCATGGCTTCAATTGAAGAAAGAGTATAATGTGGCTTTTCCATTGCTATAATCAATGATTCCTCCTTTTTATCTACTACTTACTCGGACAATGTGACGTGAAACTGACTAGCGAGTTCAGAGGTTGTGACACAAATTCCCTTCAATCAAAAAACTGTTTCACTGTGTCAATCACAGCCCACCTACGTTCACTTTCACAGAAATGTTTAAAGCAAATTGTATTGTGTGCAGTCAACTGAGACAGCCGAAAAAATCTTTCCACGCCATAAAGTGAGCCTGACAAATTAATAGAGGCGAATACATAAGAGCTGAATACAAAATGTCAGTTTTACAATATATTGATTTAGCACATCCAGAGAACCTTGCCATAAACCGAATACTAATTCTGGCTCACAGTTGCAGGATAAAAACAAATGGGCTGAACTTGCTTTGTAGTGCATTGCATACTGATGGGCACAACATCAGCCTGGCTTCTGCCTGAGCATTTAAATTCTGGATGTCAGTCAGTCAAGCTATCACAATATTATCCCAGACTTAAGCCCTTCGTCCCAGCAAAGACAATCAGCCATCGTGTGGCTCATGTCAAAGCCTCAGCTATCGCCAGTGAGAGTTCAGCACATCTCTGTAACTGGTCAACCTAATGTCACTTTCCCTCCAAGCTAGTCAGCTCAAAGTGACTGACTGCTCCTTCCCTGCAGTCTTCATCCCGAGATCACTGACACTCCTTCTTGAATGTTTCTGGATACGCTGGACAAAAATATAGTATGGCAAGGAAAAGCAGCTCAGAAAAACCTTTTAACTCTCACACTTGTCAAAATCTACAGGGTTTGATGGCAGAGTATCAAGAAGTGCAGCAGATTGGACTGGAGGTTTGTTAAATTCTACAATCATAGAAATTAGCTAACCTACTGTAATACGCTGATTTTAACTCTACCTTAAATCTGTATATACTATATCTATACATTGTACACACACACATACATATACACACATGTGTATGTATTTAGAACAAGCTCACCCAAGCGTTTTTAATGAATGAGCTCTTCCTTACCAGTAAACTGACCCGCACAGTTACCACCAGTTTAAGCCAGGGAGGGAACTTGGCAATGATCTTAGTGATGAAGGAGGCAATGGTGTCTCCGTAGTCAGGCTTATGGAACTCGGCTTCATTCAGTCCGTCTATCAAGATGATGTGATCCTCCTCTGGAATCTTCCGCTCTGGAAACATACACACAGTAACCATCATTACATTTACATTTAGTCATTTAGCAGACGCTTTTATCCAAAGCGACTTACATGTGAGGAAGACAATGGAAGCAATATAACAACACAATCAATGATCAGACGATGTGAGGTACAGCTTATAAAAGTATTAGCTTGTCTAAACTGCCCTGTGGTGATTGTGCATAGAGGTGCTTAGTTACAGAGGTGCAGTAACTACACCCTCTCTCTTAGTGGTGCGGTGAGAGTGAGTGGTAAGGGCCTTTGCTTAGATTCATCAACTACACAGCCACTGCTCCCACTTCACTCCCGTTTGAAGGGTCAAGTTTCATTTGCTCTGTAAAGAAAACAATTAATACTTTCAGTGGCAGCTGGTTGAGTTATGGGAGAAAAAAAAAAAAAAAACTTTCCCTGGTTCTTTGGTATTATCATATCTTGCATAGTCTTGCATGCTGAAGTGTCTCTTTATGCCACAGCAAAATAAATTAACACTTTAGTTACATTACATTACAGTTATTGACACTTTGTTCAAACTTAGATTGTATCCCATATACATTGAAGCAATTTAGGGTTCAGTGCCTTGCTCATGTTATCATGCATCAATACATCCATAACAGGTAGGGAGTAGGAATAGAGGAGGACAGTGCTGAGAGGTGTGTGAGGCAAGCAGGATCAATATTATTATTATTATTATAGCTCTCTCTCTAGTTGGTTTATTTTACCAATTGGGGCATAGATATCCTTTGTAACACCAATCATGTTTAGTAAAATCTCACAGTTTCAGATGGCCTAATATGCGATTGACACTATAACTTTGTGTCGGTTGTCAGTTAGAAACCTTATAGACCTTAAGTACAGTTCTGCCAAGGGTAGGTGCTGTACCGTCTACAGAAGGGTTTCTATGCTATACATTTCCTGCGGTGTTAAAGAATGAAAAAACAAATGAACAAACTGAGTCAAAACAGAAGACACCTACAAACATTAAATATTGAAATATTATACGATGGTTTTTACCTTTACGAAGGTTGCCTAGTGGTTCAAGGACCCCCCTCCGGAAAGCGGCCATGGGGTCCTGGACACAGGAGCGCAGACTGAGCATACTTTGGAGGTTGGGCTCTTTCAGCAGCAGCTCCCGGTACGCACTGAGCTGGTGTGCTCTGCACAGCAGGGCAGCGATACTATGTACAAACTCTGGTACCAGGCAAGTGTACGTGTTATCCGCCTGGCAGTAGTGATATGCCACCAC
Source organism: Coreoperca whiteheadi (assembly GCA_011952105.1). Taxonomy (NCBI): domain Eukaryota; kingdom Metazoa; phylum Chordata; class Actinopteri; order Centrarchiformes; family Sinipercidae; genus Coreoperca; species Coreoperca whiteheadi. Next base: position 15,518,610 of record CM022488.1, read on the forward strand.
CTGGAACACAAAGGGAAGGGAGAAAAACAGACAAAGGCAGGGTTATTTCACACTTAGGAAGAATTAAAAAGATGTTAGAGTAATAAATGAAGAGTGTAAATTATTTAAACATGCAAAGCTGGGTACATTCAATAACTTCAAAGCATTTGCAAAAGCTAACAGCCTTGTTGACTGAAAACCAAATTATGTGAATACAGTGCTGAATCTGATGCCTTTTTATATTCATAGCCTCCATAAAACCACATATTCTCTCTTCAACCAAGTTGATAACATCACTTTATCCACCCTAGTCGACACGGAGGGGATGATGAAATAACTGGGCAATGGCTGACCACCTCAGATAAACTATACTATTAACAAGGAGCTAGGGCAACCCAGGTGGAGTTCTAAAAGAAGGATCGTCTGTGTCGGAACTATTGACTCTATATAAAGATGGACGACGTGTCTCCACTTCCTCCCACTGTAGAAAAATTAAGCCAAAATATCCCACATACGGGAGCTGCTATCTTGCACTGGTGACGTCATTTGGAGCCAGAGTCTTTGCAGTAGTGAGTCGAGGTTGGAGCAGCGTTATCGAGGTTCCGACCATACACCCGGCTGACTCAATCACGAGCAGAGCTCAGCTGTCAATCGTGATGTGAAAGCCCCCTTTTTCAGCATCAAATAACTAATTAAAAGCAAACAAGAATAACGAACATTTGAACATACATCAGCATAATGAGAACTACCTAAAATGAAAAAAAACATTGGGAAAAATGTATTTGACGTGCACTTTGAGTTTTTAGTTTGGCCCACGTCCAATCCAACTATCGGGATGGGCGGGATTTATGACATATACTGCAGCTAGCCACCGGGGGGCAATGAAGATGTTATGGTTTCACTTTTGAGGAGCTGTATTGTCATCCATCTTTATATACAGTCTATGGTCTGAATGGGTTGCTGCAGTGTTCAAATGAGGTCTGATTTAAAAGGGATGAGGATGGACAGAGATGGTGAATAAGGAAAGAGAGATGCCCTGGGGATGTATGACTTTGTTCTAATTACAGTCCAACCTGGAGGAGCTGACACACTTCCAGGGGCAGCAGGAGAAGAAGCAGGTGACCTCTACCTCTGCTGCAGCTGCCTATTGCTCCATCAACAATGATGACCAGCTTCTGGAAAAATCACTAACTGAAGCCTACTTTTGTCTAAGCCACACCACAGTGACATCTGAAAGTGTATTATATATTATATTCCCTTCATTTGTCATAGAGGAATATAAAACACATGGACTAATAAATCCACCATGAGCATTCTGGCTGAAACAAAGTGAGCCCCTCTGCCATGCAGTAAAGCCATATCTGATGCAGTGGCACAGAAGGATTGGTCCAAAGTGGGTTGTTAGGTAGGGTAAGGAGAGAGACAAACAAACTAAAGTTTTTTGCTACACCACCTTCTTGGACTCTTGTTCAGTAATTGCATGTGATGCATGCCTTAAATCCTTCCTACTGAATCATGGCAATCACCTTCATGTGCATACCATTACAGGAACACAGTCTAGTCTGGCAGCTTTGGGAAACAACCTGGTAGTACTCTAATGGAGGAAATTTCATATACAGCTAAAATGTACATCAACATCTGGGGAATCCCATGATGGGTTTTGGCTCAAATGTTTGGTGGAAACTAGCCTGATAATTAGACTGAATTGCCATTTCACGTTCATGTTGATAGTGATTTAGAGGTCTGAAACAAGGCTAGGAAGGAACAATGAACCCGTAAGCGTTTAAAACCAATCCAGAGCATCGTGAAGCCGGTGCTCAAGGAGGGGACTGTAATTGCAATTTAAGTGGAACAAAAGTCCGGGGTTGTCTATGGCACAGTTTACCCCTACCTATCATCACAATACCAAACTAGTTGTATCCAGATGTGTACAGTTAACAAACGTGATGAAATAACGTGTGGCTCTGCAAAGCTAACTGTAAGTAAAGTAGGTAACTCAGTGAATGTTTAGCCAAATCTGAATGCAGCAAAGGAAGAAAATAATCCAACATTTCTAGAAGTAAAGAATACAACAGCCTGGGACTGCCATTAAATTCCATGGAATTAACTTTGCTCTACATATCATCATCATAAAAAACATAAAATCGAGAGAATAAGAACTAAATTAAACTTAAAGAGTAACCCAGCAACTAATCCTATATCCTTTCAAAAAGATGATCAAATGTTACACTACACTGCAGGATTTGGTGCAGTGAAGTTTGTATTGTTTTGTAAGCCACGATGGCTCACCGGTAAAATCACCTGTGATTAATTACAAACAAGGAACAGGGCTGTGATGTGGTGGTTTAAAGGAACACAATATTCCAGTACTTAACGTCTAGGGGAAGCCAGAGACCGTGGAACATTTTTCTTTTGGGGGATTTTATGTTTCATACAAATCGAGGGCTTTGTTGGAAAGATGCAATAACAAAGCAACAGATGGAAGCTGTGAAATTAAAGTTACCTGCTGTTTGTATAAATACAATAACTTTGAATAGGTGCCTGACAAAGAGACTGCAGTGATAGTGTACAAGCCATGGAGACAACTGCCTCATCAATGAGCAATAAGAATCTCAACAAATTATAATGCAGCATTTAGTGCACCTGCAATACTTCATCTACTCGCACAACAATGAATTTATTGTTGGGAAACAATGCCAAAAAATGCGCCTCTGTCATACGAGTAAGACATAAAACTTGCGATAAACCATAAAATGTAATGGCCTCAGTGCCCCTGTTATGAGACCACTTTTAAATCAATGATTAAAATGAACTGACAGAATTTGACAGAGGCTGCTCAGTGTTGTATCAGTATTCACACATCACAGGAACACTGTGAGAGTGCTTGTTGGAAACACTTTACACAATAATTGGCTTGAGGGATATTGCTTGGGTTTCATAAATATTTAGATGAGCCTCAGTGGCATAAAATCAGCTGTCTGGTGCATGAACTTAGCATCAGTAGAAGCAAACTGCACAGTAGTTGTCTCATGCCCCATTTCACTACTAGGAGGCATCCATGACAGGGCAAGAGTGTTAAACCCTGAAGGTGTTACAGGGACACCAGGATTGAATCAGTAACATTGAAAATGAGGACAGAGCAGGATCAATGACAGAGTCCAGTAAAAGAGCCCTATTAGAAAGCTGTGTCACCCATCAACGGAGCTAACAACCCGCCATCACAAAGGTATTCAGATTGAGTGAATGCCAGAGTGAATCCAAAATATTCGTTTAAACACAGTGGTCCCCTATCTTCCTTGAAACTCTTAAGTTATTAAATGCCTCTAATTGTTTCTGTCATCTATAAGTCACTAAAGGTGCAGGAGTCAAGACCAGAAGACAATTTCCTGCACTGAAATTACTTTATGAATTAAAAAAAACTAAATTTGATGATTAATTAGAAACTGACTGACAAAAGAAACACCACCATGACAGTTAATAGCAGAATCCAAAGATGTGGAGCTAATAAATCCGAACGACAGCTGCGAGCAGTAATTCCACGAACCAAGCCAAAGTGCATTCAGTAGAGAACAATTCAGACAGGTACAGTGCTGTCTTGTCTGCCCACTGAACTATTTTCCTCATAATCGGAGAAAGCCTTGCAGAAATATGGTCCAACTCCTGTTTGTGTCTTTGCTGCCAACTCTGTCACAAACAAGTGGTCTACAGTAATGGTGACAGTGTTGCAGACTAAAATGCAGAAATGTTTTAACCATTCACTTGCTACTATAACAAACATTTTGTATTTAAAAATTCCCTGTTTGTCCATTTTAACTGAAGCTTTGACTAAAGTGATTTTATGTCACTCAGGTCATCTTTATTAGTATGTATGTAACTGTTATTAGTTAAAGTAATCCCAAATAAGAAGACTTTCATATAGTGTGGGTAGGTGGGGACTAACAATAATTAGTAAATGTCCATTCGTCGCTTGGTTCCCCAAAATCTTTTTACTACTGAATGTTAACAACGAAACCGTTTGTAGGTGTAGTTTAAATTAATTGGATACGAGGTGCCCTGGTGGCCTAAGGGTTAAAAGAGTACTCCACTGATTTAGCACTGCAATCCTATAACAATGTCGGACTCATGATGGACAGCTTAAAAGCAGATTTTTGAGCAGAAGAACCATAGATATTGTCTCATGGTACCAACATTACCCACAATGCAACTTAATCACCAACAGTTCAGTTGGATATTCAGGTGTGTTATACTAGTGGCAGCTAATGTAGCCTGGAACCGCTAGCCTCAAGCAGAGATAAGGAGCGGGCTACAGAGGTCTGGTAAGTTCACTTCAACTCCACACCCTCAGATTGTCTTCATTTTCAAACTTGTAGTCTTCAGCTCGACAGAGCCACAAAAGGCTTTATACAACTTTTTTCACCTATGCAGTAGTACTCCCAACACATGTAAACACACTTTAATGTGGAAAATCAATGGAGTTCCCCTTTAAGCTGCAGGCAATGAACTGCAACATTACTGATTTGCGTCTGGCAGCAAACCATTGTTAAAGGTCATTTAAATCTCTCTCTCCCCTCATTTATTGTCATCCACTATTGTTGGTTGTCCAATAAAGGCTAAAAATTCTTTGTGCAAAGAAAATAATAAAAAGCCATAGACCTTATGTACCATTTTTGATGTCTAGCCTATCTTATGTGTTGCAACTTGAAGTGCTGTTCAACGAAAGATACACATAAGACCGTTACATTTCAGCTGCTGTGGTTTTCTGTCTTTTTTACATAAAACAGTTAAATTTTAGACAGACAGCTGATCTGAAATAAATGTCAGACTACAGTTCAAGAAAAATGTCTGACTACACGGTAAGTGTGTTCCCATGGCAGCGCAGAAAAAGACCCGGTGGTACACAATGCAAATGCCTTCCCCATCTGTGAGCTAAAAGGGCATGCTAAAGACCTGAGACGAAGTTTTCTATCTTCCCACTTCCACACAGTCACACTGCAGTACTGAAATGCTGCGGACATTAATATTGAACTTGCTTTTCATGGCCAAGTCTTTAACTAAGCTCACCGCTTCTCAAATCAAACAAGCCCGTGATATTAAAGGTCTTTGAAAGACCTATGGCGGCACTGTCTATCATAATCTCAGAAGATTGCTGAAGACCATCCATATTTCATAGGCTGAATATCAAACATATGAACATAAACAACCATAAATCATATATACACACATATAAACAAATCAACAGAGCTGAGCTGGTATCAGGTTTCTGCAGTGCATCTCATACATACTAAAAGCATCTCTGCACACCATGAACATCTTTGTAATAAGGGAGAGTATCACTGGCAAGAACACACAGGGGGAACTGCCTAGAAGGGTAGATATACAGTATACTGTCCAAAAACGTAGATCCAGTATATCAATTAACCTATACTATGGACAGCAGATACCTGTGGATTTGTTAAAATAATGATTGATCTATTATCATAACACAGTTTACTCTCAGGGACAGTTGTTATCAGGCCAGGTCTTTAATGAAGCTGACTGCCATAATAATAAAGTGAGACGATCCTTTATCCCTATTCAGGTTTCTTTGACACTGTGATTTCTCTTGAATGCTGGGGTACAGTACTGGCTAAAGTTGTACCTTTGCAGCCAGGCGTTTGACAGCCTCCTCCCTACGTCGCTGCATGTCGGGGGTCCCCGGGCAGCTGTTGGTCCTCAGCGTGTTGGTAGCACTGGAAGGTGGAGTGGGCTGTGGTGGCTGGCTGAGAGGAAGTTCTGTGCTTAGTCCCCCACCACCTGGAAGACACAGACACACACTTTGTTACATATGCATATAGACATTAAATAAATATAGAACAATGTGCTTAAACTGTGCTTTTATGTCGTCAAGGCAGATACGGCCATATTTTGAGAAATCTGTTTAACAATAGTTGAGGCCATCTGAGTTTATATTGTCGGTTTCCTCACTTCACTTCCACTCTCTGCAAGCTAACAATAAAATGAAAATATGATAACATTAACTAAAAACTTGCAGCTAATGTAGTGCTCGCATACAAAGGCAAGAATAAAAATGGATTACTTTTAGGGGAGGCACTGGGACTGTTGGAAGCAATCTGACGCATGCGGCCTCCGTGGCAGCTCAGCGCTACTAGCCGGGAGATAATGGCCGTCTTCCCATAACCCACACTGCCCACCACTACAGCGCCGTGGTTCTCTGTGGACTCGCTGGCCTTCAGGACATCTTCAAGCTGCTGAAAGAGCCAATCTCTGCCCACGAACACAGAGTCTGTGGTGATGCTGGGCACCTCAAACAGCAAGGGCTTGAGCATGATGTCCACGGGTTTGTAGGGAGCGAAACGAGCTGGGGAAAAGGGACAGGAAAGAAACTAATTAGAATCATAATTTTGTCATTATTTTTCTCACAAATTCAAAAATATCCACTTCTTTTTAGACAAAGGCATGAAATATACTTCAGTTTGCTTTTGGAGTGAATCCAACTTTCTGTCAGTAACAATGTGTAATACAACTGTAAGCTATTGTTCAGCCTATGAATGATATCCCAATAACACAATCATGCAATGACAACATTGGACCTTTCTCCAGGTGAAAAAAACTTCAAACTGATGCTGGTTTGTAGGTTCAGCCTTAATCTTTCCCAGAATAAATTCATCTTCCATCCTTTACAGACAAACCTGCGTATATTGCCATGTAACTGCATAACAGTTCTAAAGGAATGCTTAAAGATCATTTCGACATTTTTGTTCTTCCAGAGCGTACCTCAAAAACCCAAACATTGTAGTCTTAAAACATTTTCTGCTTTAGCTTGGATGAATGTTAATTTAAGTGGAATCACAAAGTAAGTGGACATGAAAGAGGACTCTATCTGGTTCACTTCAGTACTAATTAGATCCAAAAACACTTGTTCACTCAGAAACTCTTTTAAAGCTCTGATCCTAATACTAACACTAGTATCACTACAACTATTGACACTACTGCTGCTGCTACCACTACTGTTGATAGTTAAACTTACTGCTATTATTGCTACTACTAAAATAATATTTCTGCCTAATTTCATACTGGCCAAATTACTCCTTTTGACAAGGCTTAACAATGGCTTACTGTTTTAACAATGGCTCAACTTTAGGTTTTGCAGATTTTTACGAAAACATTTTGATTCTTTAAACAAAGCTGATTTATTGGCTTTTGTGTTCTAAATCAAAAATCTTGGATACTTAAGGTTCTGTGAATGCACTAACAAAGGAGATATTTCAGTGCCTGTGCCCAACCTAATTACCACATGCCAATAACCACATCACCATTTAAAATCCATTTGTATCTCTGCAAGTTATTTTTATACTGAAATACTGAATACTTGAAATCTAAAGCAATGGCTGATTGGAAAGGAGAAAATCTATTTAATAATTCTACTTTGGAAAGATCGTTGGCAGGACTCCTAAGTATACACATTTTTAAGTTAATGGGACACATAATGCAATGCCACCAGCTTATTCTTTTAAAGAATTATTGCACGTTCTTCAATGTAATGATTACCAATGGTGTCCTCGTTGTGATTTATCTAAATAGGACAGAAACACTTGAATAACACAGTCAGCCATACAGATGCATGTGAGGTTTAATAAAACAAATTCACTGAATATTCTGTTGTTAATCTGCAGGCAACCTTTTGACCTGACCTGTTGTGTGGGCTTTGATGGCATCTCTTGCCCACGCTCATCAAACAACAAACCATATCTCATTTCTTCACTGACGCAAATCTAGAACAGTTTTAGACTGTAACATTAAGTGGCATACGACTGTCTGCGGTCCCTGGCAATAACCGCAGGGACATAAAAAAGTATCCACTGACAACATGCTTCTGTATCAACTTCATGTTTAAAATGAGGTGTGGAAAAGGAAGAGGACATTTTCAAACAAGGGTTAAATATTTTGAGTATCTAATGATGTCATATTAAATTATTCATGTTCTCATCAAATATTCACTCTGGGATTTCTCTCAGCGAGACCGAGGGTTCCAAAACATATAACTAAGGCTTGGGAACCAAGAAAACCTTGCATGATTTTATCTGATGTAAATGTTTCCAGGCAACATGCTTTTTGATAGTATAGCATTAATAGAAATCAGTGTAGTAGTGTTTACAGTGCATACTGTAAGTATTTTGACAGTTTTGTTTATGGCTCTGGACTGGATCTTAAATGAAACAATGACTATGAGGTTAAAGTGCTGACTTTTAGCACTGAGGATGTTTACATCCTCCTCAGATGAACCGTGTATGAACTGTATCACCTTTTATACATACCTCTAAACAGTATAAAGAGCTACAATTTCTACACACCAAACACCATTAAAGCTGAAACACAACACTTTATTCTCGTAGCAATTTTCACTGTTTTATTTGAAATCTTGTGTAGTGGAGTAGAGCCGAAACAATAAAATACATGTCACTGTCCAAATACCGCACTTAATATTGTGCTGTACACTCCAATATCACCATACATTTGTTCTATGATGATTTGTTACTTTTAACAAATCAGTTCTTAGCATTTTACAATCTTATTACAACAACATCAAAAATGTAAAAAGCTGGCATGGGTAAAATGATCACTATCTCAAAATAAGTGAAGTGACTGATAAATGTATTAGCTGATGTGTTTTTCTATGTTCCCTGGTTGACTCAATTGTATCTACAGCAACAATGCATAGTGCAGTCACCTTTAGAGTCCTGAGGTGGCCTTCCTCCTGTGTTATGCCAGGGTAGGCGAATGGATGTCCGCAGGGGGGTGTTGCGCTGTTCATCAAGAAAGCTCAGGTCTTCCAGTTTTGTGGAACTGGTCGCTGTAGAGAGACACACAGAGGGAAATAAAGAGAAAGTGAAGCAGACGCATTGGTGCATCTTGAGTGTATCTGCAACATTGTCTATAAAGAGTAAGACACACGAGATAAAATTTTGTGGTACATCTGGCATCTCTGAGAGTAGATGAATGAAGAGGAGGCAAGCCAGTGTGCTCTGACATTTGTAGTTTCCTTGAGGCAGCGTGTGCAGGTACCAGTATACTGTAGCAGAAAGAATAACAGTATCCCTAAGTCAAGACAGAAATGCGCCCTTTTTCTTTGATTTGAGCTGACAGCTACACACAATACAGCAGTAAGAGGTCTGTCCCCACAAACACCCCCGCTGGGGTGTACAGAGAGGGCAAATTACCCTTGCCTTTCAGAAAAATACAATAACCAATTGGAGAAAGCTATAGAAAGATTCCACTTTACAGGCTCACCGCTATATTGCGTAGAAATGACTCAGTACTACCAATCTACTTGTAATAGCTGTAATTTCAGCACCATAATGCAGAACAGACCACAAGATTTGTAAATCAACAATCATTCAAGAACAGGGCCAAATAATGTGATGCGTTAGAGAAGACTGTCCAAATAACTGTTAATGGTGTACTAATTTTGGAGAAAAGAAATCATTCTACTACGGGTTTATCTTTCAACATCTTTAAATATAAAGGACTAAGGAAAAAAAACTATCAAGATTGTGTTAGAATTTTGTTCAATTCATCTTTTTTTTTTTTTTTTCTTCCAGATGGAGAAGTCTCAAAGTAGATGTTTTCAATTCTGAAACTAAACTCTGCCTCATCAAGTAGATAATTTACAGTGATTACAAAACTATTCAACTTCCCATTTGAATTACGAGACACGGTCTGTAAACATAATAAAGATGTGCATTAGTGCGACAAGGTCTCTCTTCAAATTGCTGTTGACTGTTCAACAATGCTATCACCATGGTGATCCATGCTCTCTTGGCCCTGTTGAAGAGCAGAATCAAAGCCTCTGCTTTGTACTTTATCAGCCTCAGCTGGGAGAGACTGTCACAAACACTCAACTCTTGTCTTCACTCCCTCTTTGCCCTCACTTGGTCGCTAACTTACTCTCTGGAATGTCCCACTAATTAAAATCAGTCTGCTGACAACAGAGTAACTGAGGAAGCTGCCATCAATACAACTTTGACTGGAATAAAAGAAGGCCCTCACAGTTACTTTTACTGCAGTGGATGGTGCTTTCATAATTAGCTATATTGTCTATAAGTCTGACTTACAACAAACAAAGTAAAGAAATCATCAAAGGGTAAACACAAAATCTGAAGTCAGTGAGTGCAGAGCAATACAGCACTAATAATCGAGCAAACCTGATTCTAAAGCTAAACTGAACAGCTACTTACATCCAACAGCAGAGCCAGGAAGGGCAGTGGGAATTCTCAAAGCCCTCCCCTTGTCCCCAGTATGGAATACAGTGGGGCAGGCATACAGGCAACTAGGCTGGGTGCAGACCCTCCGCTAAATCTCTGGAGAGTGCTCCCAGAAGACGAGCTCACCGAGGGCACAAAAGCGATTCCTCTGCCACAGTGCTCCAATGCAGGCACACTGACCGTATTCAGCTGCTGAGGAGAGGGCTTGGCTGCCCCCTCTCCAGCACACAGCCAACCACAGCATCCACAGCATTAGGCACTCGCTAAATTAATTCAACGCTTTCCAGAGGGTCACCCTCCCTACACTCTCGACAAAAATGCATACACCTCTGTCCATGTGCTGCAAGCATTTGCATGCACACACAAACACAAAATGTGGTACGCAAGTAGCAGAGGGTGAAAAAGAGGAAATATAAATGGAAAACCTAGATATTTAGTCTCCAGTGGCTGATTACAGGTTGTAATGGGCAGCTACTGTAGTATTTATCAATGATCCTGGCTAGAGTGGGACGAGCGATAAGAGAGAGGCATGCGAAAAAGAAGGAGATGTGTGAATAGAGGACAAGAGAGAGAATATCAACTCTATGCAGCAACTCGCCACTAAAGCCCAATATTGACACGTGGACCACAAGAAGAGGTCTTTTTCTTTCCCCCCCCTCCGATTTCTTTAAGATCTCTGAAGTGGAGTACACAAAAGCCACACTGAACCTCATTCTACACCACGTACATTTTTTTGCCCCTGGGTCCAATAAGCAAAGACTGAAGGCAATACTCAGTTTGACTTGCTTAAGTAGTTTAAATGCACACACTTCCTCATTCCTCTCTTTGACAACGCATCCTGCAACATAACCCTATGATACCCTGAAGTATGTGCTTGCAGTGGCTTTGAAGCTGCACAAATGCGTCAGACTGTATTCTAAAGAAAATGTGATTCTTTTATCCTCAGGCACGTCTACCATTTGAAACCTTGAGTTGTGTTTGTCCCATGAGGGAACAGGGCAGAGGGATGAGCTCCTCTGCTCTAACCACTGCCCGTCCTTTAGAATAAGGTTGGAAATTCTGCAAATTCTCTCTAAAATGCAAGGCTAAATATTTGGTTGATATAACACAGTCTGATTCCGCTGTAAAACGTTTGAGTGTGATAGGGATACATTGTCACTGTGATAATTATCTCATAATAAGCACGATATCAGTTTGTTATGATATTTACCTAAGTATTCAAAATTACAAAGTAAACAGGTAAACTTATTTTCAATTTGTTACAAAAACGTGATTAGACAAATGTTTAAAAAAATAACACTCAATTATCACCCACTCATCCCTGTTAGTGATAACTCTTTCAGAAGGCGGTGGTGGATTGTCTGTTCTAAAAACCATTAACATTACCTCTAGCTGTAGTCCTTCTCTGACCTGTTAAGTCGGAATTCCTTTAGCTTAGGATGACTAAGTGCAAATTTGGCTTGTTACCATGGAAACTCCTCTAGTTGCAACGGTCCACGTTCTTGATCAAAGGTGAAAATGATGTATAAGAAAGTTTAAATTCAAGCACACTGTCAGCGCAAACTTCACTATGTTTTTGTCATAGACCTTTTTCAGGGATTATTTTATTATGTAAGAGAATTATGATTGTGAAGAATAATGATTTAGTTTTCCAGAATTTCCAATGCTGCACTTTGATTGTGAAACACTGTTTCTCACTGCACCATGTAAAGGAGACTTTATTTCTTGGCCTGAGATAAGCTTGCATCCATCACTATTTCTGGCAGAACTTTCCCCTAATGTTGGCCCTAAACCAACTGTGACCTTAACCATCTATAACCTAAACATGAACAAACCTTTTGAAATGTGAAGCTTGTTGGGAGTGGTGTTATCGGAAAAATTCTGCTCAGCGTAAAGAAAACCACAGACTCACAGCTGTGGCTGGCCAGGTCTAATTAAAAATCAAATCGAATAATATCAGATCATACAGGCAGCTTGCTACCTAGGTTTTATACAAGAATTCAACAATATGGTGTGATGCAAGTACTATGCGGACATATCAAGTTCCATCTTTTCCAAAGCCATGTTTAAAAACAAGAGTCTACAGCCATGCTAGCGGCTCTGTCAGGCTGCATTTAGGAACATTGGTGCTTTAAACCAAATGCTAACATGCTCACAAAGATAATGCCAACATGCTGATGTTTAGCGGGTATGTTTACCAAGTTTGCCATCATAGATTAGCGTGTTAGCATGCTAACATTTGCTAATGAGCGCTAGAAAGTTGAGGGATCACCAAAGTTTTTACAATTCATCCTGAGGGAAATGTGTCATGAAGGTCTGTACAAACTTTCATGGATTTCCATCCAGTAGTTGTTGAAATATTTCAGTCTGGACCAAAGTGGTAGACAGACAAACCGACCGACCGACCGAGCCATCTCTAGTCAGTAGTAGTCCTTTAACAGCTATTACATCATTCTCAATAGTGGACTGTCAATTAAATGTAGCCAGATGGCTCTGTGGTGGCAGAGAGTAGTTAGCTAACACAGATTGGGCATTTGGCAAGATGTGATCTGTAAATGGAGACCCACTTAGCAGAATTTTAAATGGCTCTTCAAAAGTGATCGCAGATTGATCTCTGCAATGCGCTCCTGCTGTGACATAAAGGTACCAACAATTCTGTGAGAATGGACATTTGAAAAGATGTCACTGTGACCTTTTCAGAGAACTGCAGGAAATGAACGGGTTATCGGTTTTCTTTTTGCTTTCTTTTCAATCTCTTAACTAAACAGATCAATGTCTACATAAAGTGAATTCCATGACTACCTGAAGACATCACATAACCCTGACAAAAACCAAGTTGACACAGTCCAAAAATTGCAGCAGACAATACTGTCTTGAAAACTACCAGAGAAGACATGAGCTTACAGCACATTAGATAAAACAGTTCCAGCATGCCTTCCTGCTCCAGTACTACAGAGAGACTACAGAATATTGAATTTAAAAAGCCATAACTTCATGCTGCAGTACTGCAGCAGTTTGAGAGACATGATTTTTTAATTTGCGAAAATTACGGACTGACCTCTGCAAATATCACTGAGAAACAGATTGTGCTCACATGCACCAGGTGGAGATGACTTCAGTCCTTCTAATAAAACGCAGATGTGAGCTGCACTCAAACCTTACCTTGTCACTGTTCTCCAAGGTTTTTGTAGAGGAACAACTTATACTTGAAGTTGCGTGTCAACAATAGTCAATAGCCTTAGGTCAAGACACAGTCTAATGAAGGATCTTGGATCTATTAACATTGGCAAAGTTAGCACAGAGCAGGAGTTTGGCTAGAAGAACAGAGGACTTTGGAGTACAAACAAACAGAGTGTGTACTGTACCTCAGCATGGCTCAGTCCAAAGCTCTGTTAAATAGCAAAAAAACACAGATGCATTGTAGCACCATTCCTGAGCCACACTGACCCTAACTCAATCTCCCTGTCTGTGCAACCCAACCACAAGCAGCTCAAGCGAAAACTTCAAAACCATGGAATTCCAATGGCTAGAACTAATATGGCCCTTTGACTCTGTAAGCCTTTTTGAAAAGCTTAACACGAATGGTCAAAAATAGAATTCTTATTTACCTAAGTATACTGAAGAGTAAGGGGCACATGAAATATTGTCAACCATTTTACAAAGTGTTTGTTTTTAGATGCATCAACATTGGCAGGTGCTACAACATCTGACATTTTAAAGTGTCAGTGTGGACAAAAGGTTAGTGTTGTTAATGTGTTGACCAGGCGCGTGAAGAAAAGACCTTACAGGCTATATCCAAAATGACATCAATTTCAAGATTAATTTGCATGTTCTACAATTCTGGATCGTAAACAAACGATAAAAGTCCATGGAACAAACTACCTAGCTTACACTATTGCTCAGACTGAAATATGAGGTCAACACTGTTCACGCCAACATCCTTAAATCATTTTAATTATTTCCCCACACAAAATGTGGCAGACATTTCTTTCATACAAAAACATACAGATGACAAAGGTACAAAAAGATATTGTCTTTACCTCTGTGTAAACCTTCCCCTAGAGTCTTAGGATGTGTTAGTGAGTGGTGTACTGCAGTTTAAGAAAACAAAAAGTGAAATAATCTTTGCTTTTACAGTGTTATTCTGTTGCACATGTTTCACCTAGTCTGACCTGCATTTTTGCACATATTTCATGGACATACAATTTTGACCAATAGTTGCTGAATTCAGATGTCATTTGAACCATATTGAAAAGAAATAAGAACTGGTCTTGAGTCAGACATGAATTAATCAGATATTGTGAACCAAACTGAATCACTGTCAAGACAGCCATTTTACATACCTAGTATAAAACGTTTGTTTGCTGAGAGCTCTCTCAGCAGGCTATGCTGGGCTGTAGAAAGACCACTACATTACCAAGGGAGGTGAAATGCTTAGAGATTGTTTGCTGCAAGGACATGAGGAAACCATTTTTTTCCATATAGGTTCTCTGAAAACACAAAGAAGCCCAGGGGGAAAAAAAGAGAAAAACATTTTTTGGACTTTCTATGCATCCCACACAGCCCTTACATGTGTCAGCTATGACCTTTAAAAAACAGGCTATATTTTGATATTAAAAGGATGATAAATGTCTGTGGTGCCTGTTGGGGTTGCCGTGGTGACAAGTTTTTAATGCTGCCTTACAAGATATGGCAAAAAATATTTTCTATGAATGGTGGTCATAATAGTTCCTTAGATTACCAACTAATGATATAATTACAAACTGCTCCTAAAGAGGCATCTATATTCAGCTCTGTTGGCGGTGACAGGTGGTGCAAGCCAACATTTGTGCAACTTGCCACAGCCCATGTAGGCTCCACACAGTGCTACTTGAGTTCCCACAGCAGCCCAGGGACAAGCTATCCACAGTATGAGCGTGTGTGTTCACCAAGGCAGTGCAAATGACACTTCTCGGCAATATGCGGACATTCCTTCTACATTCCTCCTTGCTAACATTCTAGAGGCCCAGCTATACTCCCGTTGATTGGCATGAGGCAGATGGACAAAATCCGCTTTGCCTTTGAGGAAATGTGGCCTTTGTGCTGCAAGTCTCAGCAATTTTATGCGTTTCTCTTACCTGCCTGTTGTAGTTACCTCGATATTCCAATGCTTATTCAATCGATACAAGAACAGCACAGTGTTTCGATTAGATGGGTGAAGTACATTTTATATTGTGACTTATTCTAGGAAACACCTGGGGATGGGTTGCCAAATGATGTAACAACAAAAATAGTAACATTTTATTATTTTCTACTTTCACTGGAAAATAGTTCTCTATGAAAACCGTTGACTGCAAGGTCTGTGAAATCCATCCATCCATCCCTCCGTTTTCCACCACATATCAGGGCCAAAATGTCAACAGGTAAAGCAAAGTTGCCCACACTTTCATCTCCAAAGCCACACACTCCATCTCTTCCTGAGGTGTCCCTAGCATGTTCTGAATCCGCCCCAGGGTCTCCACCTCGTTGAATGCCTCGTAGACGCTCCAGAGATGCCCAAGCAGCATTAACTGGCTCTTTTCAGCTTCAAGAAGCAGCTACAGAGTTCCTTTCAGATGCCCAAGCTCCTCACACCTAAGGGTGCACCCAGACACCTTGCGAAAAAACGAAATTTTGGTCATTTGTATGTGATCTCACATTTTCGGTTGTTACTATGCTCACGACCAAAGGTGTCGATTGGAATCATGAGATTTGCCTTCAAGGACCTGTATGCCTCCAGGACCCTGAGGTGAGCAGGAAAGATTGTGGCTGAGCCCTCCCACCCTGGACACAAAACGTTTCAGACACTCCCCTCTTGCAGGTGGCTGTGGTCTGCCAAGACCGACACCAGACGCCACAGAAACGGTTCCTTTCCATCTGCAAATCGGCCTCATCAAAAAGGCCCGGGACCCCCACTGACACTGACCCATTATAGCTCCTCCCTTTTTTTAGTACAGTAATACAGAAAGTTTTGCACATTCAGTTGTAAATATGTTGCAAATTGCGCACACTGTACAAGTCGTCATATTGTACATATTATGTTCCATGATTTCTTATAATATTTGTTTTTAAATATTCTTTAATATCTTATTAATTTTTATAGTTATGCCTCTTGACCTGCAGTAGACCTGCAGCTTTATGTTATGTTTATTTACATTTCATTACTTATTGTTTAGCACCAAAAATACCAAAGAAAATTCCTTGTATGTGTAAAATCTGATTCTAATATCCAGCTCCCTCTGCACCATAACAGTCCAGTACAAGGTCTGCACCACTGCCCACGCCACACAAATACGCCTGTGGAACTACTTGACCTCATTCAGAGTAGAATTTGCTCCCAACCCAAAGGGAGCAATCCAACGTTTTCAAGCATATTGCCATGGTCATAGACCTGGAGGTGCTGACTCTCATCCCAAGAGTATGGAATGAAAGTTTAAGGACTGTAAAACCTGAGGATGAAATAAAAAGGTTTACTACGACCCAATGATGACAACATGGCTCTATATCTTGTTTAAGATATGCCATGTTAGTCTACAGTACCAAATAGATCATTAGGTAGTTAAGTAGCAGGGTGTCAGAAAGTGAGTCAATGAGAAATGTGGTGAGAAGCAATCTTAAGTACTTTGAAAAACAGACGTTTCCTCCACCCCGTGCATCTTTTAGTGTTGCATCAGCATTTTTAAGCAAATAAAATTCAGCCGTTATATTTATTTTCATGTTGGATCTCCCCGTCCTTACTTAATGTCTATAAACAAAGTAAAGGCATATTCACAGCAGACATCTCGTTATCCAATGTGCTGCATACAGAGGCACACAACGGAAAATAGTCACCAAGGTTCTGGCACATAGAGTGAATGCACTAATGATGAACACATTTTTGTTTGTTTTGTACAATGGTATCTCCTGCATTTGGCTCCTTCCTGCTTCATTAATTGCTTCTTTAGAATCTTTTTTTATTTTTATTTTATTGAATACAAGTTCCTTGCTCCATCAACTGAAAAGAAGCACTGTCCCTGGCACACCGAGACACAGATTGGTTTGGGCCATAAATGAAGTTGTCTCACCATGTCCTTGATGTCCTTTGCCACACAGCGTAAAATCTGAGGTGTGAATTCTGTAGGTCCCTAGAGGGCAACGCTGCATAACTATGACATCAGCCCATAAACTCTTGGATCACACAGGAAGACGAGCACACTGTTGTTCACACACGCAAGCCAACACACAAACAGTCAAGCATTTCCTGGTCTGTTAGCTTTATGAGTCCGTGTGTGTCTGTGCCGTTCAGGTTTATGTCAGCAGCAAAATAATGTTGAGACGTAAAAGGGTATGGACACATGAAACCACAGAATAGCCACTGGACAGGCATGTTCAGCACAATGCCATGTACCACTTTACATTTACTACGTGGGCACAGATTCAACAGTGGGCTGTATACTATGTCTGAGAACAGGCTAAGCACCAACAATGTACTATTTGTTCTGCTTCTATCCTTTGTACACGCTCTATCATGCACATGCTTTCACACAAAGCGATTTACAATAAGTGCATTTGAATCTTAGCTAGTCATTAAAGAGAAAAAACACACTTGGCAATAGAATTGAGTGAACAGTTACTATATTCCATCAAGGTCAAACCCAAGGGAGGCATGTTTTGCAGGAGCAGTAAAGCATTTGAGCACGTTGGCAGCTGCAGCATCCAGGTGAAAAAGGTAAAACATTCTTTTCACCCTGTCATATTCCCAAGCAACACAACATGACCTGAAGACATTGTCTCCCAGTCAAAAACTAATACTTAGGGGTATCTACTCTGTCTGGATTCAGGTGTTTTATTTGTTGTCTAATAGGTTGGGGTTTTTTTAATTTCACATTGACTAGTCTGTGTCTTGGCCACTGGTCTGACCTGAGTCGACTGACACGGAATGTTTTTATGCTTCTTTCCCCAGTTCTGCCCAACCTGCCCCTGCTTTAATTTCCTGTGATTTTGCCTCACCAATGGAATTGTCTGCTTGTACAATGCAGTGTGACAAACAGTTCATCTGCTCTACAAACTGTGTTACCCTCACCTCCGTACAACCTTACCTTCCGTAGAAGAGTGCTTTTTTGATCCGATTTAGGGTAAGTTGTTTTACATACAGCTCACGCTCTAGTCTGCAACTGATATGACAAGCAAACATTTAAATCATGTCCTTTATGTTTTTATTGCTGTTATTTCTAGTGTCTAGTCAGCCTAACAGCAAGCATAGGCAGCATGTTACCCTGGGTATGGAGTATTATCCATGCAGCATGTGATAGCAGTGACTGAAGTAGAGCTGCAGACTACATTGCTGGTGATTTCAGAGGTCACTTACACATTTAAATCCAACAATTATCCTAAGAATAACACAGCTAAAAACAATAGTTCTCAGATACTAGTTCAACCATGGCATTCAGTGAGGGCTTGATTTTTCAACTAGCTCTCAACTCACCATTGGACTTTAATTTTAAAGGAACTTATGGCTGTGTGAGTTACATCAACAAGGTCAAAAGCAGCAACAGCAAAACAGAGGGAGGCAGTGTGAGGGAGATCTGGGAATAGAAAAGGGAGGAAAGAGAGAGGGGAAAAGGGGGTAGCGAGGGATATCAACAACTGTGACAGCTGTGTGGATATGGCGAGCCATAACAGGGAGGTTCCAGGGCAGGAATGCAGAACAGATCAGCTAGACAGTGGCTTGCGTTTAGGTCGGACATGGCAGGCAGAGCTGAGGCCCAACATACAACAGCTGCCTAATCCCTCAACCTGGCTTCTGAAAAACTGTAACTTCTCATTCAGTCTATATCTACACATGCCTTTTCCTGTCTGTGTCTGTCACTTGATTGGACTAGAAATGACACGACACTTGTCAGCCTCAGGCACAGGTCATATCATAGCATCACAATCTTAAACTGACTAGCAATGCAAGCACAGAGTCACAGTTTTACTGTCAGCATAACAAAAGGTTACTAGGCTACAAGAAGAAAGCTTGAGCATAAAATGTTTCACATAATGCTAAATGAACGCACACACTCACTAAGGAAAGGTATACAGATCCATTCCTATCCCTCCTCTGCAAAGAAGACATCCAGATGTCAAGAGCTCAAAAACCAAGGGCTCTTACCTGCTACAGAGTTCGGCCTCGGCATCATGAGGGAAGCAGATGTCTGTGGTGGGTATGGAATGGGTCCCTCAGGTGAATGACTTGGAGGCTGTGGTGCCCCTGCAGATGTGTTGGACTGCTGCAGCTGCTGCTGGCCTGTTCTGGATGGGGTGTCGGCTGGTGTTGCTGTGGCACTGTTGGAGTCTTCTTCGGCCACAGGAGAGCAGGTATCAGCCCGCACACTCTGTGCCAGGCCATGGCGCCCGCTGCCTCTCAGGCTGCCATCCTTACTCCACTCCAGGCTGGAGCCGCTGCGGTCATCATTCTCCGACGAACTAGTGATGGTGGCTGAGAAGAGATAAAAACAGAGAGGGCATTAGAGCGGGGTGAGGGAGGTAAGATGAGGGAAAGAGGCAAGAAATGTGAGAGTAATGTTCTTTGTGTGCTATGAGCATTTATCTGTCTTTATCGCTTGTGAGATACTGAGCTGTAATGGAACTTTTAACTTTGAATAACTCTCTGCTTTTCCTCATTGAAAACTGGAAATACGTGATGCCATGGATTTGTAGAATTAATTTCCTGAACCCAGACTCTTCGAATGTCTTGTTCTTTTCAAGGATCATCAGTTGACGCATCCAATAACATACAGTGTAAACAGCAACTGGATCCTGTACTATGACAATACAATTCACACTTAAACATAAAAACACAGAGTGAAGAACTACTGTTGAAAACTGCCTTTGGTATTTTTGAGCTCAGACAGGTGTTTTGCTAACAGGACAACAAATCCTTTAATCCTCCCTCAGGCCGACCCAACCTTCTAATACAATCCTAAAAGATGAGTGGAGGGCCAAAGCGACACAATGATAGGCAGCTGGATAGAGAAACATCAGTACAGTCAGAGGACTGGAACTGACAGGCCAGTTGTCTGCGTTGGCATAACACACTCCTAATCTGGATTTCATAATGCCGCAGCACGTTGCATCATCACCGACATTAATATAACACATCCCGTGGCCTTGTGTCTCCTGTGCTGTTTACCTGGGCAAATATGAAGTCATTCATGACACCAGTCACGTCTAGCCCTGCTCTGAGCATGGCATTCGCAGTCATCGCGGTGTAGAAGAGGTTGCAGTGATTGCTTACTTGGTTGAACCATACACCCTTGCAAATAATACATTATTATTTATTCAAACCTATGGCGAGCTTGTCATTTTATTATACGAAAAGTTGGTAATGGTAATTGCTAAAGGGCTGTTAAAGTCCTTTTCCAGGCACCATGTGCAGAAACGGTTTTGTAAATCTTAAGACATTGCAAAGCCTCCCCAATTCCACCAAGGAGCTTTTAACACAGTACAAAGCCAAATTAATGTGCTTTTGAAATCAGAGTCAGAGTCAAACTTCAAAGAACAGGGAACATTAAGCACAGGCTGGAATCTGACTTGTGGACACAACATAGTTTTGTTCTTTTCCGTGCCTGCACAGTCTTATCAAGGCAGGTGGGTGGGATGTTGTAGACCAATGTCAAATCGTGTCATTCTCTCACAAAATAAATTTTGATTTGACACAAGCAAAGTAACTTTATGATGAGATAGACTACAACACATCCGACGTGACTGTATGTCTCATCCTGGGTGGCAGCATGTCGATGCTCCATGCTGGAAGATACTCAAAGCTTCCATAAATTATTTAGCAGCTAGCTATGATATTGCTCTGGGGGGACAGAATGACTGACTCATGGCATGGTAATCAGTTATGTCAATTCTGCAGTATTGGAAATCCAAAGTGTTGTGTTATAGCTGGCTGCGGCATGCATTGTTTTTCTCCTGCAGAACAATCATGTCAATCAGTTATCTAAATAGGCATAAAATGTGTGATATCCCAGTTAGTTCATACAAGGATAAGGAAAATGTTAAACCTTATTTCCAGCTGCTAACTCTTTCCCCCAAATCTACCAGTGCCTTCAGAAATGATTTAAGTTCAACTGAGCATAACTGCAGGATCATACAGTTACAATTTGCTATTGAATCCTCATGACAAATATTCAAAAGCCATTTTCAAAATGAATTTCTAACATTTGTATAGCCACTGAAGGCTTTGAGAGTAGAAAACCGCAGATGGATTAATATATCATATAGACCAAGTCATATTCCTGTCAGCTTGTGTAAATCCGCAGATGTCTTACAGGGCTATTACTAGAGATACAATACAACGTCAAACTGTGGCAACTGTCACCTCAGAGCTCTTTCCGGAACAGCTCTATACAAACCCAATAACTGACACATGGTAGAGGATGAATACAACCTGACACAATGCTATTCAGTCCCACAAAAAAATCCAGTGGGTTTAACAAAATGATGAATGACTGACGCAGGTGAGACTTTATGGTCTAAATCGCCAAGAGCACATGAGGTAACAATTCTAAGATTGCAAATTAGAAATAAAAGAGCTTCATGGGAAATACTTTAATACGTGATAATAATAAAGTAAGTGTGTGCTGAGGAATCTGTGTTGATGGTTGTATTGTGCAGGTTAATGCCAAAAATAAATGATTACTGAGAGATCAGCAGAGCCTTTGTCATTACCTATGTTTTTATCAAACCCAGCAACTGATTGAGCCACTGGTAGGCTGTGGTAAGTTTGTCATTAGTCTGAGGTGGGCTACTCACGCTCCTTACTAAGCTATTGATCCACCTGGCCCGGTTTTCCAATGGATCTGCAGCTGACTTGCCTCATAACTGGCATTCCAAGCGTGGTTACGGACCATTGGCAAAGGTGAATTTGAAGCTGGTTATTTGACAGACACTCTATAGCATGCATTAGGTCTGTTGAATGTACAATTTAAGATTATGCCTCATATACAAAATAAGTATAACAGTAATTTCCACCATTTCCACCGCTGGCCCACATGTGCTCCTAGATTAAAGGTGCCCTGTGACGTTTTCTTGTTAAATAACAAAGTTATGTTTACATTCAGTGTTACTCACAAAAACACAGCGTGTGAACCCTTGAGACCTGACAAAGGTGTTGAATGCATTTGCTTCCTCGTAAAAATTTGCAAAGTTGATTTGTAAAAATCCTAATTTGCACATTACCACAGCCAATAGCATAAACCCTGTGGTAAGAATGTGTACTGAGTCGACCATGTGTTCATGCGCGAAACAAAGAAAACGTTGACTTGCTTGTAAAACATAGTGCTACTATTCTAAAACTCCAAAGGTTACCTTTACGTAAGTTTTTCCTGCACCATACAAGTTGCTATTTGGGCACAATGGAGGTGCTGTTTATTTCTCACCTATTATCCCACTGTCCTTGCTCTCAAGTGTGGAGCTGGGGCTTGTGATGGTCCCACAGGGGCTGGAGCGGCTGAGAGGGGGGCGGCTGGTGGTGCTGTTGAGTGTGGAACATGGACTGTCAGTGCTGGGAGACGCCGTGCTGCTGGTCAGTGTAGAGCAGGGGCTGATACCCTGGCTAGTCACAGAGCACTGGGGAGAAGGGAGATAGAAAAAAGGGTTAAGGTATACCAAGAATGTGCTCTACTAATCAAATATGTCAATGAAGTATGGAGTAAACTCAAAATAAACTGTCAGCTGGCAACATGTACACATTTTTTGAGCATGAGCAGTAATAAATACAACAAAACATTTTCCAACCTTATTTGGACGGAGAATTGAGAAAACTGTTAAGAATGATTTGATCCAAGTTCACCTGGAACATGTGGAAGCAATGGCAAAACATTCCCCTACAAATAAACAAGCCTTTCACATGTGAGCATGACACACAAGCAGAGGACATACACACTGTAAATGGAGCAGGCCTTGAAAATTACACACTCATATGTCTCGAGGAAGCAAAATAAGCCTGAAGACCATTTCAAAAGGGAAGACGTCTATACTTTGTTGTGACACAATAGATACCTTTCTTGTGTCATCAAGCTTGTCTGACAACCATACAGCAGCTGAATCTTTGTTTGACAACCGTAGAAATCCAAATTAAAGCTGGTTTGTCCAGTTCCCCTATCTTCCTTCAGCTGCATTCTGATTACACACCATATACTGTAGCTTAAGAATGTCATCCTTGTCCCACTGTAAGAAGAACCAAAGCCTCCGAACAGTTCCACACCACGGAGATTGAGCCTGATTATCACTCACTAAGAAAAAACTCTTCCCTTATTATGCTTCATTCACATAAAGTCCAATACATTCAACAAACTTAATTTTTTACTAAGGGTCAATTTCTTTAGCGGGCAGAGAGCTATCTTTACAGACAAAACGACAGCAAACAAAAATATCGATAATATAGCTCCATGATGTTCCATAATCCAGTCTCTTTGGGACCTTGGTCACATCAGAGGAATACTTATGCATTTTATCAATCAATACCCGTTTCCACATAAAATCCTCCAATATTACAACTACTGTTACAAGATCAAATTAAAATTACCCTCATTCTCAATACATCAACTTCGTTGGAGATATTTTGTTGCCTGAGGGACTTTCACCCACAGTTGGCTTCTCGAGCAGCCCTTACTACCAAGGCTGTGCATTGTCTCAAATGCCTCCAATTAAAATCTCAGCAAACCATCACAAACCATTTCTATTATACCTGAACTCAAATATCCCTAGCTGGTTTTTAAGTCTCTTTCACAGAATGCATATTGTTAAGGCACTTAAAATTCTGACGATAATACTTTACTCCAACTAGAATAACCACAGCACTTACTGTACATACATATTTATTATAATTGAGCTTGAAAAACAATAGAAATATCTGTCCTGCTTAAAACATGAAAGCAGTATTTCAAAATAAATGAAAGTGTGTGTGTGTGTGTGGGGGGGGGTTCTTCTGCAAAATAATCTATTCTTGTTCAACCTCACTGAACTCACAAAATAGTAACGCTCACCAATGCCTAGCCAATTTGAGACAGAAGTGGACTAACCTCTTGTTCGAGATGTACTGACTATTTAAAAGGTCTACATGTTTGTACAGTGGCATGCTGAAAAAACACGAACAGCAGAACAGGAGGGGCGCTGCATGGCTTAAGGCATCATTATCAACTTGAGGAATGCTAATGTTAAATACATAACATTTCCTATTTCTAAGTCCCACCTGTTTTTTGTGAAAGCATGCCAGTAGCTTTCGCCCGGCAATTT
The DNA here is from genome assembly GCA_011952105.1 of Coreoperca whiteheadi. NCBI lineage: Eukaryota > Metazoa > Chordata > Actinopteri > Centrarchiformes > Sinipercidae > Coreoperca > Coreoperca whiteheadi. The sequence continues at coordinate 15,543,134 of CM022488.1, forward strand.
CCAGCCTAAGGCTGCAGCCCAGTGCTTATGCCACCTAACAAATCACAGTAAGAACCAAACAGTTTCCTGACATTTAATAATTTACTGTAAGCTAGAACTAAAAACAACATGCTAAGTTAAAGACATGTTGTAAAACAGCAGTATGGAGGAAAGGAGAATTACTGGCAGATGACAATAATGTGCTCCTCCCCAACTGAGCTCTGAAAACACACACCTACTTGCACGGAAACAAACACAAAGTAAAAACCATTACCCTCCCATACTGGCCATCTCCTTTTTTGACATTTCAACTACTGAACATGATTCATAAATTACTTTGTAAGTCAAAATGCATCCAAGACATGAGATGACCGAGGGAAGCGTAGCGTGCTGGGCTTCGCTCTGCTCTTCACACAGCCCCAGCTTAATTAGTACAGCCAAACAAACTGAGGCTCAGACCTAACATAACTATTTCTGGACCCGGGCTCAGACACTCTTGTTACATACTCAAGAGCCCCTGGAATAGCACTCAAGTTACTGGGAGACTCACACACCACAGTGGAGAGCTTGCACTGAAATAAAACCACATGCAGACAATTTTAATATGCAGTTACTTTCTTTAGAACATCTTTAACATCTCAAACAAAACAGTTTGACAGTTACCGTTGTTTGTTGTTCCAAAAAGAAATATTCCCAGAGGTGCTTCCTAAATCCCCATCCAAAGATAATGCACAGGGGAAAAAATGAATCAAGCTGCAACAAAAAAAATCCATTCTTCTGTTACACTGTCACAACTACCTCCTCCTCTCATCCTTTCCCTCTCTATCTGTGTGCTGCTGCAGCAGCTGCTGCTGTTGGAAAAGGGAGGGAGCTGGAGGGGAGGGAGAAAATGAAATACCTTCTTTTCATTCTTGTCGTCCATAGGTATGCGTGCCGTACCCGGGATCCCTTCTCCTAGTAAAAAGCCCAGCCTTGTCATCAGTTCCTGAGTGGCAGGGGAGGAGGAGCTTGGCTGTTTCTCTGCTTGCAGCTCTAGAGAAGAGGGAGCGAGAGAGAGGGAGAGAAATGCTCAACGTTAGCAGGCAGATTCCCTCTCTCCACTGGATGGCCCACACCGGGCCACTCTGTCCGCCCTGCCCTCCTCAGCTCTATTCTGAAATGCTATGCTGCACTCTCCAGCTGCTGATGTGGTGCAGACCCGGAGAAGTGGAGGAGAGAGGGAGAGGGAGAGGGAGAGGGAGAGGGAGAGAGAGAGGTGGGGGCTATCGCTTGTCTGAATACATGTGAATGTCTAGCATTGTTAAGAAAGTAGAGATTGTGTGTGTGTGTGTCTCCTGAAACACGCCTCGAGTGCCAATTCCAGGGCTTTCTGGTTGTTTACAGCTCTCACTCATAGAGCCTCTGCATATCAATGAGTGGACATGGGCTTTCTCCAACACAGCTTAAACAGTCTGCGGTCTTCACTCTCAAGGCTTAATGCTTGTTTGGAGTGCAATTTCAAGGTTGGGGTGCCATCAACAAGGCAGAGACCATTTGCAATCTATTTTTTGTTTATACATATAGAAACCCTCCCCAAAAAACACTGGAGACAAATAAGACACTTTGTGCAACAACATGTACCTTTGCTAAAACAGGAAAAAAAAAAAAAAAATGAGTATTTTATCACCCATACATGTACATGCACCTCAAATGTGGATGTTGCAAATTAATTAAGGTAGAGTCACAACATTCCCTGACAGAGAACAGAAAGTCTGAGCCCCAGATAGACAGACAGAGGAAGAGACAGAGAGAGAGAAAAGGAGGGGGGGCAGATGTCTAAGGTACAAAAGCTTATTATACAGCTCTCTGTCAGCACCTTTCCCTCCTTTCTCCTTTACCCTCTTTCTTCCACAGTTATTAATATAGCTGGCAGTCAGTCTGATTAAATACAATCATGTCCAATGGCACAATGTGCTGCCAAGCCCCAATGAAGCCCCACCAGACACACACACACACACAAACACACACACACACCTCTCTGGCATGCAAATGCACATATAGTTCTCAATAACAAAATAAGCCTTGTTTTTGCCCTCTAACATTTTTCTCTTTACACATTTGACTGCCTTGAAGGTGCAAGGTGTTACTTTGAAGACAGGAGCGAACAGGCTAAAAACTGTATCTGTCGGTGTCTTATTTCAAGTGCAAGCACTGGGGGCACTTGTGAAAATATACAACATCTGAAAATATACAACATTTTACTGGATGTCATCATATAAAAATATCTCCAACCACCCCGTTATACTTCTTCAGTAGGCGTCCACATTAAAACTCCAAAAACGGTATTTGCCTGTAATGCCATTTGACATATACAAGTTTAAAACATCGTCACTCACTGAAATATGGCTGTAATGGCTAGATTTATATATGTAAATTAAAAAATCATTAATATACTTAAAACGTGCTTGAGGACAACTAAAAATCTTAAAATGAGGATTGCTAAACATACGAGTGCAGACTGGTCATTTCAGTCACATTTAGCATAACATATATGCAGATAACACTGAGGCTGTTACATGTCCTCTGTTTGGCAGTTACTCTTTAGATGAAAATAATATACATTTTTAAATTTCAATTAAAAATCTTGTCATACTAGAGGTATGAAAGCTGCCTGATCTTCTTCAGTTCTTCCTTCGAGGCATTTTTATACAATTTTATATAATTTCCTAGTCGTAGTATCAATGCAAAGTGTGGTAGAGAAATCAGAATCAGAAATACTTTATTAATCTCCGAGGGGAAACTCTTTGTAACAGCATGGGAGGGGAGTAATGCTTAAGCTGGGCTCACACTACAGGAGTTTTAAAATCCTAACTGATTTTGATACTGGGTTGCATCACACACTTAAGGAGAATCTTTACAGATTTCTTCTAAAATAATGGATATCTTTTTGTCTACATTAGGAAATCTATTCCGCCACCTTCTTGGTGAGAGTTAATACTTTCTTGTCACTGGTCAATAGCGAGTCCTTCTCTGGAGAACTGCTCCCAGTGCTGCCACTGGTCAGAGGAAGTTGTATTGCCACAATAATGAAGTTATAGGTCAACGGTCCGGTAAGGACAGTATGCAATGTCAAACCAGCCACCAGCGGTCGACGTGAGGGCAATATCACAGATCTGTACTCCCAAAAGGTAAAAAGATTTTACTATGTCCTATTCAGTAGAATGATCTCAATGGCACAACATATTTATTAGTTGCATATTTGTTACATAATACACACCACAAGTCATATCTCTCTGCTTTGTTGCAGCAAGATGATCTACTTTCCTAACAGGAACTTTAGAGGCTTTTTCTTAGCATTGGTTAGACTGGTGGGTTAGCCCAAATCACACGCATGCAGACAAAATCTTTAATTGGGAAAAGTCTACTGTCACACAAGAGGTGAATCTTACTGCTGCTCAAAAAACAGAATCAGGGGAAAAATACTGTCTATATTATATTATAGACACACCATCCCTATAACTAATACACTCATTCAAAGTCTTGTTCAAGGACGCTTAGCAGGTAAATAGGAGGAGCCAGGGATCAAACCACCAACTAGACAGCCCAGTATCCCACATGAGCTACTTACTACTGCAGCAGATTCCAGTAACATACATTTCAACTGCTTGACTGGATGCCCTATCATTGAAAAAGTAGCTGAATTTGTTATCCGGACATACAAAGCATGCCTAATCATGCCGAAGTTTCTTGAAAACTTATGCTGGTCATGGTTAAAATGCACGCAGCTGGTCTACTATAACTATCAGAGCAATTTCATGAAGGAAGAATAAACCACGCCAGCAATTTATCAATGGCTTCTGTACAAAACAGAAATAGCCATTATGGCTGGCACACGTTAGTCATGTGCCTACGTCTTCAGCCAAGAACAAAATGTGTTAGACATGATACTTTTATTGTAAGTGATGCCAGACAAGCACATACCTCTAAATTGAGGTTGAGCAGAATATTTATGTTAACCCTTTGACACATCTGCCCACTGGGTTTCCTGGTTTCTGGTGTTAGTATGTGTTTTATGTTGGCACTGACTTTTAGCCAGTTGCACCGCCTCTAAGAAAAGCACTTGGCTTTCATTTTGAGAAAATGAAATGTTGTATAGGCCTGAAAGGAAACAGAAATAATCAAATAGGCCTAAAGGTTTCACACTGAAAAAACTGAAGCTTTTGTCTATGTAATAAAGAACGCTAACCTAATACACATCACCTGCTGTACTTGCATCACCGTTTCTCCATTGCAAATACTGTGCAGTAAAAAAGACCATACATTAAAAATCAATTCTTTATAGGGGATGTCACCCTGCTCATTTAAATGCTTGAGAGGAGCCTTTTAAGACCACTGGTGCAAAGACAATGTTCAACGATTTTCTAGATGGATTCAGGGTTACTGGATTATAGCACACAACTTGTATAATCACGTAAAATCTTGAAAATTAGGAACAGGTAGCAATCTTCAACATGTTATTTGTTGGCTTTGACAGTGTTTTGAATATAAGCCTTTACTGCTGTGGTTCTTCCTTTGACATATTTATTGGATTTTCTGTCACTAGGGTTTGAGGTCCTGTAGATGCTGTTAATGTGCACAAATGTAGATGCTGTTAATGTACACACATGCACATCACAAACAATGTTGTTTTTAAAAACAAAGAATTAATTCATAATCTACTATAATCTAAATCATGTTTGTGTAACACCATAAGGTGACAGAGTAGTATAAGTGAGATTTACGTTAAGAATGACCATAAAGTTGTTAAATTCGACTGTGGACAGATATGTTGAGTGCCAGTTGAGGGTCAATGGTCATTTGAAGTACACAACAACAAATTGCATGCATCATCAATTTTTAGTTGAAGGGTACCGATAATGGGAATTGGTCCGAGGTCTTTAAAAGGGGAAGCTTGCACATCACATATTTATGGCTACTGTACATTAGCAGACAGTGACAGGTTGTTTTTCCACTGTGAGTCTGTTAAAGGCATGGCATGACTTTAAGTTCTAGAAAAGCAAATATTATGGATTTGTGAAGACTAAACTGTGTAGAATAACACTCTGTGAGACTCTTAACATTCTGTAAGACATTTTTATACCCTCCACTTGATGTTGAAGAAAAATATAGAAGAAGAAGTAGTATAGAAGAAATAGTTGCAACATAGTAGAAACCTCACAGAGATCAATGCAAGAATGTTTTGATATAAAATAAAAATAGCACAAAGCTGTATTTGTACCTGCTCTGGCTATAATGTAATACAACGGAGAAACTAATCCAATTTGTTGAGTTTGCTTCTTCCCTGACAGTACCACTTTATCACTGGTTCCTCAAAACCACTTAAACTCACCTGCCTCTGAGGACCAATCAGTAGCCCTGGAACTGTGCTGGGGCTGTGATAGACCTCTAGGCATCTGACATAAATACACCATGACAGAAAGAAAGGCTGCCATATGTGACGTACAAGGCACTTACAAGCCAAAACTGAGGCTCATGGGTCACATCAATAACCATATCTACAGCCAGTGGTATGTCTGCAAAGCAGTACACTGTACCAACAACACAAATTAGATGCACTGCAACTGTACCCACTGCTATACATAAAACCTTCACATAGCGAGCTAATTTATTGCAGCGTTCGGCGTTCATGCATTTATGAATAAAGACATAGCACCTGCAATCTGTGTTAAGCTTATGGTTGTACTGCGGGTTTATTAATTACACTACTTTGGCTTTAGCTTGACAACCACTTCTGAATGGATTCAGAGTGTGTGACTCACTATTAATTCTGTTTATACACATGACACAATAGGGCAATTGTCTACTACAGCTTAATGGTTAACCCAGGGACCAGTTTCTTTCATAAATGTTATCATCGCCTATTCATCACTCTTTACCATTTAACGGTCTATTGACAGCCAAATATCTTAAAGTCGTAGTAAACATGACAGGCAGAACAAAAATAAGTAGATGTGGCTCATGTGAAGTAAATACTGGTATCTTTAATTATTGTTTTACCTTTATTTTCATTCTTAGAAGCAGCTCAAAACAACCTGTCTTATCTGTTGGTAGTTAAGCAGTCTTTCTCCAGGGCACCTCAGCTGTGGTACTGAAGGAGGGACACATGCTGCTCTTTCACTGTCCTGACCGATTTCTCCAACATGGTTGTGGATCAAATCGGCTAGCTTTCAGTCTATTCTCTCTAACCTTTGGACCACCACATTGATCTGATCACATCTAAAGCTTTATTCAGCAGCCATTGTCCGTGATGTGACATTACTGATATCAGTGTAATCACGGAGTCTCACCACTGTCATTGGTGACAACATACTGTAGGTTCTGGATGGCATTAGTCTGTGGAAATAAGAGAATGCTTACCAGTTAGCTGTACAAGCCCCCATTATGGATTTTCTATGAAAGTGTTTGTGCTTTTAAGGCAGTAATAGCTTTACAGTGTATGTCTCCCATTCAGTGGTAATCTGGGCTCAAGGCCATACAAGTGTTGCAATACTATTTGTCTCTTCCAATAAATAGAGAAGAAAAATGTCAACTAGAACAATATTATAAGATTAATTAAACCAGTGGCATACTACACTTCAGGAAAATAAATCAGAGAACCATACTGTCCTAGTGTGGCAAATGTAGCCCTGAATTTTGTCATAACAGTTTCTTCAGAAAAACATAAACACAATGATGAAACACAGAAACCACCCCCAGGTCAAGCACCACTATGGTGTGTCTCTTTTTTAATTGATAACTTATTCATACAATGGCCAAAGGACTTAACAAAACTGTCAACATAGTCCAAAGACATAGGTCAGTGTGGGGTTTATCGGTTTCTCAAGCATTCCTGAAAAGGAAAGCATGAAAAGGGGTTTCTATGGTTTAGTGATGTAAAATGCTATCAGCAGCGGAGCACTTCTAACTGCAAGGGGTCTACCTGCCAAGATAACCTGATGGTGGGCTGAATTCAAGCCATACCTGCTGGCCTCCCTTACAGTGTTCAGAGATTAAGTCTGCTCTTGTTTCATGTTAATGTACATTGGCTCTTTAACCTGTGGCACAGCAGGTTACTCACACACACACATAACCACACTAATTTATACTGTAGACGTACTGTATCTATGGGCTGGTATTTTTCAACTGAAAATGCCCGACTATGTACATATCAATTATTTAATAACCACATTTAAAAAGGTAACTAAACTCTGCTAGAACCCTCACTCCCACATATTAAAAAAATGCAACAGAATGAGGGAGGGCGTGGCCTCGTGGCTATTTAGTGTGTGACGCATAGGGTCAGGGGTCACAGGGGGAGACTGACTGACGACAGCTCAGTGTAAGATGGATAGGGATGTAGAGCTGGTAGTCCAAGCTAACCAGCCATGAACAGCTACTCTCAGACTCTCAGTGTCTCTGCTGGAAAAGCTTTGACAGTCACTAGAAGCACGTTTATGTCCCTTTGAGACGTAAACGCTGTTTGTCGCGGTTAAAAGGTACTGTTCGTCACCCTAAATATCTTTTTCAGGTCTGAAAATAGCAGTTATCATGGGCTGATGTGTTGTGTTTACTGGCACTGAAGAGGAATAAACCTTGTTCATTTACAATGCTGTTTTTCCACTTGCAATTATCAGGCTTGCTTATGCTACCATAGAAATCATACCAGCAGCTATAAGTGTGAGGCACAAACTGGGGCTACAGTCACCCAGTGTTCTGCAATTTATACTTGGCTCGGCGAAACAGACGTCAGAGTCTTGCTAATTTCCAATGGCTCCTCCTTGCCACAGCTGAACTGAACTCAAATCCAAGCGGACACATACAAGCTAATTTTGAGCAGAAAAGGCATTTTTTACTTGTGTATTACTGAAAAACAAATTCCCCCATAATATATACACACACACACACACACACACACGTCCCAAAAAGAATCAAGATGATGATTATGTGTACAGTGCAAAAAAAATAAGTAATGTGGAGTTCCTCTTTAAGGGATACTTTTTAAAAATATGTTTAAAAATAAATATCAGCTAATATATTGTTACTGTTAACTACATTTCAAATATTGATATCAGTATCGGCCTAAAACAATCCACTATTGAATGGGCACTAGTCAACACAATTCACTCCATTACTACCCAGATTATGAGACTGTAAATGCGTTTGAAGGCGTCTGTCTATTACTGTCTGTCTCTACCTGTTTGTGCATATGTGACTGAGGCTAGCAAACTCTCTGGTTGGAGGTAGACCAAGTGCAGCTGCCACATTACACCAAATGACAACTAGCCATTTTATCACAGAGTGTTATCATGATCCAATAATGTGTCACTGGAACATTGGAGCACTATTGCAATTACGTACTTGTGCAGGCCTCTGCAACGGTCTAATAATCCCAAGTTAGCTGTTTCTAGTCAAAACTATAATGACAGTGCAGTTATATTAGCTAGAAAGACTCCAATGTGTTACTAATAATGAGTTAATATATATGCAGGGTCACTGGATTACAACACATTTCCTAATCAACTCTGCAGAAGTTCTCTGGAGTGTAAAACCAGAATTGAAAAGTCTTTGGCTAACCTGACGGATAACTACCCTTAACACTGACATACAGTCCTAATTGGTAGCCTGTGCATACAAAGAAAAAACTAAAAAGCTGTTAGGAGGGTCAGACCATGCAAGCTCAGTAAATGGACTGTTGAGCTATATGTAAGCTTTCTACTAAGACTGTAGACTGCCTCAATGCAAATTATTTGATGAGAAGGAAAATATGCTTAGTTAAGTTTGTCTATTATGACCCACCTCCTGTAATTTTGAAGTGGATAAAATACTATCCAGAAACGATGAGTGTAGTCAATCTGCATTGCTCTCAATAACTACTCTCATCTTGATTAACCCAGTTTATTAATTGGTCCCATATAAATGGACTTCATGACTTTATCTTTGAGGGCGACACTGGCTCTAAACTTCGATCGCACTTAGCACAACTTTATGAATCACTTTAAGACTTCATAATGGAACTGACATTATTCATGATTCTGTGGCGGGCATGATAAAACTTTGGCAGCCGGCAACATAAACTTTGTCAGCACACATAAGATAAAATGCATTTATCTGGATGGAAAGAAGTTATAAAGTCAAATGGTTATGTGATAAAAATTAGCTGCCTGTGCTACATACAGTATCTGATTAGTCCTCTCTATCTTGCCCTATCCTGGAGATATGGAAAACCCAGAGATGTAGCTGGAACCGCTTTTGTTATTCCAGTAAATGTACAACAAATGGAGGCAAAAACAAAACAACATCGTTATCTGCTGCCTGAGGAAGTTTATGAGCAGGTGTGAAATAGCAGCCGTGTGGTGCAGGGATAGAAGAATGAAGACGGAAGGAGGAGGAGCAGAAGACGGATGGAGGAGGAGGGGGACAGACTGGTTCCACAGAGCTGACTTGGCTCTCTCCCTGCCGAGAAAACAATCCAGCCGGTGCTCATTAGCAGCTGGAGATTCATTACCACAACAGTGGAGCCCGTTTAATGAACCCTCGATGAGAACATGCATCCTGCTTCCCCATTTGAGTTCAGAGGTACTAGGTGACGTGACCCCCTGAAGCAAGTTGAGCGCTCTTATTGCACATTGCAATGTTAGAATCACAAATGTCCTTTGCTGTGAGCACAGATGGAGTGCCCAATGAGACATTACAGCATACCGATGTGAGACTGTTTAAATGAGGTTTGGAGGTTGGGGATGGCGAGGTGATAGTAATCATAGTTTTGACTGACATCCCTACTTGAAAGCCATATAGCTGTTATTATTGATGTTCTAATGGTGGATACAGACGGCATTTCAATAACCATTTGACCAGTAGAGCTTAAGCTACTTCATGCAGCGATTCACTCCTGTGAGGCACAATGGCTGCGCTGTGAGGATCATCAAGAGATGGGCAGGACAGATTAATGAAGCTTCATCATTAAACAAGGGAAAAGACAGACAACACTCACATTTTCAGCTTCCTGTTGTTGATAAGAGGGAATATATGACAGACAATGGACAGAACTACGACTCTGTTACAAGAAAAAGAAATCACGGCCCATTCATCTCTGCTGCAACAAAGTTCTCGCTTTCCTAAATGGTGAATATAGGCTGCCTAAAAATCATCAAATGTTCTATAAACTGGTAACAATGGGTCTTGATTATACAATTGGGCTTGATTCTTTATAAATGATGCACAATACAACCAGTTTGTAAAACTGTAAAAATAAGAATAATCTGACAGCAACTGTACTGTTTTAGGGATTTGCAAATTGAAATTATAGTGTAAAAAGAAGCCACCAGTGACACCATACATGCAACCTGCCAGGACCCCTGCTATGGATGTGAGATTTTGCATCAGATTATTCTTTGATGAGATGTTTAACATATCAGGAATTAAGAAAAAGATCAGACCACATTTACCCAATTCACAGAAAGCCACATACACATATGGACGACATGACGCTGAATCTATTAAGTTCTGTATTTTGCCATGGCTCGGCCTTTTTTTAAGACCTATATTGTGCCAAAATGACACATCCGACAGCTAAAGATGCCAACATTTAGAAATGTTTTCACTGATCTCCTTATTTATCAGTAACAATAATAGAGCCGTGAATAGCAATAAGGATGGCATGGTCTCCAAAAGGTATACCACACATTGGTCAGGAAATGACAATGACAGGTTAGATTACTAACCACTACAGTTACAATACAAAAGTGAAAGCAATACCACCAGATTTAGGTGGTGTAAATTTACAGAACACTTAACAATATAAGTTAGACCATAGGTTCAGTGCTGACAAGATAATCAGTACATGAAGACACAGGTGTTAAGCGCGTGGGCCCAGGTCTCACAGCAGCTGTTACACGGGGGTTGTAAGAGACGCATAATTGTGGGTGAGGACGGGACGGGACCTGAGGTTCAGTCTTGACTGACAGAGACAGAGTTCTGTGACAACAGCTGAAACAATTTTGACAGGCAGGCTTTCGGCCGCCTGTTGCAAATGCACTCATGCATGCAAACACACACATACGTAAATAAACATATATGTATTTGGGGACACATAGATTTAATAAAAATAACACATTGCATTCGCACGCATTCACAAGAAACTCGAGCCCTCAAAGACAGCTATGTGAGACGGTTCCTCTGTAGATCAAACGCACGTTTCCTTTCTTAGCCTACAGCCCAACAGAGAGCACTGGAAAGCTGACAGTCCAACCCAAAAGAAGATCAAATGAATACATTAAAAGCCACATGCAAGATTTTATCATATCTGAAGATGGCCAAAATAAAACACACACAAAAATGATAATGTGTGAAAATCTGACATTCACTATTTTGACAAATCAGGGTAGACACTGCCTAAAAGACCACAAAAAGCCTCAACTGCACTCAAGATGTGACTATTGATGTGAAGTACGGTTTTTGGACATCCAAGAAAGACATCCTTCAGCACAACACCCAACAAAAAGCCCCTTCACAACTCCTAAGAACTGACTTTATTTGGGGCTTAAATGTCACACAGTTCTCATGCTGCGAAACGTCCAATGGATTCTCCGACACAGATTTTTCCGACACTGGATCAACATTCCATGCGGACGCTGACCTTGTTACAAAGGCTGCAATGTCAAATAACCATCTTGTCCCGTCTCAGCAGTCAGCAAAGAAGTCAGCATTGTTTTACCCTCTCTGAAGGAGACAAAACAGGCTGAAAGTTGCTCTTTTAATTGACAAAAGAACACTGGATACGTCCTTGTCACATGTGTGACACACATTACCACAAATGAACCCAATTGATGTAACAGCCAAACTCAGACACTAGATCTAACTTCTAATAAATGCACATCCTATGTGTGTGAATTTGTCCACATTGGAGAGAAAAGGAGAGGCATAGCAGGAGTAGCTCTGCTCAAAAGCCTGTCAGCTGTGCATGGGGCCTCATCCTACTACAGCAGGGCTATCACAATTATCCATCATTAGTCTAGAATTTATACATCACCTAATTGTACATAATTAGTTGAGTAAGTTGGCTCATTCCTGTAATTTCTCAGCAGTAAACTTTACCTGCTAACTATGGGAAGGAGGGGGTAGGATAGTTTCTCCTGGCTTATCTGCTTACAGTTATTGAATAACTGTACATGGCAGCAATAAAGTAAGTAGCTGTCGGACCTCAAAAACAGCTTGGTTGTTTCTTCTGTTCTGTGAGAGCTGAGTCAATATTTGGGATTATGTACAAGTTACTACTAAAGCTGCAAAATAAACTAAAATGTCTTAAATGCCAGGAGCTGCTCAAAGAGAGACTGACTTTTGCTGTTGTTCCAACATTTATGAGCAATAAAAATGTTTGGCTCTGATCGAGACTGACATGTCATTTCTTATTTGTTATAAATTGACCAGATCTTCTCTCTATTACCTGGAGTAGACCAGAAACATAACATAATGCAAAAATCTATTTATAATCTTAGCTCAATTTCTTTTGTGCTCTGTGTTCGAGACAGAAGCAGTTGGATGGTTCTCCACATTTTGATCACTAGATCTTTCACATACTTGTAAGACAGTTAGGCCTGTTAAATCGCCTGAAGAGTAATTTTAGCCTAGAGCGAAATTAGAGAAGAGGCAGCACTGTGTACACAAGGTTAAAATAACCACAACAAGAGCCCTTCTGTAAACACAAGTCGTTTTGTTAACATTAAGTTGACTCACCACCTTGAGCATTATTATTTTTTTCTCTGTGTTGGGAAGCAAAAGGGAGGAGGGAAAGCTTAGGAGAGAATATTTGTAAGACAGCACAGGCATGTGAATGTGTATGTTTATATACATGTGCTTCAAGGGGAATCTCTGGTCTGCACAGCGGGAAAATACATGGGCAATAGGGGAATAGAAAGGTGTGAGAAGTGTGAGAGGGGTGCCTACCGGCAGAAGGTTTGCATTCATACTCAGAAATAAAGTACTAACCTAATTAAATAGATTCTACCCATGCGTTTCTGTTAAAAACTTTTTGACTGTACAGCTCATAAAAGTAGCATACTAACAGTGCCAGTACGCCAGCTGTCATGAGATAACATTTATCCAGCGTCTAAAATCTGCCTGTAGCCCCCCTGAGCCGAAACACTGCTCTGTGCCAGCTGAATGTCAGACACACCCTCGTGCCGTTGTATGTAGCAGTCAACAGTGACTGGGCTGCGCTGGGTTACTACTGTCTGCATATGTGAGCCATGTACAATCAGAGGGCACCACTTTCTGAGTTGGCTTTTGCCAAAGATAACGCATCCTACAACTCCACTAAAGCCAATGGGAGGAATTTGAGCCCGCCCTGCTCTGCTGGAAATCAAAACAGAGCACTTAGTGGAACATTACCCCTACACACATAAACACAGGAGAGAGGCTGCAGCAGTAACACTAAAGGCACACCTCACAGAAAAGTGGAAACACAAGAACACACATGTAACATGTACAATTACTCAGAAATTTAAGGTCTTGTCCTCATTACATTCCCATGAAACAAAGCCAGTGCTTCGGTCAGACAATGTATCCCCACACAGTGGAAAACGGACTCCTCTGTGATCTAAACGTACACTTTAAAATAAATGACACACTATTGTGAGTGTTGATGCTACCCTTAAATTACCCCATGGACACAAAACACTCACACAGCTACAAAGACTGATCACAGTATGATGGCAAAGTTGGGAATTCCAGCTGACAACATGTATGTTTCTAACTCTTAAGCCAGTTTGTTCAAGCCTAACTGTGTCCAATGTCTCCAAAAACACAAGCAGACATCATACACAAATGAACGAAAGCAAAACTCACCATTGTGTGAGGACTCCTTGTTATCAGCCACCTTCCTCAGCGCTGAGACGATGGCATCAGAAGGAACACGAGGACTCTCCACATATTTGGGCTTCCTGATTGGACCTGCTAGCACGAAACCGAAGATACAGAGAGGGAGACAGAGAGAGAGAGATGAAAATAAATGCAAAAGAGGAGAAAATGAGAGAAACGGAGAGAGAGAGCGAGTTCTCGCTGGATTAACGTGTTCCAGATGAGACTAGAGATGAGAGGAGGTGGTGTCTTAGTTGGACAGGCTTGACTGCACTCCGCAGTTCACAGAAACTCACTCACACACACTCTCTCTCTCTCTCAGACAGCTCCCTGCGCTGATAGCAGCTCTGGTCTGTCTGACAACCCAGAATATTGTCTGCATGGCTGGAGACTCCCCGTAAAACACTGCTAGCCAGCTCTGGGAATGTAAACTACAGCAGGAAACCACAACAATTAGCCTCTTAGTGAACTTTAAAAATGAGTGTTTAAACACACATGTGCACTGTTGGGGATCAGCAATACAGAGTTTTTCTGCATGTTGATCTGTTAGCAGTCCCTTGAAAGTATACTGTCAAGGACACATAGATATATTAAGGTCCAGGTGTCCTGGTGTAAGTCAGATGATGTATCTGGGACAGCGGTACAATCCTCTGAGGACGGTCTTTGTCTTTAGTGAGGTGTCGAGGTTAGCTGTTCCCTCTGCTCACACCGTGACAGAATTAGAAAATCCCACAGCTCCATACAGAATGCTTTCTCACTGTGCTGAACTCTTAAGACTGGCATACTGACTCCACTAGAGACACATTTCCATCTTTGTGCGTGCGAAAGGATTTGCCCCTGTTGTCTACAACATATTCTGTAGAAATTGCCTTTTAATCTGCCCTAAATAGACAAAACATAAGGTTCTTTCTTTGAGTGGTAGCAAAGGCCTACTAATCTTTCTTTAGAGTGGCAATATAACTGTTTATACATGTAAGAATCCAGCAGAGACACTAGACTAAATACTAAGCCATAAAACAAACAACTCCTGAGCAACTAGCTGCGCACATTTTGAGTCCTCTACTTTTATCCCACAATTGCTTGTGTAAAAAAGAAATACATTCCAGAGTCCAGACAGAAAAGCAAAATGAAACTGCAGAAAATAATCTGAAAAAAAGTGGTGACTGTATAATTTAGATTCATAAATCCATAGAGAAAAGCAACAGCATGTCTCCCCTTGCACCACTCCTCCATGCTACTTCAACCTTGACCTTCTGTAACCCAATCCAAAACGGTTCCTCCTCCAGACCCTTGTTATCAGATGACTGTATGTGTAACCCCAGTCATAACATAAAGATTAGATGGGAAAGCAGAGATAGCCATTTCCTATTACCACATTCGATAACCAGTCTCACTCCCACCTCAAGAAAAAAAAAATCCTCTGAATCAGATGGAACAATTTTTTTGAAAACAACAGCTGCGATCTTGGCCACAGATACTAATAGTGGCGGTGTGGGTTTTGTGTGTGTGTGTGTGTGGGGGGGGGGTTACAGCAGCAGCCATGTGAGAGAACTGATCTGGAAGTGTCATTGCAACAAACCGAGCGTGAGAGTTAAAGTCAGCTTGATGCACAGTGCCATCTATGGATATGCAACTTGAAATGCATACGATGGAACGGGGCTTTTGATACCTTGATACCCGAGAAGAGCTTCTACTTCCGGAAACTGGGTGCTCTCTTGCTTGTTAGCAAAAGTCATGATATAAAGCCAGTCAAAGAACTCAAAGTAAAAGCCCAAAGCCAAATGCAGTTGTCCCTCAGGGGAGCGCGAAGCAGCAGTCATAGTGTGTAATGAAAAATTGTTTTAAAAAGGTGATGATGGTGTCATTTAAAAGCGCTCTAATCTAAAAATTGGATTTCCAACACATGTGAGATTTTACAGACTATTTGAGATTTGATCATAGATGCGGCCTAAGCCTAAACGGGACTGATTCAGTGAAGCATCTACAAAAGCAATCCAAGTCAGCCTGTTATTTGGCAGACAAAGCCTAAGAGGCTGTCCTCCATTCATGTGCGGATGGTCAGGCACAACCTATTACCCAGGAGTCACACGGCTCCAATTAAAGGGGGACTACAGAGACAGAGAGGGCTGTGTGTGAGACACACTTAGTTCAGGTAAATATCTTTGACTGAGAGCACACTGCTAAATATGTTCCATTGAGTGTATTTCATCTAAAAACAACAGGGGGCATAGTTTGAGAAATTTAAGCCAAATGCTTAAGTTCAGATTCGGTTTACACCGATAGCCGAGAGGAACACAGGATCCACACATGAAATAACAAACATGTGGCTGGCTATCAAGAGTAATTTTAGGCCACATCTGAGGGCTGATAATACAGGGAAGAGACCTTCAGCAAGACTCTGATGTCCCAGCATCAGCACATGACAGAAAAAGCACACGGGTTTCTTTTCCATTCAAAATCTCATCTCAAGATTTAACAGGGTGTCATTACTGCTCTGCCCTTCTAGATAGAAGCCCTGACGAATAAGCAATTGCAGTTTATAACAAGCATGAAAAGGTCGCAGAAATGGAAGTGCCAGACATACGACCCTTGAAGGACAATGAGAGAGAGGCTGAAATTGACATGTGCTTGCACTTTTATCACACTTTGGATGCAAAATCCAGTATGTATTACATGCATGCACGTTAACTGGTACACAATTAACAATAATATATGTAGGACAATCATCAATTTTAATATCCCAAATTTCATAAAGAACCATCGAGGAAATGATAATGAGAAGGACGAATGTGAGGATTTTCTACAAAGAAACATCAACCAACTATCAACTTGGTCACATCTCCACATTCTAGCTCAGAGCCAGACGCAACAAATTAAAATGCATTAAGTCTCAGTATTTTCAACATACCCCATGCAGAGAGGACAAGCGAGAAATATCTCATTCTGATGTCCTCTAAAAAGGAGGCAAGAGCTCATTAGAGCAAGGGAAAGGTAGAAGACCGGTTCAAATTTTTATTGGGATTCAATAGTTAGGGTTGATAGTAGTTTTTGGGGTTGCAACACCAAAAAAAGAACACTACAAAAAACAAGAAGGTTCCTGTTAGAGCAGGCTGATATTAGGGTTACACTACTTGATCCTTATTTTCTTAATCCAAGTTTAATGTATTTTTGTTTTACTTGTGTTTCTAATGACTGGTATTATGATGTACAATATTCTGATTTAATATGTATTGTATGGGTGATCCTTGATGTTTACTGTACAGTGATGTACAGTAAATATATGTGTAAATGTGTATCTATGGAAATACACATGTTAAATATATGGGAAGAAAAGCAAACAAACAGAAGGTAGGGGAGAAAAGAGAGAAGATTATCTCTAGGGTAAAACAGCTAGGCGAGCTGTGACTACAGAGGACTCTTTACTCACCGGTATTCACTGAGATTCAGGAATCCATGACCAGCGAGCTATCAATCAGCAGGCACATGCGCACACACATACCAAACACTCGAATACCTATGACCAACAACTTACAATGTCCAGTCAATGCTAGTGAAAGAGAGGATTGTTCATGGTTAGGAAGTGATCAAGGAGTTTTCCCAGCATTCTTCAAGATGGACTCTGACTTCTTCACATTTCAACTTTTCAATAAGACAGTGTGTCCTCTTTGTGGAGCGAAGAGAATGAAATCAAAATCTTACAACAGCCCTCTTTATGTTCCAAAATGTCATTCTTCAACTTAAAAGTCAAAAATAATATATTCTGGCAAAAAAACGATATATGAGACTGGTATTCTGAGTGCTGCATGTCAAACTCAGTTACCAGTGTTATTTTTTGAACGTCTTACAGAGAGCATGAGATACGCTTGCTCTTGTTAATAGCTTGTATCTTTTCGCCGTTATGGTTGCAAAGCTGCCCCTCTAATTTGACTGGCGGTAAATGTAAATTCTGAGGTCTTTTTCTGAGGCCAATTTAACAGCATAAAATAAGACTACCGTATTGCTTTTAGCTATTAGGAGCCCAAATCCTCTGGCCAGTCAGGCAAACAATTTTGTTATGTCGTTGCCGATCAATGATGGGCGTCGATATATAGAAACAAAGAAATAGGGGTTGAGGAATGTCCTTCCAGTGAAACGAACCAAGTGGACTAACCCGACATACTGTATTGAATCTCCAGGTAATATATTTCGGACCTCTGTCACTTTTTATGTCCTTAAGACACTTTATTTGTTGCTATTTTAATTGTTTAAATGTCCAGTGTGAAAGTTACTGTAAACTAATTACATTGCTGTGGCAAAGCGACTGCGGTCTCTATTTTGATAGCTGTTTGTGCGTATTACACGACCTCTCAGAGTCAAGAAGTAGAAAACAGGTCGCTTTTAGCCCCACTTCCTACAAGATTCATTATTAGAACTTAGGTCATCTTAATTTATTTTAGTTATTAGCGTTAAAATACCCTCTGCTCCCTGACGTTTTATGGTAGGGGGATATTTTTTCACAGTAAAAACTTTTGTCACACCATTACTAAGACTCTTTTCTGATTCGCTTCGACCTACAGGCACAATGGGCACAGAGGTACATGTGCTGAAAGGACGGGGTCCCAGAGTTTACCATTTCCATCCTCTCTGTGGATGGCCTGAACCCACAGATCTCTTCTTTTAATGTCCTTTGCGCTTCAGGGGAGGGGGGGAAAAACCGTAAACTTGTTGTTTGTTTTTTTTTTTGTTTGACGTGAAAAATGCGACACAGCAGCTTTTAGGCTTGGTGCCACTAGTTTTTTCAATTTGGCGCTGGCACATTTACCCAAAAGGGGGCTTGTTGGTTCTGAAGACAGGAAAGTGACATGTGACTGCTTTCATCTATGGTGCCTTGTGAACATAAAAGATGAAAGCTGATTTCTGATTCATTCCCTAGTCACAGGCTGACATATTGCCATTATCCTCTGCTGGATAATGCGATGTAGAACAATGACAGTAATTTTTTTAAAACACAACATGTTTAATAATCATGACTAATCTCACAAGCTGGTATGACTTATGTATTAGTCTCCACTGTTCACATGGCCATACATTTCAAAAGTCAATACTAATAACTCAAGCAATGTAAAATAAATAGCCCACACTTTTTGCTTTCCCCTAACAATCTACTATATCACATGTGCATCCTGATTCTACTGACCGACTGAAGAAGTTTATTCAGTGTTGGTATCTTGGGCAATAGGTGAATTGGGATTCCACTGCAGATGAAAAAGGGGATTGCATGTGATAAGGAGCCAAAGCTGGAGTGTAGAGAAGTGCACTGAAGAGAACTGGATAGAACTTCTCACTGGGTGCTCATCAGAGGAACCTTTCAAGGGGTTACTGCAGCATCACACGCTCTTTTACAGCTCAGCTCTCAGAAAGGAATCACTGTTCCCTCAGGGCTGTCTGGTTACTGTCAATACCCCAGAGTTGACTACAGGACAGCTTAAAGCAAAAGGGGGCTCCAACTGGCTCTGAAGAGAGTTCCTATCCTCTGCAAGATAAATTGCACTCATCTGGCAATGTTGAGGAAGAATGCTAGTGGATGGAACATTGCATTCATACAGGATATTGTACGATAATATGACTTATTTTAAATCAAACAATGACTTGGCAAGAATACTTTAAAGTTAATATTGCTAAGGAGAAAGTGTCTGGCTGAAAATGAGTTACAGTTATAAGGAATTATTTCATTTTGAATCCTATGACATGTACAAGTCTCTGTTAGAAGAGGTGCTTTCAGATTAAGCAGGCACTGTCCTTGAACTTGTACATGCTTGTAATGACTGCTCTATAACTATGAGCCTTAGTGAAAACACACAAATCCACAGAGAGATCCCCCAAGTGTTTCACCAAAATGACTTCTTATGTTGTTTTATGTGGTCTGCTGTGATTACATCCTCTAAAGCCTTAACCCGTGCTCCAAAAAAAAAAAAATCTCAAAGAACGCAGACATTTTACAAAATTGCTATGGTACTTAACCACAACAAAAACACAGTGTTAAAACTGTACAGTGGCTTAACAGCTAACCGCCACTAATGTATAGTATTGGGTGAACAGTGGGGCTGCCACCACAAAACGGAGTTAAAGAGGAGATAAGCAACAACGAGGTCACGGCGTCAGACCACTATCCGTGAAAGTCGTCACCTGATCATCTGACACACAAACACAAACACAGCTAGAGGTCGTTAAATGCTACACAGAATTTTTTCAGGTTGGCCTATTGGGTCCAAGTGTCCAGACACAGCAGTTTTTTACCCAATTAAAGAGCATCAACAGGGTCAACACCCTGCCTGGAAGACATAAAAAGTTGAAGCATTTCCAGATCCTTTGATATGGAGAGCATGTCAGAATGGTGAACTCTGCTCCTCTGGTAGTGATTTGCAGACCTGCATGGCTGATCGATAAATGAATCAGCCTCTGAACCACCGGAAGCCAAAGCTCCCATCAAAGAAAAATCCACTTAACAGCCTAGCGGAGACCATCCCCCCTGTGGCCTCATTGCAGATACACCAATTAAAATGATACACTGCCCAAGAGAGCAATAAATTCTTATGAATTGCTGTTTTATGATCATTTGCAGGCTGGCATAGAGGCAAAGCATGGTTTGGTCATGGGACTACAGAAAGGTCACACATCCAATGTACATACATACAGTGGCAGCACCAGAATCACCTCTGCATCAACCACTCTTCACCCTCTTAGATCCACTTTCACGGATATCTTACTTTCAACCTTACCTGATATATTGAGCAATGCCATTCACACCATGTTGTTACAGGGCTAATAATTCAGGGATGCAGTGTGGTTGTATAGTTTTGGAGAGGTGAGCCTTTCCTTTGTGCTTATTAAACAGCTGCAAACGCATCTTTACACACGTGCGACTCACCAAGTGCAACCTTAAGGACAACTGATGCCTTTCATCCCACAATGGCACACTAACCTATTACAACCAGAGGAGGTCACTGTGTAGATACCCAGGAGACTGTCAGAGGTGGAGCACAGTGAGTTTCTAACTGTTGAAAAAGACCTGAAAACCTAATTTAATGTGTCATCAACTATATTCTACCCGCTTAAGATCGAAGTTCAAGATTTTTCAATAGGTGACCTTGGACCTGCACTGGGTTGAAGCAAGATGGGTCCATTCAGGCAAAATTCTTGGGGTAAATGTCCCTCCCTGGGTCTTTGGGGTGCCTGTAAACTATTAAGGTGCTGTTCAATACATGCCAGGGTGCTGTGTTCCATGGTTAATCTCTGGGCTTAGCTGATCAAAGCTGTGGAACTCAACGCCACCAGGAATTTGTGGCTCAGGCATCCGTCACACTCCTAATTAGCTCAATGTTTCTCTGTTGTCCCCTGTGAAGTTTTCATGAAAAGAAAAACCACTAAGTTGGAGCCTTCCAAACTGCGATAGATTATCCAATGTGTCAGGAAATGAAGCCAAGCCACAAAATGCTTTCTGAATCTATGAAACCACTTCCCCTCAAAGACATCAGTGATGGCTGGATGGTAGGGCTGCACAATTAATCACATTATTATGGCCAAGTGCAATATCCAAATTGCTGCAAAAGCTGCAATTTTTATGAAAAAAAAAGTTAAAATGTGTTTAAAAAACCGCATTATAATGAAGTACCGTAGTGCTGCAGAGATGCCCCGGCCAACAAAGCTTGTTCTCCAGATGTAAGAAAAAATGTTTGCTCGATACAGACATCAACAACTGTCATATCATCATGATTAATAGTTTTTTCAGTGAAAGTAAAAATTGTGCAAAAATGATCATTCCCACTAATCACGAATCATATCGCAATCGTTATATCTGTCAAAATAAACGCAAAATTATTATTTTTTTTAAACCATATTGTGCAGGATACTGGATGGGAAGGAAAACAAATGGATGTGTGAAAGAATGCATTGATGGCTGTACTGTAGGTACAAATAAATTAGGATAGTATGACTTCAGTAAATAGTAAACTATTTTCAACTAACTAGTTGACAAAAGATCTGGGTTGTATGTAGAAACTTTTATGAAATGTTCTTAAGAATATTGTTAAACTTTAACTGTTTTCACACATGCCATAGATATATTAATATCAGACATGTTTTTGGAATATGATTTTTAAAAATTAAAATCAAAAGTCAGCCAAAGTCATTACTGCACTTTTTATCACGTATATAGATGTCTCGAACATGATGACTTTAACCTTTTTGTGTTGTGTTTGTATTTAGGTAGGCCCTGTATCTTTTATCAATGCCCAGGTCACCATACATTTCCAAAACACCTTTTCTTTGTTGTTAAGTCCATGGTCTCCATATCTGTGTGCATGATGTAACAAGCTGCTGGTAAATCCTAACTGGTTATGAACACCTCTCTTAATCACGAGTTGAGATCAAATCATCACACTTACACATTTAAGTGGGCCTGCTTAAGAACAAAGTATTAGTGGCTTTATACATGCTGGCCCCGGTTTAACAGGACCAGCGACCAGAGCCAGCACCCTTGTTAACCTTACCCCATGATTTTTTTGAAGTAGTACTAATAATTCCAGCTTTCCTGCTAGAAATGTGGGATGAATTAAAATGAACTAATCGCATTCAGAATGTCGTTTCTAACTGAAATGAATGCTTTGCTGGTTCTCGGGCTCAGCAAGAAGAGAAAATGCAGCATTATGACCCCTGGTGTTTTCATCGCAGAGCTGAGACATTTCCTGCAGTATGTGTTTATTAACTGGAGGTGTGAACTCTCTCCCTACGGGTTTTCACAGTTACCTGTGAGGACAGTGGAAGAGAGCCTTCAAACCATCCCCCAACCCTTTCTCCCTGGTTTTCCTCCATAACATCCTATCTTGTCAGTCTATTTTTCCCCCCTTTTCCATGCCTCAGAGCACCCAGGTGGGAATATGCCTTTAATGAGTGTTCCCCTGTCCCCAGGGCCCTTTTCACCTTCACAAACCCAGCCTCATCTCTCTCTTCATCTCTGTCTCTTTTGTCCCTCCCTTCATGTCTCTAAATGTACATTTCATCAGTGCTCTCTTTGATGGGTTTAAACCGGTCATCACAAATCCTGCCTCAGCTAAGGTAGTTGAATAGATTTGTTTTAACTTGAATAGGAGCTGAGATGAAACTCTACTTGGCTATTATAAACTGTATTTTTTCTTTTGTTTTACCTCTGTTTTATTAACCCGGGACTAAGCATACTTGCAATTATATATCAGGCTTTCCACTGAACATTTGCATAATGTACTGCATCACAATTTCAGGCCTGCAAGTCCAATATTAGGTTTTGAATTACGTGATGAGAATTTGCAGAAGAGGTGCATAGAAAATCAGATTTGAGAAGTAAAACACGGACACAAACACAATATCTCCATCCTAATCGGTAGCTGAAATTAGAATGTTAATTTAATTTAAGCTAATTTAAAACAAACTAAAATTAAGTGAAACACAACAACTTAAGCCTAAATCCTAAAACTGAAGTTGAACAGCTAAATGACAATTTCTTAACAGAGATGTGAACAAAGTTTGCATTAGGATTAAACCGTACCCCCTTCCCATCAACTCATCTTTATACTAAACAGATCACAGCTGTAACCACTCTAAACAAAGGCTAGATAGCCCACAGATGAGTGCCACATGTGAATGGGGCCACATTGACCACTTAAAGGATTTCTCTCCTCTTTGCCAAGTCTCCAGAATTCAAAGACTCAGGTTGAGACAAGTTCAGCTACAAAAGGTATCCCCTGCTTTGAAGTACCCCATAGCTGCTGACAAGCATGTTCTCAACATGGGGGATAGAAGGAGCCCAGGAGGACTGACAATTATTTCCAGTGTAAACACATGCCCATTACCAGCCAGTTAAGTGTAAACACATGGTGCAATTGTAGAGACCTCGACATCAACAAAAGATGATCAAATAAAAGGATGAAGTGACAAAAACAATTCTTTGTAATCAGTCTGAGCTCACAGTCTAACTGCTGGGATCCAGAATGACCCAGCTATCACTATTCCTTTATCCCCCTGTCTTCCGTATGACTTATTTTTACAAGAGTAACACTTACTCAGAATAGTTTGACATGTTTCGGAGAGGTTTAGGTTAAAAGCACTGCAGCAATGTTTTAAGGCTGAGAGGGACTGTCATTCCTGGAGCACTGTCAGATGTTCAACAGTCCTACAAAAGCACCTGAAGGTAGACAGGAAGGATCACTTTCACGGGAAGCCCACAGAGACAAATGAAGCTCCCATTGCGAGACTGAAATAGTGTAAATATAATTGGAATAAACCAAATGCTTGCAGCACATTTAGCTTATTACTACTGGTTAACTGGTTAATACACATGGGGGTGTGTGGTATTGAACACAAGTGTTTTGTTCTGAGAGTATTTTAACCACTGGCAATACAGCAACAACATCAGGAATCGTATAGAAAAGCTCAAATATAAGTACAAACGATACCTGGGGATCTCTTGTTAGGGCGTAAGGGCATCATATAAGACTGTCGCGGCAGGAGAGGTGAGGATGGAAGAGACATGGACACTCCCTTGGCCAGGCTTAATCTGAAAACATCATCTGGGACATTAGGGTGGCTGCTGCCAGGCCCCTGGGGTTGAGAGTTTCCCTCAGGTGGGAATCTTCTTTGGGTACTGTGGCTGTGGACATCACCTGTTGAGGAGAACCACAAAGTTGTTAATACCTCATGTAATGACATAAGAAAGAGCAAAGTCCTAACATTTTGCTACCTATTTAATTATGAATTGACCTTCAGCAGTATAAAACACACTTATGCAGCTTATCTTTTTCTCTCACTGTGCTAGTGCTTTTTAGCTGTTTGTGTAGAGCAGAGTTTTCAAGGCTGAAGGAAGTGAAGCTCTGTGGATTTTGAAACTTTATTACTCCAAAGTGCTATTTAAAACTGAGAATTATTGAACAAAATACTAATGTGTGTCCTAACTGTGTATAAGTGCACAATGCAGACCCTTCGGGCTCTGCACTGTTTTAAGAATGTTTACACAATTCTCTTCCCTGTGTTCATTTTCAAGATAAATCAATTGAAGCTAGATTGAGAGAATTGTGAGAGGATTTGTGCAGCTGTGTTTGCTTCTGTGGTTTGCACATGCTGAGCTACGTATAAAGACAGAGTGACTCCCCCAATACCATAGACACCCAAAATATCAACTTCTCTATCAGGCTCAGTGACTTGAAACAAACTTTAAAATTGCAAACAAGTCCTAAAAAACAAAACACAGACTACCGTTGTGCTAGAAATGACAGCTTAGGGTCAGACTCAATCATACAGCTTGTGTGGTCTGAAAAACTGAAACAATGAGCTAACGAGGCTAAGAGCTGATACAGATTTGGGCATTAATTCTCATTGGATTTAAAATTACCAGCAATCCTTTCACATTACATAAAGTAATTTGAGTCATTGTTAATATTTAATAAACCAATGAGGTAAAGCCCAGCTTTTAGATGTGCTCCTGATTATCTAAAAACTGTATGCATAGATGATTTATGTTAGATACATTTCCAAAGGACAATTTAACCTGTTCTGTGATCTAGTGAGTTATTTACTACATAAAACTTTAATTTTATACAGAGACCAGAACCTGCAAAAGGCTTTTGTTTAGACTTCAAATAAATGTCCAGACTGACCTTGAACCTGACCCACTGAAACACCCACCGAATAATTTTCTTTTACTACCATCCTTAGTCTGAACACCAGGAGAGTAAAACCTCAGAGAAAACCCAGGGCAACATTTGTTTTTACTGCAGAAAGAAGCTTGGCATTTTTAAGCTTATATATAAAACTGACATATCACAGTTAACAGGTGAAAATGTTTAAACCCAAAAATGTCAGCTTTTCAGGAGCAAAGCAAACATGTTAGATCTAACTTAATGACACATTCTTTAGTTTATCAAATTAGTTTTCACAGATTTCACCCAAAACATTGAACTTCTACATCGATATAGTTTCATGCTATTCAGTTGACTTTTATGCAACTATGTTAGACAGGCGGGTGCCACAGGCTTGCAGAGAAATCAGCTTAGAAAGCAGGGATAATGGTGGATTTCTGCATTCAGTAGAGTGGTCTTTTACAGAGATTTCCTGTAATGATTTGAACAAAACTGAAATACTGAACATCCATCTCCTGTTTCATTGGTACAGAGCTAAAGAAAGACAACTGAAATTACAATGGAATAGCCCTAACGCACTTTTGGTGGTTTGTTTAAGCTGCCCTTCTTTTGTTGCTCTTACCGTAGCTGCTAGTCCACAGCCCTGTTTTCAAACACTGCTGCATCCGCCACTGCCTCTGCTCAATGTTACATTACTTAATCAGCCCCACCTCCATTCCAGCACCCACCTGTAGGCTGTTTTTTTTCCCCAAAGGCAAAAGTTTACTCATTCCTCTCATTCCTCCACTTTGTTGAGCTTTATGTATGGGGTTGAAGAGGCCAAATATTAACTAAGTTCATACTCTGTATCCACATAATAAATGTGTCCCATGTGAGTTGGCTCACTGATGCATGATTACAGGGGTTAAAATTTCCTTGCATGTGACAGAATATTTGCAGATTCTGTAGGGAAACATTTTTGACCACCCACAGTCTTGCAGTATGGTTTTTCTGTCAACATTTCATTCAATGGTGTAATTAAGTTAAAATCACACTCAAGATACAAGTAAGCCCAAATAAATTACAGTTAATGTTACTGAATTCCTGAAATCAACATGACTAAGATGGCTACAGAATGCCCTAGCATGTCCCAACCTAGCCAGGTTGCTAAGGACACAAACATGGGTGACTGCTAGAGGTGGGGAAAAAGCAGAAGAGACCTGGATCCTTGAAAAAATGTAATGTGTATTTAAACCCAGGGTCATGGGCCAGTGAGCATTTCTCACGCCATCAGGGCACATGAGAAGGACATCCAGTTAGTGGAGTAAATAAGCCTGTGTCATTGACCACTGAGTTAAGATAACATGTAATTCACTAAACACACTGGCTGGATGTTCCTAAAGGTCATCAAACTCATTCAATGAATTCACTCATTCACAGGCAGGTATCATTCGTCGTCATCTCGTCTGAATCTGGTGACGTTTTGAAGTTTTGAGGCAGACAGAAGAAGTCTGTTACAGTGAGCAAAAAAGAGACATAAAGGTTGAAGAAAAGGACACATTTCAGTGAGAAGTGGTGGTGAAATAAGGGAAAGATGCAGTTTTCATAGTTTTTTTTAACTCTGTCCATTACATATTTTGCCATTAACACTGTTTTTAAAAAAATCTACCCTTTTTAACGCAGTATTTAACAGCTCAGCGCAAACATGAACGTGGAAGTGAAGTCCACCATTTGTTAATCAACACTGAGCAGCTTGAGATACCAATAGCAAAAAACTGTGTGCATGTCACTGCCTGATTCTTAACTGTTTCTAGTAGCTGCATCAACTTCAGCTTGCAATAATATGGCTTGAAGGAGAAAACCGCACCTGTGGGAAACATTCCTTTTTACTTTCTCCTGGAGTACATTTGCCTAATAAACCACCACTGATGCTAACAAAAGTTCTACCCCTTGTGGACTTATCTCTAAAACACAAGCCTTATGGTTAGTTTAGTGTACAAGACATCCAAATTTCATGTTGCCTCTAATCTTTATGAACATGGTGGTAAGCATACTTTGTTGTTTCCCCATGTAAAAACACCCCAATGTAATCATAATCACAAAGATTTCGAAACAGGAAAGCGTGTTAAGCTGGTTGAGGTGGTGTGCAATACAAGCCAGTTGTCCAGAAATCTGCTGGTTTACAATATAAGCCAGCAGCTTTCTCTTAGGGTGTCACTGTGCCCTACACTTATTCATTTGTACTTTTAGGGCAGCTATATTTCATTTTCTCTGCTGTCACACTTACATCTAGGAGTAGATATTCCCTGTTTTTCTGTTGAGAAACTGTAAAATGTTCTCCTCACAGAAACGGTTCCCCACAGTCGCTACAGATGACTTGGTTCCAGACTTGCAAATGACTTAACCTGGATAATAGTTTGCTCAGTGGAATCCAAGCCCGAGATGGAAAAAACAGGTTTTGCTTTACTGAGAACCAATCCTGCATGGAAAGACCATTCTAGCCATGGAGCCGGCTAACGGCAAAGTAATCTATTCTGCGGCATCAAAGTTGCCCACTCATCATGGCCACAAATTAAAATGTATGAATTATCAACCTCAAGATAACATGTAATACCTAACTAATAATATAGACCATACGTCAGCAGACCCAGCTAAATCAGAACTGCAGATGTGGTGAACCACAGTAATGACAATTAGCTTTGGTTCTGTTTTCAGTACTGTGCTGCTTGGGAAGACTTCAGCAGATTAGCACTGACGCCTGTCTGCAGCCAGAGGTTTGTAGAAATCAATGAAGACTCAACTACAAGAGGTAAGCTACTATTAGCATCCTGCTTCTCTCCTCAGGGAAATGAGTGTTGTTGGGCTGCTGGGCTAATCAGAAACAGAGACCCATTTTCTCTACACCTCCGCCTCGCTACAGGGGACACAAAGCTGTTCTGTGTTTTAAAGGGCTCCTAAACAAAGAAGAATGCCAGAGACAGGAAGCGGAAAGGTTGCAATGACACCTCTGCATGGAAAAACCTGAGTGACCCAAAGGTCACTCAGGCAAGACCAGGACCTGCCATCACCCTGACCTGAGTGGGACCTACTGCATCCACATTGATACTGATACTTTAAAGGCTTCTTAGAGAAATGTGTTTGTCTGACAGTGGGATAGATATGCAGATATGGAAGATATGATGCAGGGACTCTAAGTCTAGTTCTCTATGTGGTAATCCTTCAACATGAACCACATGACAAGACTTTATCCTAGAATTTCAATATCTGATCCTACATCAATACCAAGTGTTTCCTCAAGGTGTGAGAGTGAGGGTGTTAATACGAAATTATTAATCAGAAATTAATGATATATTTTTGGGCAGCCTGGTGGCTAAGAGGTTATGGTGCTGACCATGAACAACAACATATCCAGTTCATGTCAGCCAGGGAACTTTATTGCAATCGGTCCCTCCCATCATTTCTCTACTATAACTCAGATTGGATAAAGGCATAAATTCCTAAAAGAAAATACTTAAAAAAAATTAAACAATGATGTATTTTAACAATACATTAACAGTGTCTGTGCAAAATTAAGATGATGAAGCCCCTACATGTGGAATTTTTAATTATTTAACTGCAGTTAATGTACTGGGAAAAAAATAATGACTTCTGAAATGCTACCCTTATGCCCTCTTCACCAATTCAACTGACAGCAGCACTAGCTCGCCATGTGTGAGCAACCTGACAACTAAACAAATACATTTAAGATGGAATAATGGATCAGATAACTGTTGCAGAGCAACAAAGATGTCCCTTTGTAGGGGAAACACTGTACCACTATACTAATTTAAACAAAACTGGCAACGTCTAAAGGCTACATTGGGTATACTCTTAAAGCTGCCAGTGGAGTGTTCACTTGCTGCAGTCACAGCAGGTCGTGGCTGATACAGGTTTGAGCCATATTGCATGGTATAGAGATTACAACAAAGTTGTAATTTTGGTAGTTGGTTCTTAAAACAAGAGGGGCCACATAAAAGCTGGCCATTCAAGTGCTGGTGAATAGGCTGCAGTGTGTCACAGTGACTGCTCTGCCATCTGACCGACACTTTATAACGCAGAGGGACACAAGGACAGAAACTCGCCAGTGCTATTTCAGTTACTTTCCTAAACCCTGGTTGGGGCAAGGCCTGCAATTTCAGCCCCTGCTGTGGTCAAGGAAATCAAGCCTTTCTAATTATACAGTGCTGCCCCAAAATGATGTAAAAATGATTACAGTGCCTTGCATGCTCTTTCCTCCTCATCAAAGTGAAGGGCCAGAGCCCACGAGGACATGCCCAACCCATAAAAACGGTTCAATATTATTTCAAGACATTGATTTAGAAAAATAAACATTAAAGTATAAATCAATTATTTGACCAGGTCACTGTGAGTCAATCCTAAACATTTATTCCAACCAATGTTCAGTCTCACTGTCTCCTACATTTGCAGAAATGTTATAAAAATAGAAACACTAATTTGAATCAAAACTAAATATAAAAAGGGAAATATAAACCCTTAACTTGCTGAATACTGATCATTGTTTGCATAAAATCATATTGATTTCACTCTTCTGTGTCTGTTGCATTCTGATTACACGATGGGGAGTCAAGGCTTGTCCTGTACAGCCTTGACTCGGGCTACGTAGCCAAGTGACCATCCTCATCAAATAAAAAAAGTCAACCACAATGAATTAAGCCCGATTTCTTTTTTCATGCATGGCCTAAGCGGTCTGCTGTTCCCCCTGCTAGCATGCTTGGCACTGTTCACATTGAATGCAGAACGCTTTGAAACATCTTTCATGGGTATAAATCTGGATGGTGTCTTTTACCTCTCAAGTAAATCTGTGCAATGGAATGTGATCGGTCACTCCTTGTGAGGGAGTGCAATCCCCCCTGAAAGGCACAGACCCTCTTCTTTGTCCAACAGAGGCCTAAACTGTCCAATCAAATGATAAAACCTGAAAAGACACCTAACTCTTACACACCGTTCATGCAAAAAAAAAAAATCTACATTTGACGTAGGTCTACTAAATGTTCGGTCCTTTCACATTAGACAAATGTCACAGGTCTGTTCGTCACTTATATGCAGGCAACATAGGGGAACATCAAAAAAGGTACAGAGGCCAGGCAGTCTCTGCCTGAACTGCTGGTGAATCAGTTGCCAAACTTTAAGACTGTGTAATGTAGCAAAGTCTCAAAAGTCATGATACAGGCCAAAGACAGAATAACTGAATTAGCAGAGAGGAACAGTGGTGTTTCTGTTAGTTTGTCCACTGCCTGTAGTGCAATCCACACTGCAAACCACAAAGAGCATTATTGCCAGTGCAAACTATTTCGGCAAAAGCTAGTTATACTAGAAAAGTTTATTTAAACAATATAAACCATGATACCAATCTATTTTCTCTCCATATACATATACTGTACACACACACACACACACAAATACTTTATTAGCTTCTCACTAGTTAATTTTATGGACCACAGAGAAAATGAAGAGAGGCTATAATTAATGCAGATTCTTTCATCAGACACACAAAACACGATGACCATAGGACAATCCACCAAAGGGGGAATTCTCCCGCTAGACTGAGTGCCAATGAGGATTCCCTGTGTACTTCCGAGACCAGGGTGACAGTCTCACAAAAGCTGTCATGGTTAACACACAGCAACCCACAGAGAGAAGAGAGAGCCAGACAACAGGGAATACAGCGTGGGAGAGGGTACTCAGTACAAGTAGTCTACGATGATGAAGCACAAACCAGATCTAATATGTTAATAAGACGCAAATCTGTCTGGTTAATAATTTAAAAAATGAAAACATTATAAAAATATTTGTTAAACAAAGCCATACAAACAATCTGTAAAATTCTATGGAGGCATCAGTGTTTTTCCCATGAGGCCATTCTAATTTCAGACCACTTTACTCAGTGGTAGCCATAGGAACAGACAAAATATTGTATGAGGCAGCCTGACAAAAGACTGTAAGTGATAAATAATAAAGCAAACCAAGTGTGTTACACATTTGTCACATTTTGTGTTTTCACTTGTATAACTTATGCATCATTGTCCACACAACCTAATTTCGGGTGCAGAATTAAGTATAGAGAATAAAAGGCAACTAATGTGACATCTCTTCCTTGCAGCGTCTAGTTTTCTTTTATATTCACTCTTGTTTATTGTATGTTAAGTATATTAACAAGAGTGCCCACATCCCTCCTGTGGGCACATTTTCTATCATGAAATGCCAAGTTTGTCTGCAACAATCAAATTCCATTAACTCTTCAACTGTCCTGAGCAACTCTCTAACTGGATTCAAAGGATTACTCATCTATGCTGGTGGCCCCTGAGGAGAGACAGTGACTCTGACAGTGTCTTTAGTTTTAGCTTGTCAGAAACAGGAACAGTTCCTGCAGCTTTGAAATCCTCAACTCAAACTCATATGCACTTGATAATGAGAACAAATTAGCTGCTTTATGCAAAAGCTAAGATGCTGTAGGCAAACCATGACTGCAGAACGTTCTGAATGCAAAACACCAAGACTGTCTTTCTCTCTCTTTCCCTCTGATGCACACCCTGCAGTGGCCTGAGCGCTGGAATGCCTTCCCCACTGGCCCCAGGGGAAGAGAGACTGACAGGGAGGGGTATGTGTGTGTCTTGGGGAGAAGAAGTAGAAGAGGAGGAGGAGGAGGAGGAGGGTAGTACTGGGCAACCACTATGACATTTCCAATTCCTCTGCATAAATCGCCAACTTAAGTGGGTATGGGGGGAAAATGTGAGCTAGACAGTATCTTTACCTTGTTTTATTTAAAGATTTGTGACAGGGAAGCAACAGGAAGACCAATAAAGGGACTTACAGAGGAAAAATACTGTGCGCTATATCCTAGTACAAATGTGAAGTGAAACAGGTTTTAATTAGACCATTCTCACGGAGTAAGAGGATATTACTATGAATAGTGATGAACTGCTTGATCTACCTGAGAAGAGGCTACACAGAGAAGAGCAGGTGTGCTAAAATGTTGATAACACACATTACTATCCTATGATTGCACGCATTTGGTCTGTCCTACATAGACTTAGAAACTACAGTATATTGATTGTGAGATGTTGCAAAGCCACTCTGTGTGTCATGTCATCAGTTAGTCTCACGGTTGCTTCGGAGTAGTGTTCTCAAAGTTAAACAAAATGTAGGGAGAGCATTACTATATTTCTACCACTGATATGCAGCATTGAAAGGAGGTAGAGTGTAGGTAGATAAAAAATGTTTAGGTTTACAATTTTAGGTTTGCATGTTGTACACAAAAGACAATAGCACACATAACACAAATGCAAATGTGTGACCATCCATGAAAATCTAAATTAACCAAGTGGTCATGTTGAGTTGCCAAAGGCTTGACCTTGTTTTATCAGAGCTTTGGAATAAATTAGGGCAGATCCACTGTTGACAGTCCTGGCTGGAGAGTTATTGATATTCATGCTAGCAGTATTGTGTGTGAGGTCCCTGAATGAAGGTCTCCCTGCAGGCCTCCTCAGTACCAGACTTTAGGCAAGTGGAGCACACTGTTCACTCCCACAATGCAGGGAAAATACCCCTCTCACCTCCTATCCATTCTCGTCCAACAAAACTATTCATAATCAGAGCCCTTCAAGTGGTCACAGAGAATCAGCTGTATATTCTGTGTATACCTGAGTACATACCTACAACAATTGAGGCCTTGCAAAGGAGGGCTAATACAGTGGCAGCATTACAGACACAATCCATCTTTTTGACTATTTTTACGTTTCTTAATGTTGTCCTTATGTTTCTTTCTGGTGGCATCTCTTGGTGCATAAGATGATTTATTAACTCAATGACAAATGTCTTGATTTGGGATGAAAAGCACTGCTACATGGTTATTGTTGTAGAGCTGTAGATCCATTAATGCTTCTACAGTGAAGTCATAAAATGTCTCACATGGGTTTTACATGGGGTTAATTACCTCAATGTCCTCTACAAGTCATGGGAACAGCTGGTACAGTCCAAGCAAAGAACAGATGAATGATGGATGACCGAGCACACTTGTCCATACAATGATCAATCATTTTAACGCTGCGAACACAGCTCTGGGGCCAGTGTGCTTCAAAGTGGAGGAGTCACAATGCAGATGAGAGGTGGACAAGAGTTTTCAGCTGTCCCACATTCTCTGACTTCTCTCAACCGTGGAGCTTTCTCAAACTGAAACTGTTCCAATTCCAATTTTTTTCTGTTAACAATATGGATAAAGCAGCTCTGAGACATAAGAGGAATTTATTTCCTGGAAAAAATGCAATGTGTTCTGGAGTCCTAGGTTGCCATGGAGATCTGGTTTAACAACAGATTTGGATTGCCATTAGCAGAGGTCATTAGGCAAAGCCTTCTTCTGGGGCCAGGTGAGGTCATGAGAACGACACTAACCCCTGGACAGCGTGTTCAGTAATGTTAAATGGACGAGGATGTGGCACAAAAGCTGTCCATCCAATCCTTCCAGAGAGCCTAACCTCATAAGCAAACAAAAAACAGGGCAAAACTTGCAGCTTTGTACCATCTTTGAAAACCTTTGTTAATGGTGAATCTGTCCGAGTTTAGCATCAATCACATTCGCCTCATTTGATGCACTTAAGAGGGTTGATTGGAACTTCTTTTACCATTATCAAGTGGTTGATATCCTGATTTGTTATTTTCATGATTACAAAAATAGAAGAAAAGCTTAATTACCCCCTCTGAAACTAAATAGGCTTCTTACACAGCACCAACAGAATGCACCCCAATTTCTATCCTGCTCTAACCACTTTTGTTAGGCATTAGTAAACTTCACCAAACGCTTTCAAATAAAGAATGATCTTGAAATACCACCTTTAAGATAAGACAGATGTGAATATGAAGAGGGGGCACTCTACACAAACTGCTCCTCTTTGGAATAAGCACCATTCCCTGTTGCTTTGAGGCTGGGCACAAAGGAACTGAGGTCATTAGTTCAGCCTGTCTCAAACCCTCGAGAGCTAAGGATGGCAAGACATTCATCAGCAGGCACAATTACAAAAAAAAAAAAAAAAAGAGACTCCGTGGACAGAAAAAAAAAACATGACTAAAAAACAAATATAGAAAAGCATAAGCGAAAAGAAACA
>CM022488.1:15577791-15634920 GCA_011952105.1 Coreoperca whiteheadi
TTTTTTTTTTAAAATTTTTATGTGTAAAAAGGAAAAACCCTCGAGAGTTAAAGGAGGGAAAAAATTTATTAGGAGGAAAAATTTAAAAAAAAAAAAAAAAAAAAAGAGTCTCTGTGTTCAGAAAAATAGAACAGAGCAGTGAAGAGCAAAGAAGGATAGAGGAGAGAGAAGGCCCGAGACTGAACAGAGGTCTCCTCAGACACCCACACAGACTTTTCTGAGAGTGAGACACTGAAAGCATGGGTTGGTGTCTGCATAGAAAGATGACGATAGATGATAAAAACACAACTCTCAAAACTCTTGTGAAAATAATCAAAGTTAAGTAAAGAGAAGTTAGGCAATGAACAGCTACTGTTTTGTACATCCTATGGGTGAACTATGGGAGTAGTCTTCTGCATAAAAAGGACACATCACAGACAAAGGATGGTAAATGTATGAAAGCAAAATGTAAAATCAGACAGAAGGAATGTGTCTCCCCAGGCAGGACACACTGTAATTAGAAAAACCAGTGGCCTGCTGACCTCTCCAGCCAATGAATTGCCACTATCGCCCCTTGAAAGACCATCTAAAAACACCCTGGCATGTTAACTGATAAAATGTTTTTCCTCCTCTTTGAAGTAGCAAAAGAAACTATTAGCACATGGATGGGGGTTGGGATAACAGGGGACTAGGACTGGTGTGTTGCTATGCTTTAGATGACATCACCCCCTGTTTCCACCGAGTCCTCATGTATTTGTTTGGCTTCTTGTTCGTTGCTGTGCACACACTTCCAAGGTCACAGGCACCATCGATGCAGAGTGTATGAGAGCCAAATTAGGGTAATGGAGAATGGTCACTTTTGGCTCTCCTACATGGGGACCAATTTTATTTTCTTTATAGATGTTTCCCCTTGGGAAAACTGTTCATAGACATGGTGTCACTTATTATTTTTATGCTGATGATACACAGATGTACCTGTCTATTGGATCTACAGACCCTGGAATGCTGGAATGAGTTTAAAAAATGCCCTTCAGCCAAACAAAACAGGAGATCCTTTTCATTGGGTCCCAGCACATGGCAAAACAAATTCTGACATGTGCTGGTTCCCAATTGAATCACATTAAGTCTGTTTCAAGGAATCTTGGCATCTGGTTTAATAATAATTTTACTTTTGAGCAGCACACCACAAACCTTGTGCAATATTGTTTTTATCATCATCTTAAAAAGGTGGGGTATGCGTTTCTAGTCCAATACATGTCTTTGAACGAACAGCTAGCGTACCATGAGGAGATATGCACTGAATTTGACAGTGTATGCGCTAAAAAAAAAATCTGGTGTTTGTAAATGGGATATAAACAAAGGGGCTCGGACCGAGCCACACAACACTATTCCAGCCATGATTTCTGTGTCAGGCAACGTTAAACGACTTGTCCCAAGACATTCAGCTTACTTTCTAGTTTGCCAAGATATGCTGTTGTGACATGATATGATGTTAGCTATAGTAGCAGGAGAGTTGTGAGTATAGTATCACTGTCTGGAGCTGGTGTGGTGGCTCTGGGACACTGTCTCGTCCTCTCTGGCTGTTAGCTTAGCAGAAGCCACTGTAGCAACAGTTTGCTAACCCACAATCCAGCTAATGGTATTTCCATTACTTGCTGTGTCGTTGTTTGGTCTATATCATGGTATTTGTCGTGGTATTGGATTTCTCCATAAATTGGATTTACATGCCTTCATCTCATCACACCTGGATTACTGCAACAGCCTTTTTTAGTTGCCTGAACCAAAATCTATTGATCGACTCCAGACTGTAATGAACTCAGTTGCCAGGCTTTTAACCAAAACCAAGAAACGCGATCGCGTTTTACTGATTACTTTTAAGGCACTTCATAGCCTCTCTCCGTGTTATATCTCTTAGTACCATATGCCATACTTTGAGATCCTCAGGAAGAGGTCTTTTGTCTGTTCCAGAAACCCGGCTGAAAACTAAAGCGGACAGAGCGTTTGCAGCCAGGGCCCTGAGGCTTTGGAACAGCCTGCCCGAGGAAATCAGGTCAGCTGAGTCAGCGATCTCTTTTAAGTTCCTTCTTAAAGCATACTTTTATCTGAGAGCCTTTCCTGATTTTACTTGAGTTTTAATTTTCTTTAAACTGTCTTTTACCTACTTAAAAATTATTTTCTTGTGTTTAATCTGTTTTCTTTAAAACCAGATGGTTTTAGTGATGTCGATAGGTTTTCAATGTAGTGAGTGCCTGGAGCCCACAGGGTCCCTGGAAAATTGAGTGGGTCCGCAATAAAATTTGTTTTTTGACAAATTGTAGTGTTAAACTCGTGTGTAGCAATGGGTATCATTAGGATTCTATTGATAATACTACTCGTCTATACATATTGTTTCTTTTTCATTACTAAATAATTGCTTTTTAAAAAATGCCTTATTTTATTTTAAATGTAACTGATTATAGAGAAGCAACAGTAATGTTTACAACAGCAAAGTCACCATATAAACTCAATATTTTACCGAAAACAAATCTAAAACGTTAATAAAATTAATCATATTCCTGAGGTCACACCACAGAGTGAAGTTTAGAAAGAAGGAAAAACTCAAGACATCAGTCAGTATCTGTCCCTCCTGTCGTCTGTCCTCCTCCCTCTTCTGCTGATGTGATTCACTGCAGGTAAATTACCTGGTAGAGGGAGGAGGGGCTGGTTCGTCAGAAGTAAGTTGACAAGAATAGAAAGCTTCATTTTAGCTTGTTTGTAACAATTCTTTGTACAGCTAGCTCGCTGTGCTTGTGTAAACATAGCACCAGTGGATCAGACTGTGGACAGAGCAGATTCAATTAAAATATTGCTTTCCACACGTTAACATGTTCATGCTTGTTGAACAGGTGTATTGATAAAGTATTGCCTTTTTACTTGCTAAGGTTTTATTGCACTTACTTACAGTAACGAGCGTAGTTCTCATCAACTCGAGTAATCTCCACCACGGCCTGTGTGATCTGACTGAGCTCCGTGTGTGTGTGTGTGTGTGTGAGCTCAGCCCTGACACAGACAAGGTTAGAGGCTGCAGCCTGATAATAAATAAATAAAGTTTTTTGACAGCAAGGTTTCTTTAGTTTATTTGTATGATTTCAACACATTTGTTTGTGTTGTTCACAATGTAGCTTGTCAGGGAAAAAATAGGACGTGTCGACAGTGAATTTAATGGATCCTTTCAAATTTGAATGTGTCAGATAAGTCCGTGTGATGTTGCTAGGTACATATCCCGCGTGGTAACAACTGTTGTGAAAATTTGCTTTTCTTGTGAACATGTTAAACAAACAAAATAAAACCAATATAAATACGTACAATTAGCTTAGGGACCTGTTGGGATTGTAGGACCACATTTTTCCAACCAAAGGTACATTTTGATGCATGGAAGGTGATTAGACAATGATGAGCTTCTTTACACATGTGAAAGTTAAATGTAGCCAGGGCCTAATGTTTGTTGTAAAAGTCTCTGCAAACAGAAAACAGAGAGACTGGCCAAGACTGGTTCACTGCTTTCCCCGAGAGCCCTTATTTTGCCTTTCATAAGGAGAGACAGGGAGTGTCTAATGTGGATACACCTGAGGTTTGTGGGCGTATATGTGTTTGTGTGTGTTCGTGTGTGTGTGTATTTGTACATGAAGTGTGTGTGTAAGTGAAAGATGTGGTTTGAGTCACACCCTGCTAATCGTTGCCTGCCGGCTGCACATTGCTTTGATAGCCATGTAGGTCTGTGCACTCAATTGTCTCCTTTGTAGATCAGGTGCATTCTTTTCTCCACCATTTTAAGTCCTACCACAACTGTCTGGACATGGAAATCTAGACAAACATGACTGGGAGCAAAGATAGCAAACATTGCCCAAAAAGCCATTTCAAAATCAGCAACGTTTTCTTTAAATTAAAGTTACAAGAAAGGCATTGGATGGTAACCTAGATATAACCTTAGAGGTTAACTCCTTCAAAGATCTTTGTGTCACAGAATATCTACATTTAAAAGATCAAGTGGCAAACCCGTGCTTCATAGCTGCATGAGTTGTTTTAAGTATGAAGTCTTTCCAAAAGGAAAAGTACGAGCTGATGATAAAGGAGTCAGTGGTTCTGGCCTGAGCACTACTTATTATGGTTAATCAAAGGATGTTAATAATGTATCTTGAGGTTACTTGCCGCTGTCTCTGTCTCTTGTCGCTCTCTATCTGTGTGTGGCATAACGTGGAGTCTCTCTTCCTGTCCTGCACAGGTCATACACTGCATGTAATCTGTGGTCTAGACATCCTGTGGTTGACTCTGTGCATCTTGTTTGTCTGTCTGTCTTGGTTTCAGCACTCACAGCTTTTAATTTTGCAACACCAAATTTATGAAAATAAGTTGTGTGTGTGTGTGTAAATTTCTGCTTCTAGGCTTCATTATCAAGACTGTTAAGTACGTGAACACTGCCTTTCATTTATTAAACGCTTCCTCTACTACCATACGAACGTTTCATCCAGAAACTACATACCAGTACTACACCCATGCATTCCTAATTCACCTGGAGCACACATTTATATGGTGTAAGAGAAGTTTCCTTGTGAAGAAAACGTTAAAACCTCTACCCACGACGGAAGACCACTGTGAGGGAGTTTTCATTATGTTCCCCTACAAGCCACATGACAAGGAGGGAGTGTGTCTCAAAATGGCTGCGGTGGATATGGCTAGAGAGGAGGCTGCCACCCAGCTGTTCACGGAGAAGAACCAGGCTAACCTAGGCAGTTTGACACTGGACCCTGTGGGCCGACTCTTTGACTGAGTAGTGTTTGTTGATGTCTGGCGGGAGAGGGTCGGCCACAATGTATATGTCAGTGAGAGATTTCGATGTGATCCTGCATTGGTTTATTCCTGTCTCCCGTGGATCTTGAAGCCTGCACCTAACCAACAAAGAGCAGACACCTCAGGCTAGAAAAGAAACCTGTCACCCTTATTATTAACATGAAGCACATCCTGTGCCAGTTAGATGACCGTTACTTTTTTCTGACGCTAAAGTGGTTGGCACACACACATAAAAGACCAAAGGGTGAGAGAAAATTGCACGGCAAAAGCAAGCCTTGTAAGTGTTTTAGTATTGAACTAATGCTGCTGTCCTGAAAGAACAGCCTGTGGTTAATTCTGACTCACATCTGAACAAAGATGAAACATTTCCATTTCTGACAGCCAACAAGAAACAATTGCATCATTCCTGAGCAACAAAAGTTTGTGAAAAACGCCGTTTTAGCTGAACTTTCAAAAAGCTAGAGGTCCCATGACCAATTTTAGATTTGCACAGTAAATAATAAAAAACATTTGTTTGTCCAAACAAACCGCTTTTGTTTGGACAAACAACCGTCCATTAAAATCTCTTTTTGTTTGGACGAATAACTGCCCAACCACCTGCGGTTATTGTTTATTGAGGGAAGCCTTCCCATAACAGTAAAAATTCCTCATGTTAAACCCCTGAGGGCAGCTGAAAGAGAATAGAGAATACAGACAACAGGGAAAGAATCTCTGCAATGTCAGCTACAATATTTAACAGTATCACCACAGAGAGGGGATATACAATATAGACAACAGAAGAGAGATTACAGAAATCAGGGAAGCCATCTCTGCATAGTCAGCTGCTTTGTTTGGCCTAACTAAACCACAATAAGCAATAACACAACTACTGCTTCAAAACAATAGCAACAAAAAACTGAGCATTATAAGCTTTACAAAGGAAGTATTTATTGCAGGGCTATTGAGCCCCTCACCAAAAAAGGAAGTTCAGAATGAAGGGTTAACCTACTAAGGTTTTCAAGAACCATTTGAAATCCAACAAAAAAAACAAAATCCTGCTTTGTAACCAATTTGCTGTTGTCTGACCCCTGGCAACAAATCACTTTAATGTCAAAACACCCGAGAAACTCACAGAAACTGCAGAGACAGCATGTACCAGTCACCGCCACAGCTGAGGCAACAGAGTGCAGAGCCTAATGCTCTCTCTCTCCGTTTGTGTATGGGTCCTCTACATCATGAACATTCCCACCAGCTTTCACTTTATCTTCCTGAAATCTAAATGAGGTTGCTCCTAATCAGGAATTACTTCTTTAAAAATGACATAGCAGACTTGAAAATCGTCCAGCCAGGTACATGAGTTGCTTCAGTCTAAAATAATTAAAGAAAAGCCCTGGCAACTGGTGGTGGTTGCATATCTGTGTGTCTGTGTGTTTGTGTGTTTGTGTGTGTGTGTGTGTGTTGGGGGTTGGAGGAATAAACAGCTGAAACTGTTATCAGCCTTAAAGACTGCTCGGCAATGCATGCTAGTGTGATTAACACTGCATCACCCACAACAGACAGACAACTGTCTGGCAGCTGCCTCACGTAGCCAAGCTCATTGAGTGGTAAGCCCAAATTGGAGGGTCTTCAAAGGCATTACTCAACCCACACAGTCACACTCAGCAATTTAAGCTGAGTCAGAAATGCTGTTTCTCTAGGTGACATCATAAACAAAAACTGATTGACAATTCTCCCAGGACAGCAGCGACAGTGAGAAGCAGTATACTTATCTGAAGAAAGTGAGGCTTTAACCTTAATCCTATTGACTTGGGTACCCACAGACCCCAGACATGCACTTTTTGTCATCTAACAGGTGTTTTATTCTAACATTGCAATTTTTCATGACTTGGTTCCTAATGACTTCATATCATTGGTTTCTCTTTTTAATTGGTGCTTTTAAAAAATACCAATGTACTGGGTTCCTGGTCCCCAGTCGGTAGTCCTTGTAGGTTAAATATGTTGGTATGATGAGGGTTATGGGGAGTCAGCCAGATGGGCATCTGTCAGGTAAAAAATAAAAAATAAACGAGACAGCCAACAAACCACTTTCACCAAAGAGAGAATTAGACTATATCTTGGAGGAAAACTTCAGTCGTGTCCTCACAGGTTTCAAGTTCACCAAAGGGATTGGACACGGCTTAAATTTTAGCTTCACTTTATTTGCACCAGTAAAACTTCCAACACAAAAAACACAGCCAAAAACTTGGGATGCACCAATTGATTGGCCTGTAATCAACTTTAGCCCATATTCACTCTCATTTACGTTTAAGTAAGAAGCTCGTGTTAGAATATTTGCTACTACCTCCAAGATCTGCACCCGCCGTGGCTCCACAAGGTAAGAAGGACCAATTGATGACATGTGGCTTAATTATCATTCAGTTTGATGTCCTGAAGCTGTTACAACAGTCAAATAATAATTCTGTGGTGCACGCAGAGGAGAATCACTGTGACACACAGGTACCGTGTGTGTCTGCCTATAATTATTATAGGCTTACTACTGTTACTTCAGTAACACTGTCGTTGAAGAATGTTTGCAACGAGAGGAAAGCAGGATGAAACACATTCAGGCAAACTTGCCTCCTTATAAGACACTTTTGGGACAGTGTCTTATTTGTTATTTGTTTTGCAGTGAACTACAAACCAGACACTGCTGTGAATTAATAGGAATTCATAGGTGAAACTCGCAGTAAAATCTGAGGGGCCTGTATCCTCAGAGAACACCAATTAAAACACTGCTTGATTCTTTACGACATAATCATCTTCTTGTGCATCGGGGTCCCAAGTC
Source organism: Coreoperca whiteheadi (assembly GCA_011952105.1). Lineage (NCBI taxonomy): Eukaryota > Metazoa > Chordata > Actinopteri > Centrarchiformes > Sinipercidae > Coreoperca > Coreoperca whiteheadi. Next base: position 15,585,401 of record CM022488.1, read on the forward strand.
TATTAACTCCAGTGAGGCCTACTTGCAATGTAACCTTTCTCAGAAAATGTTGACATCAAAGGCAACAAGCCACAGCAAACTAGCATCCCACTTCCGGACTGGCAGACCATAAAAAGAAAAGAGTACTTAAAAGGGATTAAAAAGGCCAATTCCAAACAGATTCCTTACAGACTTGAGTCTAGCAAGCAAGGAGGAGGAGGCAGGATCTAGGAGGAGCACATGATGGAGAGACTAAATTAGCAAACTGTGTGTTTTTGTGGTCTTGGCAATGGGGAGATCCCAAAGGAGAGCTAATGACTCTAGTGGTATCTGGCACAGGGGGCAAGTTTCCGTCATTGCTTTAAAGTTGCCTCCAGTCCATAGCCACCATGTCATGAGCAACATATGCTGAGCTATCTTGCAATTATACCACTATCAAGGTCTTTCCTCCCACTCATTTCCATTATATGTTGCTGAGCAGATTTTACAGAAACCTTGTCCTTCTGAAGGAAGGAAAGTCTGTATAGTTTGACCTATAAGAATGCAAGCAGAAAAACAATGGGGTTCACTAATAAACACAATTTTCATTCATCAGCAAAAAATTTATAAAAATCCCCCAAGAACAAAATTATTAATCTTACCAACCTTGCTTTTAAGCTAAATAAAATAAACACCACCAACTGTCAGGTGTAAAACTGTGAGATATTTCCCCAATGCTGACAAAAATCTCAAACTAACACTGATGCGGTATCAAACAAATTAAACAAATCCATGACCATGATCCAATTTGAAAATGGCAGAAAGACAGAAACGAGGATAATAAAGTAGATGACAACTCCAATGCACCAGACACTTAATTTTAAAACAACTTTTTTTCCCCAAACCATTTGGGATCAAAAAGGAAATCTTTATTCAAGCCTTGCAGAAGGTGCTGTGAATATTTTATGTGCAATATGGTACTATCTTGTCTCAGAGACCATTAACTACACTGCAGTGTACCCAATTTGATTAACACGACTTTCCCCATCAGGGCTTCTGTGTTACAAACCTCATTTCGGATCCCAGGAAGGACATAAATTTACACACAAATTCTTTTCCTCAAGGACAACAGACAAGTAAACACAGGGTGGCACAATACCCAATTTAACATTTTCAGTGCACTTATAATGGCATATTGACATGTATTTGATTCTTGACTAAGAAATATGACCTTATGACCTACTGTAGCCATTCATATGGATGTATAACTCATCAGAATCTTAATCAAGATCTTTTAAGGAACATAATCAAGATAACTTATAGAATAACTCATTTATTACAGGCTATTACAGGTGATTCACCAATATTTAATTTAGTCTGACCTTCAAAAAACTTTCAAAGCCTGAAAATAAAAATATATGCAGTAGAGATTTGTTCCCCAGGAACAGTGGGGCAGGAAAGTGACCACTGCTAGCTGTATCTCTGTTACCTCTCATCTGTATAAAGAGCCCTAAACAACAGAGAGGAGGGGCCAGATTTTATTGTCCCAGAATGAGAAAGGGAGACAGAGGTGCAATGACTTGATGGATGGAGTCCAACTGTTAGAGTGAGGCCGGTATAAAGAAGCTGTCTCCCGCCATAAAACTCTGCTGCTCCCAACCTGCATGTATTGTACACAGAACCTCCTGTGTTTGTGTGTGTGTGTGTGTGTGTGTGTCGGGATAACAGGGAAGTTGTGTTATCACGGTGATTCATACACACAAGACAGGGTGCAACAACTTTAAAAAAAACAATGCATACAAGTCTACAATGCTAATTTCGCCCTCTGTTCTGTAGAGCAGCAGAGATGACAAACGTGTAAAGCAATTCAGACTCTTTTCCCTTTCATTTTAACACGGACTGTTGAGTGAAACTATCATGTCAGACAAAGGCAAGAGCAGACCTATGAGAAGTGTATCTGCGGTATACAGTGTTTGAACCTGTTTTAACTACCTGTTAAAACCAGTCCTGAGGTGGTAAACCAAGTCTAGGCTGGAAGATGCAATATAAGCATAAATGGTCATTTGTTATGTCAAGACAGATCAGTGGAGGGGGTCATTGTATGAACAAAAGAATAGTCAACAATTTATTGCTGAGCGTGACTCACGTTTAGTCATGTTGGAAATTACTACAGATTTCCAAAGGAAAAGAAAACATCTGTTATGACACAACGGCGGGGTTGTCTCTACAGTCAAAATAAAATGAAAAAAAGATGGAAGGTTATAGCCAACAATGGTTCTAGGATTTTTGAGACGCAGTGGGCTGGTGCTGGGCTCTATAACACTGGCATACAGCGAGTCTACACAGTCCCATCTCTACATAGACTGTACAGGTCCTTACTATTACAACAAATGTTGCATTCTGGGCCTTTTGTTGTACATAATTGCAGTGTTAAGCTTCATGTTAAACAAAATGGCCAATAACTTTTTCATATGTGCTGTGCCAAATGCTTTAGTAAGGTTCCATTTGCGTTACGGTGACGGTGCTTACAATCGTGTATAAACAAAGCACTAGAGGGATTTTCTTTTTAAGCTGTACACCACCATTTAGTCACACTAACTGCACCGGCTTCAGTAATATCATTTTTGTTTTGTTTGTTTGCTTAAAGTAAACAACTAACTTGAACCGTAATATTTTACTTTATTCCTTGAGTGCAAACATGTATTCCAGCTCTTACCATGGGTTATTTACATATGTGTCAATCACTTAAAACCACACACACGCTCTTTAAAGAAGTCGTTTCACAGACAGAGGTTATATATGGTTAAATTATTGGACATTGGCGGTATATTTAGGAAACTGCTGCTAGTGATGTCTTCCATGACAATGAGTTTAAGTGCACACTTAAGAATTAGCAATGCTTTTGTGCTTTCATCTCAGATGTTTCAGTTTACTTTAGCTTTATTTAACTCACTTCAGCCTTCTTTACTAAGAAGGGTGTCTATGAAAAACATAAGTTTCCATAGTCAGAAATGAATTTATAAACACTGAAAATAAGAAGTGTTTGTATTACTGCCTGTGAAATAGAGTTTGTGACTAAGCCTTTGGGGTATGGGGTATTTGTTCCCTGAAAACTAGCTTGCGGTTTTTCCTCCTGATCTTCCACATAGCCTACCTGAATCCTTCTTGCTCCCCTTGCCTCCATCTCTGTTCTTCTTCAGCACTGCCTTGAACATGGCAAGATTCTTGGAATCCTTTCTGTAGGGCCGCTGGGGGAAAAGAAAACAAAAAAATTCAGTCGCTCACAAGTCGACAAGACAACAGAAATTATCCAGCAACACAAACAGGATATTTCTATTCATGGTACAGAACAAAGGAAATGTCCTCTATTCATCTGCAAATAAGAAAACCATTTAAACACCTACAACTAACTAACCAAACAATACAAAATGTGTCCTCAAAAAACCTAACATAGCAATGGCCAACAGTGTATATCCGCATTTCATACTGCTTAGCTGGCACCCGCCTGGGAGTTTTCCCACAGCACTCCCAATCCTGCAGGTCATCAGTGGGGGGGCACATGGAAAGAATGCTCTAATATTTAAACAGAAAAAGACAAGTTCTGGGATCTTGTTATGAGGGGAAACACTATCAAATGCCCTGAATTCCACATGTAATTGATGCTATGTGGCTGAACTTGGCTGTTTGAGACTGCTTTCCATGGCTGTTTCTAAGCTAGTGTGCATTTTGAATCCTTAAGAGTTAAATGGTATAACATGAACTCAAGGTCCAGCTTGGATATGCCTGGATCTGCTTGTTTACTTTGGGATTATTTATAGTCTTATGTAGTTGGGCAATGGTAAAAACATACTTAACTAAACACAGCATTGGCTAAAACAGTTATTTGTGTGGGATATTTGGTTTATAACCCTCTAAACACATTAAAAGGTTGCTACAGGGTACCCTACTGTATTAATAGCAGCAGAGCAATCTTTCCAATGAAGAGAAAAGAATAGTTTCAACCAAATAAGGGCATGCCTTCTGCAAACAAAACACACAGTCTCTCAGTTCTCAACCCCAGAAGCCAGGCTTTAAATATCTAGGTCCTCTCACTGCGGCTGTGAGAGACGATCGATCGACTTTTTTTCCATCCTTGATGGTCTCAGATGAAAAACTGAGAGGCAGAGCCTCCACTGAATCAGTTATGGGACGTGGAGGTGTAGGGGGCAAATTGCTGATGAGCCTCTCCATCTCAACTCAGCTTTGACAGGTCCAAAAAAATTTACTTTTCATGGGGTTTTACTCCACCAAGCCAGACTCTTAAATCCAGATTATGAATACAGTTTCAAGGTAGTACATGGTTACTACATTTGTGTTTAATTCTAAAGTACCCAGGGAAAACACACACACACACGCACACACACACACAAAGCAAGCCCATCGCATTCTCTAACCCCACTCCAGTTTTTACCCCATACCTTCTGGAGCAATTGCACTGAAAGACAGTGGGAAATAACCCGTCTTTGGATTTCAGCAAGTCGTGCGCAGTGCTTCTTCTGCAATTTGCTACTACTGTTAACCTTTGGCAGTGACCTCGGTCACTTGAAAGCTGCCCAGCAATTTGTGGAGTTGAACCAATCCTTTTCTTTGTGTCTGCTGCAGTTCAAATAATTTCCTCTGGCCCTTGTTCTTGCCAAGGACGACGTTTCTCACTGACGGATCCAGTTTCAAACCTGTCTCTCCATCATGTGAGCTAGGTGAAAAGTGTTTCATATTCACATTCCTTTATATTTCCCCACTACGTTCACTCAGGCATACAGTATGTCCACATTGTGTACTGGATAAATATAGACATCACTCTAAATATTAGGTTTAACACATTACATATAATGTCATTGTCACAACATAACACCCAGATGAGTCAACAAGTGTCCAGGCAACTGAAATCCTTACAGAACACTTAGGGCTTCTTATGTCCTTCAAAATCATAATAACCATCTTTGCAACAAAAGGTTATAACTATCAAAGGGAGCGACTCAAAGGCCAGTAGTAGCTAATACTCCTACCCAAATCAAACTTAGCATGTTCTCAGACTGCTGCCAGTAAATCACAGTATACCACTAAAACTCTGGTGTGGTTGTTTAATGACGTTTACAAGTCACAGTGAGGTGAGATAGGACTTAAAATTCCTCAAATTAAAAAGCAAACAGATATATAGTAACTAGAACTAGTACTAGAGATCGACGAACAAATTGGCACATGACGATGTGCAAAGTGAAATATTGGGATGAATTAGCAGAGGTTGTCTAGTGGCAGTAAATGTACAGTGTAGGTTACAGTTTGCCCATGAATAAATGCTGCAGCTCCTCAATGTCCAAGACATCTCCATGTCTTGCTTTCCAGCTGCTGGGTAAAAGTGAAGGTGGTTAGCCCCGAGGTTAGCATTTTCTTCAGCCCTGGAGGAAAACAAAGTCTTCCCTGTGCTTCCCAACCATGCTTTTATTGCACTGTCAATAACAAGATTTTACTCACAATGTTACGATGGTAGAGGGCTCAGTGGACGATGGCATCGTTCATTGGCCAAACCCTAACTAGTACAACTCTCTCTAATAAAACTAATATACAATATACAAGTCTATTGTGATTGAATTAATGGTATAATAACAGGGAGGTCAGAAGGCACGGTCAAGTACAAAAATACTAGTTCTTGGGTACTTACACTTCTGACAACAAACAGCACGACAGCAAGGTGTGACGTTGCAAGAAACAGATCTGAGGACAGTGTGAGGTCTGAAGACAACATGTGTTGATGTTGCCTAAGTCTTAGGCTGTTTATACTGGAGGTAGATGTGAGGAAGTGTGGAACCCAGAAGAGCAAAGGCACCACAATCAACATCAAATGCAGCTACACTTAAGCTGTAGTGGGGATATAGCTGTGACCTTTGTAAGAAAGTCTCCTCAGAGAGGAGTCATGGACTGCATGGTATGCAGCAAAAGGGGCATCACGATTCCTCAAGCCCACAAAGTCAGGTCCATCCCACTGTTTTAAGCTGTGTTTGGATATCGGCCTCAAAGCCTGGCCCCTTAGAAGGGGCCTCTCAATATTAAAAAAAGAGCAGTGAAAGCCCCTCACTAGCTCACAGGTCTTTGTGGACACACACTGGCTGAATGGACAAAATAGACTCTCAATATTCACATTTGCTCTGTGCAAGACATCCCAAAACCAAGTAGAAGCCCTAGCAGAAACAACAGAGTATTGTGCTCATGGTACTGCCTCTTCTTCAAACAGCCTAGTCATCAAAAGTCCTCAACAAACTTCAAAATCCCCCAAGCAACGACCTTATCAGTGTATTTGGGCAATAACATGCAGCATTAAGGACACTTCCCCACTGCTAGCATTTTAAATCAGGCATGTGTCAGCTCCATGACCTTCACATGGGTTGTCCGTTACCTTGGCTCAAGGCAACAATAAAAAGGACCAGTTTATGGTACAATATAGAGACGGTTTCCATTCACAGAAGAGAAATTGGAAACCACAGTGGTTAAGGGGTCCCTCAGATTATCAACATGTATGTTTTTCCAGGTCATTCCCGACTTGATAGAGTTCAAATCAATACAGGCTGTGAGTAAGAAAAGATTCTCACCTGCACAATGCTGATGTGACATGTGGTTAATGGGGCCATCTAGCTATACCACAGTCATCTGAGAAGACACCTATATATAGAACGGCAAGAGGATTGTTTGACAGAATTGCCTCTAGGAGGGAAGCATTTCACATACATTGGCGGTTGGTGAGTTAGAACCTGCTTTGTCATCTGTTCGGTGGCAAACAATAGAGAGTGCGCCCTTAAGCTCAGATCAACTTTACCAGTCTTCCAGGACTGCAGCAAACAGCTATTTTCCAGATGCATTCATCTCTTGCCTGTTGAAATGCCCTGACAGATCTCTTCATCAACTGATTCTACATGAATGATCACTCTCAGATTTCCACACTGTTGTCATAGCAACATGGAAATTCTCACCATGGGCTGACCTTCAACTTGTTTTAATAAACACTTCCTCGAAATGATCAGATATTTTAAATCCACCTGTGAACTCCATAATTATCTCTTCTTTTGTTGTCCATTCTCTGCAGGAAACAGGCCTGGCCTGAACGGTGAGTTCAAGTGGTCCATAAACAATGGGAAGTTAGCTAACAAACCCTTGAAGGGGGAAGTGTAGGGAGTAGGTACGAAGGACAGCACAGTCTCAGTGTCGGCCATTGTAAGCAAAGGTTGTTATTCACACTAACACGAGCGGAAGGGAAACAACAAAAGAACGGACATCTTTTTGTAACTAGTCTCCTGGTTTGACTCAAGTGTTTCCTGCACAGAAGTCCACCTTAGAACCTATGAGAAGCCTTCATCTTATAATGAGCAAAAAAAGGAAATCTCTTGGAACACCAATAGCTAACCTTAAAAGAGTAAAGATGGTGTTTAACTTCTTAGTATAATACTACAACCAGGTTGTATCTAGTTGACAGGCCAGCAGCTAAAAACCCAGCAACAGATCATACAGGTATGTCTACTTACTGAACATTTCAATAAAATCTTATTCTGTTGGTCTTGTTGCAAAATACATAAATACCTAGCAACAGAACTGTAACTTAAAATACTGAGGTAACTTCATTAGTAGGGCTGCAACGGACGTTAAAGTAATAAAAAAAAAATGGACTACCACAAAAAACATACACATGAATGCTTTACATATGCCAAATATGTATTTTAAATAAAGTTCCCAAAAAGATGTATATTTTTATTTAAAGGCACCAGAGCTCTCACAAATCTTTTTTTTTTTTTTTTTAAATAAAGAAAAATACAAATCACCGAAAATGTTGGATTTGTTTGAACGTTAGAACTTGTTCTCTACACTACACTCACAGATGCGCACACACACACACACACTCTCTCTCTCTCATTCCCTGTCGCTTTTGCATATCTTGCCATTAACAAACTTTTTCGATGTATTTAGTGTGAAATGCTCCCACACCTTGGATGACTTGGGTCGTACGGATTTCTCTGCCTCCGCCGTGCGCTTCAGAACAGCGTCTCTCCTCCGCTCTGCTTCACAGTCAACCGCGCTTTTTTATACTCAAACATCTCCGCGTCTTCTTGAGGGGTGTAATAGTCGCGTGACACAACGAATCGATAATGAAATTCGTTGCCAGCTCTTTTATTAATCAAATTTGATCGATTCATTGTTGCAGCCCTATTCATTAGAACTACAAACACACTACAACAAAAGGTGTAGCATGGACTTCGAAAGGACAATGAACTGAGGGGCAGGAACTGCGGCTCAGGAACATGGTTCCTGCAGTAGAAATGCAGGTAGAGTTCCTGAAAAGGTTCTCAGGTTCCTAAAAAAAAGTTTCTGCAAGTGAAAAGAGCCATTACACACCAAGAGAGGTGGTGGCTTTACTGGTCTCTTCTACAAGAGCTTTCTGTAAGAATATATAGGAGAAGGATACTATCATTAGCGTTGTGCTCTGGGTAAAATAATAGCATAACTTTACAACAGGCATAACATGTGGAGGTATTCGTAAACATGACCATGTAGCTAGCTCATCTGAGAGAATATAAGAAATTTCAGGGGGAATTCTTCAAAACTAAATGGTAGACAGCATTATAATGAAGTACTGTGGTGCTGCAGCGATTCCCTGGTCTACCAGTCTTGTTCTCCAGATGTAAGAAAAACATGTTTGTTTGGTACAGACCCCAAAAAATGTCACATCGTGCTTTTAATAGTTTTTTCAGTGAAAATGAAAATTGTGATTCCCACTAATCGTGAAACATATTGCAAATGTAATATCTGTCAAAATAACCACAAGGATGTTTTTTGACCATCTTGTGCAGCCCTACAAAATGATGGGGGGAAAAAAAGGCTGATATTCACTTTATGACCTCTGTGATTATTTACCAGGAGCTGGTGGGAAACTATATTGTCCCAACACAGACACAGGGCAGATTCAAAGTTCTAGCTTGGGGCAAAGCCAGCTAGTTTCTTATTGAGGAGGACTAGCCACATGGCTCAGCATGAAATTAAAAAGGATAACAAGTCTGATCTACTCATTAGACTGCCATGGGAAAAGCACAGTCATTTTGGAGAGACTGATTCACCCTATGAGGCCACTTGTCCTTGATCTTTTCTAAAATGACTGATGAATAAATCCAGACACAGGTCTACATGCTGGCTCAGCACTGAAAACCTTTTTTTGCCAGCAGTGTTGCTCTAGAAGTGTCAGGGCATGTTTTAGAGGGCATTCATTGCTCTAAATGTACTGTTACACCCCAGGCTCTGGAACCTGACTAAACCTGAAACGAAAAGGTTGGAATAAGACAAGGCATTGCACATCCTCACCAAATAAATACCACATTCCCTGCTACACACAGATTAAAATCAAAACAAGGCTTACCATAGACTTACATATAACCTACATTAATTTAGCTTGACAGATCAGAGTATAACTTGGATTTATGAGTTAATGTGTGCAGCGGGGCTGCCTTCTAAGTTTTCACGAACAGGTTTCTCCGCTCTGAACCTCTCCTTTTCTGTCACATTTATTTGAAGTCTTTCCACAACAATTGCACATTCCTTACATCACACCAACAGCCACCCCTCTTCTGTCATCATCATCAGCCAGCAACAGATTTAACTGCACGCTGAGTAACAACAATCATCTCATCAGAGTTATAGTCATTAACTCCTGCTATCACTGCTGATTAGACTTTATCACTCTATTACTGATTTTCCATAGCAATCAAGTGTTAATGAACATCTGGAGTAAAACTAAATTAAGCTGGACCATTGTTGCCTACACCTAGTTTGACATTTGCCTCCCGGGAAGCCTGGTATTTGATTAAGGGTAAAACATTAACAAGTAGTGTTTAAAGTCTACAGGAAGTTCCAGCAAACTCTGCGAGAGATTCTCCTCATGCTAAGATTCGTCGGTCAGAGGGTCACATATTCAGCATTTTAGCAAAAGACATTTTTTTTAGAATTATAGGATTCCAGCAATATATGGTATACTTGGTAGACTTGAATCCACTGACTTTTAATGAAACACTATGCCTAGTAAGCCAGGATTTCAGCCAGTGCACATTCAACAGGGCTTCAGACCACTTTGCAGATAAGATGCCATAACCAGTGCAGGTTTATTCTTAGCCCATCTCTCTTTAAGTATACTAAGTGAACTACATCTCTTTTAGTGTATTAAAAAAAATCTGTTCATGTAATTTAAACAGCAAAGGAAGAAATGTGTGCTTATTGGTTTGTATTTCATAACTGCATAGCGGAGGACAGCTAGCCTTGCACTTCAATGTACACACAGGTACAGTTGTGACGTGAGCTTCTATTCAGTCTTTTACAGACAGTTATAGACACAAGCTAACATATCTGACTCTGAGATAAACCAACAAATCCAAATAAGATTTGTTTCACCAATTCATTGTTCTGACAGGGATACATCAAATTGGGCACAAGAGTCTTACACCCAGTTCAAATGTCCGCCCTTTAGGATTCACAGACTTTGATGCGCTGTCTCACTGTGAAACTGTAAAGTGCTTTAGGGCTTTGCTAAAAGGGAGGAGCCCACAATGCATTAGTGTTGTGGTGTTAAAATGCTGATGATAGTGTAATTTCAGCATGAAAAATAAGAAAAAAATAAACACATTAACAAATGACATGACTTACTTATGATGTAATATATGAGCCTCACACGCTATGTGACAGAGATGCCTCTGTCCAGGTATGTGATTTCACAAAGTGCTGTCCCATTCAAACAGCAATTGGAAACCTTTACGCTCTCCTGCATTCACGTTTTTACTGATCATACAAGACACGTGAATTAAAGCTTGTGAGGGTCCAGTGCTGTGGGTGAACATTTCAATGGCTAATGGCTGTTCAGCTTATCAAATCTACCTGGGTAGTTTATTTTCCTCTCGTTGTGAAGGAAAAGAGTCTTTAGTGTAACTGCTAGAGCTGCATTAGCCATCAAAGCTAAAATAATCATGATGCAGTAGAAAGAACTAGAGCTGAAGAGATTCCTCGAGTAACTCGTTTTACTAAAATTAATCGATTTAAAATCAATTGCACTGAAGATTTGTTTAATCCATATAACTATATACAGCGCACTGTGTTTCGCACAGATGACAGTTATGCTGTGTGTGATCAGAGACGGCTCAGTGTTTTTGGTGTGATTTGACAGTGCTGATTACAAAGAGGAGGAAGAGAGAGAAAATAGCGAGGGGCTCAGAGAAGAGACAGACCAGAGAAAGCGACAGAAAGTGTCCATGAAAACTCTGTATAGCGTTTCTACGGCAAAACTGAACTAGCCTACCACAATAGCACAATGTCTATGCATCAGCATCTCAGCAGAAAGCATAACGTTACAGTCTAGGCATCCAGGCCACAGCGCAGACCCGACACAAGGTATATGAAGGCTAGTAAATATTGTAGGCTACGTTACTAATGGCTATATGTAATAGTAAATCAATGTGGTGGCTAGTTATGATGTCACTAAGTCAGCTAGGTTTTGTTCAAGATAAAAACCACAGAAAATAAATATCTGCAGTCAATTTGTGAAAGCCTGAGCTGCATTCATGTTATTATTATGATAGTCAGAGTTCCTGTCCACTCATTTATGCCTCCTACAAATGCCACAAAGAGCTGTAGTTAAGTTTCAATCTAAGTATATAACTTTTTTTTTTTTTTTTAAATCAAAAAAGGTGTTTGCTTTTGCATTTCAGAATTTTTTTTCTTTAAAACCCAGAATGCAATATGGGACTTGCACTAACTGGGTTTAGTTTTGACATATCATATTATTGTATGCAATTTAAGCAATACAAATGTAGATTTTTCTAAAAAAGGAAACCAATTAGCTTTTCATTTTAAGAGATCTGTCTTATTTTCTCTTTTGCATACTTACTATTACTATTGCAAAAGTATTTCTTATCCGATTACTCAATTATTCGATGGAATAATTGGTAGAATACTCAATTATTAAAATAATTGATAGCTGCAGCCCTTGAAAGAACATTAATTCGACTTTATGATTTTGCCATTGTCAACAAAATTAATCACAAAATGAATTATTTGTAAGTACCTTGTCACAAATACTGCATTTCACACTTTGGTATGTCTGAGGCACTCTGCATCTCTCTCAGTCCCGCTCTGGGGCTTTCAAAAAGACGTGACAGAAATGTAAATCAGTAACAGCTGTTACAAAGAAACACTTCCAACCACACACGTGCGTTACATACACACATGCAAGAAAGCGTGAGCGCATGTATGCATGTGCAGACCTTGAAAACACACAAACTTGCTCACCTTGACTCACACTACAGAATATACTGACGTTTTGTTATGATAAATCAATTATTGGTGTGTAATTCAGCAGAACGCCTCATACTAGGATACTAGCCAACACCATCACTGTCATACATAGGCAACTCAATATGCATGGCTGTCATTCTGTAACTTAACAGCTGACCTGAGGGGGAATGGGGCCCACTTAAATGGTAAGGCATACATTCTGATACAGAAATTGTCATGAGCCTTTAACAAACGTGAGTTAATTCAATTACACATTGCCACTACACCAGCAGGCTTGTGTATGATTCTTCATCCCATCACTGAGAAAGCAACATGAATTCTTTGCCTGATGGTAAATATCTAGGCATTTCAGAACTTAGGGACTTATATATGATGTCCATGGCATAAGTCTTCTTTTAGAAGAACAATAAAAGGGTAAATAGAAAAATTTATATTACCATACTTTTGCAGTGTTAGGATTTTATGATCACTCGACAGCATGATATAAAACACAAAACAACCACTTGTTCCTTTGTTCATGTTCCAGGAGCTCAGGGGGTAACTGCGCCTGCAATTACACCGGTATTTCACAACATGCCCTAAATCCACCTCAATGATTTGACATGTAAAATTGTCTTGGCCATGATCTATAAATCCACTTATAATACACATTATGAAGATCACTTACATATACATAGCATAGGATATTGCTTCCTTGACAGAGTTTCCATGATAAGCAGATAGATAATAGTACTTTAGCTTTTGAATTCAAGCTAAAATCCCATTTTCATTCATTTGAACCATACCATATAAGTTAGGTGTGTTAGCACCCTAAGAGGACATTATATTGATGCTTATATTGGTGGTTAGGTTTGGTTTGTGGTATCAAGTGTCCCGGAATTCCAAATCCACAGAATCCCACACCACAACATTCAGGATTCATTCAAAAACAACCTTGGTTAAACAGTATGCTGACAGCAGCGGTCCTGAAACCAACTAATTCTAAAACTCTGGCTTTCCTATTGGAACCATGTGCTTCTGCTAGGAGTAGCCCCTTTCAAAAGTACAAAATCATCATCATCGACAACAACTCAGTATGGGCTGTCTGTCAGGTCACTGGCTCTAATAACTTTCCCTCCTCAGCCATAACAATGTGACTCTGGTGCCAGCATCTGTTACTGGCCAACTGGCTGGGGACCATGGGAACCAGGCTCTGCAGAGACTGGGAGGCAGACTCTTGTGGCACTTTCAATAAGATGAGTGCTCTGTGGTGCAAACATCTCATAACCCTGCAGTTGGTAGGCAATTGGGGTAGCGCTAGCTTGGGCATAGAGGCATGCAAATCCACTGTAATGGTTCCATAATCAGCATAAAATTGCCTGAAATTCTGTTAGAAGGTTAATACTGACTATCTCCAGGTTAACTGGTAGTGAGCGTCCTTGTCAGCAGTAAAGCCTGTTCCACCTGTTGAGTTTGAAATGGAAAATCCACACTGCACTGGAACTGCCCTTTAAGCTAGATTGAGACAAGTAAATCGACACAGGAAATAGCTAATGTTGTGGCAGGTTCTTCCAAGGTAGAGCGCAAAGAGGTTCTGAAGAAACCATAACACTTGTTCAGAGGGCACAGTGAATCGATGACTTCATGTGCTCCCAATGATCAAAGCTGAATCCTGACATTTACAAGCAATTTCTAAGAAGGGGAAAACAGAGCTTTGATTTTCAAAGCACCTGGCTGAATTACAAGGGGATTCCTCCACTGAAAATATGCTGAAAACAGCAAAAGTCTAGTACAGCCAGTGGTCAAACTTCAATGACTCAATCTTTGTGGGCGGACAAGATTACAGTCCTTTAGCCTTAAGCCTACTACTATATCTGGGTTGGGTTCGGGTTTGAAAACCACTGCATCCAATCACAAAATGCAGACTAACATTAGCATCAAACAAGACCACACAGTTATAAGACGAGTAATGAACCTTTTCGTAAAACATCTGCATCCTAGTGAACAGGATGTTACTCCACAAGAAGTATGACCCATCTTCAAAGGTTCTTGGATGTCTGTTCATCTTTAGAGAGGTGAACACACACAGCAACATGCCATTTAGGCTGTTCTGCAGTGATATGTTGTAACAGACTTCTCATTATCAAAAACAAATGCCAGTCCCAATTTCCCAGAACCAAGGGAGATATCTTCAAATTGCTTGTTTTGTCCAACCAACAGTCTAAAACCCAAAGATATTATATATAAAAGTAAGAAAATTAGAAAAATACTCAAATTTCAGGTTCTGAAACCAGCGACATTGGCATTCTGCTTTATATAACTGACTTAAATGATTCATTGATTATGAAAATGTATCGACTATTACGCCCTTTGAGGCAAATGTGATTTGTGATACTGGGCTATATAAATAAAATTGAATTGAATATTAATTTTACTGTAAATTGAATATCTTTTGGATAAAACCACCTTTGGCTCTGGCAAATTGGGACCGGCATTTTTAACTATTTTCTGACATTTTAGAGATTTTTAAAAATGAGCAGCAATAATATGACCAATAATACTTTACCACTAGTATGTCTGGAGTTATTTGCTACTTTTCAAATCAACTTTACTCATTATCATAACTGTTGCCAACTAAGCTAATCGGTTAATCGACTAACCGCTGTGGCTCTAACGTTAAACTCTTCAGTGACCAACTATAGTGGCAAGAGCATTTGAGGTTTTTAATGCCAAGGCAACGTGCACGAAAAATAAAAGTTAAAAAAAAAAAAAACTACAGGTCCTCTTTATTGATCAACAGTTTCAGTGCGACGTGTGTGCCCCGCGCGCTCCAGTTCACAGCGAACCAAACGGAAACGTTACCTGCAGGAAACGTTTGACGTAACCCAGCTAACCTAGCGACTGAGCCTCATGTCCAGCTCGCCTGCTTGAGTAACGGTAACATTCAGCCTAAGTATGTTAAGTACAGACACGGAACACAACGCAGAGGCGAAATACGCGTAAATAACTTGACAAGAAAAACACACCGCTGTCATTCCCGTCGGTTTTGACGGCTGCTCAATGGGCATGTCCCGACATTGCTCCCAACAAACTGCCACTAAAACTCAGACTGAAACAACTTATCCCTACTTTTCTCAACCGGCGAACCGACACCTCCCCTGTAACTACGTCGACACGGCCAGCTTGTGGATAAGTCTTACCTGGTAAATGTCATGGATATGAAAGTACCAAAAAGAAGTTTCCCCAGTCTTCCCGCGTATCTCCACACGAACTCAGACCCTCAATTGATCAGCCAAGGTAGGCTGCGGGGCTGCGCCTGCTCCTCCCCGCATGAGGTCATCTGTAAGGGAGGCACATTAGCAGAGGGCAGGGAACCAAGACAAACGACCCCTCCTTCCTCTTCCTCCTCCTCGTTTTCTCTTCTTCCTCATTGCTCTGTGCACGCCTCATGGACCCGACAGGATGCTAGCGATGCAAGATCCATGTATTAGGAACACTGTGGGCTATATGCTTGCAGTTTAATAAGGGGGCAAATCAGGGGTTTGGTGCAGCTTTGTCCCTGTTTTCCCTGTAGTAAATACCAGATTACAGTTGCCTTTTTCTGGGAAACTTCCTAGGAAATTAAGCTTCCTGTCAGAGTAAAGGTAAAACGATTAGTTGATTAAATCGATAGAAATTAATCCACAACGAGGTATAATCGTTTAAGTCACTTATCAAGCAATATTGCCAACCATTTTCTGATTCCAGCTTCTAAAATGTGAGGGTTTGCTGCTTTTATATTTGTATTTTATATCGTTGAAAAGTAAATGTTTTTGGACAAAACAAGCATTGTGAAGACGTAGTCTTGGCCTCTAAGGCACAGGCAGATAGATGAATCAATAATGAAAACAATCCTCAGCTGCAACCCTTTTGTGCCCTTTGTTAATATCCTATAGTAATTTTTACTCCATATAATAATCTTATGGCTGCCGTTATTTGCTACTCTGCAGATTAAGATTTTACACACAAGCTCATAAAACATGATGCACGAGTGTATAAAAGTAACGTGGCACCACCTGCACCGGCTACAACATTAAGACGCTGCTTTGCATCAAAGATGTATCCCCCTGAATGGGGACAGTCTTTTTATCGAGTGCTTTCACTATTATATCATTTTGCTGCCACTACTTATGTTCTTTTATGCAGCCCTAATAAAAATTTTGAATGCAAGATTTGTAATAGGGTATTTTTACACTGTGATATATTTATTTAAGTAAAGAGCAATTTTTCTACCACTGCCGCCTGATTAACACACACCTGTGACTGATTAAAATGAGGTTCACTTTAAATAGCCTATTCATGGCCACATTTAAAATGACCAGCTGTGGCAATCTTAGCAAGTACACTGTGTAACTTCCTCCTTGCTGAGTGCGTTAGAAGAGGATGGGTTGAAACATGAGTCAAAGCTTTCATGTAAATTTTGCCTAATTGATTTAGGTTTGTGTTAGTGGCTGTTAAAAGCAGGATGCCATTCAGTAGCTTTGTGTATACTGCTAAATCTGAGTGTACCCTTCTTGGTTTAATAATACATGTCAGCAGCATAATTTAAATGTTATTTCTATGGAGAGGCTAAAATGTTCTTACCATGCAGGTATACTGTATAAGGAAGTATCCTATGAACTTATAATCACTCAAAAGTGCAAATGAATGCTTAGGCTGCCGGATTGTGGTAATAAAATACATTGCAAGGCTTTCTAGGCTGTTGGACTCATCCTGGGCAGTGAAGCTCACAGCACACCTTAGTCTTTGGTGACCTCATGAGGTGACAATATTTTATGCAGCATGTTATCTGAGCAAAATGAATCTCACCAAAGACATACACACAGATGGGTTTCAAATTAAAGGAAAAACCAACATGAAGTGTCTTAGTATGGAGTCAGGCCACCTCGAGCCTCCAGAACAGCTTCAGTGCTCCTTGCCAAGTCTGTGGAACTCTATTGGAGGGACGAACACCATTCCTCCACATGATATTCCCTCATTTGTACAGTATATACCACCTTTATTTAATCAGGTAATCTCCATGAGATCAAGATCTCATTTGCAAGAGAGGCTGGAACACAGCAGATAGAAAGGAAAACAAACATACCCAGACATAACTAAATAACATATAGCATCAGAGACGGTCACAGACATCATTAAATAGATTAGAAGATGAAAGTTCATATTCTATCATTTGGTCTTATGGAGATGGTGGTGGAGAGCATTAACTTACACGTTGGTCCAAAATGGGTGTGAAACTCGGTTGAGATCTGGTGACTGTAAAGGTAGGAGTAGATAGGTAGCATTTTATTCAAGTCATTTTGATCCTCACAAAACCATTCAGTGAAGTATAATATCATAAAACCACAATTTTTTTTGGTTTGTAATTCTGTAAGATGCAATACAACAGGATAATCTTAATTATTGTACAGCAAACCTGCATACTTAAAAGTGTACTGTAGTGATGAGTACATTTTGGGACTGCAAGCCACATCTTCTCAGTCATCCCACTCCTCTGTGTGAGGCAGTGTTTTCTCAGCAGTGTGGTGGGCGTCACAGGGTCAGCGAGGCTACTCAGATGGCTGGGAATGGGCAGACACTGGCAGGAAAATGCACCATGTCTGCAAGTCAGAAGACCACCAACTGTGCCGCTCCTCAAACAGAGCTGGAGAGGTCTCTGAACTTCACACGCAGATGGTATCAAAGGCATGTGTGAACAGCATGAGCATCACAGAGAATTTAAGGTTGGCACGTTGCGTTTGCAAGGCTATCAAGTACTTTCTTGGTGAACGAACGAGCGAGCGGATAATTGCTTGTGGGCTTTCTGATGCAAACAAAAAGGTCCATGCATGAACACACGGACATAACACAAAAGAGCGAGGGCAAACACGCTTGCATGTTCACGCTCAACCTGTTTGGGGCTAAATTAAAAGTATATGCCCGCTGTATTTCTGAAAGTAAGGTGGGGGGATAGACATTTTGAGAGAAATAGTTAATATTGGCTTAACAAAAGACAATTTTATTTAATAAGAGGGCTAAAAACTTAAAGTTGTCATGGTTTTTCAAACCACTCACTGGCCTGACTTACTGGGACACTGGAATACAACCGCGACATCGTTAATGTGATTAGAAACACCTCTGATTTCCTATTGTGACAAGTCAAAATGTCTGCTGTGAAAAACATTAAAATTATTGGGGAGACATAGACATGTGGCATAGTGCGTCGCTTTTATATTGTATATCTTCGGGTAAATTAAATAACAGACTTGACTTTTTAGCTGAAATGTTCTCTCGTTGATGCTACATCTTGTTGGAGTAACTTGCCCTCAGGGAAAATTCAAGCAGGTTCGGTGGGTTTTGTTGACTGACGAGACCTAGCTGGCCTTTACAGGAAGTTCCCACAGAATTCTTCCATTCAGACCATTTAACCATGAGTCACTGCCTGAACATACACGGATCAGTCAAAGAAACCGTCAATTGAAGAGTGATCCTAAAAATAGTTCCTTTGGCAACCCCTACTTTTTAAAACCCATACCGTAGACAGGCTTTAGTCATTAGAGCCTTTTATGCCAGTTGTTTCAATGCACAGGGGGGTCATTAAAGGGAATATGTGCTTGAAAAAGTAGAGACGTTTGACTTGTGAAGTACACAAAGATTTTCTGACTTTGTGTAACAGTGGTTTGCTGCCCCCTAGTGGTCATTTTATCTTACTGCAAAATAAAGAATAAGATCCACAGTCCAGTGATGCTGTGCAATTTCCTTTTTTATTAAACCTAATAAGTGCCAAGTAATACAGCGAAGATTTCACTAGAAACAAAAAGCAAACCGTCTCAAAAACCTCACTTTACAAACCCCAAACCTTCATTGTAAAAACATACCCAAATGCCATCTGTTTTCCCCATCAACTGGTAGCTACAGTATTTTGCTTTAGGAAACGGACATGACATGCCGATTTCTAGTATTCTCACAAACAGGCACAACCGAAACCTGAAAAAAGCTAGTTTTCCTTCTCTAAAAAGAAAATACAGAGCTTGACAAAAGCTTTCTTTCCTCAATACTGACTTCACAGACAACCTGTCAGTCCCCTCGTGCGTCTAACACTTTCATGTTTGTCTTTCACAGTTGACTTAACACGGCTCCCTTGGGGGCATTCTTAAACACATGTTCAAAACTTCCTCGGCTGCTGGATGAAAAAGGTCCGCGGTGAGTGGGGCTTCTGCACTGCCGGACACACCTTGCTGTGCTTCACGCTCACTGGCGTATCTGGATAGTCGTGGCTCAGCTGCAAACAGAGGCAGGAGTTTATTAGCCCGCAAGGCTCTGTGGCCTGAGAGGCACTAACTAAACCCGTTTGCTCAGTAGGAATGAACGTGACATGCAAAGTAAGAATTGGCTTTAAGAAGAAAATTATTTTTTTACCTTGTCAAGAGTTCCTGCCAGAAGAATACCAACTTGTTGCATCCTGTTGGAGGTGGTGAGGGACCTGCTGCAAGATCACAGGTGTCAAATACATGCTTGACATAAAAGCAAATTTCAGTAATCTACATGTTCAAAATGCTGCTGGACAGTCTTGACATCTTAAGGTTTGAAGCAACATCTATTTCTAGGTCACAGGAGTTTACACTTCACACTCATTTGTTATGCGTCGTAGATGCAGACTGTATGCCTACCTCAATTTATCAGACCTCTTGGTCTCCTTCTCTGGAGTCCCATGGGTGCCACTCTCTTCCAAGGTTTTCTTGGCTACCCGTTTACCTCCAGCCTTGACTAATGACCCAGAGAGGGGGGGGGGGGCTTTAAATGCAAGTTACCTGATAAATCAGCTTGATAAAGCAGTATGCACTGGGCAGATTTGAAAGATTACAGTATGCTGGGCTCCTCAACTCCAGCATCTTCAGCCTGAAATCCACAGTAACAAACTGAGAGACTCCAGCAATGAGGGAGTTTTCAGTGTTCTACTGCTGTTAAAAATACTACACAGATGGCAGAAGTATGGTAGCAGCAGGTCATTGCTTGGAACTAGAGTCCAAGTTGAGCAAGCGGCCTACATTTTAAACCATAGATTCAACCTGGCGTTCAGGGTCAGGGTTAAATCTGAGAGGTCGCAAGAGGATTAAAGCACTAAAAAGACAGAAACATTACTCAAAATTACATTCAGATTGTTCAGGCCTAATTTCTCAAGTATACATATAGAAGGATACAAGGACATGAAAAAAAAAAAAAAAAAAAAAAAGGCAGGTTACAAAAATCTTTGTCAAATTGCTTCTAATAACAATGGGTTTTAAACGACAGGAGGGTTTGCCAGTGAGAGCACTGTTCCTTTCAACAGCGGCCTGCTGAAGAAGAGAAGGGCATGTGGGCGTATCCGGTTTGCAAAAGCTCAGCCCGATTGATGCAATTAGCATTTAATCACAGAAACCGAGGGATCATTTCGTTTCCCACGGTACGACTGGATGTAGCAAGCTGTGCATTGCAATAGGTGTGAGAAAACCGACAAGACCATACAAAAATAGGTCAAAAGCTGAAAGAGGAGTTGATTCAACGTCTCGGGCTGCACGCGCGGTGGAAAAACAACAACGCGTTGGCTTTAATGTCGTAAACAATTGAAGCGCGCAACTCGCAGTCAGCGGCAGCGTCAGCGACCGTTTACCTGCTGGAGGGTGGCCGGCTTTCAGCACAGGGGTCTCCTTCGCTCCGGATTTGGGGAGTTGCTGCACCATTTTCAAAACTTTCCGGACAAAAGCAGAGAAGACACTAAACCCTCCTCGACGCCCACTTGGTTGTTTTTATGCTCAAACAGCGATGACGCCGTACTGCGTGGCTACAGGAAGCCTGCAGGCAGGGAAACGCCTGTTTGAATTTTTCACTGATGTTGAACTTTGACCAAGAACGTGAAAATGACATAGACTGTCTCATATTGATCATTTACTTCCAATGACTGTCTCCGAAATACGTATGCATTTGTGTCGATACATTTTATGTTTTATAGAATTACTCGTATGTCACTTATATACTTTTTAAAGGACTGCCTTATTTTGAAAATCTTGGCAAAATCATACAATATCAAATGAAGACGCACGATCATCGATCATACTGATTCGATACTGACTGCCCTGCGTTTACCATGTGTTTACTATGCGTTTCTGTATTTGAGGTACTATGTCTCCCCAGAGCTACCGTAAGACAGGAGTTGTGTTCGGGGGTTCCGCTTTCGACGTGTGAGAGGAAAATAAGAAGCCGTTGCTGCTCGTCCTCGCACTGCACTCCGTCTCCATGCAGCGTTTGTTATTTGCTTACTACACCTGCCCAGTTAGGCGAACTCAAGACCCCCGGTTACATTACGGTTCAATATTTAAGTGTCATTTAGGCATATTAAAATGAATAGAAACTAATTTACAAAAAACAAAATCTCAGTTATGTATAATAGCACATTTATTTCCTGTTACAGGAAGTAAGCATTGATATCAGTACTATAGACCTACACTGTGGTATGCTGATGGTCACAGGTGTGTCCAGTGTTTACTGAGGTATTCTTTTGTTCTTTTTTAAATTAAAAGAAAAAACTCCTCACACTTAAAAGAGTTACTCAACGTAGTAATGCTCCAAAAAGTCTTAACATTTGAGTCAGGAGGATGTCAGTCAAACACACCTGAAACACACACAGGACTGTCATGATAAGGGGCCTCAAGGCTGTCCTGCATCATTACCTGATTTCGAGGCCTTGTCTTGAAAATAATCCCCGAGGCAAAAATCTAGTTTCCAGATGTCATCATTTCTTTTTGCTAAATGCAGGCTATGTATTTAATCCAGTTGTCACACAGCAATCCTTGGACCAGGTAGTAAACTAATTGGTTTAGTAGTGTTGTTTTGGCCTGGGCTCTCCCTGAAGTTCAATGTAAGCTTCCATATTTGGCAAGAAATGATTGGAATGGACTGAACAAGCAGAGAGGAGGGATGCGGGACATGGCTATAGTGTAAATTCTTAGGGTTATATCAATCTTTACCTCAATATAGTGATCGTCCGTCTTTACATAACTGAAAAACATTTAGTGACGGCAAGCCTGACCACTACTTTATAGAGTAAATGTAATTCTCCAACACACCACACACATGGTCCACACCAACACTTTGTTTTCTCTTACCTTGATGTACTTATTCATGATGTGGGAATGTGAGCATTCACATTCTGAACAAGTGCTAAAGACAATGCTAAACAGAAGGCTTTCACGCACATTGTTAAAAGTCTGGACACTTACAAGTTTATGTGGACCCATTATTCACAAAATTGTTGACATGAAATCATTATCTCTAAATCCCTCACTGTTGATGCATTCACACGGTGTTGTTCATATTCAGCATCAATATGTTTTTGGCTCCAAGAGCAACATTTGTTTGCCCAGGTGTAAAGACAGGGTCAGTTACTGATCGTTGTTGGTAGGGATTCAGCGTTCTGCTTCAGGGCGTCTCAGCAGTGGAAAACACAGGTCTGCTGGTTTAAAGCTGGCCTCCCTCTACTCAAGTTTGTGTAAATACAATGTGTGCACAAAAAATGGCAGTAAACACAGAGTGTACAAGATATGTTTGCCCTGTACCTGTGAAAAGATGCAATTACACAATGTGTTTAAAAAACAAAACTGACCGTTTATTATTTGAGCAGGGTTGTGTTATGATGCCATCTTTGTCCGCATATTTTTTCATATATTTATATATCTATAGATTTAACATGGCACAAGTTGCTTTTTTTTTTTTTTTTTTAAACCAGTGCTGATGAGTGTAAATCACATGTTTTATTTTCTGTATTTACAATAAAATGAAAGAAATGTACAAGACTCCATGGCATTACACAGCTTACATTAAGTACAGATACAATTTGATCCCTCTGTACAATCTAACATCATTAGATTACTATTCTTGTTATTTATTTATTTTATTTTAATTTTTTTTTACAGATATGAGTTCATGATCCATTTTGGCTTCAGCACATACACATTCCCCATCTTGACATCTTACCTCAGACCCTCTCTCACATGACTCGCGCCTTTCACCATGCAATCACAGCTACAAGTTTCATAAAGAAAATAAAACTAACATCTAGACAGAACAGAACACCCGTCTCCTCATGGTAGCGTCCGGCATCGTCCCTCAACAGACACCCAGCATGATTCCATCTTCCTCGACTAAATAAAAAATACAAATAAAAAAAAACGTTCCTTGATTTCCTTCTTTGGCACACGTTCCATCTTTCCACCTGCCATTGCTCCGTTGAACTCCCTCTCCATACACACACACACACACACACACGCGTTCACTTTAAAACAGACACACTTATAAAGCCAAGTTCATGAAAAAGTTCCTCGGTTCTGGCGTGCTCCTTGCCGCTGCTGCGGGTTGAAGGAGCACTCCCACCTCACGCCCCAAAATGAGAATCAAGGTTGAAAGAGGTTCTTGATTGAAACACAGGAGCACCTCCAGACCTATACCCAGGAGTCAGGAGAGCCAGGGTACTGCTCTGCCCTGTAGGAAGGCCTCCGTGTGCTAGCGTAGAAGTCCACATAGTTGGTGGTGGATTTCAGTCCATGAGGCTGGGAGCTGTAGTCGACTGAGGGTGGGTAGGTGATAACCTCCTCCACGTACGGCTCGTCGTAGCCGTGGGGATGCTGCAAGTACATTCTGTAGGTATCATAGTTTCTCCTGCCCGTGTCTTCTGTATAATACATAGGCTGCAAGGCAAAGAGACAGGTAGGCTATGAACTGATTTGCACTGAAATATGATCAAGAGACAACAGTGGGTTTTTGATACTCTTTATGGTCTGCATTTTTTTCAGCAATTCAATACATTTACTTTATGTAATTAGCTCTCTAAATGGTAGTTTTTAATGTTAGTGGTGGAGTCTACGAGATTCAAATTGCCTTCACACGCACAGGAAATTCACAGGAAAGGATCCATGTATGTAATCTAATGTAACTGCCTTTAATTTCATCACACTGATGTAACCCTTAAAGTTATGTGTTCACTCTCTTTACACCGCTTCAGAGCTGCATTAACTTAATGCTAATACAAACTGAATATTTTCCACTGATGCTGCCTCATATTAAACGTCTTCGACTGACAAAACCCCGGCGGGCTTTTATTGTGAAGCAGTCGCAGGAAACTGCATTCGTCACCAAAGTTAGCACTGACAGAGCAGTGGGATGAGGAGTTGCAAGCAACTGGCTGCACACCTCCAACTCCTCACCACGGTAACACATTTTCTCTGGGACCAGAACTGTAGTCTCAAACAGTACTTGCTGTTATCATCAGATGATACTTATGTGCATTTATACATGTATGAATTTAATTACAGGAATGTGAGTTCTAATGGATTCTTTTTTTTTCCTTTGTTACAATTTTTACTATATGCTACTTTTACTTAAAGGACTGGGAAATACGCTTATTCGCTTCTTTGACGGGAGTTAGACAAGAAGATTGATACCACTCCCCTTTTTGTCTGTTAAATATAAGGCTACAGCCAGCAGCACGTTAGCTTAGCTTAGCATAAAGACTGGAGAAAGGGGGAAACGGCTAGTCCGGCTCTGTCTAACGGTAACAAGTCGGCCAACCAGCACCTCTTAAGCTCACTAGTTAACATGTAACATCTGGTTTGTTTAATCCGTACAAATACCGAAATGTAAAATCGTCACGCTGTGGTTTTACGTGTGTGCCACACTATCTCTTTGCCAAACACAGCAACTTTCTGGAGTCTCTGCCAGTTCTTCTCATCTAACTCTTAACAAAAAAGCGAAATATTATATTTTCCAAAATGCCAAAGTATTCTTTCAATTAAAGGATCCGAATACTTCTTCCAACAGTGTCAAGAACACAAAGAAAGCATGAAAAACACCTCAAACCAATCTTCCACTTGTTGGTAATAAAATGAAACAACATGTTTTATAACATCTCAGCAGTTTCAGCAAAATGCACTCTTGTCTGGCTTTTTCAGCCAGTAAGCGAATCAATCACCTCCTAGCCCACACGCCTCTGGCCACTAATGCACCAGAAAACTGCTTCAACGTAAATGGTAGAAATCTGGAAGATAGATGGAATTGTGTTTGTCTGAAATAAGTGAGGTAATGACTGTCCACACACATAAACTGCTCTAAATGTGATGGGATGAAGGACACAAGAGAACTCTCTCTTTGTCTCCCTCTTACTGTGCCCATACATGGATGCGTCCAACAGTGACAGGTGCCTGAGATGCACCCAGACCATCCCAATCCCAGCAGTCACATTCACTCTCGCTCAGACAATAGCTGATGTGCTGGGTAATTCCCAGCGTCGCCATTTATCCGCAGCGGAATATGTGTCCGTCTCTTTGTATTAGTCAAGAGAGGTGGAAGAGCTGGTATTCCTTGCCAGGTTTATACAGCGCGGTGGAGGGATCTCAAACAAGGTCCTTGTACCGATACTATCAAACGCTTCCTAGAAGAAAACATTGGTTTTCTAGGGTTGGATCACATCACATAACGTTTGCTTTCTTCTGGACGATGACTCCAAGTAGGCCTGAAACGATTAGTCGATCGTCAAAATATGAATCGATGAGAAGTTCATAAAGCAAAATGTTAAACATTTTCTTGTTTGCGCTGCTTTTCTGCCTTGTAAATCACTGTAAATTGAATATCTTTCAGACAGGTATTCAGACAAAACAAAGCATTTGAAGACATCACCCTATGGGCATTTTTCACTATTTTCTGACATGTCATTGACTAAATTGTTAACCAAAACATAATTAGTTTAAACGATAATGAACATAATCATTCGTTGCAGTCCTAGTGCAAACCTTTACTTGGCTGACTCCATTTTGTTGTTGTTGTTTTTGATCCATTTAAACCTCTAAGTATCTCTCCACCAACACCTGAAGCATAGTGACAAATGATATTGATAACTAAAAACTGTAATAATTGTATAAAATATTATGCACAAATGTAAGTCGCTTTGGATAAAAGCGTCTGCTAAATGACTAAATGTAAATGTAAATGTAAATAAACCAAACTAAAAGAGAAATACAGATTTTATTTTTGTGGAAATAATGCCATTGGCTACCACAGCAGGGCTGAGTCAGAGCAGACCACGAGCAGATAAGAATGCAGAGCTTGTGAAGTAAAACCAAACATTTATGCGGAATGATTGTGTTCACCTGTGTTCTTCTGGGCTCCTCTCTTGTGGGTGATGAGTAGTAATATGGTGAAGGCTTTCCGGACCCTGGAAAAAAAAAAAAGTATAAAAATATAAAGAGCAATTCTGTGGGACTTGCTGCAAATACACTGAAGTGAAAAAGAATGCACATCCGCACAGGGAAAATGTCTGTATTTAGATTAAAGATTAAGAAGTGCTGGGGAGAGAAATAACACCAAATAATGGAAGTTGGCCACTGCTGTTCTGTTGTACACATAGCCCATGGGATGGATATTTTAGTTGGCACTTCATCCAACTGGTGGAATCCTGAAACTCAATTTCCACTTCACTATGTTACGCATGCACTGTTGAGGCTGCGGCTCATTCTGTTTACTCTGCCCTCCCCCTGCATCCGCCAACCAGCGTAGGCTGGTGAGAGCTCTCGTCTGGCTGTAGTATGTCTGGGTACCCACTCACTGCCCCTGTCTGCATGCTGCGACTTGGTCCTGCTAACAATGGCACCATTGTAGAGTGTCCACCAGTGGCTGGCCAGTTCACTCTACTGCTGTGCAGAACATCTCCAGCACAAAAACAGCTCTGAATTCAACTGACTGACTCGGGGGCGGCAGGCTTTGGTGGAGATGATACGAGAGAACTGTCTTGGCAGGGAGACGAGACTGGCCATGGAATCTGCCCGGAGCGTTATGAGGGATAAAACTGATAATGCCCAGCACAGAGAAGACCGGAGGGTAGCCTATGATTACAGTCTGGTGCAGATAGTGGATACGGTTTGCATAAGATTTTAAAGACAGCTAATTTGCAAGCTGTATGCACTTTCAATAGCTTTCAGATGCGTGCATTGTTTGAGTACCTGTATACTGGTTTTTATGGATACTGTTGTCCCCTTGGTAATTATAAAATTGCATAGTTGACTGTGCTCTCTGATAATCTCTGATAGTGTCTCTATGCTCTTTGATGCCCAGCATGGCAGGAGACGACGTGGCACTGGCAGCTGCGAGGAGAAAAACACATTTTAACATTACATTCCAGAGGTTTTCCTGTTTCACTGGCGGTGTCTATTTTCATCTGGCAGGGTCTGTAGCAAACCAGAGCCTACCAGGGTGGTTGACTGGGGACATCTGGATGGTACTCGTGGGGAGGGTGGGCTGGGACTTGAACCTGTCCCGTTCAAGGGTTGACACTGGAGTGAGGAAATGGTTTTGGTTCCATCCGTCCTGTTAGGAAGAACAGACGGGAAAGTTTGAAAGTTTAAAGAACTAGAACAGTGCTGGATATTGTGAAACTCTTGTTGGCATCTTTAAAAAAAAAAAAAAGCACTCTCAGAGGGAATATTTGAAAAAAATCCTTTGCTGTTTTACATTCTTACCCTTTAGCATTTACAACACATGTCTTTCTTTTCAGTTAAAATACAAACATGGTGTACACATGTAACAGTATTACTTATACAAAGAAATGTTTTAAACGTTTTTCTTACAGCTGAACTGCCTCTTCTTGCAATAAAAACGTAGGTTATCAATTTATTGTGCACAGACAAAATTAGACTGGTGCCAGTTTTAACGGTACGTTGTCATCAGTCCCAATGGTCTTACTTTCTTATAGATGGCACGCAGATCCCGGTACTGCCAAAGTGTGTTCAGCACCTGAGCAGCTGCTTTAACCACCTTCATAGAGTACCTGGAAAACAGACAAAAAACATAAAAATGTATTTTGAGTATTTTAACCTCACTTGAATTCACATTGTAAATATTACAGGACAGTCTGATTGAATTGAGTGTCCTCGGTGTGTTTTAACCTGGAACATTACTGAATATGTAGCACGCTAAAAATAGCTGCTGTTTCATCATTCCACATAAAAAATGCACACAAAACCACCTTCCCCGTGGCTATGGCTTCTCCTTGTCCGAGCATTTAAATATTTGGGACTGTGTGTGTGCGCTTAAATGTGAGTGTTTGTGTAAAAACCCGCCCTGCCCTATGTTCAGGGTAGCTTGTACGGCCCAGCCGCCAGCCACATATGGCTGATGATCGCTTGTGTGTTCTAGCGGTGCATTTGAGCACATGTTAGCGAGTCAGGTTAGTACCCTCACTAAAAACCTTGGGACAAATACGTGCTGCTGTAGCACACCTGTCTCCTCTGCCCTTGGTGATGTTGACCAGCTTCTCGATGCCGCCCGTGTCGGCCAAGGCCTTGGCGTTCTCCATGTTTTTGCTGCTGACCTCGTGCAGGGTGCAACAGATGGCCGCCACGGTCTCATCTGACAGCAGGGTGGTGTTTCCCCCAGGGAGACGATTGACCAGGTCCCTCATAGCGTACTTCCCTGAGAGGGAGCAGGGGACACATTATAACACATTATGACATACTGTACAGCAGGTTTGTGAGCAGAAGCTTATGCACAGAGACGAGGGGGTAGTTGCAGACATTCACTGCATTTTTATTTTTACATGTTAGATAATGTATAAGTGGATGTCTGCCACAGTGAACTAAACTACATTTTGTTCTTTCTTTCATCATGAAAGATGTATACATTTTTGCCGGAGACTGCAGTGAGGTAGGCAGTTTTCCTAAATGACATTGCGTTAGAGTCGCAAGGACGTTGGAGTGTGTGCATCCTGGTGTTAAAAAATAGATCCCCCTATCTCTCCTTCAGCAGAGCAGCCCGGCTGAAGGACCTGAATACAAGCAGCACACATTAAAACCAATAGCACCTTAAACCAACTCTGCAACTCCTCCCCCCTCTGCCTACAGGCGTCACCCCCTGCATTGCTGGAACTGCAACTCCTCATTAATTCCACAGAGAGAGCACATAAAAACATGTTTTTCTTTAAATGGGACTCTTTTGTGAAACAAAAAGGGCTGGAGTGAGATGAAGTGAAAAATAATAACTGTCGCTGAAATGGTTACAAAATGTCCCGGTTCTGTTTCAGCATTTACTTTAACAATGTCCCTGCTGTCAGTAGGTGTGTTATGCAAACACACTGTTGAGGATGTAGTGTGTCGAAAATACATTTTAATAAACAGTCAAATGTACACAGTACTGTTATGTCTTGCATTGCTCATTGTGTATCAGTACAATTCTGATACATGTTGTACCAATTTACCCACAGATTATACTAAATCTCCTTATAAATCCTATATGCTTACTTTCTTGGCAGTCAAATTATTTGCATTACACATTAGTGTATTATATTCATGTTTTATGCTGTATTTTTGCATGTAGCTAAGCCAAAGCCATTTACAGCATGGTTCATCAGTGCAACATGAGAAGGAGCTACATTTTTAACTAAAACAAAGCCAAGGTAACAATAGCATTAAGAATCTTCATATTTGTGTATCATCTTATTCAACCCATCTGAAATCCATCTCAGTCTGATGAAATGTTAATGGTTTGCCGGTGAGACCCCTGACCTATGAGCTCCTTGTTCCTGACATCCAGTGCCATGTTTCTCAGAGCAGTGGCCACCGAACACACCACCCTGTCGTTATCCATCCGCAGCAGCTCCACTAGGATGGGCAGCCCCTTCTCCTTACGCACTGCTGCACGAATGTACGCCGCAAACTGTACACACAAAAACACACACAAAGGCATTAAACCTTCAAAAGGGTCTAGACGCCACACGGGAAAATAGCTGGTCTTGCGGTGCGCGTTTTTAGCATGTGTGATTCCAAGTGTAAAACCGACGTCAGCTTTGACTGACACAGAGGCGGTGAGCTGTTAAATCCTTTTTAACCAGTTGAATAGATGCTTTGTCTCCTAGGATATCACATTTAACAGTGTATATAAAAATAAAGAGAGAATGTGTGTATTTGTTCTTTGTGAACACCGACACACACACATTGGTACAGTACCTTCCAGTTGCCGGCTGACAGGTTCTGAAGGGACCCAGCGGCGCCCTCCAGGGTGGCGGGATTCGAGCTCTCAGCCAGCAGTGTCAAGTAAGGCTTCACCACCGCAGGGTGCCATAGCATCTCTGCCCCCTTGGGAGACTTGGAGAAGCCGGGGATGGGTCCCACACCGTCCCACTGAACAAACAACCCCAGTGTTTAGTCAGGCAGAATACACGTTCTGATGCAGACTTTTTAAAATACATATTTTATTTAGCTTTTTCAAAATGTACATGTAAAACAACAACACATAAAGATGTACAGAACATGTAATGTAACTAAGGTATCGAAGTTAAAAAGGGAAAAGAAGCCTAATTAAAATTCAAACCCGAAATAGACGTTTAGATGACAGTATGTTCACAACAGCTGACAGCAACAGCTGGTTAATGGGGAATTTGACCTATTATACTGTAGCTTGATAAAATATAATTATATGATAAAGTTAGATTTAGACTTTTTTCTTTTCATAAAGACGTTTCTATACACAATGTAGCACAAACGACTGCATGGTTTTCTGTGCTTGAAAATGTCGTCAGTTTTCCCCCAAAAAATCCATTAGCATTGAAGTTCCATTATTGTTGACATAAAAGTTGAATAAATGTGGACAATCCAAACTTTTTGCTGATTTGAATACTGCTCTGAGCCTCTGTTTAAAAGCGCCACACTCACTGTGTCTTCCTGCAAGCTCTTTTTTTTCTTTTTTTTCTTCCTGCTCCAGCAGCTGGAATCCACCTCTTTACTGGGCGACTCGCTGCCCAGTAAGCCGTCGAGCTCCTGCCCGCCTATCAGTCGGGACGGTGGTATCTCCAGCTCCAGACGATATGACAGGTTCCTTAGAGTGCAAATACAGTTCTCCACAATCTGATGGCAGGCAGAAGGCGACAGGGGTTAGGGTGGGTAGTTATAGCAGCAGCTTTCTAAATCACCATGACAAAAGCTACAACACAATAAACTCTGTGCAGAAAGCTACAGTATCTACAGCCAATGTGCGGTACACAGGCCTGCTATTTGTTGAATTACAAATCAATAAGTTATGGAACCCAAGGGTCTCAGGATAGAAAGAATATTTGGACCAGAGCAAATGGTTTTATTCCACGCTTTTTGAGTTCTGCACAGGTTTTTCCCCTCACAGAATGTCAATGAGCATATACGTTTGACAAAATGAAGGGCCACGTTCCCAGGGGATGCAATCTCCACATTACAGATGAGCCCCTTGACTTTTTATGCCTTTTACACGGATCTGTAAAAGAGATCTGATTTCATTTCTACTGCTACCATAGAAAAATGTTAATATAGTGCAAACCAGGTCAATGAACTAGTCTATAGGATTCTGAGTGTCTATAGTTGCTGCTAGACGCTGTGAGAGTCATTCAGACATGGTCAATAAAATTATATAAACAGGGTTCACGTGGCAGCATATTTTCTTCCTGGCTTAGTGTTCCTTGTTCATATATCCTGGTGGGGACTTGAACCTGAATGCACACGGACCCATGGCGACATGTGTCACTGTGGGGACCTTAATTTCTTTTCTTCAACCAGTCAAGAGAGTGGTTTACAGCTTGGTTTTAGAGTACACATTACAATTAGGTTAAGGTTAGGGTTAGGCATTTAGTTGTGATGGTTAAGGGTAGGGTTAGGTTCTAGGGCAGGCATTATGTCAATGACTGTCCTCACAGGGATAGTGAAACAAACTTGTGTGCGTGTTAGTGCGTACCTTGCTGTCGAAGTCAGAGGTGTTTACACAGGCTTTGATGACATAGAGTAGTGAGTCAACCAGGCCCTCACAAATGCGCATCTGTTTTCTGGCCTCCTCGCCAGCTGAACTCAGGTTCCTTTTCAAAAACACGTCACACACACAAATACATACGTACATACACACACACACAAATAAATTAGATTTGGGGCTTTGATCAACAAACAACTGAGCATACGCAAATACACAAAATGACAGCTGTGTGTGTGTGTCCGTGTGTACAATTGAACGTTTAATGTGGGGTTTTTTTCATCGTCCCCATACACCATCCATAATGTATGAAGTGTGTGTGTGCGGTCTGACTGCAGTCATTATAGCACTTTCCTGAGTAAATAAGGACCTAGCTATGTGTGCCCGCACACACAAACAACCATATCTATGCATGTACACGTGCAAACAGACACACACACTCAGTTCACGTGGCTGTCACCAATTAAAGGCTGAACTTGCAGCACAATGTCTTCAAAGGGAGAAGCCCCAGGAGAGAAGCTGGGAATATTACATCATTGACCGTAATAGGCTATGAAATGATGATGGCTTTAAAACATAGACACGACCGGTCAAAATCCCGAATTTTGACTGAAACATGCACAGTTACCAGAGTTAATGTATTTTTTACTTTTGATGAGGTATATTAAAAGAATTACTTATAAAAATTACACACCATTCTGATACTAATAGCCATCTTCAAAGACAATATTAACATAGCTATATAGAGAGGAGCCAAAGTATGAGCTCATTCCCACTAGGTGTAATAGCATCAGTTGTCCACATTGGGGTGCTAGTGCCAAGTGTGTTCATCAGGTGGTTCACCTCAGACAGCCTGAGGTGTTCCTCAGCACCAGGGAGGAGTGGAACTTCAGCTTGTGGTCGTCGTCGAAGGTGGAGCTGCTCCATCCAGAGTGAGGGATGATCACAGTGTTGGTCAGGGTCGTTAAGGCGTCCCGAATGATTGTCATCTTGACGGCGTCACATGACGACAGGTTCCACAGCACCCCTGCGGAGACACCCGCACGCAAACACAGGCACTGAGAAACAGGCACGCAAACCTCCAGTTATGTCAGCTGTCATGTGCAGTTAGGGTAACCCAGCAGAGAAACCAACAACTTGGGCTTTTAATAGCTCAGTGTCTGTGTCCACAAATACAAACAAGCAAAGACAAACACCAACACACACACACACACAGAGAACACAAGTGAAAATATTCTTCATAAATGAAACAATGCTCTAGCATCAAGGCATCAGACATTCACATCAAATTTCATTCTGGGCAAGACATCCTCAAGGCAAAGATGATTAGCTTGAAACAGGGAAAAAAAATGAGAGAGGATGGGGCGGGGATCCATATGGAATGGGCTCAGTCGTTTGAAATGAAATATAAATAATGTAAAGGCTTTAGAAATTATGCCATCATTTCACTCATTTCAAATATACTTTTGGTAACCACTGATAATCATGCACAGTCCTGGCAGTCTTTGATGCTGCATCTGTCAAGGATTAGCCAGCATGTAGCATGTTCGTCTAATTAGATGCCTCTTGCTGCTAGGCTTAGACTAAGGCACAGGCTGACTTCTTCAGGACACCAGCAACCTTGGAGGAGGACAATGCTGCTCGAGCTGGAATCTAATGTAAAGGACACAGGGCTAAATACATGGCTAATGCTCAAAAATGCTCCTGCAACAA
Source organism: Coreoperca whiteheadi (assembly GCA_011952105.1). Lineage (NCBI taxonomy): Eukaryota > Metazoa > Chordata > Actinopteri > Centrarchiformes > Sinipercidae > Coreoperca > Coreoperca whiteheadi. The sequence goes on from CM022488.1 coordinate 15,619,196, forward strand.
AACTACAAGGTGCATGTATGTTAGCGGTCATAATGTGATTGCTTCATGACTTATGCATATTACTTGTGTCCAATTTTTCTCTACACCTTCTAACCTTGTCGTGTAAATGCAGTACATAACCAGGGCAAGCTATTACACTGAACTCTGTATGTGTGTGTATCTGTACCTCGTATACAAGGACACCTCATTGGGAGAGGTAAAAAATTATTGTTAGCTTTCCTGACTTCTTCTTTCTTAACCTCACTGTTTATTTCCGCTCAGCACGCGGCTCCCCCTCTCTTTAACTGAACCAATGGAGACTGTAATAGTCTATAATATGGCCCAGGAGCCCAATTCAGACACAATGCTGGCAAGAAGCTATATAGACAGATATGTGCCTGCCAAGCAGTGTCTCTTCCAGTCATTTCATCAGCAGACATTTCACTTATCCTTATTAACGCTACATCAAAGTGCTTTAAAACCCATAAAATCCATAAGTAAACTTTCATTATTTCATTTTTATTTTGACAAACTATCAAGACAAAGCTGAGAGTTAAGTGACACTCGAAGGTTAACATGCAGCGCGTGCTTCTTATCGGAGCTTGCCAGCTGTGTACGTGGGGCTGCATGACGAAACCCTAGCATCAGGTGGGTTAACGTCTCTGCTCTACTCAGGCAGTGGGATACATTTCAATCAAATCCTTCTGTGGCGATCGAGCTCTGCTCCTTGCGCAAGCACATTCAGGTCTGTGTTTGCCGTTCTCACTGGATACTCGGACACACAAGCACTGCCCTGAAACAGGACCACTAATGCAATGATAACACATAAGTTCTCATGCCTGCTGACCACCTTCACTGGTCCTTTTACCTCCACAATCCACTCCCTGTCTGACAAGTTCCTCCACACCCACTCTAATGTCAATTTGTAGAAACGAACATTCTCTGCAGGATTCCAGACTGGCCCTGTGGAGGAGGTGGCATGCCGGAAAAATCTACAGGCGAATTCACTGAGGTGTGACTGACAACGCTGTCAGTGGTGAACACCAGCGGCAATACCCATAAGTCATACTGACAGTCAGATGGAGCAGACCTGTGTGTGTGTGTGTGTGTGTGTGTGTGTGCGAGCGCGTGTGTGTAAACAGAGTCCTAAATCGTGTTCTCTGCTCAGTGGCATGTTCTCATGTGCCTTGGCATAGCTTTGAAACACCGACCCAAAGTAAACACTGTTGTGACACCGGGGCCAATGGTCTATCCAGAGCTAAGGAGAGAGAGGGAGTGGCTCAATACAGAGATGGAGGAATAGAAAACAATATGAAGCTGTTGCTGGTGAATGGTTGCCGTTATCTGCAACCATTCACCAGTTTCACATAAAGAAAATCAATGTCACCCCTTTATGGCAATTCTCCATGTTTTTCACCTCTACCTTCTCTTTTCTTCTGCCACAAGCAACAATGTGGGCTGGAAATGGCAGTGTAAAGCAAACCAACACTTTACAGTACCGGTCAAAACTTTTTATTAGACATACTCTCATTCACATTACGAGCGTATAAAGAGACTGCTTAAACAGATTCATAGTGGCTTGAAAATGGTAGGCTGAATTACAGATTGAGAACACTGATGAGGTATTCCCTGCGCAAAAGGTGCAAAATGTACTCACATACGCGAGTGCTCAGATTTAGGATCCCCCCCCCCCGTGCCTTTATTGGACACTTGGAGAAGAGACAGACAGGACACAAGGGGAGAGAGAGGTCTTTAACAGACAACATGGGGTGACAAAGCATTTCTTAAAGGTGCTTTGAGCCATCACAACAAACAGGTTTCCTATTTTATTCCCCCAGTATATTTCTCTGTACCTCGGCCCTGCAGTGATCATTTTGATTACATTTTGCCATAGAGACATATCAGGCCCCTGAACGCATATTGTAATAATTACAATGACTACAATACCCACTAGGGTTTGTGTGACTCTTATCAGTCCAAACACCACTCTGACAGTTTGGCAACTTATTTTTCAATATTGCACATGGATAAGTCTACTATATATACTATAACAACATCAGCTGTCTACATGTTCCTAACTGTATAAACAGTTCGCTGGCTTTTTTGGTTGATTCCCAACATGTCTGACTGCTCCTTTGACAATCTTTGTCTCTTAAACCACAGGTCAGCATGTCATTGACTTTAGTCAGGGGTGGTAACTGGGTGGGCATTTACTTAATTCTGTGAAAAGCTGCTGATCTTTCAAAAACGTTCCCAATTTATTAACCTTTCAATTTTGGGGAGTTGAACTGGAAACGTGTCAATGCTGCATCGACTAAACCTCAGAAGCAGCTTGCTGCGTACTTTTGAGGTTAGTGGGCGTTTCTCATTTTCTCCCTCATGCAGTGGAAGTCAGTGCATTGCTGCTTACGGCTATAACTTGATGTATTTTTGGTTCAAATTAAGCATCTACTTTTTCATTGGCTCAAAAGGCCTTAACCTCACCATTCTTTGTTTACAAACAAAACAAAACAAACACAGCAATCGATGCCAACACTGGGCAACCGGGTCTATGTGTGTTGACGTTACTCTGTTAATATGTTAATCTTTGTGTAAACAGGAAGAGTAGTTTCACTTTTTCAAAGTACTGCTAGTTTGACAAACTGAAAAAATAACAGTTAACATTTAAATAGATTGAGAACTACATATTTTAAGTTCAACAGTTTCCAAAAAACTATGTTTTTGATATGCTGATATAACTGGATTTGGTATGTTCTCAAATGCCATCAAATGCAGCACTGGGTGCAAATACCAGTAAACTCGCTGCACCTCGAAATCTATGCACCAAGTCTGAGAGTCTTAATGAGTTATAATGAATGAAAAAACCTAAAATAAATATAATTACAGAAACAAAGACAATACAAGCTACAGTATGACTGCAGTGAAGTTACAGGTGATAATAGCACAGGAGGAAGACAATGATTAAGAACTGGCTTAAGTACTATTTTATGAGGAGACTAGGAGTTTGTTAAGTTCATTGCCTACAAGATCCAGTGATTTATCTTTTCTAGCAACAGATGAAGAGTGTACATGAGGCGGTGAGTGCATGAAATCCAAATCCATATTCTAGGAATTGAATGACTCTTTATTTAACAAAACTATAATTCCGTAAGAACAAATCATTTAAATGAACTCAGCTATACTAAGGGCAACACACATACTCTCAAAAGATCAAACACAGTGAAATCATGGCTAAGAATGCAATTGAGTTTGCCCAAGTAAAGCCAAGATATAACAGAATAACTGAAACACGAGGTAACAAAACTTGCATGTTTTGTGTGTGTTTGTGTGCATGCGCGTGCCAGTTTCAGGTGTCCCTGGTATTGGAGCTAATGGCAGTGCTGCGAGGCCTGGCCTTTAGAGCTGAGGGCTGTTTAAGGACGGAGCCACAACCACAGCAGCTGCTGGAAGACAAGGCAAGTAAAGGGAGCGGCGATCGCTTTGTGTGTCCCCACAACATGACCTTTGACCTGGAGCAGGGGGTGGCCTGTTCTTGCAGCTAGTTCTAATGAAGCACATGTGACACCTGGACCTCCCAGCGGAGTCGAGACGGAGCCACTGACACAATGGGAGCTTCTCAAGCTACGTTCTGACACCTGGCTTCCTCGCTAGCTCCGAAAACACTGATGCTGCTTTTGACAGTGTTATAATTCATTTATATATAATCCTGCCCAAACAGTGCTTTGGAAGAAGAAAGGAGCTGCTGGTGAGTGAATGATTTGCTCCACTTCAATCTCTGGTGTGGGATGCCCTTGTCATCCAGCTGAAAGCTCTTTCAGTGGATTTTTCACATCAGCTGTAATTAACCAGAGGTGATGCAGCACTTCTAACCTTTTCAAATTGCTCCCCATCCTGGGGCCTGCACTTCCAATTAGCCACAGCAGGCTCTCATGATAGTGGATGAAAGGGAAAAACTTAAAACAGAGCTCACACTAAAGCTGCTTACTCTGATTGGGCAACACATGTCTGTACAACCTTTTGAAATTTTAATGAAGGGAGTGAAAAAGACATTTTAGTGGTTTTCAGCCATTAAAGGTGCAATTCTAATCCAATACACATCTTTTTGTCAAATTCAGCGAAAATCTCCTCACGGTCCGCTAGCTGTCTGTACTGTGTCTGTGCTGAAAACATAACCCGGTGTTCGTACACAGCCTTGGCTCTGTAAATAGGACAAAACGAAAGGGGCTGGGACCGAGTGGCACAACACTATTCCAGCCATGATCTGTGTGTCAGGGAACGTTAAATGACTTGCCCACAGACATTCAGCTTACTTTCTAGTTTGCCAAGGTATGCTGTCGCGATGTTCGCTATAGCAGCAGGAGAGTTGTGCGTATCGCAGTCTGAAGCTGCTGTGCTGCTCTGGGAAACCGTCTCCTCCTCTCTGGCTGTTGGCTTCGCAGCAGCAACTGTAGGGACAGTTTTCTAACCCACAACCTGGCTAACGTTAGCTATATAACTTGCTGTGTCGTTGTTCGCTCTACATCATGGCATGTGTCGTGGTATTGGATTTCTCCAGGATCTCCTACCCCACCTTTAACTCCTATTCAAGCACAAGCATGATATGGTATGTGTTAAGCAAAGCAAACAAATGCTTAATTGAAACAGGAAACTGAAGGGAATCTCCCCGCAGACACTATAAAAATGCTACAGAGTGTTGTGTTCATACGCCGGCTGTATTGTTTCCCTTCAGGCGACCCGCTGGACGGTAACCCGAGAACATGTGAGAGCGGGGGCTGGAAACAGCCGACTCAGCCACCTGGGAACCAAATGTCTTGGCTTGCTTATTTCTGTAGTGCTCCACCCTGATCCTAAACAACATGGATTTATACCCTGTTTGCAGAGCTTAGACAACACACAAACACAACTGAGCTGCACACAGTCCAATGCAGAGAGGAGGAGACTGACAAGCAGACTGTCAGTTGCTTTCAGACAGAGAAGGAGCGAAATCTCTCTGCAGCCGAAGTAATAAAAGAATATGAATCCGGTGGAAATGAGGTTTCGTTTCCTTGCATTTAACATAAGCAGTAGTGACAGCAGTAGCAGCAACTTAAGGAAAAGCCTCTATGACTCAGTTACTACAACAATCTTAGGAGAGACCACGGTAAGCACACTGTTGAACTGTTTAGTCAGAGTATCTTAATGCACACCCAGGAGCAGGAGCAACACTGTATGGTTAACCATGACATGCAGCACAAGATAACCACGAGCTACATTCAGAGACCACATCAAAACTCATGAGCGACCAAACCAATACGGTAGTGTAACTATCTCTTCCAACTAACACCCCCAGGTTTGTCAGGTAAATAATTCAGCATCATCTGCACAATGTTCCTGTCCTGCTGTAACCCCACATTCGGTCACCTAAGGATCTGATGTGGGCCGGAACGATAGCAACAGTAGCACTAAAAAGGACTAGACGATTGATTGAGCAACCAAAAATTAGACAACAATTTTGGTAACTGATTAATCGTTTAAACCTGCCATAACTGATTTTATTGTTGTGAACACAACATTGACGTATCATTACCTTTTCAGTTGATATGATGAACTTGCTAGAAAACAGTCGTTTATTTACACATCCAGCAGTTACGGAGCAACATCATTCATTTGGAGTCATGTTTGTGTCCACCTGGTAAATAAAAGTCCAATATTCACTCTTTTTTCAGGTCTCTACCAACTCCCGAGGGAAATATCTGGCTCTTTAGCTGCTAAATGCTCCACTATGTTCTCCAGGAAGTCACTAACTGTCCCTGTCTGCTGTTTGGTGCTGAGCAGGGAATGTACATTGGGTTTATTGAGCCTTTTTCTCTGAAAACAGATGCCTGCTGTGGCCGAAAACGACTATGAGAGCCATGAACCAAAACAGTAAATTTTCTGCCAGACAGTTAAACAATGAGCTGAAACTTGCTTTAAAGCTCTATAAAGCCGAGGGGAGCTGCAGGTCCAGGTGATGATTCTCTGTAGGTTTATCACTACAAGCGGCTCCTTTCACATTGTCATTTCATTTTGTTATTAGGAAAATCGCAATTATATCTGCTTTAAATTATTTACCAAGCAAAAACATTCTCTGGTTAGAGCTTCTTAAATGTGATAATTTGCTGCTTTTCTCTGTTAAAAAGAGGTTTTGGACTTCAGTTTGGAAAAAAGAACAAGCAATTTTTAGGCATAACTTTGAACTTTAATTTTTTGCACGATTCTATGAAATTGTATAGTCTGATTAAATTCATGAATATAAAAAATTAATTGATGACAAACATTATTAGTTGAAACCATAGATGACAGAAGTGTAATTTTGCTTTCCTTTCATGCCAGATGGAGGAGCATTATAGTGCATCATCATTATGTGGAGGAATAAAGAAACAGTACGAATACTACATGCCCACATCCTCAAAGATGAGGGGGAAACGAGCAAGCTCAGAATTCACCTCCTATATCGTCCACATGCTGACTTACCTGTGACAAGCTCCCGCACTTCTGCATCTACCGTCTTTCTCAGCAGGCAGAGCAGAGCTGGGATACCTCCTGCATTCTTCACGGCGGTCTTGTTGTCATCCATAGCTTTGCCATAAACAAGGTTCCTCAGGGCTCCACAAGAGTTCTTCTGGACCTCAAGGACCTTGTGGTCTAGCAGGTCAACCAGATGTTTAATTCCTCCCAGTCGACACACCTATGGACAATGTGAATGAGATCACACACCATTATCAGGTGGGGAAACGATTCTGACCACTAACAGCATCTTTTCAGCTCATATGCTATGGAGAGCCAAATGCATGCATTAATTCATTTGACAAGATAATCTACACACCGGGAATTTAGTCACACCAGATACAAATTATTTGGAAAAGTAATGCTAATCTAGGACCATGAAAAAGCCTTAACCACAGGACATGGTAGTTTGAAAGACTAAACTGACATGTTCAACTGGAGACAAGTATAAAGCGCACTCGTAAAAAGTAGTTCTAATCAACATAAGCTTCCGGGTTTTCATTGTATGGTGTGAATTGTTTTGTGATATTTTGACATTTGGCATCTGAGAATTAAAAAATGCATTCTTCATTTCTGATGTGTTATTCCTCTTTCTGTGCCTTCCTATCAACACTCAACTTCTTTCAACCAAAATGCATAATGTTGAAAAAGGTCAAGCTTGACCTTTAATGTTTGGTGGGAAAAAAGGAACAATGGATTCCTGTGCGTCTATTTAGTTCTTTTTTTTTTTTTAAACTGTTGCTATATAGTATGGGTGTTTTTTCATTGTCTTATGGCATGAGTGAGCAGTGTGAATGTGTCTTTCAGCTGTATGAAGGTTGTCAAGCCCTTGCTGAGTCGGTGCGTCCAGCTCCTTTTTTTCTCCCCCAACTTGTACTGACACCTCCGGAGGCAGCGCAAATACCCTGCTAAGATGTGAAAATCCAGAGAGAGTCTGTAGAACAACTGAACAGTCAGACCAGGGTTTGGCTTAAAATATACACACTCTAACACACCCTGGCACTGGCTGCACAAATTATCGGCTACATGCTGAGTGGAAGCCTTACTTGTGAGGCTGTTCTTATGCACACACATCTTAGTGTAGCGTGGTAGGATGCTAACATTTGCTAATTAGCACTTAACTTAAGATATTACAATTCATGCCGAGGGGGACATGAATGTCAGTGCAAGGTTTCAGGGCAATCCATCCAATAGTTGTTGAGATGTTTCACTTAAAAGGTAATGGTGGCGCTAGAGAAAAAGCCAGGGAACGACCATGAGTGTCAGTACAAACATTTTATCTTAAGCCTTCTAAAAGTTGTTGGACCAACCGACATTGCCATCCCTGGAGGATAGCTTCAAATTGGGTCTTAAAGGAAACTCACAGTAAACAAAAACGTGGGTTTTATTTTTGTAGCTCCAGTTATATTGGAGATGATGACATTGACTCACCTAAGTAATTGCTGAGGTCTTAAATGTGGCAGAAGTACTAAAAATAGGCCCTATAATGCAACAACTGGGAGTGAGATTAGCCAGAGGATTTGGCAGATTAGCTACCACTTTCTTGGAAGGAAAAAACAAAAGTGAGCCACAATGTCGCTAATAATCTCTCAGGAAAGCTGTGAGCGTGCACAACTATAGCAAGTATGGAAGGTCAACAACTGACAGTTTGGGTTGTAATTTGACATTGATTTCCTTTGTTTTCTCTTCCGAATAAATATATATTACCTTCTTGGGGTTTGTTTTACTTGTGTGATCATCTGCACACTGTTGGACCAATTTTTTTATTCAATGTTGCCGCATTTGAGTGCAATAAAACAAAATAAAACCCAAGTTGTAATACACTGCAGCTTCTCTTTGAACATGACACAGTTCGGCACAGATAAATGCACAAAAATTGTGCATAATGCTTAATAATTATCAAACGTTAAGGTGGTGACAATCAAGACACAGTATGGGATCAGTGGAACAATGCCTATCATGGTTCCCACATCTTCTTACACATCAAATTCAAAGAATTTCCAAGGACTTTCCAGGTCGAATTCCCAAATTTAAGGACCCAACAAGGCATAGTTTGAGACACGGCTCAAGGTTAAACACTGGAAATTTCTATAATGAGAACTAGCAGGCATTAGAGAAGCTCACAGACAACAATAAAAAAAGAGAGAGCGGCTTGAGTGTGTGAAAGCTTCTCAATTGTGCAGTTACAGTAATACTACTTTAAGTAAAAAAACAAACAATTTCTATTCTTGCGCAAAATATATAAATTCAAAACCCTTCAAGGCCCCTTCCCCCCCCTTCATATTCACAAACTTTCAAGGATTTCAATGATCCTTGGGAACCCTGACCTACCTCAGTCTTAACTCGATTATCGCCAAAGCACAGGTGCTGCAGGTAGGCGGCTGCGTTGGCCTGCACTGAGGGGAAGTGGTGCTGCAGCATGTGGATCACCTCCATCAGCTCTGGGTCCCGCCACGCAAACTCCCTAGAATTACAGGTGGGGTGCAAAGGTATCAGCGTGACAACAGACGCAGGAACAAAGTTGGCTCCTTAAAAAACATGGGCACAGTATCCCTCGAAATGAAAACTTCAGCACCTCAGGGCAAACTGATAAGCCCAGGAAATTACATTCACATCCGGTTCTATATAACAATCCACTTTGGTCACACTTGGATTACTGCTTTTCCGCATGCTGTACACTAAAGAAAGAAGTGAGGAATGAATCGTCTCTAGACTGCTCTTGAAATATACTTTCTACACTCTAAAGTAAATGAAAAAATACTCCGTTGTATATCTACTAGTAGGTGACACTGAGAAAGAGTAGTAGCAAAATACATGTAGCTGAAACTAGGGGGCAAAATGAGATTACTGGTGGGTGTGAATTACGTGCAGCAAGAAACCCAGGCTGATCAAACTCCTTTTGTCTTGATTATATCACGGCACAAAGAGCCAAAGCTGAAAAACACACTGGTGGATTTCTCTGGACAGAAATCCTCTTAAAAACTCTGGGGGAAATTTTCCTCCAATGCACTTCCTGAACGGACCTGGGTCATGGAGGTCCCCTTGGAGCACTCTCTTCAAGTAGTTACACTACAGCAACATACATGGGTGTAAACCAAGCTCCCAATGTGCAAGGTCAGGGGTTTACTGCAGAGGTAAATCCACTCTCTACGCTTACACATGTCTGTACGACAAGAGCAGACGCAGCACTGCAGTGTTTGTGAGAATCTATTGTTAAGTGGCCCGGCATAGTAGGGCCAGCTTATTGCATGTGACTACCCAGGGGGCTCCTTGTTTGAATAGTAAGAGGACACCGGTGTTGACCCAGCGGAACAGGGATGCTTTGTAAGCATAAGTTGTCCCTTAGGATGACTGGTTCCTGCTACACTACGTTGGTTACTAACCACGGACTACATCTAGTAGTTTAGAAACACAGCATTACACTAAAATGCAAGCACTACTTGCCTGGGGTCCTTCTGAATGCTGTCTATGGAGGGTGAGCGGGTGGCACCATCATCCACGACAACAGCCTGGCGAGTGTAGTTGGGATCGGAGGGCCGGTACTGTGCTGAGCGATATGGATCAGCATAGGTGGCTGCTGTGTTAAGAGCATAGTTGTTTCTTTGGTAGATCATGCCACTGCGCTGGCTGGAAGTCCGCTGGAGACTCCCCACACCTGAGGGCCAAAAAACAAAACCTTCAGACAAAAAGTTTGAACTGAAAAAAAACAGACACGTGAGCTGACAAAGCCGTGTTAGTGGAGATTAGCAGCTTTCAGCTAAACTCGCAAGCTTCGCACACCGGCAGCACACAACTTTAAAACCAAGCAGAAAATACAAACATGCGGCTGTTCGACAGACTCAGCAAATTCTAAAATCTGGAACCAATTAATGACGAGGCTAAAACACAGCTCCCATGGCTCCACAAAGCAGAAGTCTTCTCCTTCAAGGGGCTGTTTACTTGTTGTTTTGTTTTTACGAGATTGTGTTTTACCAGAGGGTTCCTGCTGGTTTTCAAAGAGGACAGGAGGACTCAAACCGCTCGATGATCCACAAATCCTTTCCTCCCCGCATTTGCGCTCCTCTGCGCCACTGTATAATTACGCTAACTTTGCCAAACATAGCAGGGAGGCAATGGTAAACCATGACCAGTGCCAAAAACAGTCAGAGATACATTAAAAGCGGAAGCATCACAAACATGCAGAGAAGTCATCCTTCCGTCCAATATTCCGCCTGACAGCATCTCGGCTCAGTCATCTTTCCTCTTTTCATTTGCTCCAAGTGATATTATGACCTAGTTTTTAACACAATGGGTCACAAACTGAGAACTGCATAAACAAGCTGGATGGATTTAGCCCTCCTTCTCACCAGAGCCACGTGACGTGTGGCAGCATGACTTCCAACAGGACTGGGCATGTGCATGTTCAAATTGCCTCCTCCCAGAAACCAAGACGTCAACTTGTGGGGCTGCTCCAAAAGCACAATTTCTCACATCAGTGCACTTCCATGTTGGGCAGCAGCACTACCCTGCAATATGGTTATCTCCCAAAATGTAACCTAACAGAGCCAAAGAGACTGGAGGACAAATTATAAACAGCATGGTGTAGCTTTGCAATTTTACCAGAACTATTTTGAATCCATTGCTCATCTTTTCAGCCAAGGATCAATATTTCTATTTAACGTAAAAATCTCGCTCCCCCTTTCACAAAAAGTACAGTGCAAGCTTCCAGAAAAAGCTGAAGAATGCATGGAAAGCTGGTGGGGGAAAATGGCCAATTGAAATTTCATTTCCTAACATAACAACGCAAACGCTGGGATCAAATTGGATTTTCTAATGAGGTAGCTCTTAAGACTCCATATTGAATACCCCCCTCCAGCTCCTCCCAACTCGCCTTTTCATAATACAGCTGCCGTATACACATTATAGCGGCTTGTCTGGGGGCTTCTTCACAGCATCAATAGCATTTATTAGTGAACTTATCGGTATAAGCTGATCTCCGCTGTGCGAAGCAGAAGTCTGAATGGAGTGTGCGTGTGTGTGTGTGTGTCGGTGCAAACTAAGCATGTGTATCAGAGGGAAGGAGGTATGATGAGACGAGAATGCCAACATCAGGAGAGCTGGAAGAGAGCAGCCTGTGGACGTGGGTAACCAAGCTGTCCCCTGGCCCCTACATCCCTCTTCTCATTCTCAGTGTGACACATGGGTAATGGACTCCTTTGTGGCAGGATGACATATCAGTACTTGCCTATTAACTCATGCCTCACCCTTTCTGCCTGACAGTGGAGGGAGGAATGGAAGGGAGGCAGGGAAGGAGAGGGTGACAGAGAGAAAGAAAAATAGAAAGCAAGAGCAAAAAGCAAGAAAGAAAAACATAACATACATAGTGCTAAAGGCCAGATAGATAGAGAAATGTGTGGTGTTCCCCATGAGTCAATGGGACCCGGATTAACTGGAAAAGACTTTGAAAGATTTGGGGACAAAGGGAAAACCTGTACTAGATAACAAAAGCAAAGTGCTCTGTCTGCCTGATATGAAAACGTTATGTGAGAAAAAAAAAATGTTGCTCGTGTTGACCTGCATGACTCCACTGTCTGACGATAAAGAGACAGCACGCGAAAAGAGGAGAGAAAAATTAAGGAAAAGAAGGAGACCAAATGGAATTTCTGGTATGCTTGGAAATAATTTGGTGTCTTATCTGTTGGTGTCTCAACATACACTCAAAAATCCAACATTGTTGCAGAGCTGCCTACAGGGCAGGATGGAGGGAATAACGACCACAATAAACATTAACGCATTTAGGATATTCTACAACCTTATACGAAAATTCCCCTTCAATAAATAATTTTTCTTATACAAAATGTAGCTAGCTAAGTGCAACAGTAATAAAAACGCAGTACATGCTGATCAATTAGCTAATGACAGACTGATTAACTCACATTCCGATGTTGTTATGAACACGTGCTATGCTAACAATTCAGCAGGCAAAATCACATGAAAAAAGCGAATTAATTAATTAATTTCTTAATGGTTACCAGTTAGCAGACAGAAAAACGGTCACACTTAAAATGTCTGAATCTCAATCACTTCACTTCCCTTTATATTGTCTTCGACAGCTTTCATTTGGTGAAAAAACAAAACAACTTTGCAATTCAAATTCTCAGAACAATAGCGGGAATATTGTCTTATCTGCAACGACACAAACTTTGCATTTCATATCATCACAAGCCCATAGATGAGAGGAAATTAGGATAATAAACAGGGGTGGGTGTGTCTTGGATATTGTGTTAGAATGCTTGTGGGTGTTTTTGTCATTGTCCTTACATGAGTTTTTTTTATTTGCTTATAGGGTTTTATCATATAAAATAATGTGGAACCAACCTGAGGTGCTCCTGTAGAGGGTGCCCTGCTGGGTGTGGCTGGGGCTGCGGTACAACGGGCCCTGGAATGTCCGATCCTCGTAGATTGGTGCAATGTGGCGGTCTGGGGACATGGCCGACCTTAGGTCCTGGCCCAGCTGGCTGTGTTGACTGGCATATGAGCTCCGTATTCCTGAAGATGTAGGAGAGTGGTTAGTGGATAGGCAGGAGAATGGTCTATTGATTACACAGACAGTCCCATAACTGAAGTGTCAAAGGTTTGAGTCCTGTAAGAGCAAAAATCTGTCAATCAACTCCCATGTGTCCGGTCAAAGTGTCATTGAGCAAGACACTGAATGACTTTCGGCTTATTTATTGTCCTCCTTTCTGGATAACAGTATCAGTTAAATGTCTAAAACATATCAGAGAGCAAAATAAGGGGGGAATGAAAAGAAACAGAGAAACAGGAAGGGAGGTGTTTTTGCTAGATATTACGTCTTTTTTTTTTTAAAGCATGCTTGTATCAGACTTTGAAAATAATTGTATCCACTTTCTAGACAGCCGTTGGTTTCCATTTGACTTGATACTTGCCTGAGTTAGATAATCAATCATATTAAACAACAGGTCTTCTTTAATTGTTTTCAAAGTTAATGTCATTGTTGCATGGTAATGCAGTTCACCGATTTGCAAAGTCTGCTCTGCATTACCATACAACAATAACGCAACCCTGACAAAAATAAAAGCAGAGTGATGATCACTGTGACTTCTCTCAGTCTCAAGCAACTTTCAGGTTCATAAGGTAACTTTAATACTGGATGGAAATGAATGGAAACCAATTTGCTACATGGAACTTTCTTCTAAAACATATTATAGAACTATGACATGCTTGGGCATATGATTGTCAGTGATGTATACATAGAATATCTAAAGGAAGCAAAAAAATATACATGATTTTGTCACCCCAACTTAAAGACTTACAAAATATATTTAATGCTAATTTCCAATTCTCTATAAAAGCTAACTTCAAAGAGCTAGCACTGACAAAGATGGACGGCTGCATTGGGCTTGAAAACAACACAAAGACTAAAGTTCGGCAAATGGCCAGTTGGCTGCCAACACTCACATACTTTCTGAACTTGCCTGAGAGGCAAAAACAAGTAATTAGTCAGTATTTGTTCTCCACAGAACATTGCGGAGAGAAGAACCAAACAAACTAGCCATCCATTGCCATGTCACTGTGAATCTGATTAAATGGTCTTGTATGCTCAAAATACAAATTGAGAGTATGTCTGATAAAATAACTAAAACTGGCACTGTAGAGCTTTGCATTGCACTGGTGTTGTCGGCCTGTGATCTTTTGCTTGAACAAAAAAATGTGGACCAATCAGAGCGTGGCCAGAGCAGATGTTGGGAAATGTGTGACCTAGGAAACCGCTTCTGTAATCAGCAACAGGTTAACATGACGGGTGCGAAACAGAAACACACAGGTGAGTGCTCCACTTAAAACTCCTTTCCTTTCCAGAAAGGTTATTATAACAGGGCAGCATGAAGCAGCAAGTCCTGTCTGACTCAGATTCAGTCCAGATGTGAAACAACAGCAGCAGAATGAGACAACAACAATATCGGTTCATGTGAGTCCTTCCATATAAAGAAGACCCACGGCTATGAGACGCCTAACCCAATCACCATCATTCCTTTAACCAACCAACATCAAAATGCCAAAAACTCCCAATGCAAACACAGCACATATCTTAATGGTAATTCCAACCATTTCTGGAGTTTTAAATGTTATTATAGCACAGCTCAAAGTACTGAAATCACAGTTCATGTTAGTCTTGCCATTCCCCAATCGTCAAGGAGTATTAAAAAAAACAAAAAGATCCTCTTGCACAAGTTGTTTCACATGTTTGCTGTTCAGATTTAATTCTGGTGTCTAGTTCGAGAGAAACATGAGATTTGTAAAACTTCTTACTTTTTAGGAAAAAGAAAATGAAATGAACAGATATGTTTTTAGATAACAGGTAATTACAAACATGTAGGGAAAGTACAGGATACAGCACATTCAAGTGTTGGAATTATTTGCACTATTTAGTAGAAAAAACGGTATGTGACACTGTAACAACAACATATTTATTATATGCTCTAACCCACCACTCAGACCCGGCGTTTGACTCCCGATAGCAGACCAACTTGGTCGTGTGTTCCTAAAAGCATATTTAGCTGTGTTTGAGGGTGGAACGGTGGGGAAGGGTCCTAGGGAGTACTACTGGTAGATCGGGGGGGCTTTCACAGTCGGGTGGTGGAACCAGCAGGGCAGTGTGAACCTCCTGCATACTACACCCACCCCTCCCAGTGAAGCCCATAGCTGACAGGTTAAAAGAGCCTGTTAGTTTACACCCTCCCCAGGTCAACAGCAACCCTAACAGGGAGAAATCCACAATGGAAAAAAAAATGTTATGATTAAAACATGGTACTAAATTAAATCTATGTTTATGTGTTTGTTAAAACCTCACATCAATGAAGCTCACTAAACTGTGAAGCCCAGTGGACCAGTATACAGTTGGCAACTAACTGCTCATTGCACATTTCACGAGCCACCAAACGTCACTTGGGTCCTCTCCAACTGCATGAGCTCAGGCACAGACTGCTGCTAAAAACCAACTCTGCCATGCAGAACAGCTAAATGAGGGATTCTTGTCACAGTTTGAGACGGAGGAAATTAATAAATAAGAATGTTTGCCTCCTTTGGGAGCGAGTGGGCCTCTGGGGGCAAGACTTTAGAAGATTTTAGATGTAGATAGCAGGCCAGACTGGAGGCTGACCTCTGAAGCACCAAGTCTTCAGTAGTTAAGAATCTGAGGCCGGGGGGGGGGGGGGGGGGGTGGT
>CM022488.1:15634945-15729266 GCA_011952105.1 Coreoperca whiteheadi
TGGTAATATACCAGGGCGCGGGCGGGGGGGGGTGGGAGGGGGGGGGGGGGGGGGGGGGGGGGGTTTGGTCAAAAACCCCTGCTAACTTCTAGCTGCATAACAAATGCATAAGAGAATTAATCAATTAATGGTTAATGTTTATTTAAAAAGATGGATTTAGCCCAGATTATGTACTGGCTAAGATTGGCTGATAGACAGGGCTAACCTACATTTGTTTTAAATATTAATGCTCTGAGGGAAAACCACATCCTATATCCGGATATTGGCACTGTACGTTTTGTTTAGCCAACAGGTACTGGTGAAGTGGTAATCAAGAGGTGTGAGAGAAATCCCAATGGGCCGGTAGAGCTTTCTCCTCATACAAATACACACACACACACACACACACACAAACAAAGGTAATGTACAAACCAAGTTTAGAGTACAGGGGAGTAAATGAGCATACCAAAATTGTACAGTCCTACCTTGACCAGAAGTCAGAACAGTGGGTGCCCTGGTCAGGTTTGGCAGTATTCCATTCAATGTGTCTAAGTGCTCTATAATGACGGATAGGTTTTTCATATTTCAGTGCAAGTGCAAGCTATTCGATGCTAAGCAGAGCTTGACAAAATAATAAGTTAACTGTCAAGATTACGCTGAAATCAAAGGTTTTCTCCAATTTTCATTTCATCACTGGCTTTCTGTTTAGCCGTCAGACATCCTTAGAGTTATAAACAGGGCTGTTACATGCTGAAGCTTTTTTTCCAGAATGCTTTTTTCGTTGATTTCCAACTGTCAATTGAGTGTAATTTTGTTGGTGTGTGGTGTCTAACGGAGGGTTTTGTTGTTTGTGATTAACTACAACATAATTTCATTACAAAAAATGACTATGCTAAAAATCATGCCTACTTTGCCGGGGCAGCAGGTCAATATGAACCATTCTAGCTGCCATATATACCGTAGGCTCACAATATTAGACTTATCAAAGGATTTTCAAATACCCAAATAGCTTTTCGGCACAAAGGGTTAAACTTAACTATGAACTACATGGAAACAAGTACTCCCTACCCTACTAGTGCAGGGTAGGGAGTAAAAGAGAGAAAAATAGAATAATGCTGCTGCTGTGTGCTGTAGTGGCACACTCAAAAGCCCAGGAAGCCATTCACTCTGGCTGTGCACACAATAGCCACTAGCCGCAGCTTGGCAGGAAATCAGTTCAGCTTCTCTTGTTCAAAGGTTTAAATGGGGTGAGGATATGAAGAGAGGGAAGGTAGTGGGAGGACATAAGGAAAGGCGGGAGCAGTGGAGAAGAAAGCAGGAGAGAATATAAGAGGGGGAGGGAAAGAAAGGATGAAAATGAAAAGAGGGTTAATGAGGCCGTCTAGGACCACCAGAGACTTCTCATCCCATGTAAAGCCCGGCCACATGAACGGGGCTTTTGGCACAGCTGTGACCGAGCGAGAGGGACAGAATCTCCCAGGCACAGGAGCCTTCATGCATATCTCTCCCTCTCAGCAGCCTGACTCCTGAAAGTAGCAACATTCAAACAACCTTAGTGGAGACTAATCCGTCCGCCTTCTTTTTTCTGCTCCCCTGATAGAAAGGCTGCAGTCACTTCTAAAAGCATCTGCAAATTGTCAGGGAGAAATAACATACTGCTGTCTATTGAGGATGAATGGCCCACATTCCTGGTGCGTTATAGTCATTTAATTCTCCCCCTCAGCCCTCTCACCGTGGCTTTAACAGATTACACTTGGCAGAGGCTAGATGAAGGGCGGTGGTGGCTTGGCGCGTGCTTGTGCTGGAGAAACAAACACTTAAATGGATGCAGCTGACTGCATTCTTCAACAAAAATAATTTTCAAAAACCCTCTCCAAACAAACAGAAGAACTGGCATGATCACCAGAAAATAGTTATACATAAAAGTGAGAATCTCTGTAAAAATAGATTGTACCATGGTTTAAGCTACCATGGTGGCTTGGCTGTCAGGTTGGGAACGCAGACATGCAGATGTGCCATTTCCCCTTGCTCTTTCTTTCGACCCACTCTGCTCTGAAATGGACACTGAGCGTAATGAGCACATTATTAAGGACAATTTGTCTTTATTTTCCATTTTTCAGCAGCAGAGGGAAGGTATGACTTCCTGCCAATGACAGTCCAGGGAGGGGAGCCAGGTGGCAGGGAGGGGGAAAAAAAAAAAAGAGGAGAACACAAGATAGGAGAAGACAGAAAATACGAGTAATGGGACAGACATCTGCTGAAAAGAAAATAGAGGAAACCACAAAATGTGTGAGAGCAAAAGAGAGGTGAAGAAAGAAGGCAAAACATCTTCTGATATACACTGACAGAAAACCACCAACAGCAACAATATCAAGGTTAGGCTGTCGGACGGCGTTTGGCTAATGCAATTGAGTCTGATCATGTGATCATCTCATTTCCTTCTACTATGGCTCATCAAACACTTGTGACAAATGACTATGTTAGAGGTAAGGCTCCACTGAAGTGTATCGGAGAGAAAAGGAAAGAGTAAAGGGGACAGGGGGTGAGAAAGACAGGAGGGAGAGGAGAAGGAGGATATGGGAGGGATGCTCTACCAGAGAGGAGAACTAGCCTCACTCAAAGGATAGAGACTGAAAACCTATTTATGTCTGCTTGAGATATCATCACTCATAGCAGTGTGACAACTGCCTACTTCCAAGAACCTGCAAATGCACGTCTGAGGGAAGGGTAACACATTCCCACAGGATGACGAATTCGGGCAACGAGAGGTCACACAACCTCTGTAATTTAAAGATGGATTTGGATTTATAAAGTCCTATGAAGAGCAGATTGATATCGGTTACAGGCGACTTGTGCCAATGAGGCTGGGAAACACTACAAACCTCTTTCTTTATGTGAAAAAGGTGCCACCCCACCTGTGAAGAGTTTGCGGCCCCAAAATGCTAGCACCAAGGCCAAAACAAGCATCTGGTCAAAGCTCTACAGTCAAACCCCAGCAGCCGCCTGTGTCTGCATTTTCAGCCATTATACCTTATGATAAGAACCAATTTGTATATTTTTGTGAAATACAGAATGTTTGTTGTTATAGCCAATATATGCAGCTCAACTTTTTTTATCTTTTGTAATATTTTAGCAGCATTTTTATTGCCTTCTTGAGGCTTAAAAGTTAAACCACATACAGAATTAAGTCATCAATTAGGAAATAAACAATTGTTTTGAACCATCAAAAACATTTCTTTTTATTAAGGATTCAAACCTAAGATTAATCTCTTGAACTTCAAATGGGTTAGAGTATATTGTGATAATTATCAATAAATAGAAGTCCCAGCTACTGATTGCATAAACCACAGTGCAGCATGTGATCTCAAAGCTGATAACACTACAATAAACATGTGCTCATTCAATGGTAAGAATGGCATTTGGTTGGAGATGATTATTTAACCAAGAACAAATAAAAGACGTGCACATGCAGCACCAACATACAAACACGATACGCTGAGGATGAGTGGAAATAGGCATGTCACAATATTTACATTATCGTATGAGATACACGATATGTAATTATGGCCTGTCATGATATCAACTTATCGTACATGGACATGCCCTCAATCATTTTTGCTGACCTTGATATTGCCCATTGTGTTTACATGCGTAGAGAATGTCACCAACATTTTAGCTAACATGATGCCAGAATAAATAGCAGGGTTTTCCCTACCATTACTATATTACCTGTTAAGGAATCAATGACTCTAAAGCCTAATCCAAATGTTAATTTAAGTGCAATTTTTGTTAACAATAGTCCATTTTATCTATTGATTTGGTTGTCTGATTTTATTTATGTTTTTATTTAGGATGTTTACATTTTTTTTCACAGACCAATTCCAATGTCTGAATATTCTAAAGAAGTATAAGTTAATTGAAAGTATGTACTTGCATTATAATGCTTATCATTATATCAGTGGCATAAAATGGTCTTAAAATGACAATAATATCATTTATCGAAATTATTTCTGGGACAACATATCGTCCAACAAAAGTGGTTATCGTGACAGGCCTAATGGGAAACTGATGCCAGCCAAACAACCAAAAATGTTCACCTTGAACGTCATCATCAACCAGGGCGTCTGAGGATATCCCCAGGCAGCATGAAGTCAAGTAGAAAACAGTCCATTAACCTTGTAGTGATAATATAGTGATTTGCTGAAAAAGAGCTTCTTTTACCTTTTGGAGGAAGACAAACATTTTCTTGGATTTTATGGTGGGATCTGGGCTTTCACCAGTTATAAATGACTACTCTCATTTCTTTCTCCAGCTGAAAAACCTTCATATATTGCAGAAATGTGAACAAAAGGTGCAATTTTGCTATGTAATAACTGGGGATTTCATTATTTGGCAAAGCTACATTCTTATACGTTGAGAATGAATCAGCACAGGATGGCCTCTTCCTTTTGCTGTGGGGGAAAAAAATCGGTTGGCTCTAGATTTGGACAAGATACATGTTTGGCTAGAAAACATTAGCCAACGCTTGTTTTTGCCTTTCTCCTACAAGGATGACACACAAGCTGGTTTGGGCAGGCAGGTTCTCTCGTTATCATCTTCCTGATCTCCTCAAACTGTTCTGAATAAATTACACACACGCACACACTTATACAGCCACCTCATTTTTTTCTTGTTGAGTGCCCACGATATAGCCTTAATACACTAATGAAAATGATGGATTTTGAAGGAAATCCATTATATGTTGTGGAAATGTTCTTCTACTATCTCTATTATTTCACTACATAGGGGCACCTGCATTTTGTATCAAGCTGAATTGCTTATCACTTACTTAACCTGCCAACTAAACCGTCTTTGCATAAACATCATGTATACTTGGTAAACTACATGTATATGTATAAACATACACCGTGGTTACAGATACAACGGAGCACACAACTGTCCACACCCAGAAAAGCTGGGTGTAGTTAAGAGGTGCAGAAGACTTAAAACCTTCAAACAGAGAGGGCAGTGAAACACCGAATTAAGTTAAGGGTAAGCTGGCTAACAAAGTTTCAGAGCTGATTGAAAATATGAAACGGCGTATTAGCAAATGGCCATGCAGTCCATCAGGATACGTAAACCTCATGCTCTGCAAGCTTTTGTGTGATGTGCACGACATGCTCAAACACACACGAGAAATGTCTTCTCTATTTTCCAGAGCATTATGAATTATTAATTCAAATTTTCCAAAACACTTCACAGCCACATATTTGCTATATGGACTACTATATTCGGACTACTTGATCTGGTTTCCTGTTCTATTGTGAGCAGCAAAGACTAAACTATGATTAGCAGTTTATTATACTCTTTGAGCTAATATTTGTCTTCTTGCAGGAACTATGTTTTGGCTCCACTCCAGGATAACCACTAACCTCACAAGTCATTGTTCTTTCCAGATTCTGTATGCTGAGCACAGAGCCAAAAAAAAAAAAAGTATCACTGTTCAAATATTTACAGCCTGCACTACAAATCCTCTACTCAATAAGTTCTGAAGAATTTATGAAAACCAATTAGAATGTGACACCCTACAAAATTAAATTACTCAAGTTTTACATTCTAAGAAACACAAAATACCTATATTAAAGAGGTTATTTTTCATTATATCAATGTCTCCTTGTGTTACTAGGGTATTATTTACAAGGTAATATTCACTAACTAACTTCTTCCATTATGAATTATGAATTTCATTACATGATTATGACAATGTTGGAGCATTTTATCTCAATGAATGCCTTTCTATTAATGTTGGAGGTGTGGCTCCATTACGTTGTGATGTTATAGTGTGTGCGCACACACACAAACATACAATGCCAGACAGCTGATTGACACAGCTATACGTAAATGGAAAAGTGGCAGCGAGGCAAAAAAAAGAGGAAAATACCACGTGCTCTTTTCCTCTTTTTCTGATTTGACAAAGTATTTTACTATTGCCCATATACTTTTAATATAAGACACTGCATCAAAACCTTATAGACAGTTGAAAAAAAGCTATTATCTACTGTTCTGAGAGTCTAAGTGCTCAGGCTGCTGAGCTGATACACTGTAAATGGCAGTGTGCGTGTGTCTGCGTGTATACATTTGAGCACCTGTGAGGCTGTCAGGCCGCGTCATCCTCTCGTAAATGTCGTAACTCTGCGGTCCATAGGGGTCGGTGTTGTGGAGCATTGAGCGGGGCAGAGTGGAGCTGTAGTGCTGGGGAACAGCGGTCATACTAGCCCTGACTGGAGACGATGAGTGAGTGGGCTGCTTAGTCAGTGGAGGGTTGATGCTGTCCACCATTGTCAGAGGCGAGCCCATGCGGCCTGACGATGACCCTGCAGAGGCCTGATAGGGCGAGGTTGTACGGCTGCCTGATCGTGAGTTCGTGGAGCCCATGCGTCGCAGTGCCGCAGGGGAGTTTTTCTGCGTGGCGTAGGGCGAGCCGTTGCCACCGCCGCTGGTGGTACTTGTGCGCTGAGCAGAGGGCAACGTTGTAGAGAAGATGCTGGAGAGCGGTTTGGGTTCAGTTACAATGGGGGAACCGTAGGCACTGCCAACTGAGGTACGCAGGGAGCCGCGGGAGGGGGACACACTACTGGCGTAGGCTGGCGAGTGAGAGCGAGAAGGCACCGAGCTTACCCTCCGCATAGCACGGCCAGGCACTGCTGTTGTGACTGCTGGAGCCTGCAAGACAGAAAGATAACAATACAGCTTCATGTTTCTTCCGTCCTTAAGGAGCTATAAAAATCAATAAACATCCTGTTGTACTCTGCTATAAATTGACTTGTGCGATGCTAATGACAAGCTAAATAATACAGCGTTACATAAACCAATTCATTACAGGGCATGACTTTACTTTAGGCCAAATTATTTTCTCTTTTCCACCCCCCTTCTGTTCTGTGTGTGATGGTGCCATTTGGTTTCTCAGTGGCATGTGTGTACAGCGCTGTATGAAGCATGATTATGTTGCGGTGCTCAGTGCACTGTGTACCTCCTGTGTCTTTAAGCATTATATCGCTGCCTTCACAGAAAAACATGCAACAGCAATTTTGGGGTTTCTCTTTTGTTTTTCTGAATTAAAAGCTTATAGTCATATATGTAATTACATTTCATGAGCTCTTGAACATTTTGAACAATGGCTGTTTCATTAAAAAATACACTGTATATATGCTAGTGTTATTCAGAAGATAATTCTTTACAGATACATTTTGTGCTTGACAACAGCAATATGTTGTACGTGCAGTTGCTGGCAGTACCTGTGCTGAAGCCTGGCCCTCAGCCCTGGCATTCTTTCCCAGGGTACCAGTGACAGCGCCAGGGAAGGAGTGCTGCATCCTCAGCTCAGCCTTGCCCATGTTCTGGCTGCTGAGGTAGCCACTGCTGGCATCCTGGTAGCCACTGTCCGAGTAAGAGTTCATCTGAGCTGAGCTACGCGAATTCCCCGTGGACCCTAAGAGAGAGTGACAAAAAAAAGAGGGATACAAATTAAACGCAGAGAGAGAGAGGAGAGGGAAGGGTTAGAGGAACAGGAGACGGACACATCATAAATTGTTTTATAATAGACGTGACCTTTACCTAGACAGCATTACTAATGACAAACGGCACAGCAAGGGGAGAATTGTTGATTCAGTGTGCCACTGTACATCATTCAGCCTTTCATAAACTGTGATCAGTTGTTATCGGTGACACTCAAAGTATCAGTATGGAAAGGACAAAGGTCCAAGATGAAACAGGCTTTCTATATCATCAAAAGACAAGTAAAGAAACAGTAGTGGAAGAATTGCCTCATATATTTAGTGGGACAACGCTGAGTTAAGAAAATGAAGATGTGACTTAAGAGAAACGAGGGCTGCAGAAGATGGAGAGAAGACAATAACAGACCCTCACTTTCATGGAGGGAGGACTGCTCCGGGGAGTACAGAGACACCTGCTCGGACTCAGTCCTGATGCGGTAGCTGGGTGAGCTGTCAGTCACCCGAGACTTGGCGTCGCCTGAGGCGGAGGCATCTGGGAAGAGACAGCAGAGAAGGGAGTCAGAACTTTGAGTCTGAAACAATTACAGAGTTTGGGCTTTGGATGAAAAGATTATATTAGCCATTAAAGCAGTCTTCAATTTTTGGAGTTGGGAGGAAACAATAACCGACAATAAATTCTGCAACATTAGCTTCACGCTTGTGTATAGTTGGAGTCATTAAATTTTACTGCCATACTAATTTGGGATGGCAAAATTGGGTAGCCCGTCACTTCAACTGTGTATACAGCCATGCTCCAAACAGTTTTCCTACATCCCCTCTCTACGTGCATGACAACAACCAGTGTGGCAAACATGAACTGGAATTAGCCCTCTAATGTCCCTATGCACAATGATTCCCCATTATCGCAATCTTGTTAAGCGTGACCAGTGTCATTCGGTTACTCTGCAATCACTAGAACAATGGGCAGCAATTGGAGGGGAACGGGGAGGCAAACATTGGCAGCCAGGGTCTGTCAAATCCTGCCCGGTTAGCCGGTGAGAGAATGAGAGTTCAATCCCATGAAGAAGCTGCCTTGTTGCCCAAGCTGACCTGTTGAATAAATCTGTTGACACATAGGCCCAGTGTGTTTGACAACCTGGCATCTTGCACTCCCAACTCTAAAGATCTATGGGTGTTTGCCCATTTACAGATGGGACTCAGGTCGGCCCCTGCTTTTCACAGTGTTTGGTACAGTCCAGCCTGTACCAAACATCCTCGCTATTTGCAAAAAAGTGCAGCTATTTCATATACAGTATAACTCTGTTTAAAATAACAACCATATAAATTTAAGTTTCAAGTTCTGTTTAGTTTTGCTTAGGCCCCTCACAATAATTACGTTATCGACTTATTGTATGATATATATACACACAATATGTAATTATCGCCCGTCACAATAGACTTCTCGTATAGACCTTGAACATTTTTGCCAACATGGTTTTCTCTATTGCCTTTTAAGGAATGAATGACTCTATGGCCTACCCCTGTGCCAAATGTTAATGTAAATAATATTTATTTAAGTGCAATTTTTGCTAACAGAGCCAGAGAGTCCATTTTATTTATCGTTTTGGTTGTGTGATTTTATTTGTGTTTTTATTTAGGATGTTTTAATATTTTTTTTCACATACCAATTCCAATGTCTGAATAAGTTATTTGAAAGGGTGTGCTTTCATTATTATGGTTATCACATCAGTGGCATAAAATGGTCTTAAAATGAAAATAACATTGTTTATCACAATTACTTCAGGGACAATATGTCTCACTTGCCCACTCACTTTCTCTTGTGTCCCTTGGACGGAATTCAGGGAGGAATTGATGATTTTAATTTTATGAGAGGCTGTTGCATCATGATCCTTATTCAAGATTCACAATATGTTTTTCGAAAGACACAAGATTTTCTTAATATGCGAAACATTTGTAATTCAGCCAATAAAACCACAGCGTTACAGTTAGACTTCATTACACTTTTGTGCAGAAGACATTCATAATGTCCTTGCAACATTGCAAATCACATCTTGACAGAACGCATGGCATTTTGTCAGCAAAACAATATGGATGAAATTGAGCAATTGTTAATGAGTCAACTTTTTTCTTTTTACGGGTGCATACCCCCCCATCCCCTGAAAGGACCAGACATACAGAGAGAAAATTCACAAGAAAGATCACATTTGATTTTTTCACAATTTCATGTGGGTGATACAAGGGACTTGTTCAAGTATTAACAGTAAAATGGAAGCTTCTAGATCAAAAAACATTTTTATGTCCTTTAAACGTAAGTAATGACATGACTGAATAAGTGTTTTGTCTCCTTCCATCCTGGCAGCGACTGTGTCTGGAACATGGTGTGTCGTTTCAGACCACAGGGTTTTTATACTGAGCCTTGACCCGGTTTGATAAATGAGATGCCAAAATGCCAGAAGAGAGGAGGAACAGGAAGAGAGGACGACAGCAAGAAAGAGAGAGAGAGAGACAGAAGCCCCTTTTCTTCACACATTGAAGATGAAACATTACTGGCTTCAAATATCCATGTCTAGCAGGGGTTCAGGGGTTCTTGGCATCTATGAAATAATTTAATGTTGTCAATGTTGCTGTTTTCACACATAACATGACCACTCGAGAGAGTATTTTGTGTAACTCCAAGACACTGAAGAAGAGAGTTGTCTGTTCTCACACAGGTTGCCTTGGTGATGAATTTTGAAACTTATTTTGCAGTTGAATGTTTATCGCTACTGCTTGCCCTCGCTTTGGTAACCGCAGTTGTCTAAGCATCCTGTTGCGCCCCAATACATTTTGTTGTCTATTAATAATAATAATAATAATAAAGTGACCGATGATAGCTACCAAAACATAACCCTGTGATGTTTTACTTCACAGTGTGGTGAAGTTTGCAATCACATATTAGGCAGTATCAAAACTAGTAGTCTTTGGCTGCTATAGTTGCTTGTGAAAAACCTGAAATCTTATTTACACGAAAGCTCGAGTATAAATTCAGTGAGAAATTCAACTTACAAATTGCTCTTTAAACATGTCAGTAGACTCCTGTCATGCAGATCTTCTGCATAAAAGAGGCTGCAATCTGCAAGATTATGCAGATTGTTGCAGAAGTTTAAAAAAAAAACAAAAAAACATGATGATGATGACAGGTTAAACTGTCATGTCTGAAAAGGAATAAGCAGCTCAGCAAAAAGAGACAGGTGACTGAAACAGAAACAGGGAGAGAAAGCTTTCATTCTGGGGTGTTTGTCTTCTACGCTCAGTGGACATGAGGTGTGATTGCATTGACATTTCCTGGGGCTAAAAGGCTCGTTTCCACAGTAACACTTCTATCCCAAACTCTCAGACCGTGGAGAAATATGCTGGATCATGAGGCCAATAAGCCTCACAGACAAACGTGGCCCATTACGCTCTGTGCCACACAATTAGACTTTAATTCATTTAGGCTGTAAAAAGTACATTGACACATCTGACTATCATTTATCATCTACAGTACAATGAGAAATCAATAAAAAGCAAAACAGTGATTGTGATTAGCCCCGGCTCTGTTCCAACACTAAATGAAATGCAAGGAAATGGGCAGTGGGCAACAAATGAGAAAACCGCGTAGTATTAATATTCCCAGTGCATATGTACAACTATAACCCCCCATAGGCTCTTCTGGTGGGATTGACAATAAAAGATTAATGACCATAGCAGAAATTCGCTAAGTTCCACTATGCAATTAATAAGCCATGAAGTTCATTAGTAAATTCAATTCATTATCTGTTCTCTGCTGAAAAAACCTTCAAGGATGTGGCCTAAACAAACAGAGACGAAAAGGGTCTGAGAGAGATCCTCCCGCTCCCCATCGCTGATGGTATAGCGTGTGAGTGGGCAGAAATAGCTTAGAGAAATATTAAGGCAAGAATATGCCTTAGGCTATCCATTACTGTAAGCTTGTTTGAAAAGGCTCATGATAGCAATTATTATTGACGACATGTATAACAGTAGTTAGTAGTTGTTCCACATTCATTGTTTGACAAACACTGCAGTATGAGTAACTCTATTTCATGTCTAGGTACAGGGTAATGTCGGGGGTGCGTTTGCCTCAACACTCCTACCAATGAGTGCGCGTAGGGGACACCAAATATGATTTGAATGCATATACACGTGGCTATCCTGGGTGTTTGAGTTGACATACCTGCAGTTCTCCACGGCAGGGACTTCTCAGACGAGCTGTATGGGGGAAAATAGGAGATGAAAAGGTGAATACATGCACTACAAACCAGAGACAACACAGTGAAAGACATGAGTGAAATCATCTGGAAGAGACACCTTGGGGGCCTCATATACTGTTTACCTGGGCCTTTCACAACAGGGTCACAGATGGTAATCACTGTATTTGAGATAAAACAGCTAGAGGTTCAGAGTATATCGCCTAAGTGCGGATTTACTGTTTACAACTCAGATGTAAAGTCCATTTCTCTCATCTATGTTTACCAAGACCTAAAGATGCCTTTGGTGACAGCTAGTGTTTTGTTTTAGGGACCCATCAGCACTGACAAAAAAAAAAGAAGCTATAAATGTAGGACTAGGAACTGTTTTTGACCTGCAGCTTTAATAAAACACGCTAATCCAAAAAGTACAACCAAAAGAAAAGGCCAGGGGAAGGAATACATCCCAATGGGAGCTGAAACTGAGCACACATAGAATAGCTCCTACAGTATATCACAAGTGATCATACAGTACCTGCGCACACACTCAGTGTACCAGCTCAAAACATCCTGACATCAGAACACAATGCTGACATGTATGCCAGTGTATATTCCAGCACAGAGAGAACCTCAGAGAGATATTCAGTCTCCGGAGAATAGTGCGGGCGAATAATGGTCCAGCCAGAGAGCGATCACAGTTCGTAA
Source organism: Coreoperca whiteheadi (assembly GCA_011952105.1). Classification (NCBI taxonomy): domain Eukaryota; kingdom Metazoa; phylum Chordata; class Actinopteri; order Centrarchiformes; family Sinipercidae; genus Coreoperca; species Coreoperca whiteheadi. The sequence goes on from CM022488.1 coordinate 15,647,349, forward strand.
CTATTACTCAGCCACAACACTGAGGTTACGAAGCAGCAAACACAGAAAGGATCTCTAGACACTGTGTGGTGATTGATGATGAATCGTCTTGGATCAGTGGATGAAGGATCACACTTAATGGCAAGCTCAGAGCAGAAAAGCAGCAGACCAAGCACCCAGAAGACAATCCCGAAAAGATCCCAGATTGATTTTCAGAATCTGCATATTGTCACCAGGCTTTAATCACGTTTTAAAAATGTCTGGGGCATCACAATCGCTACAAAACATGCCTGATATTTTTGTTTGTGGTTTTCTAGTGGGCTACGCCCTGTCATTGACTCCTCTTTTGTTGCACACACTGGTTGGGAAATGTAAGATGTCTGAAAAGCAACAAGGAAGATACAAACTCCAACAGTTATCTGGAAATTTACTGGTGAACCCACTAATGCTGCAAGTATCCCATCCCAACAAAATGGGGAGCAGGCGGTGAGAGGAATAGTTTTTCCTGCCATTTTACCACGAAATAGAAAATGGGTCTGCTTTTGCAACTGTATAGCTGGATTTATAGTATACGGGAGTACCACCACAGATGATGTGATTTTGAGTGATAGTTGAGCGTCGGATTTCATGCATTGATATCACCATCGCAATGCTAGACACATGGATTGTGGATAATCAGGCTTTAAAAAGGTGGCGTATGTGATTCTGAAGAAATCCAATACCATGACAAGTACCATGATACAGAGCAAACAAACACACAGCAAGTAATGTAACTAACATTATATTGCATAACTAGCTAGGTTGTAGGTTAGGAAACTTCACTCTCAACCATCTCTAGCAGCATCACAAACGTGTAGGATACAACACATGGATCCCATGCAGACCTATCAGTTTTTCTTGTCTCCACATAGTACCTCCGTTGCTGCTGCTGTAGCCCTGACGTGTTCTTACATTTTGAGAAGGCGCTTGTCAGCTACAGAGTAGTCTATGGCGTAGCTTAGGCTACGCATGTTACCACTATAGGTACGACGTAACCCTTTTAAGACAGAAGATTCCTGCAATTAAGGTGTCGATTTATACAGGAGAGAGGGTGGAAGCTGGGAGAATAACAATTTAATTCCAAGTGCTACTTTGAATGGAGTGCCAGTGCATTAAGTTTCATTCAGTTCCTATTTCTTGATAAGTCTCTTTTAACTCAAAGTTTCATCTGTCATTTCTTTCAGTTAAAATATGAAATAAAAACAAAACTAAAGTTTGTGTTTGCTCGGTTCATGGTCAATATTAGCTGATCACAATTAAGAGAACACTATCACTTTATAGGAAAACACCCATTTTGATCTTAAATCCTACCTTAGAATGCTTAAAAAAAATGCAACTTAAACTAACTAAAACAAACTAAAAACTAAATTATACTGGTCATTTTCAGAAAATAAAAACAAACTATAAAGATTATGTGTAATAATAAAAAGATCTTTTAAAAGATAAAAAAATAACATAAAATAGGAAAATTATAATAAATCCTGCAGCAAATGGATTGCATTAAAATGATACAGTCAAGGACACGGCACAAAGGAAAATGGAGAACAGACATGCAAGCCATTTTAATAGCCACCTAATAATTTCAACTTATGCATTTACCTACGAAAATACTTTCTGATCAAAGGGAAAGCCATTCCCTTTCTCAAAGCCATTTTCTCAAGGCTGGTTATAACGAGGCCAAGCAGGAGACCTCGGAGCAGTGTTCTCACCCTTTTCTTTTTAATATCCTCTATTTGCTGGTCATTACTATCAAGCACCTGATGTTGCAACTGCTGCTATTTTTCCATCTAAGGTGACACTCAATGAGCTTAAAGACGCACGGCTCTCCGAATTTTAATGAGCACGCAGGCAATTAAAAAGAGGAAGTTGGCCGAGTTGTGCTCCACTGAACCATGGCAGATGAAGTAGAAGAATGGCTACCATAATGATGATGCACCATGCGTGCTGCATGCCGACCGGCTGGCTGGGTGAAAGCAGTGTAAAGTGATTGTAAAACTGCCGATGCTGATAAACAACAGGCCTAACCCTGAGATGGAACTTTATTTCCAATCAACCCCTTTGGCCTGGGTGGAGGTCACATCTTTTAAGAGTTTTACCAGAAGTCAAGTTTGATGACCACCCCGTGTGCTTGTAGAAATGAAGGGGGGTGGTCAACTCTGGAGGTGTCATGAAATATAATGGCTCCCATCAGAATCCTAAAGTATGCTGTCACCTCTGCTGTCGTCCCGCTGAGCTATTGAGCCAAGCAGTGTGACCTCAATGGTTAAAGCTAATCTCCATTCTCACGCAAATGTCCAGTGACAACCATTTTAATTCACTTTCTCAGGCTTTAAAAAAAAAGGTGTGAAAATGGTGTTGCATGTTTTCTTTATAAAGCCCCTAGTAGGTGGTGGATTGCTACCAGCCCCCTAGTGGGAAGAGTGGCTGCATTTACATGTACTTTAAAAATGTGATTATATCTTTCGGCAGTAACCTGATTTCTGAAACATCATGTACATGGGAAACTAATAATAATAATAATAATAATAATAATAATAATAATCTTAATTTCTATGGCACCTTTCATACAAGAAATGCAGCTCAAAGTGCTTTACAACAAAGAAAATACATGCACAGAGTGCTTCACATAACAAAAACAACAGAATGAACATAAACAAAACCTCACTAAATAATAATTTAAAAAAATAAATAAATAAAAAGTTAAAAAGTAGAATACATAAAATACATAAAATCTAGTAAAATACAGCATTTTAAAAGCAAAGCAAAGAGCAAAAGAGTTTCGTGCCACTATCAGGAAAGTTATAGCTAGTTAAAGGCTAAAGCGAAGAGATGCGTTTTAGCTTTATTTTAAAAAGATTCAGCGAGCTGGCTTCCCTGATATCTACAGGTAGTGTGTTCCACAGCTTTGGGGCGTAAATGACAAAGGCTGCTTCCCTGATTTCCTTTCGGCTGTTGCTGGGAACCTCCAATAAACCTGCAGCAGATGATCGCAGTGTTGAAGTTAGCACTGTAGCGCGGTCCTAGCCCATTAAGGGCTTTGTAAATAAGGAGGAGGACCTTAAAATCATTTCTAAATGTGGGAGGAAGCCAGTGTAGAGCAGCTAAAACTGGACTAATGTGCTCTCTCCTCCTGGTTCTGGTTAACAGCCGAGCTGCAGAGCTTTGAATGAGTTTAAGTCACTCCAAGATTTTTTTCCGAGAGGCCAGTAAAAAGTGCGTTACACTAATCAAGTTGGCTTGAAATAAAAGGCATGAATCAGTTTTTCAGCAGCTTTTTAAAAATCTTTTTACTTTAGCTGTGTTTCAAAGGTGGAAAAATTATGTCTCTCGTCACCTTGTTAACGTTGGAATTCAATCTAAGGTAACGCCAAGACTTGTAACCTCAGATTTAATCCAGGGAGTCAGTTTCCCCAGATTATTAAACAGCATTTCTCTTTTTTTATTTTTATTTGTATTTATTTTTTTAGGGCTGACAAGTAGAATTTCAATCTAATTTGACTTATTATTAGAATACGATTATAAGAAACCTGGATAACAAAGCTACATTTATACTTTACAAACCTGATTATTTGCCCGTTACCCATGGCTTGTGGCCATTCGCGTGCCAAATACGCAAGACACAGAAAGTACTGGTATCTCTGTGGCAACAGTGAAGCAAGGTGAAAGGAAAGTGCCCAACTATTTATAGTGGGGCACATATAGAAACAATATTGATTTTTCTGCTACAACTAAAAACACAAACCACAAAATACATCAGGATGCACAGCTAAACAGTAGGTTATTTAGTGAATTGGAACACAAGGGCACAGTGAAAAAAAAACTGTGCTCTTTCACAACAGCTGACAACTGCTAACAATACTGTCAGACCAAATGTTGCAAAAAACAACTGTAGCCTCATATCAACAATGGCCCATTTTGACTGAACTGTCCCTGGAAGTAAACGCAGGAATTAATTCTTGTTTGTGTTCCCTTCGCATCTGAAGAATTGTGAAGATCAGGCCACTGAAAAACAACTTTGAATGATTCGCAATTTTCACATGCAAAGAAATAACACAGTGGTGATGCTCTTCATAACAACTGTTGCATAAGTCATGCAACAGACACGCAGAGGTGGAGGGGATCTGGAACACGCAAAAGTACAAAGTAGCAACAATCTTATGAGTGTTTAATGGTGTTTAACCACAAGCAAACATAGCATTGATTATAACATCCACAAAAATAGCAACCAATTTGCACTCATAATCCAGATACTATGAGTGCTTGCTTACTTTGTGAATTAAAGCTGTGTTGGGTCAGTCTCAAGGCTTGTGATTGACCAGTCAGCTGTGAACAACAAATTCCATTCAGATAATTCCTATGCTAATAAAAAGTACAGTTCTACCCCTTAAGAAGGGACTTTCTGCGGGCCAGGAACTAAATTTAGACCCTGATTCTTTTGGTCTAGTTAATATGCCTCTTATTTACATTACAAATCCATACAGTAGTTGTTTCAGCTTTAATATGCACTCTTTGATTGCCTGTCCCACACACTAGTTTGCTAGTCCTAGAGAGTAGCCATTTTACAGCACAGAAAGGGAAACTAAAGATATCTAAAAAGGGAGTTGAAACTGAGCCCCCCCCCCCATTTTTTATACACCAACAGTCACATATACTGCTGATATAAGAGTTTATATTTTCAACAAAATACTGCTCTTACCAATTAAGCAAATTTACAAAACAAAGCAGGAGCAGATAAAAAAACAAAGTGTCATACCAAAATTATAATTATTATACTTATCAGCTAATTTAGTTATTGTGGCTAATGTTTTGGCAGACAATTTCCTGCTTACTAGAGCTCAAATTTGTGTTCAATATTTAATGGCATTTTTACATTTGGCTTGTTGTGTCCACCAACTACTGTGTTGTTTTGGCTAGCTAAATGTTTACCTGCCACGGATGGCCCGGTGAATTAAAATAATGAGCTGAACTCTGCACCACACCGATTTGTCTGCTGATTTTCACTGTGAATGCAACACAAAAAGAAACCTTTTCATATTAGAAGCAGTCATAAGATTGAGTTAAGAAAGATTCCTTGGTCCTCTGGCTTTTATCCTCAAATTAAACTCGAGGCGCCACTCTGTTTATTAAATATTTGTCGGGAGTGAATGAGTGACTACGGGACAACCACAGGAAAGAAAGTGTGTCGCTTATGTCTCCAAATATTATCACTGGCATGGTTGGATACACTAGAATTGAGGTCTAAAATACAGTACTTCTTAAAGAGGAAATAGCCTGGCTGTGTATATTTTCAGAGAGCTGTTGTCCAGACCTTTTTGGAAGCACTTGAAGCTGCTCTATACCTGCCTATCTAAAAAAAGGAGAAAGGGGAAATGGACACTCTTACCCCAGAGTACTGCAATCTGCTGGTAGTAGGTGGGTGCTCTTTGCAGGTATGCAGGCTGGAGTGCAAAAATGCATCGTGTAAGGGCATAGGGATTATTATCACAAAGCCAGAAGAGATCAAAGAGGGTCATTACAGCCCCTGCTCAGACCAAGTGTCATGTATCTAGATATAACCCAATTGTATCATGGTCCATTTGAGAACAAATGCAGCTCAAACCATGCATCAGAATGCATATCAGGTGACCATTTACGAACAATATGCAAATCATACTCCATTTCTTTAGACATGAGCCCATGCTCTTAAAAAACTGTATATGCGTGTATATGTGGGGTTCGTGAGATTTTCATGTATAATGATAGGACTGGAAATGGTACCATGGAGTTAAGCTACAACTTCCGGTAGTCTTAGTTAATAGCATTAGCATGACTTTGGGCAGTTTTTTTTTGTTTTTTTTTTTTTTTAAATCTGTGGATAAATTATAAATACTGCAAAGAGCAAGGGTGAAAGACAGGCCCTTACAGTTGTTTGGGTGATCATCAAGCACCTCAGTATGTCACCAAAGTTGACACCTTATAGAGTACTGTTCCTCTCATATGAAAGAGTAGTCCGTTTCAAAAATCATCCAGTGTGAAGGGATGTTGGGTGTGCGGCCTTATCACCATAGTAAGAAAATAAAATGAATATCTTCACAGCCCTAATAATGGACAATGCTTAAATGTAAATGGACTGTACTTGTATAGCGCCTTTCTAGTCGTCCGACTACTCAAAGCACTTTCACTTTACATCACATTTACCCATACACACAAATTCATAAACTGATGGCAGGAACTAACTGCCCATCAGTACAAATTAAACTAATCATTCACACACACCGAAGGCACAGCTTCGGGAGCAATTTGGGGTTCAGTATCTTGCTCAAGGATACTTCGACACATGGTTGGGGGAAGCCGGGATCGAACCGTCGACCTTCCGATTGGTAGACGACCTGCTCTGCCACCAAGCCACAGCCGCCCCTGGTCCCAGATGCATAGGCAGTCCCTGTGTCTATGGCCATATTCAAAATATGGCTTGAGTGACTGGATACCTGTCAGTCATCACTTTCTTTTGGGTTTAATTGCGCAGTAGTGCTGTCCAAGTGCAACGATGATTTACTGTTGAATTCAAAGTCTACCCATTACATCCTTATATCAACAACCTTATACGCAATCATACATTTTCCAAAGAGGCATAACATCAGTGTATAGGTTGGTTAATCAGTTAGTAAAATCCCCACACAATACAGGATTATGCTGCTAAGCAAATAATCAAACGTAACAAAGAGCCACCTTATTAATAGTGCCTGAAATATGTGACCATTTATCAATCTCTTAAATGTCACAGTCTATTAACCTCTATTGTAGTGTTTCCCTTGCCAGTGGAATTCAATTTATAACCAGACCTAAAAGATGGTCCACATGTCACGTGCAACTACAACTGAAAACAGTGACGGATGAACGAATGTAACACACACACACACACACATACTATTTCAAACCATTGTATTAGGACTTCCTAAGACTTAAATGTAAAAATGCTGGCATACATAAAGATTATGTATATCTTTTTGACCTTGATACTTTTCTTCTGCAGTATTTTGTTAGCAGTATAGTTAATTTTAGACTAATATCAGTATTTATTTTTTACAGCTGTTTAGGTCAATGTCAATAGCATTGCTGTATATCACTGCATCTATACATCTTCTGTATCTTTGACAAATGACATTGAAGGAAACCATGTGATAATATAAGACTGGTGTCAACCCTTCCTCACAGCAGGTCTGTGAAGCCCATTGGGATATTTTACGTGGTATTGAGCTGTGCAAATGAACCTGACATGTCTAAGCCACAGCAGACAGGACAGAATGTGTGGTCACTGAGGTGTGATGATCAGGCAGCCTAGTGGCTTAGCTGATGAAGTGGGAATGAGTTCCCAGAACAAACTCAGAAGCTCCACACTCCTTCCACACTGACAGCAGCGCGTCACTGAACAAACAACACTCCACTATCATGCACACATACGTATACACATGCAGTCACTGATAAACATAGGCTTAATATTTTGCCTAAAAAGTCAGTTGTATATATTTTCATTGAGTCAATTAGCCAGGACAAAATCCTGCACATTGAAATTGCTAACTGATGTAACAGTGTTTCTGATTAACTTAAGATAAAACTGGAGCAATCAGATTTGAGCACACTGGGTTGCTCAATCACTATGCCACATTTGGTTACACTATGGAATATGGCCACTGCTGTGAGGGATGAAAAAGCCATGTGTTGGATTGTGGCGTTCTGTGTGTGTGCGCGTGTGTCTTCTCATTACCTGCTGCTACCAGCGCCTGGCGACTCGGCCTCGAGTCTGCATCTTTCCAGCTGATTGGCCACAATCTGCCTCTCCACTTCCAGCTCCCTGGTTAGCCGCTCAAACTGGAGCTCCTGCACATATACACACCAAATAAAAAAAAAAAAAGACAAGGGACTGAAGGTCAGGAAAACGTTCCCATCAGGGAGAGCTATACATACTTCTATTGACAGACAAATGTGAAGTCAATATGAGGGAGGCTGGTTGACAGTTTGCTCCGACAGTGTTGTGCTTCATCATGGCATATAGGTTAATGATGCCACAAAATAGAAGCTTAAATCACTGCAAACAAGCTAATTCCAGAAGGAAATGCTTAAAAAAAAAAATAGAGCACATGTACATTCCCATACACAAACTTAGGTGCACACACGCACACACACTATATGGTACTGCCATTTTCCCAGCCCACACAGAGAGATAAGCAGCACTCCAGTGGGTGATATTTAGCCTTGGTGGCACTGTTTCTATGGGAGTCGCGTAGAAATCAGCATTTGACTAATTATCTAGCCTTAGCAAGGCTATTACTTGCACAGCTCTCTAGCTCCAAGCGCTGCATCATGACACTCATAAGACACACACAGGGTCTTTTGTACACAGAAAAATTATTGCACACACATACACACACTCATTTGCATACCTTACAAATACCTTTTTACTCACCCACACCACTACCATGGCAGTAAGAAGAGTGTCAGCACTCTAGCACCAACACTCTTTCTTGCAGAAATTCCTCACTCACCATAACTTTATGTACAGATGGCAGGATCCGCGCCTCTCTATCAGCTTAGCTGTCCCATGTAATGTTCATTACCATGGTCAATTACATTCACAGCCAGCTGCATTCACACACAGACACTTACACACACACAAACCGGGTCTCGGCTTTTTTATGTAACCTGTCTGAGGAAGTTTAGTCACTCTATGGCACTAAGACCAGCCTACTTTTCACACCTATTCTCCAATGTTCCCTGAGGGTGCACTGAAATTTCCCTTCACACTGTAGACATGCGCTACTCACCCCTCCCCCGAACTACTGCTTTATACCCGCCACTGCTCTCCTCTCCTCTACCTCAGTTGTAGATATGTGAAGCTTGACTGCAGTGAGAGGGAGCATGCAGGAGGGAAAACAGCTAAGTCCTATTTCCTTAATATAATAAGGTTTTTTCATGTGGCTGGGATACCCGTGCAGTGCCATGAGTAACCCAGATTACAGCTTGTGCTGTACATATGCAAATAAGATAAGACAGATCATTGCCCAAGATGCTTGATATACGTGGTAAAATGAATATATGTGTATAGTATAAAATATACAAAAACGGACAGCATGGTAGTGAAAATGTTATCGTTTACCTTCATGACGTGGTGGAGGTGTGTTGGTTTGCACAAAGCGCAGTAAAAGCCTGCAGCTCACAGAGGCTGAATCCTCTGGTAACATTCATATTTTGCAATATTCAAACTCGATCCACTGACAAAAAAGCGCAGAATATGCACATCTTGTTGTGTAAACCAATTTTTATTGAACAATAGTGCAGCTAACAAAGCAATGCTGATCTTCATGGCAAATACCATGCATTTCCTGTAACTGCTTCTCAATAAAAGCTTCCCTGGTGTTCCCGGTGGAAAGATTTTAATGTAAAGTAGCAGCAGGAATAGTTTAGTTTGCATTGCATTAGCAGCAACCTAACATAGAAAATACAGCTCCAGTACAGCTGTGGTGATTCCGATAGCGGTTAAAAAGTACTAACAGGTAACACGAAAGACAATTTAAAATTCGCCTTCGACCTGCCACTTGTTATTGGAGAAAGCAGTGTAACTCCCCTGTGCACCAAAACATTATTGAACAGATTAAAATTTCACTTTCAGATCATTATCCCAATCATTTTTTGCTCACCCGCCAGTATGCTTACTCCTGACACACCGACAAGGTAACAGAGTGCAGATACAGCTCTGGGAGCAGAACAGAGATAGAGTGGCCACAACACTGATTTACTTAGAAGAAGAAATGAGCCATCGATCCTTCGTGTGACACATAACCCCTATTGAGAGACTGAGTCACATGAAAATTGCCAATTTCAACAGTTCATTCCAACCAATCAACCCTGTTTCCATTCTTACTTTCCTTGAGACAGATGTGACTCAAAAAACAAAATACTGAAATGTATTGCTACACTACATGTATGCAAATCATCAAGGGGAGAAGGACATATTCAATTAATGGGCTGCTTTTGACACAGCATTCATTTAAAAAAATTGCCTGACATAAAACAATTTTTTTTTAGGTATAAATTTTGAGATCTGAACTCTTGGAGCTTCACATACTCAACAAATTCTTCACAGAAATGCACACAGAGCCTTAAGGTCATAAACAATATGGACTGGTCTTTAGACCTTGGTGGAAACGCACACAACAATGGGCTGAAGGAACTTTTTAGTTCTTGAAAAGAGGTTCCTGGGGAAAAAAAGATTCTTGGTACTTCTGGTCAAAACGCACCATTACAAAGTGATGCACAATGCGGCAGTGCTAGTTGGAGGATTGTTTCCTGAGAGTGAGTGTCAAAAGTCTGAAATATTACGACACCATTTCTGCACACACACAAAGACGCCTATATCTTGTTTGCATTTTTGGGGCTATTGTAATAAGATGCCTTTACAGATGAAACAAGAGATAAGAGTTAAGGATGGGCCTTCATATGTGTAAGAGGACACTGAATAACAGTGACAAGAGGGTGAGCCACACATGCATGCTGCACGATATTGGAAAAAAATGACATTGCAATATGAAAAAATACAGGACATTTCACCACATACCTGCAGTGTGTTAATCATGTACACATATATAATTAACAATCATAATTTTCATCCTTTGGCTACTTTAAAAGTCTATCCTCTTCTAACAAAACAAACCCCCCCTGTAACTTCTACCAGGCTTGGTTCAGCCCTCTGCCACCTCTCCAGAAATCAGCTTGTATGGGACTGACAACAGCATGGACAAGTGGAGAGACAACAGCTGGAGAGGTATTTGGGAAAACCAACACATTTCTTCATAAACTTTGCTAATAGACTTGTGTGTGCAATTGTGTTATTTTTTTACGTAATCTAACATTTCTAACGATGTTCAAATGTATGCTTAATCTGCGTGGTGGAAGGTGAACAGGCTTCCTGGCATGGCTGAGGATGGTAAAACTCAAGCAACAAACAGATTTATCTATATGCTGGCAATATTAAGAATAGATCGATTTGGATACTGCAAGTTGTATGTGTGGGTTTCTTACATTAGAGCACGGACCAGCCCCATTACAGTAACTTCGAAACCTTTAACCAGCACTGGGACGCTGAGAACGGGAATACACGCCCTTAAAAGCCGCCTGGCGTAACTGAACGTCTGTCTCTAGCATCCATGATACGCAGACTCTGCATGCACTGTTATCAGATCAGAGGTTTGAATCCAACCTGAGGCGATTTGCTGCATGTCATCCCCCTCTCTCTCCCACATTTCTTGTCTCTTTTCAGCTGTCCCTATCAAATAAAGGCAAGAAGTCCAAACAATTCATCATAAAAATTAAAAAAACAGTTCAATAGACATGGGATTTCCTGCTCCTGGAAATGTCACTATTCTTGGCCCACCATGTCTTCTTTTCTTTTAAGCTCATTATTCAATTGTTTTGTTTGGCACCATGTCACCTTCCCAAGTCCAATAACTTTATCTTAGGTGGCACTTCTCATTATACAGTGATACAATGTAGGGACGAGAGAAATGAACAGCTATGCCTATCACTTCACACGAAAAGTGGCTGGCCTTCAGGTCTGCTGATTAGATGGTTTGTGATCTTGATCAAGCACAGCAGAGAGAGACATCTGTTGCAGCCATAAGGCACCGAGGTCTCGGTCGCTACTCATATTCCTATACCAGGTGGGCATCTTGCCTGCGTGCCCGCCCCAGCCATGCTGTGTTCTTACTATGGAGAGACATGGAGGCAGTCCAAAGCTTCCTGCAAGGAGCTCTGTCTTCCAGGTATTTTCTATCACTTGACAAATTGGTTGCAGCCCCGCTCTCAGTTGTAGAATCATGTGTGTGTCGGTTGTATTGGTTTTTGTTGTATAGCGTTATGTTAATTTCTAAAAGTTGTTTTTATTAAATTGCGTTTTTTATTATTGGAGCACAATTTCCATCAGTAAGGATGGCAAGAGTTGGCCCACTCTCTGCGATCCTATGGCCAGGCATGAAACAATGTACTCCCTCTGTCATGATGAGTTTACTGGCCTCTCAGGTAGCTTTGAGGATTAATGCCATGCCTCTTTACTATCACATCCTCAAGCTTTCCTTAAAAGCTTTGTAGCGCTTTCTTTCTCACACACACATACACATTTCATTTGACTGTCCTGCATGACTCATTAAGACTATTATGAAAATTGATCCAACATATCCATAATTAGCTTGTGATAGCACAGGGCTATGTGCCAAAACCGGACCTGGTCTGATGAAACCGAGGCAAGGATCACTCTTGCAAGTGGGGTTCATATTAGCCATGGAGAGAGAGTACTTACTGCCCTGTGTAATTCATTACATTTTCCTTGCTTGGCCCCTACACAGAATGAGACACATCTATTCAGCATAACGATCCACCAATTCAGACGGAGCACAGCAGTAATGACCATTAAACAAGGCCTATGCTTATTTAACGGGTGTGGGCCCAGCCTTGGCCGGTACCAGGCTCTGTGTGGAAAGAGAGGACAGAAACAATGCTGGCTTTCCTGTACCAACAAGGCCTTTATTTGCCATTACAATGAGCCTGTTGGGCCTGATCTGCCTGTAGTCCACGAGCTGAATCAGATCCTGTCCCCTTGTGTCCTCAGACGGGCCCTAAAGAAACAGATGACACATGGCAGCAGACCACACTACCAATATACAGGCTCCCTTGTCATCTTTATGGATGCTGACAATACAAGACCCAACTGAAATGCCTGAAGTGGCTTCTGCCTGCTGCTGGTTCAGCACACAGACTGTGGTGCAGCATAGATAAGAGAGGCTAACGCACACATAAACCCCAAATGTCATACAGCTATATTAGCATACACTAGCTTACACATGCACTCTACTACTGCTACTGCTCTACCACGTGACATAAGTAAATAATATACAGTATACTTGAATTTAGCACAGAAGACCGTTTTTTTTTGCATAATCTAGTAATCAAGAACACACCCATATTTACCAAATACAATCTTTTAAGGAGGTTCCTTATTTACCATGTTTTATTTTGACCAGTTGTTCCGCAAGACAAAACTTTCTTTAAAGTAGAAACCCTCCAAAAGAGAGGCCGCTGACTCTTTTGTAAACACAAATTTGCCAATAAAGCCAAGCTCTTCAACCATGATAGGACAGATCGCCTGTGATGGAATGAAAAGTCTTTCCGTACTACTCGATTTTCAGACATCTTTCACACACTAATTGGTCAACCAGCACACTCTTGAACTGTTGTTTCCCTCCCTAAAAAAAAAAAAAAAAAATCATTCAATTGGACAACCACAGAAAATGTTAACATGTGTCAGCATATACTGTACCCTGCATTATACCATGGCATGTATTTCTGCTTCTGGAGAACTTGAATACATTATTCAATACATTTTAATGCATATATAATGCTTTGTTGGGCAGGTTTGGGTGCATGAATGTTAAGATTGATTATGGAAGATTTTTCTCTCTTAAGTCAGAATGAAAGCTTACGATTGGAATTGCAGTCTGCTACAACTTTGTCTTTTAGTGATTTGTCAGAACAAATGTTCTTAGTATCAGATATTCTGACTTGCAAATGTGGTTGCTAAATTCTGGTAATTCCTTCCCTTATAGAGAACAGTGAGCATGGTCAGCTTAAATTTTTTGGAGGAAAAAAAAAAAAAGGTATTAAACATTTACACCCCGTTCCAAATCGCTCCGCTTGCTTACTGCTGTCTATTTGTATGTTCCAAACACATGTAACACACCCTATTCATTTGTAGCTAGTGAGGATGTATATACATATACCAAGTTTCGTGATGCCATTTATCTAACTGGCATGTCTGGACAGAAATGCATGTTCGTGTCATGTGAGATTTATAATGGATACAACCTAGACACTAAACATATGCATAATTTCTCCTCCCGTGTGTAAAACAAGGAACCTACAACACCATGTACACATGCCACATATACATGATAAATTAGGATAATGTGATGCAGTACTAGTGATGTGTGAAATTGGGCTTGAATATTCTTGGTAATTCAGCACCTTCCTTTATATGACAGAATAATAATAGTGAGGTAGACATCAGAACAATCTTTGCCTAATCCTTAGTAGTAGTGTCCAGATCCCACTATTAATTAAGACTCGAGATCTTATCCCTAATAGTTCTTGTTACCTGAAGTGCAGCCCATGTGCGTCTTAAAAGTGTTGTGACTTTGGCCTGGGCCCGGAAAGAAAGGGCTGCATGTTCATTTGTGATGTCAGATCCATTTTGCATAACTAGTGCAGATGGCATTTCCTCTTAACCAAAGACGAGAATCTACCAGAAATATGTTTGTTCATTAAGTGGCAATGAAGCCTGACAGCTCTGCATCCTCACTGCAGTGTGGCAGACTCATTCCATTGAGAGCCCGACAATGCTGCGCAGTGGGAGAATGACAGCAGAGGTTAAAGGATTTCTGCAGCAGCAGCAGGGACAGAGAAGCAGACCCGAGGTGTGAGCGAAGAGAACAGGCCCCAGAACAGTCTGTGTGAGCAGACCTGAAGGAATCACGCAGTGCAATTACTTACAAAAACTGGCTGCAGCGTCATGCCACCATAGCAATATTATAATAACCACGTTGGATAGAAAGACATTTAAAAATACAGTAGAGTGGCTTGCTGAGGTAAGAGAGTGTACAGCTGCAGGCATAGCTAGGTGAATCAGAGAAAATTGCTTTAGCACCCACAGCTGCACCACAGCTTTTATACTGTATAAGCTGATAATGTGACAAGAGGCCACAAACAGAAATGTGAAACATCATTCACTCTCAGATAATGGAAAAGCAAGTTTACAATAGAACATCATTTCTGCCAGGATTTCTAATGCGGCATTACAAGCATTTATAGCAGGAAACTTGCAGAGCTACTAAAATGATTATTTTTGTTTGTTTTTTTTATCTTTTACCGAGAGCAAATTGACATACTGCGGATGTATATACAGACAGGGAATTTAAGGTCGAAGCAGGATAATATTGTTGGGTTATAATATTGAAGTTGGGTTCATTGCTGGCTCCCCACGTCCAATCACGGCTCCCACCATGGTGACCTCCATGTTGTACCAGTAACTTCTGCCGCTTGTGAGTCTGTGCTCACCGAAAGCATAGCAACATGAACACAGTACAGATGTCTGATCACTTTTGTTGCATTGTGAACACACAACTCCTATCTCTCTAACTTTAAATGGTCAAATTATTTATTATATCATCACTGTAAGCAAGGTTCATTGTAATGACTAAAATTGCAAACTGCCCTAATGATCACCAAAATAAGGTATAATCCATTGTTCCTTGGCTGGCGTTTCTTTGTCATCTAACTTTGAGGACAACCCTTTTCTAGGTATTTTTTAAGAAACCATAGATAGAAAATAAGCTAACAAACTGGTGTCATGCGGTAAGACAAAAGTTATTTTATAAGGATGATCTCGGAAGTTCCCTAAACAAACAGGACAACTGAGATGTGATCTGGGAGTACTCAAGATTACTCAGTGGAAGACGTGGATTGTGTCAAAATGTTAGCTGCTACACGCAGATGAAAAAAAACCCTCCACTTTAAAAGTGTTCTCCAGACCTCATCACTCTAAAAATAACTTTATGTTGGTGGCATTTCAGATCAAACATGCTGCTGACACAGATGAGCATGTCCCCTGAGAACATCGTCTTCCATCTATTGAACATGAAAAGGAAGTTACAATTTGGCTTGATAATTAAAATGTCATTAAAGAAACGGTCATTTGTGTGGTGAATGCTATTAAAGGAGCTGTCATCTGTATTAGCAAGTGCAGCAGCCGGCATTTGCCGCACAAGAGATTGACAACAAAAGAAAGACTTTCAATAACAAAGACATAGAGGATAGACAGTATGAGGGGGAGAGTGAAAGAAAAAGTCTGTCAGTGCTCACAAATAGATCCAACAATCACTTTAAAATGTGATTCCAGGCGATTTAAATTTTTTTCACAAATAATTTTTGTTGTGAGGAATTTCCCATTCACTAAGTTCATCCACTTTAGCAGTCTTGGCTCATTTACAACTACTAAGTCATCTAAAAAAAAGTTACTGAACTTTTAAAAAACGCCCAAGTAAATGTCTTTGCATTTCTGCCTCATTGGCATTCACGGCGTGACACACATAATTACACTTTAAAAGCACGATTCATGCATCATTACTAGTTCAAGTGGAATCAGCAATATGTGGCATTATTTAAAATAATTTAAAATTTAAAGTGCTTTGTAGCAGTGGACACAATTTTTTGTTTGATTACTATATTAAACCTGGCTTCAAAGCATGTGACACCTGATAATTGTGTGGGGCCATGTCGGTCACGTACTGTTGGAACCAGCTTATAAAAGCTGTGCTTCTAAAAGTACAGCATCATCTTATCATTGCTGCTTTTGGCACATGTGTAAAAGCCTGGAATCAAAAACAGGAGTTACAGCTGCAAATTACAAGTCTTTCCCTATATTTTAAAATCCAATATTTTTTTCCTACATCCACCCGGTCTTTTGATCTAAGTTTTGTACTTGACCTGTTGTTGTTCTGCACAGCTACAAGCTGTTGAAGCTCAACAAAAGCTCTTATGCGATGCTGTTGATAATAATGCCAAGGCATAGTGGCAGTTAATGAGGGTAACTCACAAAAGGCAATTTGTATGTCCTGGAACAAAATACAAAAATGCCGCAGCAGTGCATTTGCACAGCCAGTGCAATTCATGTAGACCTGTGAACATACTATTCCACTGAGAGATCAATAGCATTGTGTCAGACAAAAAGAACATTGCTCCGGGCCAAACTAAGGAGAGTAAGCAATCTAGGGACTGTCAATCAGGAGGTTGCTGTAGTGAACAAAGACTGCAGTGACTTGTGCGATTACCTCAGGATCAGTCATTTAGAGAAACTCATCTCAGAGGTGTTTGGGCAGAGGGTTATACAGACACCTCATTGGTGACTCACCCAGTCAACTTCCTAAACTTCCTCAGTGGACACATGCCATTCCAAGGACAGCCCAGCAGTATTTACCGTGCTTCCACCTTCCTGAGGACAACTCCTGCTTCCCAATGACAGGGCCCTCTGTGTGCGCTGTTGACGGTGGCAATGATTACAGCGATAATGATGATGATGATGACAGTGATGGTGATGAGTATTAACAGGCTAGCTGGGGGGAGATCTCCCAGGGCTGGGTTCAAAATGACAGCGCAGTGCCAGGCCACACATACACACACCCCACTCCTTTGACATCATGTCACATTGGGAGCAGATTATCTACTCTTCTCCTTCTTTTCTGTTTTCCTCAGCGTTGACAGCCTCCTGCCACAGTGCTTTAGACAACCATTCACAGGTGACAGCCTCTTTGGCTCTGGCTCTCCATCATGCTCACACTCTCACTTTTGTCCTTTCCCCTTTACTTACCACTCTCTGCGCCCTCCCTCTGTATCTGAGCGTTTTGTCTTTCCTCTGTATATCTGAGCACTCTCCTTCACCTGCATCCATCCCCTCTGAATCGGTCTCACTCTTTCCCTCTCATACTCGTTCTGCTCCCCCATGGGGTAATTGCTCGGAGCCAGGCTTCCATTTTTATGACTATAATCGAGGCCAGAATGCTTATACCTTTAGATTTCTCCTTGCCTGTGTCACAGCGGCAGCACTAGGGAGAGGAAGGCAGATAAGACCCTGAGGAGGGGAGAAAATCACTAGTCGATTGTAATTAGAGTCCTTATTTCGCCTATGGAGGTGGAAAAGACACTATCGCCTGCAGAGAGAATTCAACCTTTCTGCAGCGCTTATGGCATGGAAATGCATAATGGCAAAAACACTGCCTTGAAGCTTTGTCCTGAACCCAACTATTAACTCCTTAAGCTGGGTCACTTAGACAAAGATGACTTTGGCTTCATTAAAACATGATAGAGGCTTGCATTGGTATCTCAAGTGGGTAATATTTCAGCCAGCTCATCAAGCCTTTAAGAGGGTGCTAGAGTTGTAGCACTCAAAGCAAGGTCAGCTCATGAACCTTTGCAAAGAATGCTGGAGTCTGCGTGTGCCTTATTCAGATGAAAACCGGGTCACAGAGTGTAACTCCAGTTTGCAAGGGAGAAGCAGGAGGCAGACAGATTTTTCATGTGTAATGGACTCCAACAAAGTGGGAAAATTCCACTGTGGTGTTTTCTGGGAGGTGGTATGTTGAAACACCATAGTGCGGCACGCCTAAGAGGCCCTTTTTACCAGTCGTGTGGTACATATAGAGCATGTCTAGGCACAGCTAATAACAGCATTACTCTAAGGGCAAAGCCTCATAATGGAGGAGGAAGAAGAGCACACCAAAACACAGAGTTTCCAAGGGCAAAAAAACGCAATCTTGATACAAGAAATGATCTGCTCAACAGCGCTTTAGATTGCAAGAACTAATTTGACCACAGAATTACATTTATGTATGATGGAAAAGCTCTCCACAACACAGAAAGGATAAATAACTAAATCAACTCCCTCCTCTGACCCTGTCTGAAGCTCTTATTGCTATAAACACATCTAGTACCTGCCAAATAAAAAGGCACTGAATTTGAACAGGGCTTCTGATCATGACCCTTTTTAACAGTGCAAAACAAACAGAAATACAACTACAGAAATGTACACTTGCTACAAAAAATGTGGCAAGTGTGTGGCTGATAATGGTTGAGAACGACAACAACAAAAACCAAACAGATTTCATCACTCCAGATGACAGATGAAGGATTGTTGAAACTGAACATTAGCCAGCTGTTTTTCCAGGTAAAAACTGTTCCTCTCTGATGTTGGCACAAAAACTTGCTCAGGGAGCTTTATCTGCCGAGTCCTTTATGGCTACGAATGTGCGGTGTTTCTCCAATAAGCCTTGACATTTCAAGGCTTAATAACCCTTAATATGCAAACTATACTGTACACAGCAGGTTTACTCTCAAACAGCGTGCATCTCTCCCACTCTTTCCGTTTCCCCAGCCCAGTGATGCTGTAACACAACCATAAGCCATTGAAGACGTGTGTGTACATTAAGGAGTGCTTGGTGAGGTTGACGCAACTAAAAGGCTCCACATTCTTGCAGCTATCCCTCTCCTGGGAGATGAGGTAGGAAGCAGAGATGAGGGCAGAGTGATCAATGAGATGCTCTTTAAAGACCTGACCTCACACTCATTGATGCCTGCTCAGTGGGTGCCACAGGCTCCCTTACTAGACAACCTCCTGTATACTTGTTTCAAAATCGAATTTGGCTTGTTCTCAAAGGTCTGTTGAATATAGCTCCAGGTGCAACCACCAGGATACTCCAACATATGCAGCCTATAAACGTTACCATTCATATGCTACAATAAGTGCATTAAAATGTGTGCATAAGAACATAGTTCTGCCAGAAATGCTTTGGGAAGGTGAGCAGATTAAAGTTAAACTAAAGTTAAATTTTTTGAGTCAACACTAAAATAAGTTGGAGGATTAAGAAGAATTAAAATGGTGACAGAACTACCTCTGGTTCAAAAGGTGCCCTGTGGAGTTTTCTTGTAAACAAACCAAAGTTAGTTTTACCTCCAGCATGCACTGTGTGTATCCTTGAGGTCTGAAAAAATGAGCTGAATGCATTTCCTACCTAATAAAATGTTTGCAAAGCCGATTTTCTTTAATATTTTTTTTCCTGCATCGTTTACATCTATGTTTGCAAGCACGCAGTATTCTTTGTGCTCGTCCTTGCTGGTGCATTGTTGCGCATTAACATCGGCAACTGTCAATCAGCATAATGGTGTGAGACTGGCAGCACTGTATCTGTACTATCTCACCTGCGTTCTCATGTGCATGCATGTGAGTGTAAACGGACACCCACTACTAGTGGTCAAAGACTCCACAGGGCACCTTTAATACCCCCCTTTATTATGAAAACCAGGTAGGGCTTAGCAAAAACACAAAAGTTACTGAAATAGACCATGTGACATTACCGCCGACTTTAAGAGATATTGGTTTGTTGTGTAACTTCCAGTGTAACTCTGAGGTAACTTTGAGGTCATAACATCAGCCCTACAACCAGAACCGTGCTGTACATTTGAAGGAGGCTTTTCTAAAAAGAGTAAATATCACTTGGCTTCCCAACCTGGCTTTAAGATGTGTTGCTAAGTTTGTTTTTGTTCGAGTATATCTCAGCTTTCCTAACCGATTGATGATGTAATCTTCTGGCACTCTCTTTCTTCCCAATATTTACATAAGAGTCATTGTTGGGATCACATTTTGAGTTTCATTTTGTTTTACCAACATGTTTGCATATTACTTGGGAATAAACATAATGTAGAGCAGTCATTATCTTAAAGCTAAGCGAGCTAACAATGCATGAAAAAATACATTGAACCTTGCAGATTGGTCTACATGACGTATTCTGAAGTCCTTCAACACATTCTAGCTGTTACTACATTTCATATCTGTCGACATCTATGACCTTTGTTAATTTCACCTGATGCAAATTGTTATGTGTTCTGCTGTTGAAAAGTACTTCAAACACACCGAATATACTCAAGAACTCTAAATGGTAAATGGACTGCATTTATATAGCAGACAAAGTGCTTTACAGGTTGCCTCTCATTCCCCCATTCAGACATGCAAGGCACTGGCCTGCATCGAGAGCAATGTGGGGGTTCAGTGTCTTGCGCAAGGACACTTCGACATGGGCTGGGGGAAGCTGGGATTTCGAACCGCTGACTTTCTGATCGGAGGACGACCCGTTCTGCCGCCAAGCCACAACCGCCCCAGAGAGGGACACTCTAGGGAAATGTCCTAATCAGACAATGATACAGTATTTTTATATACATTTCAATGCACAGTGTTAGCGCAGACAAAATGCAGACAACCATTATATTTATCAAACAGTTGTAAACTGCTGATGGCCAAGTGGTTAAAAGCCACTTGATTGAATGTGGCCATCAACACACTTTAGCTTCAGTGAACGCTATACTGAACCTGTACTCCTTGTAAGGCACACTGGATGCAGGCAAGAGCTGAAGGACTAAAATGAAAAATCTTAATTGAGGAGTTCTTCAGCTGTTTCTAACACTAAGGGCTGTGTTATGTTAGAAAAGAACCAGCTCATGTGACGTGTTTTATGACCGACATATCAGAAAGCATAAGTGTTTATAGTTGTTCCGAACGGCCACACTCTGCTGCCACACGTTAATCCGTTAAATATGGGGACAATGGCACAGATTATCAGACAGACAGTCTTTTTTGGAAGGCATTTATAGTGTTGCACTTGGTTGTTCACATGAAAAGTGACAGAAATAGTTCTTGATTGGAAAAAAGAGCTTGGGAGAGAAGTTCAAACCCTGTTATAGTTTCTCTCCTCTACACAGCTGGCCAATGTCGGTTTTGGAAAGTTACCAAAATTGTTGGATGCCGCCCCAATTTCCCAATATATTAAGTTAATACACACAGTCCAAATTCTGGAGAGTCCAAAGCAATTTGCAAGGGATGCACAATACTGTATGGTTTTGCCAGTGTCTCATAATTGTAATATGCAGGGTTTTTTTCAGCCAATACCAATATTGATACAATTGCAGATTCTGATATTTATCCATACATTTCAATACCACAATGTGTCTAGTTTACCATTTAACACATGTAAGTTAAATATTGTACTGTCATACTAGATGTAGACATGTAAAAACACTGCCTCAAGTCTTGCTTTACTAGTCAACAATACAATTTTCAACGTCTGCAATTGCTGGAGAGGAGTGTACATTAATTAAACTCAAATGTAAAAACCTTGAAAATGTCCAAATAAATATTAAAACTAAATCGTTGCTCTTGCATTGTTTTTTTTATAGCAGGCCGGTCCTTGTCTCCCTCTCAAAGTGTCACTGTGATTCGATCTGGGCAATTCTATTTGAATTAGAGACAATCACCTTTGTCATCAGTTATTGACAAGCTTTTCGTGTTCTCTAAAAATGACATTTTGGCACTTTGAAGATCATAGAAAATCCTGACTTTATTGTACAGATTAACCTCATCGATTGCATCATTCACACACACAACTTGTAATTTGGATATTTTCAGAAACATTTTAACATGGCATAATTGTAATTTGAAACATCAATTGGGTTGCTAATTTTTGCTTAACAAAATCCAATGATACAGTATATCAAAATATTACAAATGAACAAGATCTTTAACAACTCACTCAAATTTGTTCAGAGTTATTTTTTAGAAACAGTTTTGTTACATGGTAACAATGCATGTTCATGTTAGTGTGATATACTGTAACTCCTTTGGGAATTGATAAATAATAATACTGAATCATCACCCTGCCCTTTTATTGAGTGGAGAAAGCAGATTTGCAGCAAAGACAAACATTTTCTCTGAATGAATGAGGCAAAAGAAAGCTATGAAAATACACTGTCACATTTAGTAACATACTGCTGTCATGTACCTATATTGAGGCAGCATCTGGCATGCAGTGAAGCGGTATCTGACATCCATGTCAGACGCCATTAAATCAATTACAATTTCACTGAAGAATCCCCTCAAAAAGGCTCATCAAAGAGCCAAAGAAAACATTTTTTTTGAAAAGATAATTTTAAAATCAGATTTTAAGTTCCCATGCATCAAGGAGTTGTTGGTTCCTACTGCAATTTGAAATCAACAGGGTCCCCCCCTGGCTCAGATTACGCTTACAGTATACAGAAGTTAAGATAAAAATGGGGATAAAGGGCAAAAGAGCTGGTGAATGTACTGCCAGAGTTCAATTTAATAAGAAAATAAATAACAACAACAACAGTAATAAACAATAAAACTACACAATGTATGCAAATGGTATTTTGCTAGATGATTCTCATATGGAACTGCCAAGTATTGATTTTTCCTCACCTGCTAACCCCTAATATTCAAATAAATACCAAGGACATCTCTGGTTTTTGGAATAATAAAAAACAAAAAAGAAAAATACATTGACAAGACACACAAGAGCGTCGTGATTGCTGAATCTATTCAAAAGACAATCTGTCTGGATGAGTGCCATAGCCTCCCACTGCTTCAATTACAGTTAAGATGAAACAGATAAAAAAAACTAGGTCTCAGATAATCCTCGAAAAAAACCCTTTGGTTAAATTACATTTTAATAATATAATAAATACTGAAGAGGGGGAATTTGTAAAGTTAATTCTGAATTACAACACAGCTTCAGGTTTTGTGGTTGAGTTAGGCTTGAAATAGAGTAAGAGTGGTTCTTCAAAGCAAGTTGGAATGTGAAGCAAGAAAAACATTGACATTTAAACACATAAATGGGGTCTGTAATAAACCATTACGGATGTGTCATCCAGATGGTGGATCAGTGCTATTATTGAGGCACGGAGCAAAGGCAGGGCTCTAATAACCAGGAACAGCAGCACGACAGAACCAAATCCTCAAATGAATGGCAAAAAGACTGGGACTCGTTAGTAGTCAGAAGGGAAGCAAGAGGGAAGCAATAGGTCCAGGCAAATGAACACAGGGAGAAGGCAATCATAACATGTTGGTGAATCTTTCCTTGTTTGGGCATCTGGGCAAAGCCTGTGCAGCTGTAACTACAGCAATGACACAAACATAAGTTTGGAAAGAGAGACAAAGAAAAATGAAGGAAGACACGGAGTGAATAAGACAAGTGAAGGAAGGGAAATCAGCCAATGAAAAGGCAAAAAAACCCGACAAAATAAAAGATAGTAGAGCCATACAGTAAACACTTACCAAACACCCAGTCATCCTAAGCCCCAGCCCTAACCGAGACCACAGCTACAGCACAGCAGACTTGCATGTTTACATCGACAGCAGGATCCCTCGAAGGTCTGCCTCTCAACAATTACAGGAAAACCTCACGCAAAAGCACAGAGAGGGGAAAAAAACAAAACACTCACACTAGCCTTGTCTCTGACTTCCATCTTTTCACTCTCACTCACCCTCTGATTTGCCTCTCCAACTGTTAAATACTGAGGAGAACGATCATTTTACAGCCTTGACTCTTTAGCAGGAATCCCCTCTGAGGCACGTCTCCAGCCAGTCACTCTAAAAAGCAAATGCTCAGGCAGGCTACTCGCTCTTCCTGCTTGCCTGCACGGATATCTGCTCTAACCGGACGAGCCACTCAGGAATACTCGAGGGAAGGAAGTGACATCGACAGGTGCTCCCTCCTTCCTTCCTTCCTTCCTTGCTCATGTAAACAATACCCACTTTCCAGCAGCAAGCCTAAATGGGACTTCCGTGGGCTATTTGATAATAAATAGCCGAGAAGGCATTTAATTCATTTTAAAACTGTAGCTCAACTAAAGTGTCACTCAAGAGAAAGAAAGATACGCGTGATATCACTGAAGGGAAT
This sequence comes from Coreoperca whiteheadi, assembly GCA_011952105.1. Lineage (NCBI taxonomy): Eukaryota > Metazoa > Chordata > Actinopteri > Centrarchiformes > Sinipercidae > Coreoperca > Coreoperca whiteheadi. Next base: position 15,671,744 of record CM022488.1, read on the forward strand.
TAACATCATTAATAATGAGCAAAATCTCTTTAGCCCAGTTTGCCCTGTGCTGGACTCCCAGGAATATGGAGGGTTGGAGTGAAGCCAGAGAGGAAAGGAGTGTGTGTGTGTGTGTGTGTGTGAGAGAGAGAGACAGAAGGGATCGTGAATCACAGAGAGACATGCATAGATGGAGTGAGTCAGAGGGCATGTCCCTCCACAGGCTCACAAACCCTGCTTCAGATGATCTTGGTTGTCCGTTGATGCAAGCCAGGCCATGACTGCAGGCAATAAAAAACCAATAGCTCCTAGTCAAGCTTATTCCACTTCAATTTTTCCACAAAACTAAAAAAATAAACAAAGTCCACTCCGACCACAGTTCTGCTATAAACAAAAATCTTTTCATCATCTCACACGCAGAGAAATGGTAACTTTCTATGTTGGGCTGTGTGCCACAGAGGTAAGTTATAGGATTACAATGACAATATGGTGTGTGACACAAATGTATAGGAAAGAAATGTCCACATACTTCGCCCAGTGGATTTTCTTTTAGTACAATGTGTGACTCACCAGACAATTTAGCGTTCTATAAATGTCACGGTACATAAATGGTTTATAAAAGCTTTAACAGTGCCATAATATGAGAGATTGAACATGAATCAATGGGTGGAAGAGACACACTACCTGTTCTTTGACGGAGGCCAGGATGTTGTTGGCGGTGTTGTCGGCCTCCATGGTGCGGCCAGTTGAACTGTCACGGATGGTCAGCAGAAGCCCCTCCTCCGTCACTGGGCTCTGCTCAGGAGCTGGCATTCCTCCTGTGTGGACGGACGAACACACACACACACACACACAAAATGATCTGGTCAGCACAGGCGCTCTTCTGAAAAGAAAAAAACACAACAACAACACAATCTTGTACACACATACCAGGCTGTGTGCATGCGTGTGCAAACAGACACATAAATACCCACTTGAGTCAACCACTCCCCGATACACACAGGCGAGTGATGCTGAGAAGTGACTATCAATGGTCACACGCCACCACCAGCAATACACAAACACACACCCACACATGCCATATGGCCCAAAGAGAAAAAGACTGTCAATGCTACATGTCTGTGACAGTGCAAATCAATGCCATATGGCCTCAACACAAGTTAAATAATGATTTGTGTATTTAATACAGTCACATGAAAAAAATACAAACACAAACACGACAGCCAACGATTCTAGTGAAGCCCCGAAACAATGGAAATTCAAATTCTAGCAATGCAAAAGCGGTCATGGTTTTGGGTTTGTATTCAATGACTTCCTGTTTTATTTTGGTATTCTCTCGGTCCCTCATGTTTTGGTTAGTTTTGCTCCCTGTTGGATTTGTTTTCCTATGTTGGACTGCTCTCATGGTTTCGACCCCTGCCTGCCTCTCCAAGCTGCAAGCCTTTATCACTGTTTGTTGCTCATTAAAACACACTGAACTGTACTCCGTCGTCACTGTGTTGGTTTTGTCTGCCTTTTCTTTTGTATTTCTTCCTGCCTACGAACTGATTATCTGCCTGCCTGCCAGTTACCTGGTTACAGACTGTCTGCAGTTAGGAAATAAACTAGTCGTCATCATCCCCCGTCAAGCTGTTTGCATTTGGGTCCTTTCCCTGTTTTCCATCCCTTCTGATAAAAGCTGCCTTAAAATACCAAGAATGCGTGCGCACAGTTAAATACTATACAAGTTTGTGTATAAGATGCAGTGGAGAGGCTGAAGGAGATGAGCGAGGACAGGCCTTTGAAAAAACATAAAAGAACAAAAAAAAAAACAAGTCAGCAGCCCGACGGAAATGATAAGGTGTTCCTGTCTCCTTTGCTCTCTCTGGCCTCTTGTGTGGGATTGAAATGAGAAAGTAGAAAGAATAGTTATGGTCTCATTATATCTGTTGACAGTGACCGTGTCATGGAAACGCTGCTCAAGGTGGATCCAAATTTACAAGAAGGAGCCTGTTGAGCCAGACAGGGCAGCTAAATGCTGCGATGGCTGCCTCACAGCTCAGGGCTGCAGCAGCGGACAAAAGCATTGGATCAAAGGAGATATGGGACTTTTGGGAAACTGGGATTTTACTATGACTTTTACTGCTTTAGAGATCCACTGCCGCCGTCATCTCCAAGATACAAATACAAAGACATATTCCAGCCGTTGGTTCCTACACATATATCTTGACCTACATGTTTTACTTTACTAAACCCAGTGGTGGAAAGTAACAAAAGACATTTACTCAAGTATTGTAGTTAAGTACAATTTTGGGGTACTTTACTTGAGTATTTCCATTTTATGTTACTTTATACTTGGAAATATTGTACTTTTTACTCCACTACATTTATTTTAAAACTTGAGTTACTAGTTACTTTGCTGATTCACATTATTAATACAAAATATAGTCAATAAATAAATTATGATGTATTATGAAGAAATACTTTACTGAGCTCTGGTGAAATTCCCAAGCTACCCAGCAGTGAAAATAAATATATATAGTAAAAAAATAAAGCCGACATTTACCACCTGCAACAGTAAATATGGTCCTTGCTAGTTTTACTTAAGTAAAATATCGGAGTGTTTCTTCCACCACTCACTAAACCAGACAGAATGCAGTCAAGGTGAGGTATGTTGTGGTGAGATGACGTCTTTACATGTGAATATGTAGAGTAATATACGCTGCTGAAAACACCATTAAATAACCATACGGTAATTAACAAAATAGCCCTGCCGCTAGCAGCTGAATACTCCCTCCCTGAAAGTGTCTATTATAGTATTCGTATTCCATAATGGCAGCCTGAGGGTGACTGGAAGACCTGATGTACAGTAGCTTTGCTGAATGAGTAAATTTCCTGCCGACAGACATTATTTTAAAAAGGGTTAAAGGGTCATACACTGTCATGTAAAAGCACTCACCAACTTGAATCCGCCTGCGCACGCACAAACACGCACACACGAGCAAGGAATCATTTAGCTCAGCCTGACAGCAAGTTTGTGTGAGCTCTTTGGGTTGTTTACAGTGAGAACATAAAAGTTTTTGGCCAGGGATGAGGCAGTGAGCGGGTAGTGGACGAAGTATGTAGGAGGTCCTCCAGTCATTTGGACGAAATGTGACCCTGAGGTATTCTGGGAGTCTGTCACCAAGGCAGCGTGAGCATTTCAAGGTGTCTGAGCTGAATCGAGCCATGTGCCAGCCCTGGTGTTAAATGACAGATATGGTTTTACTACTTAAAAAGTATGTTAGTCCACACAGGGTATTCCATGTATCTCCCTGTCAATCTCCCAAATTCCTTTCCTGTTCATTCATAGTGTTGCGACACACCACCCTGACTCCCTCCCACCTCCACTGCAGCCTTTGAATCGAGGACATGGCACTTGATTCCCAGAAAACACGGTAAAAGGAAACGGGAAAAGCTGTTTGAATTTGGCAGCACTCCTCCTCCCTGACTTCTGTACAGAGAGAGGAGAACAACACAGGCCCCGGACTGACTGAGTGCAAATTTTAAAACTGACACAAGTTGCCAACCTGGTCGGTGTGGACAAAATCCTCTCTCTTTCATGCTTTCTCTCTCAGTATCTTCTCAGAGAAGGACAGAGAGAAGTGTGCAGCTATGGAAGCTAGGCCCTGATGGTAATTGTCATTTAAATCACCACAGATTAAGAATAAAATGTGCGTTATTGTGTCTTTCTGTAACTCTTCACTATTTGATAAAACACATCTTGCATAAAAAAATGACTTAGGAACCTGTCAAGAAAAAGAAAATTCCTCATGCCCTGACCAAAATCATGGTAGCCTATATTATCTGTCCAAATGAATACTTCTCACCAGTCTAAACTTAACTGTAGGAAAGTGCACACTAAGTAGACTGTAGGAAATAGAACCACAGAACAACATACAAAAAGGAAAAGCAAAACCCTATTGAAGGCACCATTAAGAAAAGAAATATTGTGATGTTGGCCTACCTCTGAAATTCCCCATTATATCTGGTCCAAAAAGATTTCACTCTGCTTAGCTTGGAGTTCTCAGCAGCTTTGAGAGAGGAATGAAGACAACGATGCTGCTACCACCGTCGTATAGGCATACGGCTGACTGGTTCTTCAACATTTCTCTCTGCGATTCCCTCCAAATGCCGAGGGGGAAAATAACCCAGCTGAACTGCCAAGCGGTTAAAAACTTTGGTATGTCACATTCTTAGACATTTGAAGAGCAAGCAAGCACAAGGCTGAGAAGTACGTGAAAAGCTAAGGACGCAAGCCCAATCTGTGCAGCTTTCAAGGCAGTTATTAGGTTAATGCCTAAGGACCATTCTGTAGTTCCCACAGAGTAAAGGTGACCTCATTCTGGTCTAAACAAAGAGGCAAAGCAGGGTCTAATTATTACCATTACTGTTTTTTTTCCCTTGACTAAGCAGAAAATAAACACTATATAAACTCTATAGGACAGCTCAAGATCTTTGAGCGAGCTAATGACAAAACAAACCTGATTATTTTAAACAACATTTATTACTATTCAATATGGAATAATATTCATCTCTTTCACTTGAAACTCTTTCTAGTCAAAGCTAACTCTCCCCTTTAAAGTATTATAATCCGCAGTGTCTCCACCTAGAAAAGTCTTAGTCTGACCCCACCCTGACTTGTTGGATCACGTGATCTGATCTACTGACCTCAGACTCCGGCCACTCCTCTGAGCGTCTTATGCAACCGCTCTTTCCGTGACTCTCCGTCCCCCACATTACATGTAGTTTATGGTGCGAGAAAGAAAAGGAAATGGAAGCTATGATGCAATGTGTTTTAAAATCGGACTAATTCTGTTAAAAGTGTCAAATGTTAATGAAAGAGCATGTTTCTGAAGGGAACGCTGCTTAAGAGAGGTTAGACAGATTTACTGTCCCAGATTCAAATACTGCCTTCTTGCATCAGTTTCATCTGCAGACATGAATTCATCAGTTCTCTGATCCCTCTGAAAGCCACCTGTGCCATGTGTCACCTCCCCAAGCAGTACTGCAGTAGAAATATAATATCAGCCATCACACAGGCTATGTTTACATGCACACAGGAAGCCAGGTTACTGGGAGAAATCAGGTTAAAGCAGGAAACCAGAGAACAGGTTTACATGCACAGCAGCAACACAATTTTTCTAACTCCCGTGTTTACATGCAGCTGGTCAGTAAGCACATTTCTCCCAGGTCATATTTTGAGTCAAGACTGCATATTTAAGTGTATTGGTGATTTATCATTCTGAACCCAGAAGAATTGTTTTCACTTCTGGTCAGAGCATTTGGATTGATAGTGCGACGAGAGGTCAGGCTCTGTAGTGGGAGAGCACAGTTTCCTTTGCTGTGTTCATATATCTGAATTTTACAAAAATCCTGCCCTTAAACAGTTAAAACCAACTTGTTTAGACTGATTAATTTCTGTTTCTGTTTTAGTCTGACTTTCGATTTGATTATTTTGGATTCAAGGATGTACCACTATGAGTAATAATCTTTCCTTTCATGCCGCTGCATTTCTGTCACATTTATACAACGTGTCTGACGTGTTTGTCATGCAGTCAAGTCATGTGCGCTTATAAAAACACTGCTGGAAAGCCGGTTAAACAAATACATGGCTGAGAAATCAGGTTTCTCCTGCAAAAATCTAGAGCTGTGTTAAACTCTCTTAATCCCTCATTGGTTACATGACATTTAAGAAATGAGGTTGCTGCAGAAATCCAACAGTAACCAGGTGACTTAAGTGCACTGACTGATGTATTCCTTTATTTCTCACTTTTACTTCAAGGAGAGATAAACTGCCGTCACCTGAACACATGCAGTGCACCTGTAAGTCAAAAGACCAATTGTCTGTCAGTCAGCGGGAGGAAGATTTGTCTTCAGGAGGCTGAGTGACACCAGGTCACAGACGTTCAACACAGACAAATGGAGCGGAGCAGAGAAATAATTATACATTAGCCTGAATTTCAATTGCAGGGAGTCTTGGAGAAGCAGCAGTTCAAATGCTGATTGCGCAGACTTGCTGAGCTAAAAAGGGCCAGGACGTCGACAGCACAAACCGAGCTGAGAGCTACTTAAAGAACCTACAACAGGCTACATCTCCCCTATCTACTGCACCTCTTTTTGGAGACAAAACAAGTGATAATAACAGTTAATTACCATCTTCTTTAAACCCTTTTAAGTTCCACATATAGAACCAAACTTGGCAAATCATGAAGTGAATTCACAAAATACCTTCTCATAAGCTACATTGTGTGCAGTGAGCTAATAAATATTTCACCATCTATCAAGCTAACATCACATTAAACCTTTTTGCCTGCATATGCACCTCTCCGGATGTCTGAAGCCAACATGAAGTGATCAAACAAAGTGCATGATTGATGTATATAGTATATATCTATGCTGAAATGACTGTAGCAAACAAGAAGAGGGAAACCATGAGGCAATGTGGGCTGACACTGACCAAACGAGAAAATCACTGATTACTATCACAACTTCAACTTATGAACGAGGAGCTGAACAGTGAAATCATCTGGGGTATTTTTAATGAAAATCCAAATACTCCCAGGCCCCTGTGGCACATGTTTGCTTCTAACTTATCTTGAGTGACCTAGCAGCACTATGTAGCATGTGAAAGCTTTGTGGCAGAGAAATACAGTCCCACTACTAATCTCTCAGCAGCTACAACAACATCCCCAAAGGCCCACGATGCTTAATTGCCTCTTTCCAATAGCGTATTGACTTCCCTGAATAAAACTTAATAAAACATTTGTGGTCCAGTATAATTTATCAGAATTCACCAAGATGAACAATAAATGCCCAGAATGAAGACGGAGTTCGAAAAACACTTTTGCATCAGCTCAAGAAGCATTCACAACAGCAGCATTATGTTTTTACAGCAAGTCACTGTTTTCTGAAACAATTTCTGAAATCCCCTACTGCACACACTGTAACACATGGTTAGGAAGTGCTGACTGAAACCCTGACAAAGTAACTGCTCTGAGCTGATTTGAGAACTTGGGCAACACAAATATGCCAATGGTCCTATACTGCATGTCACTGATTAACCTTAACCTTAACCTCAAGGCAGTACACTCCTAAATATCCAAATATTGTGACTTCTTAGTGCCACGCGTGGAATAATCAATTGAGGAGGATGACAAATAATAATAAGTTATTATTAGATCTCTAGAGATTTCACTTTCTGCTGCTCTCAACAGCTGAAAAGGCTTTGCTCATATTGACACACCCAACAGCCAAGGAATGTCTCCTTTCCAGAGCAGAAACAGTCTCACATGCACACACAATCCCTCTATGAACAATTACCCTGAATAAGCTACAGAGAATGATGTAGCCTCCTTTAAATAGACACGTACCTGTCATTCTGTTGATATAGGATCAAACAAGGTGAGACGTACGAGGTGATATGGAGCTGACACAACAGTCCGACAGCATCTCCTGCATCCTCTCAACAAAGCGGACAATGGACATGCAAAAGAAATCATTCAGAAGCTGCACCCATGCCTAGCTCACACCTTGAACCCCACCCCGACAAATGTTGCAATAACCTGAGGCCTATCAGAGCATGTGTCTCCACAGGGCAGGGCTTGCCTCTTTGTGAAGGCAGGAAACACAGTCATTGTACTAGTCTATGTAATACACAAATGCACTCAGACTAATGCCACACACCACATGCATACTCCCTGAGCTGCTCTTTATCTTGCATGATATGTTTACTCAGAGAGGACATGGGGGAAGATGACTGCAGACCAAATAATCCTTGTTTGCACTGTGCAGCAGTAAAAACACAAGACTAACTTTCCGTGAACAACTTCTTACAATGATCATTTACCCTCTACGCCATTTCCTCACAACAATACCCCAAATAATAGGGAGGAGAGGCTCAACTGAAGTCTCATCAGCTGATTCCAACACGACACCACTACTAATATGTTGTGACAGAACGGGGCATAAATTATTCTGATTGCATGTAAATCCCTTCAATAGAATCAGAGTTTATGCTAGACAGACGTGCTTCATCCTGTCACACATTGTTAGACGAATACGTTTAACACCCTAATGCCTTTCTGCATGCAATACAAACAAACAAATACAGCAACAATGCTTCCCAAGAAGGAATTATAGCATAATGCTCTGTACACCTCTAGAGAAGTCAATACAAGTCATTCGTTGTATAACAGATGTGGCACAAGACAAATATAACAGGAGACGTTGTGCACTAAGCTAATTGACAAAGTTGAGTAAAAGAATTTGATCATAACTTGGGACGTTCATTATTTAACCTCATTTAACAGTTCAGTGAAAAAGGTGTTTAATCAGTGCTGCAGTTTTATCAACCCCATGCACTCCATTTGCAGTGTCAAACATTTTCCCACTGCTGAGCAGATCAGATGATTATCAAAATGATCATATTTAGATTTTGTGACATGCAGGATTCTGACAGAAATACAGAGATGCATGAGGAATGTTCTGCTATTGGCAGTATCCCGGGTCTCACAATGTAAGGTGTCTCTGAGGTGAATAACTGAGCTCACTCAGCACCTTCTATTAAGACTGATTACAGCAAGAGATGAACTGCCCCCAGAAAAATAATCAATCACAAAGCTAGGAATTGTATAAATTTAGCTTAGCTGACTGCGTCTTCATAAAAAGGAAATTTTGTAGGGCTGATGTGATGAATTGGGAGATAAAAGACTGATGGCTTCTACATTTACTGTCATGCATTCACCTCGTTCTGACATATTAATGAGCATTTCATGTGCATGAGTGACTGTGGGAGAAATAAAGATTACTAATATGCACACCTATCCATTCCAGTTTTGTTCATGTCTAGTTGTGCTTTCGTGTTGGCAGGGATCTCAACTATATCTTTTCACTCCAAATCCAGTTACCATTAGCAGGTTTTTATTCTATGATTTTTTATGGCTATGACTCCAAACGTTAGTGGACATATTTCAGCTCTGTTTGAATTTCACCATGTTAAGGGTGTAAAACAACTGAAAATGAGTAGCATGAGTATGCACATAAGCATCAAATGAATGGACATAAAGGGAAAACAAACATGGAGGATGATACAGAGATATCCAAAATCTGGCTTTTTTTTTTGGGCTTTCAGAGCTAAAGGTTGAAGTTAAGCTTGACATGACTAGCTGTTTGTTTACCTTGTAATAATATAGCAATATACTAAAATGTTGGATGTAGAATTTACACTGAAGAAGAAAGGAGAAAATATGTTGCTTTGCCTGGTCAATAGGCATGCCTGTGATGTGTCTACTGATCCCTCTGACAACTACGGGGCGCTAATATATAACCCTGAAGAATTGAAAGAACGGATAAACCTACTTGGCCTAAATAAAAATGTATATTATTATCATAATTTAACTATCAATCTCAAAAGTCTTTATAAAAAATCAAAATGACAGCAATACATACTGAATCCAGAGTAGATTCCTGTCTCCTCCGGTCACTCATGCTCCCTCAAGTCATAGCCAGATGAAACATGTTGCTTTAAGACAACACCAAGCTCACAAGCCCTCTAACATCACTCTCAGTATGCTCCCTGTCCAACTTCATCTCATTTAAAACAAATCCAGACACCTGCAGTATGACTAAAAAGCTAATGAGCTGAGAAACGCATCTCTGACAGTGACCAGGGCTAGTTTCTGGAAATTACAATAGCTTTTCTGCGGTAGGATGTAAAGATAATCATTTTATATTGGCACAAAACCCCTCTGCTTTTCATTTTAATTGACAAGCTCTGGGCGCTTAAACATCTGTACTCTGGTCTTCTGGCTTAAAGCTTTGCTAAAAAGTTGAGTGTATAGAACAGGCCGTTCTAGAAAACAAGGATAAAATATTTGAGTTCGAAAGATTGAATTCCTCCATGTGCAATGACACTGACTTCTGAATTTTGGTGGACTTGGAAAAACAAAACTCGAGAAAAAGGAAACTCCTGTTCCGGAGAAGTATGATGAAAACAGCTTAAAGCAGGAGATGGCTATGCAGAGGCCTGGCCTGTACCTCCTGACGTCTGATTTGCATTGGCACAGCCTACTCAATGCTCTGCGCTTCGGAGTGGATAGGCAGGGGTCATGGAACAACATGCTGCTATCCATTCCAATTTGGGTAAAGCTACTGATAACTGCTAGAACAAACTTTTAAAAAGAAATATAGTGATCGACATGAGGCAAAGTCCACCTGAATGAAATGAGCCAGATCATTAATAAGTTATAGCTAGTTCTGTAAATATGCATGGTTCCAAGGCCTTTTGGCACTTTTAAGTGCCACAACTACAACTGTAGAATGCATCTGCAATTTTCCCCTCAATATGAGATAAGCAATAATTTAGATGGTCATTTTGGCTGATGCAGATATTTTTAATTTCATTGCAATTTCATCCCATGTCCATCTGTGTACTGTAAATGTGATTTATTGCTAAACACTACACTGGCAAGGGTCTCTACAATCACTCAATTACTTAATATCAAAAGTACAAAACATGAACCTTTTATTTGGGCATTTTCTGGCTAACATGCTTACCTTTAATCTGCAATTTTTCTAAAGCAAGCGGGTCCTTTAAAGTTTCCCTGTAAGAGGCCTGGTGTACATCTCAAGTCACTGCATCTGAGAATATCTCACAAAATGTGACCACAAGTTTTGTCTTGATGTTGGCAAGAGTGACAATTTAGCTCCTTTGACAGCTCACATTAGAAATGCCCCAATTCTAAAAATGCATTTTAAGCAATTAAGCTAACTGAAATAACCTGCACGCCAACGCATTATTTACCACTTCTTTCGGCCTCCACAAGTTCTGGCCTGCAGGTTGGAAAGTGACCCCTAGGGAAAATCTCATCTATAATTCTGTACAGCTCAGACTGGTCGAGTCCCTTGAACAGGAGGCCTCGCATTGGCCTAATCCGAGCTCCTCGTTAACATCCACTTCATATTAACATTTGCCTTCACCTGGAAATGAAGAATGAAGTCAAATTCTTAATAAAGAAAAATGTAGATAAAATAAAGGATGAATACAATTATTCTGCACATAGATTATTTTGCAATTTCCTTGTGTTGGGTAGTTAAATGTGAAAGATTTCTGATATGACAGGTTACTGTAAATAACGGCTGAAGAGGCAATGAGAGAGTTTAAAAAAAAAAAAAAAACATCTGCAACTTTCATAGGTATTGCAAACTATTCTTTACAGTGCACAGCCAAAAGCTAACATGCTACTGTTTAGCTGTACCTTGTTTCTTGTCTGTGGTGTAATGCTAACCATTACTGATGACAGAACTAACTTACACATCTCAATAAAGACTTAGGTTGAATATTTCAGTGACTACTGCCCACTTCATTTCACAGAGTGTGCTTGAGTAAAGTTAGTCAAATGGGCAAAACCGGTAGAATTGCAAAGGACTATTAATTTGTGTTGAAGAAGAAGATAATCCACATTTACAACAGGATTATTAACAATAAAATCATCAGCATTCAAATCGAGTTCAAAGGAAAAGAATACCTTCAAGATCAAACATACTGGGATTACACAACTGACAACTGAGAATAAACCATGGGGACCCAAAGTAATAACTTGAATAAGTGAAATGTGTAAAATCAATTCCTGTACCTTAACAATCAGGACACTGACGTGTATTGAACCATGATGCAGAAAGACAGAAGGAATGTAGTTACTTAAATGTCAGGTCAGTCAACCAGCACAAGCTGGCCTTTTAAAACAATGATTAAGTTCAGGTGAGTAGGCATTACCTTGTATTGGATATCCAAACTTTTCTAATTTCTTGGCATAGTTCAACAAAAATTCCTGGGACTCTTAGACAGCCTGACAAAAGGCGAATATCTTCGACTGCAATGTCACTGCGTACTGAAGGGAATGTAGGGTTTCTGTTAGATGGCACCATATGGATAATCTATCAAAGGGGATTTAATTGAAAAAATAAATCAAACCCCACAAGTTGGTAAAATAAATTCCCCTTTAGTTGTACTCTGTAATGAGTCATGGAGGATGTGACTTTGCAGTTCTGCCGAGGCACGTATGGTTTTATTTGAGGTATTGCCTAGAATTTATATCCTTAGGGTGTGAGTGTGGGTGCCTTCATGTTCATCGTATCACAGAGATACTTCTGCAAATCGTTTATCATATCCAACGTATGACAAAACAAAATGCTATTTTCTTTATCCCAGACCCTTTTACTACTACTTTACTATTCTTTTACTATGTGTGAGTAATGTATTTTCAGCATGTATGGATTTACTATGGTTACAACAGGAAATCTTAAATGATGTGTGAGCACCAGGGAGTGAATGTCCATCCGAAAATATGAGGGCTTGGCACCGTTCAGGTTTACTGGTGCATGCAGAGGAGAGTTCACTTTGGATGTCAGAAAAACTGTTCATGAAACAAAAAGAAGCCCCATAACAGACTGGACGGGTTTGTAAGTTGGTAGCATAGAAATCATAATTTCTCTAGTAAAATATCAACACTTAAGCTGTCAGACAGAAATGTGCTGGTTGTTCTGGGATATTTCTCTGCTTCTTGGGGGATCTGCTAACTAAACCTTGTTCTAGAAAGTGAAAAAAAACTTAAAGAGCAGTGTCTTATTCATTTAAGTTGTATCATTCTGTGCACCATTGCCTTAAGGCTACAGTTTTTTCATCTTTGACGTTGTCACTACTGATAAATCAAGATACTCTGACAGAAAAACAAAAGATACAGTCTGCGCTTTGATAGCACCCAGCCCACATCTGCCTCCCAACTCCACAACCAAATGCAAAGCTAAGGATCTATAAAATGCCATGTGCTTGAACTGTATTTGTTCATTTACAATGTCATCAGCGCCCCTATTCAGTAAGACTTAATTTTACTTTGTGTTTTAAATGCCTTGACATTTAAGGAAGTGAATCTTTGCTTCTTGGAAGTTTTATGGAAACAGGTGAGACAGACAAATCCTGCAGATTGTTTCAGTTTTCAGTTGTAGTCTGAACCAGCGTAACACTCGTGGTCACGTAACCTAACATTGGGGAAATGCCTTCACCTTCTGACTAAATCCAGCCACCGAGTGCACTCACATACCACTTTGGGATGATACCTGATCCCACAAACAAGCTCTTTAAGTTGAAAAAAAGTCTAAACCAAGAAACACCATCCTATTTTCTGACTTTTCATTGGCTAAATAATCAACTAAACAAAAAAAATGATGTAAATCAGTAACAAAAATAATCAATAGTTGCTGCAGTAGAAACTAGATGTGCTCTCATTTTAAACAAAAGCTTAGTGTGTAAGACTTTTGAGTTATTAACAACAGTATGGCATCAGGCTCAAAAATAAATTAGTTAGTGTCACTAATGGTCGTGACTGTGAAGGCTACGTTAGTGTTTTCAGGGGTGCTTCTTTATTATGTCTTGCACTCCACTGGGATGGACTCCTTTACCACTCCTCCTGTTACTTGAGTAAAGAGATAGTTTTGGCCTGCTGGTGATGATGTGAGTAGCACTTTAAAATATTCAACAAGGTATTATGTGCCCTGTTGAGGTAACTCTGTAGCCAGATAGGCTTAGATAGATTGGATTGTTTGAGCGATGAGCTAGTAGGAAGTCTCTAGTTGTAAGGCTGCATGTGGAGCAAACAACAGTAGAAAAGCTCTGTCCCTTCACTGCTGCTGTTCCCATTGCAGACACTGACGAGGGGGCTTCTTTCAGACTCAGCATGTCGGGCCTATGGAGGGCTATTTTACTGGACAAAAATCTATTGTGCACCTAATCTCGAAAAGCGCTGACGCGCTTGGTGTACTGTATTATCTTTAGCTGTCCGTATTCCAACCAAAGCATGAAATCTGGGGCTCTTTCAGGAATCTATCTACATATCCAGTTAGATCAACAATCAGCCAGCAGCAGCACATGTCAAGGCTTATCCACACAAGCCATTGCAAGGCTGAATACACTTTATACATGCAGTATGGTTCTTTAATTAGTTCGACTGCAAATTCATGATTATCTCTTAAAGGGACAGTTCACCCCATAATCAAAAATACATATTTTTCCTATTTATCTGTGTGCCATTTATCTGTCTAGATTGTTTTGGTGCGAGTTGCCGAGTTTTTGATAGTCTCCGCATGAAACTGCTTACAACAAATCCGTGGATTATCTTGAGTAACCGGGTCATGATTGACATTGAGACATTGCTGTTGAGTTCTTCAAATTTATTTTTTGGCGCTTTGAGCACCACAAGCCGAGTGCCATATAGTCCCATTATATAAAATAAAATGCAGACAGCTCTATGGCCGATATCTCCAAAACTCGGCAACTCACCTCAAAACAACCTAGATGGATAAATAGCACTACAGGTAAGAGGACAAATATGTAGTTTTGATTTTGGGGTGAACTGTCCCTTTAAGCTTGGAATCCTCCTGCATACTAATACTGTGTTGAATCTTCAGAATATTTTAGATAAAGAATGAATCATTTTTAAATAATTGGTCTGCTCATTGGTTTATTCCATAAGCCTCTAGAGTGTTATAAAAAAGATAGATATTACAAGTTCACAATGGAAATTCTGTACTCTACTACATGTGGTTTCTTCTCAAGGGAGGCAGGAGAGAAAGATCAACTCTCTTTAAACCACACCATACAAATGTGGAATGGAAAGAAGCTCTGTGGGGTGGGATTTCATGAGAAACGATTTTCCACGCCAAAGGATGAATAAAAGCCCGTCTTTGGTTGATGGCTACTATGAACTATTATTATCATCTACATTGGAGCCACACTACAGTAGAGAGTCTTTCCCAGACAACCCCCCCACTTGTAAGTGTGAACAGTACATCTGCATCTGTTTCTAAATCTATAAATTGTGCATTTATGTTATGAGTACACGGATATCATAAAAGATGCATTCAAGGGTTGGTGACGGAGAAAATAAAACACAAAAAGCTGACTGCCACCCAGTAAAAGCTCTACTTGACTTATTGAATTGTGCACAAGGGATGCTGATCTTCTCTTGACTGGCCGAGGTGAGAGGCTGACACTTCAGCACTTTACTTAGCCTAAATACACACATGCATGCACAGGCCAATACCATTGTGTTTCCAGACATACAGGCTGTGAGGCGAAGATTGGAAATACTTTCCCTTTCTTAAAAAATACTTTTGATCATAGTAGAAAAAAGCAAATCTCCCATGTAACATAGGGGTGAGGGCTTAAGCCTTGATGTTGGGCCAGAATTTGGGGGTGAAAAAAATACAAGGAGGAGAGGCCCTAAAAGGGCGCTAAACTATTCAACTGTTGTCAGTTCCCATTAAAGAGAACTCACCGTGAAGACTGGGTCAAACAATCACACCAACACACAAAAGGTCTTTCACAAGCATGTTTGTGTTTTTGTCTGCTGAGGCAAAAGGTTGTTCTTCATGCAAACAATACTTTTTCCTCACATTTACTAGTGCCCGCATAATCAATACAGAAGGTTTCACAAACATGCATCTCTGTCTTGCACAGCAAGTGTGATAAGCAACATGGAGCATGACAAAATAAGCGGACAACCGGTAGGGTGAATGTCTGGCCTGCAAAAACCTCTCTCATTGTGCCAAGCACAGTGTCACTGCTTAGAGTACAAGCAGAAACTACTAAAAAACAAAAACAGAGGGCAAGTTTGACTCTTCAAACCAACATCCTGCTGTTCTTTCAATTCCACAGTAAACCACCCTCAATGGTTGTCAGCTGCGTGGCAGTGTGTGTGTCTTGTGTGATAATGTGAATCACGAGGGGAGTAACTTAGAGATTCCTCTTTTGTGTGTGTGCGCGCGTGTTGTGTGAGTGTGAGAGAGAGTTCACATATGATCTCATTTGCCATATGCACTTCCACTGGTGGCAGACATAAAATGGATCTTGCCGTGTGGACACATCAGTGATGCAGGCAGATAACCTTTCCACACCTGCATGGCAACAGGAGAGACTTGAAGCACTGCTCCCAGCATCTTTCATGTGATAACAGGGCTATGAGACTTGATGGTGAATATCCATCATGACCAAATTAATACCTGCTTCTTTAATATCTTGAGTTTTAGCCAGACTTCAACATGACACAGAGGGATTAAAGTTAAATGGAAATTTCTCTATGACCCTTGCAATGGCATTTCCTCACACTGGGATTTTAGTGACAGACAGGTAGTGGGTTATTAAAAATCTGAGCTGGAGACTGAGCTTTAGGTTGCATGTGAGACACGTGTACTATTGGGCATTTCAAAATCAGACCCATTTTTCAAACCAAAGTGGGGCAAGGAATGGAAATGTGCCTTGTCTGAGGGTATAAATCCTGAGTTAGTGACAACTACCGAGCTAATTAACCAGGCTAAAAGAATGCTGCATTTGACAACTTCCGGGGCAATAAACGTGAGTCCATCTAGCCCTACAACGTAGGTTATTCTTCCACAGTGCAAAGCAATGTGGTTCGCGTTAAAAGAAAAATACAGATTAGGGTCATTAAATATGGCGTAGTTTGAATGTAGCGAGTGGACGTAAGGGTAAAGGTAAGCTTATCTTCTGGGAGCGGAGAGTCTGGAACTCCGCCCCTCGGCGACCTCGCATTCCAGAGATTCCCACACTCTAATCTCACCTGCCTTTTCCTTCACCACTTAGCAACACGCTTTCCGGGGCAATATCAGAGAAAAGTGAGGTTTTTTGGTACCCGAAAACTGACGCCGAAACAGTTTCTGTGCGTTAGCCAGCTAAGTTTTCATCCCAACGGCTAGGGACGACACCGAAGGCAGCGCGTGAAGGTCCCTCAAAGGTGTGCGTTGTTGGCGATGAATCGGTCACAAGAACAAGATTAGCGCAGTATTAGATTCTCCCCCGCTGTGAAGACACCCAAAGAAGTTTGTCTTGAGCCACACACACACAAAAAAGCCAACATTTTCTTTTCAATACTTTCTGAGTTCAAGTAGCAGTTCATAACCTCCTGCCTTGCGCACATCTTCTTTTATTTTCTCCTACGTCCCCCCCCCCCCCCCCCAATTACTCTGCAGTTAGTAAAGGAGCACGGGAAAAAAAGCAATTAAATACCTTAGGAGGACTGTGGTTGCGCTTGCTGAGCTGCGGCTCGGATCCACATTGGGGCATCTAAGTTCATCGGTAAAGTCCCGTTGTTTAGTCCCATACATGTGGAAGAGTGAAACGCGCCTCCATAGAGCTACAGTCGAGGAGAAGAAGACTGCCCCTCCGCTGCTCCCTGCCTCCACCAGCAGTCCCAGGCAATGCGAGCGTGCATGACGTCAGTGGGAATGTGGGAAAGCAGTGCGCACTCCTGAATGGTTGGGACGGGAGCAGGGGGCGTTCCCAAAGCGGTTCGCGTCGTTGAATTAACCAATGACAGAAGAGATAATAGTTTCCTTGGTTACAAATTTTACAAACACTGTACAGAGAGAGATAGCACAAGGTAAGCTCAGGTTCAGTGGGTAAATGTTCATTTTACTCTCTTAGCAAACACTTGATGCTATCGTGTGTGTTATAGTGTGTAGTGTAATTATATTACGAGGGTCTGTAAAACTTACCAGTGTTCCTGCTTCCAGTGTTTGGCATATTTTCAATAGTCTGACTTCAGTGTTGACCTAGCTAACGTTAACTGAAAAGATAATAACAAAATGCTCCTCCGTGACACATTTCCAGGTCACCTGCCTTTTTGTAAGTGTGTGTAGAGTTAGCTTATAAGTTTGTGTGCCCCAGTATTATTGTTGAACTATAGTAGGGCTGCAGCTAACTATTATTTCCGATTATGATTTTGATTTGATTATTTTCTCGATTCGTCAAGTAACTAACTTGTAACTGTTGGTTGAATTCAATAATTGATCAATGTAAGGCTGCTATTATGTCCTGAATCCTAGCCTTAGCTTGCAATTTGGTGTTACTATATGAAAAAGTAATAATCTTGCTCTGCATTTCAAAAAAGAAGCCTTCATGTCTGCTAAGAGATGTGAGCAAAAAATAGCAATTATCTTCAGTGGATCCAGAACAGAGCGTCAGTTTTCATTTCACTCATAGATTGAATCCGTTCCTGCGTACTGCACACCAACCTTTAACTGACACAATGCTTGTGTGGGCAGAATTTTTCAAAGCGTAATACAAAATAAAGGCATAGAGATGTTCCAGCGGCATATCTGATCACACTGGGTGCACCATCTGTCCCCTCCCAAACACTAAAACTTGTGAGAGTCTCCTGATTTTCATGCAATGTCATGCAGACCTTGATGGCACAGTTTGGTTTTTGATGGGCTTTTTTGCTTTTGGCTTGTAGTCTCCTGTTAATCATTTGAATGACCCCACTGTACCTGTGCAGGTGAAATGTTGTCTTTTATCAAGCTTTGCACAACCTCTGTGTTTTTCACATGCAGTCATTTATGTCTTTAGTTTTCAGGCACTGTAGTGCATGCACATAGAGCTCTACAGTAATGAGTGGAAGGGATCTGCATACGTTCCTTACAAACTACAGAGCAGAAGATGTGGGTGAGTCAGCAGAAATTGGGTCCCTATACTTTTCTGACATGTGACATAGTGACCCATTGATCTGTTGGAATGATTTGACCTGAAGTCCCCATGTTGAATTCTCCAGGTACTCTCAAGTCTTTGATGCTTTTGTCTGAGGCAGCATTGCTTGTGTTTATTCACCTGCCTCTTTGAGTCACAGCTGAACTACTAAAAAAGCTGTCTGACACAGTTAGTTTGCTCTCTGCTATACCCATACAATCCATTTGCACTCAGCTGGTGCTGTTCCTCTGGCTTTACCTCTGTCTTTGCTGAAGTCAGCATAAAGACTTTACTTCAGACATTAAAAGTGATGAGATTTTCAACAATTCCAATGATCCTAATTCAGCCATATCATTTGCTTCCATCCATGCAGAAAAACTGACACTGCGTATGAAAAATGGTCTTGGCAGCTCAAAGTACAAACCGGCTGAATATAAAAGACTTCAAGCCATTGTTGATGCCAAACGCCTGGAGTCTGATCTAATTGGACAAAAGGTAAATTTTGGTCATTATCAATATCATGCCTGTGCTTAAAACAGCAATTTTTTAATAAAATCTATTCCTGTTGCAAACATAGTGATTCAGACGCCAATGAAGAAGAATGTGCAACCGTACTATGATAAGCAAACAGGCCTCATTACCCACCACAGGCAGAGCTTGAACTGACAAAAACTTGATTTCAATTTGAGGTGATAAAACAGCATGTTTCCAATAGTAGTAAATACTGCTGTTTCTTTCTGTTTGTCTTTCTTTCCTCTCGCTTACAAACCATATGCTGTAAAGGGATTTCATTCCATATAAAACAGGCATTGCATAATCTTTATAGTTTATCCAACAACATGGAACAGAACAGTAATATCCCTGCCATACACAATAGCATCACTAGATTCATGAATATTCATTTGGCTGCCCAGAGTTTTCCTATAAAACTGTTTGAAGTTCATAGTTGAAAAGTTAATGCCGGGGGAAATGGAGATAAGGCTGTTAGACCTGTGGTGTTTTAATTGGTAAACTGTGGCAGATGCCTTTTAGTATCATTATGGTTGCCTGTGGCTCCTTCCAACCCTGCTCACTGCATAACCTAGATAAGACTATATTCACGTTCGGTCACCCTGCTGAAAGGCAGGCTTTCTGAGCATCTCCCATTGGTGATGTGATAGAGGGTAAATAAATGACCATGAGTTGCCTCAAGCATGGGATCATTTTTGCTCTCCAGGAAGAGATGGGCAGCACTAGTAGATAGTAAAACCTTAAAAGTTTGTCTTGATAAGATTTTTTTTTCAGCAGCACAGTACCGAAAAAAAAATACTGTAATTATTATATAAAAAATTATTCAACAGTGAAACATTTAAAAATTAGAAAAAGACACAGCTTAGCCAATTGATACTAACTAATAACTAATACTAATACCATTGCCCAATTGGAAATTATGAAAGTTCATAATTGGAACACCACAATCCTGTGGGAGAGTCTTCGCTGTTTAATTGCTATGTTGTTAATCCTTTATTCATGCACATATGCACAGAGATTATCTGTATTTCAAGAGGTAGATTCAAGAAAATGTAAAATAGCAAAAGACAAACAAGCACAATTCCAACACACAGCTCAAACTAAAGAAAACAGGGTGCGGATAGTTCAACTTGTAGAGTGCACGCCGCATGTACAAGGCTGAGTCCTTACCGCAGCCCTTTGGTGCATGTCATCCCCACTCGCGCTCCCACATTTCCTATCTCTCTTTGGCTGTCTCTATGAAATAAAGACAAAAACGCCCCCAAAAAAATCTTTAAAAATAATGGATTGAATTTAAAATGTCTAACCGTTAAGTTTGGAAATCTTGAAATCGAACAGGAGACTTGAATTAAAATGGAGTCTGTCATTACAATTGTAAGGGAAATAATATTTAAAGGCCTTTCACACTCATAGTCCACCACTTATTTTGTCTAATTAGGCTGTGTGGGCATGTAGGTGACTGAGCTTGATTGACACCTCTTTGGGTTTCACCATTATAAATTTGTTGACCTAATATAATTTCAGTATAGCTCAACTCAAGGTCAAACGGACTATACTGTAGGTGTAATCAGCCAGAATAAGTGGAAGTATGGGTGTGAAAACAGGTGTTGAAAACAGGTATTCAAAGCTCAGACTAAACACGTGAAACATCTGTAGATAAAAAACTCCTGACATCATATTTATAATTGGGATGTAATCTGAGAGCAAAGATAAAAAGGCATTTTTTTCAAGCAGAGCCCAATAAATATTTAATGCCCTTTTCCCAAGGACCATCCCACCTTTTCATAGAGGTACAATAGGCCTTTTTCATGGAAGACATTTTGACATGTCACAGAAGGAAAGGCACAGGTGTAAATAATAAAATGAATGCTTCAGTTTCAGGGGCCTGGGCTGTGAGCAAAATCCCTCCTTATTTGCTAGTGTACTATATTTACCCTCCGCCATTGTATTTGAGTGCTTGAATTCTGAGTAAAACATGTATACACGATACAGTGTCCTGAAAAATTCCCTCAATGGAACGAAAAATGTAGTGTGCATGTACACTGCTTTCTGCTACAATCCCCCAATGTTAATTTCCTACTATGACAAGGCAACATTTCTGCTGTGAAAAAGGCCTATAGCAGGCGAGAAATGTATAAAAAACAGTCCAGTGGGAGAGCCATGCATTTACACAGTATCTCCATAGTCAAGTACAGGCATGGTATTTGACTGTATTATGGTATTAGGAGCATCATAATTTGTTGCTATAAAAGTACATTTTTGACTGTCAACTCAGGTGTTCCATGTGTTTTAGCCAGATTTTCAAACGTTTGTTAATTTCCACATTTTCAATTTGGGATCCCTGAAGTGTTATGCAAGGATCTTAAAGATACCACATATTTTGTTTATCCGTGTCAAGGTTGTTATTGTCTGATAAGAAGGGCATCAATATAAGACTGTAAATCTGTAAGGGTTGGATTAAAAGATGACGCTTAAGTTGAGATGTAAAATGGTGTCATATGTATAAAACATGTACATTACAACACGGAGTGGCACAGATATAAATACAAGAAATTGAGGCATAGATTTTCTCCAAATCAGTTTGATACACATAATAAAAGAGTGAGTGGTGCTCACTAAAATGGTGAGATGTCTTTTCTTGGTAAAATGTGAATGGGAATCTGACTGGACACTCTGACTGCGGTTTAATAGTTAATATAATATCGATAAGGATGGATATTAATACTTTAGTTTTCTTTGGCAAAGTGAGACTAGAAATCAGTTGATGTAAGTTTAGCTCCAGGCACAGTTTTTGTCAGCCAGTGCAAATTAAGATCACCTACGATACATTGGCTGGAAGAGGCATGGGATGGCATCAATTTGCCCTTTTTCTTTCAGAGCAGCACTAGTTTCAGATTGACCGCAGCTGATTTCAATAACTGTAAAATGGACGTAACCCCAAGGGCAAATGTCCAGCACAATATAGTCAAACTTCTTTTGCAACAACAGCAGCAATAACTTGGCACATAAATAGAAAGGTACACGACATAAATCAACACCTTTACATTTCCTTTTAAACTGGAATAGATTGTACCCATGCATTAGTTATGTGAGATTTTCTTTTGTACAATTATCTGAGCCAGTGGCCTGTGTATAAAAACACTGATAGAAGACAATGAATCGCTACACTAAGTGCGCTCTGACGGAGGACCTTGTTCTGTCTTGATGAAATAGGAAAACAAAGAAGAGTAGATTAAGACTCTTAGCTTCCCCCACCTCTCCTAATAACATGCCTCATGCGTGTCATGCATGTCCCTACTTGATTATTTTAATTTTCCACTGTTTATTTTGCTTTCACGCTTCAACAGTCATACTGTTTCAGTTGAATTACCTATCAGACACAAGAATGCTAATATAGGCTGAAGCAAATGCCTGTATACAAATATACCTGTGCAGAGAGGAAGGGGACAACTTATTCTTAACTATAGGATACAAAAATTATCTATTTCACGTTTCACCATTCTTGCAACATCATGATTTATTCACTTTATAGTGGTTATGCTTTTCTGATGTTATAAAATGGTCCAGATAAGTGATGCATTAAAGCACTCCAGATTCAGGTTTGTACAGATTAAGTTAATTATTTATAGGAGGAAAATATGTCATGGCTAAAGTGTATTTAAAAGCGAACACTCCAGCTATTTGTTTTTTTTCAGGCATTATTCCAGTTTCAGGGAAACTGTTTTTTCCTGCTGTGCATTAAACCTTGTCTTATAGGTTCAGAAGACTCGCTGTGCAGCCAAGGCAACCAAGCAGAGCTCCATATTACGGCAGCACAGACAGGTGTGGAGCAGAGAGTGCCCCAGGCTGCAAAAGGCTGAGTAAGAGCCCCCTATTACTCCCTGTCATTATCTGCTGCAGTTTTCTGAATCTGCTATTACACCACGCATCCGTTCCACTTAAGCCCCATTGAGCCCAGACAGGAACATGCACGAAAAAATAGGGTGTAAAGATAGGAGAGAAAAGTAAGCCCAAAGAGAAAAATGTATTTGGGAGAAAACAAAAAGATTTAGCTGATTTTCTTGCAGTGATGACATTAAATTAAAGGGTGAGAAACAGAGAGAAGTGGGGGGGGGGGTATAGCTGTGTGGGTACAGAGGGGTACACTGAATGGAGGAACACTCTCCCTCTTGATGCTGAGACAGAAGTGTGGGGCTGGGGCCCCAGCGGTGTCATGCCTTGTGAAGTGAGAAGGGCAGCGCTAGCTCTGGGGTGCAGCTTGTTTGGCTGCGTAATGACTGTGTCTGAGCCACCCAAGGTTAATGATGTACACAAGCGTGAGCCTCAGTAATGAGCCTAGTCATAAAGAGGTGCCACTGCTTGCAACTCTCTACACATACATCTTGTTAAACTACCTTGGAATTCAAAAGCCACCTTGTCAAATGAGAAAACAGGCAAGTATATCGCTATGGTTACTCTTCCTTTTTCCAAACTCATGTCAACCCCTGGGCCAGTTAGTAAGAAGGAAACAATTACTGTAGCACCCTCCATAGGCCTGTTAGTGTGATACATCATGTCCCCATCAGTGAGTGATAGTCAGATGGAAGGATAGCTTTGGACCCCATCCCACCCACATACCTCCAAAACAAATCATAGCAGTAGTATGCAGTGTTGGAAAGTAACTAAGTACATGTATTTAAGTACTGTACTTAAGTACAATTTTGAGGTACCAGTACATTATTCGAGTAATTCAATGCTAATTTATTCTTCTACTCCACTTCCTTTATTTGACAGCTGTAGTTACTAATTTCTTTGCAGCTTCAGATTATTTATACAAACTTTAATAAACAAATAACCTATGATGTTTTAGCTATAAACCATAGATTTAGCTACCAAAAAGTATATCATGAAGTTAAAATTAACCCCAATTTTACCAGCTGCAACATGCAGTAACTGCAGCATGCATCAATAATTATAATCTGATAATAATTATATGCTGAGTGATTTTACTTTGATACTTTATGTATATTTTGATGCTAATACTTTTACTCCAGTAACATTTTGAATGCACTCTTCTAGAGTACTTCTTCCACCACTGGTTGTACTGTGTGTATTTAAGAAGAAGAATGCTAGGTCATAGCTGCATTATTGTCTTGGAAAATTGGTCCATTGTTTGTAACTGTTGTAATATTTGATGGTGATCTGGTGGGCGGCAAGCAAACAAAAAAAAAAACTCACATTCATGTAGGGCAAGAAGACCAGAATTGTATAGTTCTTCTGCAATATCTTGGTAGCTAACATTAGTTATAGATGTGCCCAGAATTATATTATATATATAAAAATTGCGCCCAGTTTTAAATTAGTTTTTTCAAGCAAACATTTGAGCCAAGTGTCATTATCTTGCTGTCTCTACGGGTTGTATTATGTTAATGTTAATTGTTAGCTAAAACAACTAATGTAATGTGGTTTTATTTTACACGACTTCCTCTGTCTCTCATGAAACAGGGAGAAGGCTGAGAATGACATCCATGATTTTCTAGAGCAGATTAGGCCAAATGGTAGAACAGACACTGCCATCTTCTCACTTCAAGATTATGGTAAACAGTTTTTAAATAGTATTGGTAACCGTATCTCCATCACTCTCTGCTGTTTATAAGTACTGTACTAATATGTGTCCTTTTATGTCTGCGTTGGGGTTTAGCGCGGCTTCTAGAGAGCGACCTGGAGGCATTCAGGATAGCCACTGTGGAGCCTGTTCATCAGCTCAAGGATGATCTGTGCTTCAGACTGGGGGAAGTTCAACATCAGAAGCTCACTGCCCATCAATCAAACTGGGAACAAGTAAGACAACAGGTGCGTGTGATACGAAATAAAGAATAATATCTGAATATCCACTGTGGTAATCACAATAACTTTGACAAATATAAGCCTTACCAGAGCAGAATTTGCAGAAAGCTAAAAAAATTATTAATGTAGTCTTTTACTGTACCTGGTTTGGAAAATAAAATGGTGCAGCTTTTGAGAATACTTGCGTCTTATAAGTCATGTCCTTGACTGTTAGGAAACCATTTGAGAGTATTTTATCCCATCAGCACACTCAAAGCACTCAACGGTGAATCCTAGCTGTGCTCACTCTCTGCAGGTACCAAACCAAAACAGTCTGTCCTGCACATCCAAAAGAAGTTTAAACTCGGCTGCTTCTTCACATAATGATCTCAGCTTGCACACAGCGCTGTATTCACTGTCCATGAATCTCTTGTTTGTTAGATAGCCACAGTCCCTAAGTCACCAATTCTGCCTTTGACTCTGAGAGGCTTTCTGCAAGATCTAGCGATGAATGGCGAGATTAAGGAGTAAGCAGGGATCTTTGTAGACAGGCCATACTTGGAATGAATGTCTGCCAGCCATTTTGTCTCCTCTGTGTGGCTCAATCATGCTTGTTTCTTTCCCATGACCCCCTCTACTCTTGCTGCCCCCCCTCCTCCACACACACACACACACACACGCACACACAAACACACATAAACCCAATCATGATGCCTCTGCTGTTTGTCTTTTTTTCCCCTCATGATTTTTCTCAATTTTTTCTATTTCTTATTTCACCACGTTCCTTCCATCCCTGAGTGTTTTAAATGAAAACTAAAGAGTCTAAAGAAAAAGGGCACTCTGTTAAGCACTACTTTACCAAAGGAAATCAAAAGACACAATGAGAGTGAAATTTGCCCCATGCCATGTTACTGGCTGTAAGATTGTGAATTGTATTAACACCACACATTATCATGTTGTCTCCAACATTTTCCAGATTTGAGAGTTAAGTTAAAGCTGAGACTGTGAGAAAGTGACTGTTCATTTCTATCATTTATAATGGTCAAACTGTATTTCTCCTTAATCATTTATTTTGTGCAGTGTGTGACAATAATGTTTGTACTGGTTAGTTTATATATACAGTGTATGGTTTTCCCTTAGCTGGTGTTTGCTGAAGTTAATGTATAAAAGAGATTATGTAGGTTATGTTGGATAAGATCACTTTCAGGTACAATGACCCTTATACTTGTACATCCATCCATCCATCCATTATTTTTCAGGTTGCTTATCTGGGTAACTGGGGAAGCAAAGCAGACAGTCTGCATGGAACTCCTTCTCTAGCTGGGAGATACAGTTCTTCCAAGGTGTCCTCTGCACGCAAGGAGCATGAGCTCCACCAACCTGCTAAACATTCTCATGCTTTCCTGTTGTATCTGCAGTCTTTATCCAGAGTTATGGAATGCTGAAATCTCTTGCTATCTTTTGCCATACATACTTTCACCTTTATATTGCTGATGCACTGTATATTCTTTTAATTTACAGTAGGGGTCCCCATCCTTATCATGCACTGATCCCATCCAGCCTCATAGCACCTGTGTGGATATTAAATCTCATGACTCACGTGTTCTCGCGTTACACACCAAAATGGTAGAGATAGGCAATGTGGTTGGAAAAAATAATATCTTGATATTTTTGGCTTTGCACTGCACCATACTGCAAAGTTGTCAGCAATCAGATGGAGCCCATCTATGAATTTGTATTTTTTCCCCTGCTTCCTTTAATTGCCAAATTCTTTGAATGTTCGCTGGTTCATAAAGCGCATTGACATGAAAGGATTTAGTGGCATCTAGTGGTGAAAAATTGCAGTTTTCAACCATATGAATACTGCTGGCATCACCCTTCCCCTCCAAGCGTGTAGGAGAAACTACGGTGGCCGCGAAACTCGCGAAATGCGCGAAAGGCCGAATCTATAGCCAGTGATTGGTTTGTCTGCTACTGCAGAAACATGGAGGTGCAACATGGCGGCCTCCATGGAAGGGGACCCGCTCCCAATGTAGATATAAACGGCTTATGCTAAGGTAACGAAAACCCAACGATTCTTATTTTCAGGCGATTATACACTTATGAAAATATATTTAATTATAACTATTATATTCCATTTCTGCCAGTAGCACCTTCTAAATGTTACATATTGGACCTTTAACTACCACTGGTGACTTAAGACCGAACAACACTTTACAGTTAAATCACATGGCTGATCTTCTCTTTTTATTGGAGAAAATTAAGATCTGGTTTAATCTGTCATCATTTTATTATAGAAAATGTACATTTTATATTAAATCTGATGAACTACGGAAGGAGACACAACATTGCCTCTGTTGAGCTGTAAAGTGCTGATCTCTGGTGCAAGTGGTTTAACAGTTCAGTGACCACCAGTGTGCAAACTGAGTGGGCAAGATTGACAAGCATCTGGCCACGGCTGTATTCTGCAGTCAAGTCTGTGTTATGCTTGGAGAAAAAGGGTGCAGGTGGGCATCTGATCACTCTCTGAAGGTCAACAAGACACTACAAAAGAGACTAAAGGAAACTGAGATAGATGTCTTCGGTGAGAGCGCTAGAAACAGCAAATGTGTTGCCTTAAATGATGGAGGAGTTTGTACGAGTCACCTAAGATGTGATGTCATAGTATTTGTTGTTTTTCTCTATTGCCAATCTTCCACAACTTAATTTAAAAAAAAGAAGCATATCTTGAATGTGACTACTTCTTTACTATTTGTATAAATAAAAATAGATACTTCCATTTTTTTATTCTAATTTCTATGTCCCTTTTCTGAAGCAGAGAAACAGGCCTAATTATTTGATAAGCATTGTCTCCATTTCTAACTAGCTGTTTTCCTCCTTTTGATATTTAGCATCATGGGAAATAAGCAGTTACTGATTACTTGCTATTACTGAATCACTCTGAAGATAACTGTTTCTGAATCTGGATGTCTGAGAGAACAGGGGGGACCTGAGTTCAACCAGTACTGTAGATTTGAGCAGACATAGCATAGCGAGAGGGAAGAAAGTGTTACAGCCGATAGCTGTGATCTCTTGAGCCTCCTCTGTGTATCCCTACAGTCCCAAAATGTGTTTAAGCTGTAAGAAGAAGAAAGTCTTTCTCAAAGCATTATTGATATTAGAGGAATTCCTGGATAGTCAGGGCAAGACATGGAACTATCTTTGCCCACAACAATTTATTTGATAGTAAGGTGACAGTTCATACTTGCCAGTTTGATTTCCCTGGATAAAATAAGGTCAAACTGTGCTACTGTCATGTTTGTTTTATCAGCCTGTATTTTAGACATTTATTTTGTATAGTTGTATCCCTGAATCACCAGATAACCTTTGTGAAAGACCAGCAAGATGACATAAATGCAAAACTTCATGCAGAGTACCTGGCCTTGGAGGAGGAGATCACTGGCCTTGGCTTGGAGGTAAGTTTCTCACTGCTGGTTCCAGATATCCTCATTCTGTTTCAGCAAACCACCATTTCCATTCTGTATTACAGCTTACACTTGAGCTTAAGAAGTGATCGCTACAGCGTGTCACCAAAGCAAATGGCTAAACATTTTATTATATATGTGCAATAACCCCTGTAACATTAACATCCACTGTACCTGTGCACTTATCTCATGGTTTATGTAAATATTAACACTTTTAAACCTACACACGCTGTACATACTGTATATAATGTCATATCCAATTACCTCATGTACAGAAAGCTTTACATTAATCATATTTATTTCAGCACCATTGCACTAATTGTTGTGTTGTTGTTGTTGTTGTTTTTAGCCATACTTACGTCTACTACTGTATATGTAAATAGAGCGCACGGAAAAACCGGAGTCAAATTCCTTGTATGTGTACACATACCTAGCCAATAAAGCCGATTCTGAGTCTGATTCTATATCTCAGAGATGGTCATATTGTCCTTCACAGAAATATCTTATTAGTACTTCAGATAGTCCTGTAAACATAAAGAACATTCCAGAGGAGGTTTTGGATTCAGACTGCCCTTACCCAGAGCTGAAGGACTCCCTGATCCAAGCCTTCCACTCCCTGTCAGAAATGTACCAGAGGAGGCTGCAGAGTCTACAAGAGCAACTGCAAAGAACTAACAGGTAGGCCTGAGGACAACTAAAGTTCAGTTTTGCTTCTCTGCATAATATTAAGTGCTTACACATTGATTGAATGAGGAATTCTAGTGATTTTGCAGTGTATGATGACTCCCTTCAATATCTTAATGATCTTGATAGAAATAGGCTTTTAATGATTTTCACCCATCCATTCTTCTTCTTTTCCTTTCGGCTGTTCCCTTTCAGGGGTCGCCACAGCGAATCATGCGCCTCCATCTAACCCTGTCCTCTGCATCTTCACTCACACCAATTAACTTCATGTCCTCTCTCACTACATCCATAAATCTCCTCTTTGGTCTTCCTCTAGACCTCCTGCCTGGCAGCTCCAACCTCAGCATCCTTCTACCAATATATTCACAGTCTCTCCTCTGAACGTGTCCAAACCACCTCAATCTGGCCTCTCTGGCTTTATCTCCGAAACATCTAACATGAGCTGTCCCTCTGATGTAATCGTTCCTGATCCTGTCCATCCTCGTCACTCCCAAAGAGAACCTCAACATCTTAAGCTCTGCCACCTCCAGCTCTGCCTCTTGTCTCTTCTTCAGTGCCACTGTCTCTAAGCTGTACAACATCGCTGGTCTCACCACCGTCTTGAACACCTTTCCTTTCATTCTTGCTGATACTCTTTTATCACACAACACACCTGACACTTTTCTCCACCCGTTCCAACCTGCTTGCACTCGCCTCTTCACCTCTTTTCCACAGTCTCCATTGCTCTGGACCGTTGACCCTAAGTACTTAAAGTCCTGCACCTTCTTCACCTCTGCTCCCTGTAACCTCACCGTTCCACCTGGGTCCCTCTCATTGACACACATGTATTCTGTCTTACTGCGGCTAAGCTTCATTCCTCTGTTTTCCAGAGCAGACCTCCATCTCTCTAGATTCTCCTCCACCTGCTCCCTGCTCTCACTACAAATCACAATGTCATCCGCAAACATCATAGTCCATGGAGATTCCTGTCTAACCTCATCCGTCAGCCTGTCCATCACCAGAGCAAACAAGAAGGGGCTCAGAGCCGATCCTTGATGCAGACCCACCTCCACCTTGAACTCCTCTGTCGCTCCTACAGCACACCTCACCACGGTCTTACAGCTCTCATACATGTCCTGCACCATTCTAACATACTTCTCTGACACTCCAGACTTCCTCATGCAATACCACAGCTCCTCTCTCGGCACCCTGTCATACGCTTTCTCTAAATCTACAAAGACACAATGCAACTCCCTGTGACCTTCTCTGTACTTCTCCATCAGCATCCTCAAAGCAAATACTGCATCTGTTGTGCTCTTTCTAGGCATGAAACCATATTGCTGCTCACAAATGCTCACCTCTGCCCTTAGCCTAGCTTCCACTACTCTTTCCCACAACTTCATTGTATGGCTCATCAGCTTTATTCCTCTGTAGTTGCCACAGCTCTGCACATCTCCCTTGTTCTTGAAAATTGGCACCAGTACACTTCTCCTCCATTCCTCGGGCATCCTCTCACTCTCCAAGATCTGGTTAAACAAACTAGTCAGAAACTCTACTGCCACCTCTCCTAGACACTTCCATACCTCCACAGGTATGTCATCAGGACCAACTGCCTTTCCACTCTTCATCCTCTTCAACATCCTCCTCACTTCACTCTTGCTAATCTTTGCTACTTCCTGCTCCACCCCAGTCACCTCGTCTACTCTTCGTTCCCTTTCATTTTCCTCATTCATCAACTCTTCAAAGTACTCCTTCCATCTTCCCATCACACTCCTGGCACCTGTCACTACATTTCCATCCTTATCTTTAATCACCCTAACCTGCTGCACATCCTTCCCATCTCTATCTCTTTGTCTGGCCAACCTGTACAAATCCACCTCTCCCTCTTTAGTGTCCAACCTAGCATACAAGTCCTCATATGCTCTTTGTTTGGCCTTTGCCACCTCTACCTTCACCTTACGCTGCATCTCCCTGTATTCCTGTCTACTCTCTTCAGTCCTCTCAGTGTCCCACTTCTTCTTTGCTACCCTCTTTCTCTGTATACACTCCTGAACTTCCTGGTTCCACCACCAAGTCTCTTTGTCCACTTTCCTCTTTCCAGATGACACACCGAGTACCCTCCTACCTGTCTCCCTGATCACATTAGCTGTAGTGGTCCAGTCATCTGGGAGCACTTCCTGACCTCCCAGAGTCTGTCTCAGCTCCTCCCTGAAAACTAAACGACATTCTTCCTTTTTCAACTTCCACCACTTCGTCCTCTGCTCTGCCTTTGTCCTCTTCATCTTCCTCACCACCAGAGTCATTTTACACACTAGCATCCTGTGTTGTCTGGCTACACTCTCCCCTACCACTACTTTACAGTCACTGGTCTCTTTCAGATTACAACGTCTACACAAGATGTAGTCCACCTGAGTGCTTCTCCCTCCGCTCTTATAGGTCACCCTATGTTCCTGCCTCTTCTGGAAGAAAGTGTTCACTACAGCCATTTCCATCCTCTTTGCAAAGTCTACCACCATCTGTCCTTCTGCGTTCCTGTCCTGAAGACCAAACCTGCCCATCACATTCTCATCACCTCTGTTCCCTTCACCTACATGCCCGTTGAAATCTGCACCAATCACCACTCTCTCACCTCTGGGGATGCTCTGCATCACTTCATCTAACTCACTCCAGAATTTCTCCTTCTCTTCTAACTCACATCCTACCTGTGGGGCATAACCACTCACAACACTGAACATCACCCCTTCAATTTCCAGCTTCAGGCTCATCAACCTGTCTGACACTCTTTTCACCTCAAGAACATTCCTCACAAACTCCTCTTTCAGGATAACTCCTACTCCGTTTCTCTTCCTATCTGACCCATGGTAGAACAACTTGAACCCTGCTCCTAAGCTTCTAGCCTTGCTACCTTTCCACCTGGTCTCCTGGACACACAGTATGTCCACCTTCCTTCTCTGCATCATGTCAATCAACTCTCTAGCCTTCCCTGTCATAGTTCCAATGTTCAAAGTCCCTACTGTCAGTCCTACATTCTTAGCTTTCCTCTTCTCTCTCTGCCTACGAACACACCTTCCTCCTCTCCTTCTTCGTCTTCGACCAACAGTAGTCCAATTCCCACCGGTACCCTGTAGGTCAACAGCACCGGTGGCGGTCGTTGTTAACCCGGGCCCCGACCGATCCGGTATGGAAGTCATTGTCATGATTCGCATTTTTAGTTTGGCATGTGTTTTACGTCGGATGCCCTTCCTGACACAACCCTCTGCATTTATCCAGACTTGGGACTGGCACATGAAGACACTGGCTTGTGCCCCCCTGCGGTTGCATTTTTCACCCATCCATTCTGATTAATATATATACACACACGCACACACACACACACACATATATATAGTGTGTGTAGGCAGAACTCCAGTGTAGCTGGGCAGATAAACTCAGCAGGACATCGACAGCATATAGAGTAACAGTCACTTCACTCACCAGAAGCAAGCTGTTGAACAAGACAAGTCTTTCTCACCAGGAGGCTGATTATATCAATGTCTCAAAGCCACTTCATAACTTGATTTTTATTTCCATATGGTCGCTATATAGCACTTCTTTGAGTAGTATGCAATTTATCAAGCTTTAGAAAGAAAGTGAAGTGAAACAAAGGAAGGGGAACATAGTGTCATAGTATTATTCATTAATTTTGCTTTGTTATCATGTATTTTCTTGGTTGAAATCTGTTTCAGGTTCTGTGGCTGGTGTGCAGATGACCACCAATGCTTCCAGTTCACTTTGTCTCAGTACACTCATGACATACCCAACCACAGAGCGCTCTACATGGACATGCTGCAAAGACTCTTCCCTGAGAGAACTAGACAAGAGCTGGTCAGTACTTGCTGAAGAAAAAGAAAATTGATTTTGTTGGTTTTAAACTGATGGTTCGACAAAACAAGAGGTTTCAAAACCTCACCTTGGACCCTGGGAACCTTTCACTATTTTTTGACATTTTATAGACTAAACAACGAATCGATAAAGTATTGGGTCTAGTAACCTGTAGGATAGATCTTGCCCTTTTAATTTCGCTCCATGATTGTACTGCACACAAAACGTACACATACATGCCCCACTTCCATGGATGGACACACACATGCACATAGTGTATATCGATGCACTTCCACACACACCCATCTAAAAATGTAACTTCCCCATTCAGAAGCATCCTTGCAGTGTGAGCGCCAGTCTCCCTGATCAATGTAGCTCAGTAGCCTGAACCAAGCACACAGACACACTGATGAGCCTGGTCAATGATCCACTCAGCACGTTGCAGGATGTGCCATGTCACACACAGTGGACAACTCGGTCACACCACCGCCTTGCATCGCCATGACAACCGCCAGCCCCGCTCTCCTCCCTCACCCGCACCCAGAGACCTGTCCTCATATCAGTTCCAGCTGGGTGCTGCATTTAGAGCTGTGATCGTTACGCCTTGGGGTGGGGTGGGGGGCGAGAAGGAGAGATGTGTTTCTCAACATGTCTTTCTCCACACTTCCTCAGAAACAGACCCAGAGTTGATGTAGTGCTAACTCCACCTAATTCAGCTATTAGTCATAGTTAAGCTGGCTTGCATGCAGTGTACAATCAGAGTGAACTACAGATTTGTTTGCTGAAACCACACACTATAATTGTTTGAGGAAAAAAACACTTTTTTGGCATTTTCTTTATCTAAAATCTAAATTAAATGAACAGGTATGACATTGATTGGTATCCAGTAAGCTTAACGGACAGTCCCCCTAGTTAAAGTAAGATCTGCGCATGTGTATTGGCTCCATTAGACATAAAGTGAAAAAAAGAATACTGTCTGTTTGGCAGCAGTCTGCTTTGGGCAAATATTTCCCTTGTATTTGCTGTGTGAAAAATAATTCCCATTGCTTTTGCACACATATGGGTCGATTGGAAATTCTATAGTTAGCACTTTAATTACAGAATCATTTATATGGAGTCAATGTCTTAGCTCTAAGCTCTTCTTGTGTTGGTTTCTCACTTCAGAGCGTTGAAGGCTGTTCCTGTTCGAGCCCTAATATTTTACTCACTTGCCATTTAGTTCCATCTGCATGCAATCATTTCAGGATGATGGCGTCATTTCATGTTGCTTTTGCCAGTCGTCTTTAAGTTCTAATGCAAGATACAACAGCTCTGTTTTATGGCTAGATAGCAGTTGTGACATATTACCACAGTTAAAGGGTTTGTGCTGTGTAACAATTTAAGAGCCTTGGTGATAAATCAGCTCCTATGCTCTCTTCAATTGCTTGCAGTATCTGCTATTTTGAAGATTTTCCCATTTTTGGGGGTAAGATTGAGAATAATAGTTTCAGAGAGAGAACCTTTTCAGAGTTTTACTTTATGATTTGTAAAAAATAGTGCTTTTTTGTGAGATGATCATTTCAGGTTCTCTTTTTGATCCTGGAGAGAAACATCCAAAGGAAAGTGGCGCAGAAGCAAAGGCTTTAGAGAGTCACATTAGTGACATTTACTTGCTTTGCACTCTTAATCCCACGATATTTCAAAAAAATAATTCCTTGCAGCAGGTTGTACATATCACTGTCTCAGTAAAGTGCCACTTTATACTGTGGACCTGCTTTCTGTGTTCCTTTAGGTGACCTAAAGCAGAACCCGTCTCTCAGTTTCACTATCAAATGGTGGTACTCCAGCTAGCTTAGAGTGGACATCTCCCTCTGCTGGATGGGGCTGTTCATTGTCTATTATGACTTACTCTTTGATGGCCAACAGAGTACCAGCAGGATTTCACAGTATTGCCCTCATAATGTGCCATGGCAGTAGTGTAAATAATTCATACCGCTTACCTTTCTTGACTATATCTGGGAAGCCATTTTTATGTCCTCTGTTGTATGGCTCAGTCTTCGTGGAGACACCGCTCCGCAGAGGGAATGTGGATGCCGCAGCAAAACTAAATGTCGTGCCACTTTAAGTGTGCGCTGCAGACACAGTCTGGTACTTCTACATACATAGTGTATTTAATGTGTTGGCTAATGTGCATGCATGCCCATGTGCGAACACACAATGCATGACAAGTGCAAGCATGTATGCACACACATACTGTGTTCATGCTCACTCACTACTAACAACACAAGGAAGGCAAGCGTAGTGCAGGAGAGGACAAGATACTGGGAAGAACAAAGGGTGGCTTTTCCTCAAGTTCTAAAGTTGTGCAACAATAAACAGGATTTGCTTGACTGCCTCTGGCACTTCTGTTCTGTTGGCAGGTCTGTCAGTTCACTCATTTTCAATAAAACCAGTCAGCCGTCTAATGCCTTCCCACCGTCAGTTAGCCGCTATTAGCCCATAGATGAATATCGTTCCCTCTGTTCCAAAGAAGCAGCCAAGTGATGCAGCCTCTGTGAGCGCTGACACAATGATGAATAGCTACAGGCATCCCTCACACAGAAAGGAACTGTTTTCCTTCAGGACATTTCACAGCCAGGAGAGAAGGACCATTTTATACATCAGCAGAGCTAGATGTGACACAGAGTTTTCCCTATGGTCCTGCTGCCATTATTATAGACAATATATCATGTTGGGGTGTTTGTGGATTTCTGTTTGCATCAGTTTGGCATAACACCGCGTTGCCATTTGGGCCACAGTACTTCAATCTTGCACAATGTGTTCTTCATATTCATCTTTCAATTTTTTCCATAGGTGATGATTTTTGTTCAGTGCTTATAGGAATCTCTAATCCACTTGACCAATTAAGACATTCAGCAATGCCATCGTGCAAACAATGCCTTCTTTGTGCGTGTTCTTCCAGATGGAGCATGAACGTGTGTGGGACTGGCAGCGCTTCACCCAGGCACACCTGAGAGTGGTGACCCAGCAGTGGCAGCGGGACCAGGAAGAGCTGCTGGCCAGAGCCCTGGTCACCCTGCAGGAGGCCAGACATGCCCACCAGGAGGAGCTGGAGCTCCATAGAGACCGGCAGCACCAGCAGGACATCTGCTCACATCTCAGGGAGAAGGTTAGAATCTGGTATAGCTTTACACCGGGAGCTGAACATTTTCAACTTTATGAGATGGCACTTTTTATGCTGGCAATTATGCTACAGTCCTCCAACCCATATTCAATCCCTGCAGGAAGTAGATCTCTATCTTTAATATTAGATTTGATCATTGTTCTGCAGCTTACCTAGTATGAGCTCTCTGTGTTCTACTTCTCTACCATTCTTATTTATAAGGCGCACTCACTCACATCCACTGGTGGAGTGGACTGAATTATGCTGGTTTCCACTATATACTTAGCATGATATCCTTTTCCAACTATCACATGTGTAGATGGGATAGTTGTTGTGAGAGACTGGTGAGACAGACAGGCAGCAGTGTCTGACTGCCTCCTTGTGTACAGTATATCTGCTGATGAGGCTGCATATTACGCTAGGCTGCCTGACAGTGTCTCTTGCTTTTAGCTGCCACTTGGGATAGGCTGTGAATGCAAACAAGCTAATAATGATGGTCTTGCAAACATGATGTTGCTGTCTCTGAGGGGTGCTAGTTCACATTCACACAACAAACAAGTTACTCATGTGAACAAATCCATGTGCTGTTGATGTAGTGCTGTACAAATTCAATTTGCTTAGCCTGCCAGTGTAAAGAAAATGGTGCTTATGTCCTGTGGCTGATTAGATAAAAAGACTCTCGGTACTGTTACTGTTACTATTTGTAAATGTGCACTTACATCATTAATTGCACATATTCCACTGCATGTGAAGAACATTCATGGGAGGTTAAGCCGGGTGTGAACTGACAAACCAAGATGTGTTCTGCTGGGATCTAGATTTTCTTAGGTCCCCATGTTGGAACAATGGGAACACAACAATGTATGACAATTTCTGTCTTACTCACGGGGGGCACTCCCTGTACCACTTGGCTTGCACAATAATTGATTTTCCACATCTGTGTCACACTTGAATGTCCAAATGTTGTTTGAAGAAACACATTTCTACCAGATATAATATATCCCACCTCAGGCATTGTCTCAAAGTGGGGGTCTCAAAATACCAGCCGTTGAGTTAGATCTGGCCTGTGAGACAATTTCAAAAGCCCCACTCCTCATGTGTTTAGAATACCTTTTACCATCCCCCGCAAACCCATGTGAAAAAAATTCCCGCTTAGATTTTCCCCCTGTCTTTTATGTTAGCGTTGTCATTTAATTTTCTAGCAAGGCTGCAAATTTGTGGCATAAATACTGGCTCTTTATTTCGCAACCTAACTGTGCAGTGTGTAAACATAAACACTTAAGATATACCAACAGCACTCTGATTCACTGCAGCATGCCTGATGCCTGACTGCAAACTCTGTCTCTCTCTAAACTGAAAACAAAGGTTGGATCTGGAAGACAGATTTTAAAAGAGGTTGACAATTGATTATTTTTTCTATATGAATGCTTCCTGCCTCATTGTCAAGGAGAAAGCTGCTCTACTACAATCAAGTGGCAATCAAGTGGCATTACTCTACTAAACATGGAGAGCAGTATGCTTGGTAAAAGGGAGAAGAGGGTGAAGGGCACGTTACTTGACGTTGGAGTGTATATAGCTAAAATATATAAATCAAAAAAAGGGTCTTACTAGCACAGAACAACTTTGCCAGCATCCCGTATCTTAAAAGATAATATCAGTGTATTTTTTTCCTATTGGCATAAGTAACCATGGAAAAAAAACTCAGCTACAGTGAAAGCCTACTTCAGTCTGTTTTGCTGCATGTTTGCTTTAACTGTTTTCTTTAATGTTCCTAACAGCTTGCAGATTCTTTCACTTTGACTTACATGATACATCATGTTGGACAGGAGTTTTTCTCCTAACTTTCTTTTATGATGCAGCTGATCATTACATTTAATTGGACTGATTCCACGTTATCCTTCACTGTGCTCTGTCATTTACTACTGGTGTTAGTGAAGAAGCAAATGCAATAATCACTTCACATTCAGTTCAATGGAGCTACTTTAGATACAGCTGCAATGACTGTGGCATAACTAAGTAGGAAAAAAGACATCACAGTTTTTTTTTAAATAATGGAATATGATATTAAAAAGAGCGGTATGTATCTGCAAGCTCATTTTTAATATATTTTTGAAAACAACAGGGGCCTTTCACTTTCAGTATTGGTAAACCTGCACTAGTTTTGTTTTCATGGGCTCTCTGAGGCAATAAGGAAAATAAAATCACACAGAGATTTTCATTCCCTTTTCTTTTTTCCCATCCACAATTTTTGTTTAGTGCATGCGCACATATTTGAGTTTCTGTGGCAGCTCAGATTGACGCTTGTTTGCATCCAATACTTCTTTCCACTGCCTTTATCATCCCAGCACAGAGACACAGCGGCGAGACAAGATGGATTCTCCTCCCGTTGCATCTGCTTCTTTAACGCTTTGTTTTCTGCAGTTGCTCCCTCTGACTCAAGCAACTCTCCTGACTCTGAGAGAGACTCGTGAGATCAACTCCCTTTCTACCCTCTAAATGTTATTCCTATTTTATTATGTGCGCTTTAAAGTATAATATCATTTAGTAGAAGACTGGCGCAATGTATCTGGCAGGCCACTTCTAAATGTATCAAAGTCTATATTTTATGGAGGGCTCATGGTCACCATCATTCACGATCCATCATTTAAGTGCAGTTCATCCCCAGTTGTTTAACGCTCCATAGTATATTTTGCATACAGGGGTCCTTGTATCCCAGGGGGTACTTCTGCAGGTGTTTTGTGTTTTGTGGAAAGCTCAACTAATTGGTTACAGTTGACGTAGTTAGCTAAAAGTAATGGAAAAACGGTTTAAATAGTAGCTAAAATTAATGGATAAATGTTTCAGATAATTAGCCAAAAGTAATTGATAAACAATTTGAAGAGTTAGCTAAAAGTAATGGATAAAAAGATTCAAA
This sequence comes from Coreoperca whiteheadi, assembly GCA_011952105.1. Taxonomy (NCBI): domain Eukaryota; kingdom Metazoa; phylum Chordata; class Actinopteri; order Centrarchiformes; family Sinipercidae; genus Coreoperca; species Coreoperca whiteheadi. The sequence goes on from CM022488.1 coordinate 15,710,635, forward strand.
TGGCTTAATGTAATGTTGTTTGTTGGTTATATAAAAACATATTGTGACCATGTCCATTTTTATGTAATTTAAAATAAAGGGGCGGCTGTGGCTTAGAGGTAGAGCAGGTCGGTTTCCCGGCTTCCCTCAGCCCGCTTGGTGAAGTGTCCTTGGGCAAGATACTGAACTCTATTGTTCCCAAAGGCTGTGCCATCAGTGTGGGAGTGTGTGTGAATGACTCGTTTCTTTCTGATGCGCAGTACGGCACCTTGCACGGTAGCCTCTGCCATCAGTGTATGAATGTGTGTGAATGGGGTGAATGTGACATGTAGTGTAAAGCACTTTGAGCGGTCCAAAGACTAGAAAGGCGCTATATAAGTACAGTCCATTTACCTTTTACCAAATAACATCCAGTTTATAATCCAGTCATAACATATTTGAGTGGTACCAGTAAAGGGGTACTTGAGCTCATCTAATAGGGCTGTGGGGGTATGTTAGACAAAAAATGTTTGGAACCACTGTTCTAGATGGTGCTTCATTACAATGACATAAATTAACTGATCTAATAGAGACCCTCTTGCAGCAGCTTCCACCAGTGTTAACTGGTGTTAAAGCTACAGCATTGTTTAAATAGATTAAGAATAGAAATGTATCTTTTTACTATGTTTATATGGACTGCTGTGATGATACTACCTGTTATATTTTCTAGCTGTGGTTATGCAAATAACCACCCTTCTCTTTGCCTCCATGGGTTCAGATGAGAGCATATATTGGACGATTCTTGGTCAGTGCTGGTCTTATTCTGACCTCATTATAGGGAGCAAGGCTGTACTGCCAGCTCTCTTCCGAGGGACCTGTAGTGGGAGGAAATCCAGGGTAATTGATTTCAGAGTTAGCTTGTTTTGGAAAGGTCAAGGCTGTCAATCTGACCACAGCTTCTTCGTGAGAACCACAGACTGGCCATGCAAAGTTGACTGGCATGATTCATGTGTCTGGACACAGATGGCATTACTGATCATACAGGAGTTCCAGATGTGAGATACCGTATAAGGTTTATAGTAGGTGTGCATAAAATGAAATGCATGATTAAGATAACTAGTTAACATTTAATGCATGTGATATGGCTTATTTCATTCCAGTTTATCACTGAAAGACAGACTCTTCTTTTCAAATCAGTTTGTTCTGCAGTGTTCTGGCTTCTGTAATTAGCTGTCATTGTTCTTGGTGTTACTGTTAATTTCAGCCTTTTATTCTGTCCTCGGCTCCGTCTTATATCTCACTCCCAGGCATCTTTGATGAGCGATTGTGTTTTACACATGAGTAAATAAAGCCTGGAGGGATGACAGATTGTTGCAACATGCTCAGATGGGAAAGGATGAGCAGGCCAACAGGACAAGCGACACAACAATCGAAAGAAGAAAGATTTTCATAAGGCGGGAGGTTTTCTTTTATTGCAAAAGCTCATTTTTAATTTCCTGCTCTCTAGTGTACTTTGCAATATCAACAGCGCTATTACAGATTAATTTAGTCCTACGTGATCTGCGTACCCCTCCTGGTAGTGACTAACAAGTACAGCTCTTCATCCCTCTGGTGGCCGAATGGAGATGGTCAGTGGACTGGTCCCACATATGGAGGAGTGGTACTATTCTTAGAAATACACCACGTATTCTCTCCAGTTTGCTGCTTTAATTCACAGCAATGATGTTGGTTCAAGATAGTTTTGCACGAGTTCATACCTAATCTGTTTCACTTATCTGTTCTATATCTAAAGTTTGTCATTCAATGACCTGCAATAGAAAGTTTTGATGGCTGCAGCACCACCCCCTGACAGAAGACATCACGATAACTGTACAGTTATCTTAACAAAGGCTTTGAGCAGGCTGCAGTGTGCAGATAAAAAGGCTATCATTCTTTTGTTATTCTGACATCTCTGCAGTCTTCTTTTGTGCAGCCATGAAAAAGGATGGTGTCCCATTTTCTTTTGAATTCACAGAAAATGAGATTCCAGTGACAAATTACTGTAGACTGTACATAATGACCATTTTATTCTCTTTGTGCTCCCTAAAATGCCTTTCATCTCTGCCTAAACAAGAAAGACATACAAAATCAGCCACTGTGGCTCTTACAGTGTTCACAGTAGATCTAAGCTATGATACATTTCAGATTGTTCTGTGACCTTAGGTGACCACTGCCACTGAACTTTCGACTTTTTGCTTTATGAGACTATGAGAAAAAAACTAATACGGTGGTCTCTGTCACATGTTAGTTTGTATGCCTCAAAAAAATGGACCGACCCACCCACCAGGTTGTTTTACACACCCCATCACTCAAGATTCTAGCATCAAACACGCAGGTCTCTTATCTGGGCCAGGCCAGAGCTTGATGGATGGTTTGATTATGTGTGCTTGTTTTTCTATATTTTTTAAAAACAAAGCTTTTTTCATTTTATTTTCAGAGGGAGACAAGGAGAGAAAGATGGCGATTGACATGCAGCAAAGGTCCCCACCCAGACTCAAACCAGGGCTGTTGTAATTACTGTAAAAAACAAGAGATAAAAATATCTCAGATGTTTTGTACACTATAGCCTTTTAGTAGGCATCTTTTCAATCATGTTAAAACTTGAATGTGCTATTGAAATTTTGTATAGGTCTCATGTTTTGCTCTGGGCAACACTGGTAGTCATTGGAATCCGTACTGTGACCTTTCAAAATCCCGAGATTATATTATAAAAGGCAATATTGGAATCAACGCCAACACCAACAGGTGCATATTACATATTAACATCCAGTACAAAGGAAAAAGCAGCAGAAAACTCTTAAAACTGGACAAACTGACAGTGCAAGATCACTGGAAAACAGTACTCACAGAATATGTAGCAGCATAAATGCTGGCAGAATGCTGTCACCATCATTATTCAGTCACTATTCACAGTCACTACTCAGGATTGTTCTTCTGGTCTTGTAAATTTCAAATTGAATCCAGTTTCAGGAAAAAAAAGGCCCTAAATATCTGCACGTGAACGAAGAAGCTTGTTGCATCTCCAGCTTCAACCCTATCAAATGGAGCTGGATTAGAAGCTGGATTGTTTTAAGTCCCCTCTCAAACACACAGCTGTTGCTTTTTCTCAGGCAGAAATCAAGTATGATTGACTTGATGATACCGCTGGTGCTAATGTGTGTGAAGCCATGTTAATTTGCAGTTCATTCCTTTGGGGATTCCTAAGATCTCCTCTAATAGATCTGTGAATCTGTCTGCCCGGTCGGAATGCAACACTTTAATACCCAGCACGCGGTAGAGACGCTGACTGCATAACGAACCTGCCACTCACTCCCCAGCAAATGTTGGACTGTGTGTGTGTGTGTGTGTGTGTGTGTGTGTGTGTGTGAGATGAGTTTAGACCGTGTGTTTCCAGATTTCCAGCTGGGTAAGGGAAGTTTGCTTTCTCTGCAAACGTGAACACGATTGTAGAAGAGCAATATTTGTTAGTGTTCTGTCAAGACATTGTATCTCCATGTTTGGTTATTACCATATTTTCAGACAAGTTTACGTGGGGTTACGTGGGGTTACGTGGGGTCACGCTTTTAGTTTCATAAAAGCTTTGTTTGTGTATAAAAATCTGATACATGTTTGCTATTATGGATGGTTGAAAATGAGTCAGTTTTTCTTGACTTTTTGAAATTGGGTATCATACCTGACCTAAGTTGCTGTATAAGGACAGCACTCTCCTCACTAGAATAAGTAATGTTTTTTATAGGGCTCATACACAAGGGTTTCCTTTACAATTTGATGCTTTGATGGGTCTTGAGGTGATCTAACACAATGTGTGAAGGGACGTTTTGACACCTCTTCTAAAGTTCATGCCACACTTTGACACCATGGCAGTGGGGCTCAGCTGGTTGTCTCCCTGTGAGTGATTTTTTCAAGCCAGCTGTTGATGGACAATAACCTGCTGTTTTTTTCTCCCTGGTGGGTATTTGCATGTGTGTTTGCAGCTGCAGCAGTGGCAGGTCCAGCAGGAGGAGGTTGCAAAGCTGGAGGCAGCTATAGCTGCCAGACAAAAGGAGGAGGAAGAGGCGAGGTTAAAGAGGGAGCAGGAGAAGGAGACTGCCATTAGATCACAGCAGAAAGAAAAAGTAAACACGTCTTCATCACACCATCACAATAAATGTGTTAGTGTATTAGCTTGAGGAAAAAAATAAGGTAATTTACTATAAACGCATATGCTTCTTTATCATGCAGCTAGCCCACTTGAGATGTACACAGACTGCTCAAAATGGAGAGAAACACAGGACTGTCCTCAGCAGGAATGATCTGCTGTGTATTTTAATGGAATAAAGGAATAGATGGGTTAGATTTAGATGGATGTTTATGGTGTTCTGAGAAAATTGCCTCAAAAGTAAAAAAAACAACAAGTAGGAGTCATATTGTCTCAGCTGGATCCCAAGCACTGGCCACTCAAACAGCAATAATTTCACAGAAAAGAATTACTTCTCAAAAGCACCAAATTATATGTGGCACATCAGTTCACGCTAAACCCTTTGGTGTGTGTACGAATGAGTGTAATAATAATAATAATGATAATAATAATAATAACTTTATTTATATAGCACCTTTCAGGAACAAATAAAAACATATAATAAAAGCAAATAAGATCTAGAAGTTAAGATATAAACATGATAAAATAATAAAAATAATTACAACAAGTATGTTTAGTTAAGAAAAAGCCATATGATAAAAGTGAGTCTTAAGAAGAGATTTAAAGGGGGATACTGAGTTTGCCTCCCTGAGATCTCCAGGCAGGGAGTTCCACAGCTGAGGGGCCCGGACAGCAAAAGCCCGGTCACAAGTCGAGTTAGGGACCTGCCAGAGGATCTCAAGCAGCGATCAGACTCAAAGGGAGTTAGCAAGTCACAGATATAGGCAGGAGGCTGACCATTCAAGGCTTTAAAAAGAAGCATTAAAATCTTAAAATCAATTCTAAAACACACAGGTAACCAGTGAAGGGCAGCAATGATTGGCGTAATGTTGTTGCTTCTCTTAGCATGTGTTAAAACCCTGGCAGCAGTGTTTGGTTTCAGCTGCAGTCTTTGGATGTTAAGCCAGCTGACTCCAGAATAAAGTGATGCACCCAGACTAAAGGAGAGACTATTAATGCTACTAATACTGGGGCCACAGAGAGTATTTATAATTACATCTGTCCATCCATCCAACCATCCATCTATCTTCTTCCTCTTATCCGGGGCCGGGTCGCGGGGGCAGCTGTCTGAGCAGAGAAGCTCAGACTTCCCTCTTCCCAGCTCTTCCGAGGGAATCCCGAGGGCAGCCGAGAGACATAGTCCCTCCAGCGTGTCCTAGGTCTTCCACGGGGCCTCCTCCAGGTTGGACATGCCCGGAACACCTCACCAGGGAGGGGTCCAGGAGGCCTCCGGGACAGATGCCCGGACCAACTCAGCTGGCTCCTCTCGATGTGGAGGAGCAGCGGCTCTACTCTGAGCTCCTCCCGAGTGACCGAGCTCCTCACCCTATCTCTAAGGGAGCGCCCAGACACCCTACGGAGGAAACTCATTTCGGCCACCTGTTCTCGGGATCTTGTCCTTTCGGTCATGAGCCAAAGCTCATGACCATATGGTGAGCGTAGGAACGTAGATCGAATGGTATATAGAGAGCTTCGCCTTGCAGCTCAGCTCTTTCTTCACAACAACAGACCGGTATATCAACCGGATCACTGCAGAGGATAAACCAATCCTCCTGTCGATCTCCCGTTCCATCCTCCCCTCACTTGTGAACAAAACCCCAAGATACTTAAACTCCTCCACTTGAGGCAGGAGTTCTCCACCAACCTGAAGGGGACAAGCCACCCTTTGGCCTCGGACTTGGAGGTGCTGATTCTCATCCCAGCTGCTTCACACTCGGCTGAAAACCGTCCCAGTGCACTTTGAAGGTCCTGGTTTGATGAAGCCAGCAGGACAACATCTTCTGCAAAAAGCAGAGACGAGATCCTGTGGTCCCCAAACTGGACTCCCTCCGGCCCCCGAATGCGCCTAGAAATCCTGTCCATGCATCCATGGTACCAGGCTTTATCAGGACATACAGTTGGGTTTCATTCGCGTAGCAATGGAATTCAAAGTCATGTTTACGCATTATTTACCCCAGGGGTAGCATGTATATGGTAAACAAGAGGGGACTCAAAATAGACCCTTGGGGGACCCCACAAAACAGAGGAGCACAACAGGGGGAGGCATCTCCAATTAATACAGAGAAGGACCTGTTCAACAGATTGGAGATTAACCAATTCAGAGCCACATCACTGTCAACATACGTCTTCAGACGACTGATTAAGACAACATTTTCCACTCTGTCAAAGGCTGAGCTGAGGTCAAGGAGAATTAAAATGCAGTACGGGCCAGTGTCGGCTGCAAGCAGTAGGTCATTGGTGACCTTGACCAGAGCGGTCTCAGTGCTGTGTAGGGAGCGGAAACCAGAATGAAATTTTTCAAAGATTTGATTGTTATTCATAAAAGTTCAGTTGAGTGAATACAATTTTTTCTAAAATCTTCGATAATAATGGCAGCTTGGTGATGGGTCTAAAATTACTTTAAAGAGAGGAATTTAGAGAGGGCTTCTTTTAAAAGGGGGTTAACAGTGGCATGTTTAAAATCTGGGGGCAAAATGCGAGTAGACAGAGAGCACTTAATAATGGCTAAAATATCTGGACCCACCGTCTTAAATACAGTTTTTAAAAACGAAGTGGGAATGCAGTCTGAAGGGCAGGTGGATGATTTTGTAAGTGCAGCAGTGTGTTCCAGGGTTGACGGAGCGATTTCACTGAAATGAGTTAATGTTGAAGGTGGGCAGGGGTCAACATCAAGCTGCTGAATCACCACAATTTTATTAGTATTGAAGAAATTCTTCACATCTCTCTGGGGTGGATTCAACTGGCGGGCTAGGCAGGGGACCAATCACAGAATGTATGTCTTAAAAAGGATTCTGGGATTGTGACCCTGTTTAGTTTTGATGACTTCTCACAGAAAAGGATATGGCTGACTGCCTACATACTAAGCACTGAAAGTTATTGTGGGCTATTTTATGGATGTAGCTGTCCCAAATGTGTGGACACTTTTAAATTACTTAGATTAATAAAAACATATCATCCTTTGGGACATCATGAGCGCTGTATAAAATAAAACCATATTACCATACCATATTATAAGGTTTTCCAATATATGGCAGCCATTTGATAAAATTACACTAGCTTCCAGTTGCTTTCCATTTGTGGCTACACTGATTAAAGCATTTAATTGTGAGCACACGTGGAGATCAAATTGAAAGCATACGTTGTTACAATTATCTGGGTATTTTGATCATTCAATTTAGTTATTGTCCTCACAGGTACAACAATACCAGAATGCGTGTGTTTGGCTGACTGTTTAATTAACGCTCTCCTCAGGGGTCTGCTAGGATAGCATGTGCAACCTGAGACACTCTGATTAATGAGAGCATTTAGGCTGCATTGGATTCCATATAATTTAGCACAATAGTCTGCCAGACATTGAAATATCATCTCATTCTCTTTATCTGCACTTATCTGATTCCTGCTCTGTCACAATCGATAGGACATGACAATCCTAAGAGTTCTGTGAGAGTCAAATTAGTGGGAGTGTGGCTGTTGTTAACTTTTTGTTTTTATTCTTTGTAAAACTGTTGTTTTTTCCCCAGGTCAGGCAGTTTTATTTAAAGCAGCAGAAGAGGAGGGAGGTGCTGTGGCAGAGGGATCAAGAGAGACTCGCTGATCTGAGGAGTGTCATGGAAGAACAGGCAAGGCGAGATAAAGAGAGGTAAGTGTTGCACCATGGGACCTTGAGTTTTCAAAGAGATATATCACATCACAGATATACAGTACTACAAATACATATTTATGTTTTTTGTGAATATATCCAGTATCAAGTAAGTTAACATGGCACTCCACTGTACATATACATGTCAAAAGCAATTTACTATTCAGACGGAGTACTACTCCTGTGAAAACAGACTGTACTGTCATCTGTGGCTCTACAGGAGCTTTGTCAAGAAAAACTAACCCTGAGGAGGTCATCAAGATTTTGTGAGACCAAACAGGAAGAGTCTAATAAAAAGATGTTATTGGGTTGCATTTTGAGAAGTACAGGATCGAGCATATTTGTTGACCCATACTAGTGACTACAAGTCAGGATATCTCGGCCTCTGCTGCTTCGATTTTGACCATTCTTTTTTTAATCTTCCCATTGTGAGTCACCCAACATTATGGAGGTGCGATACTAAATTGCTGATAAAAATTTCCTTTTAACTGAAAGACAGACAAAGGGATAAACAGTGCCTCGCGCACTTCATGCGCTTTAACAACAACTTAACAGCAGCTGAAAATCTTTTTTCTGACCTCCAGGTTTAACTTCTCACCTTGCTGCAGTGATGTGGAAGAGTACTCCAGACTTTGTCAGTACATCACTGTTGGGTGTGGTTAAAGGTGTAATACACTTGAAACGTTGCTCCAGAGAGGGCAGTGAAACAGAGGATTCTGCGTTTAAAACATATTCTGTTTGGTGTGATTTGCTTAGCATTTCTCTGCAGAGCCTGGCGATAATACCAGATAATGGTGTTGCTGGGTTTGGCCGTGTGAATGAGCTCTGGCAGGAACGAGAACAGCAATCACGGGGGGGCTGAGAAAGAGATAAAAACAGATGATGGGAGAGGAGCTGCACTCTGGCAACTCCATAAAACCCTCCACAGCCCGGAGGCCTGCTGTGTCAGGAGTGATTGGTAATGTTGGTCGTGGCTGTGGCAGAGGAAGAGAGGGGCTGTTTAGCTCTGATGTCCACACCCTTTGTGCCCCCTCTAGGGTGCAGTTTCGGGAAGATATGTTGCAGCGTCGAAGGGAGGACAGAGAGGCGCGGGAGCTTGAGCGGCAGGGAGCAGAAGAAGAGAAACAGAATCGTCTAGAAGTTCTCAGAAAACAGGTGGAGTGATTATCTGCTCTGCAACCACTCTGATTTTCTCTGTCAGGTGTAATGACCCACAAGAGAAGCCGTGGACTCATCCTTATCTGAGTTGAGGCATCACTGCCACCTCATGGCAGTAAGTAAGATGACAATGTTATCGCTATATGGTTTTTTTGGTTATTTATCTTAGGTCGGGGTGGTGGCAGAGGCAGACCCAGAGAGGATGATGGGAGATACAGAGGCTTGGAGGAGTCGACACTTGAATGTAAAGGAGTTTGAGCTCCAAAGGCCTCTCTACAGTATTAACACGTACACAGACACACAGGTGAGGCATGATAACATCTACTCCCATAACCTTTAGCTTTGTATGATTATGAAAGCTCTACAGCTGCATGGTCATTTGCCCTAAACTCCTTATCTATGCTCTACATATTATGAGCCTAAATGGCTTCTTTACACAGTTTCCTTGATGATATTCAGCTGTTAACAGTATGTTTTGTTTCATCTGGGTGAGAGTGATCAGTGACCCATGCAGTGTTGGAAAATTATGCAAGCTAGGTGGCTGGTCAAACAATGTTTGTCCTCATCTCCGATAACTTTATACACAGCCTTGATCTCAAGGCCACCCAGTCAGTTAGTGGACTGTAGAGTCTGTGTGTGCGAGTGAGTGTGTATTACTAATGTTGGGGTGGCATAAATCTGTTTACACAGTCACATTGTGGGGACTCGCCTTCCAGTTGGGGAAAAAATGCAAATCCCAATAACGTACTGTCAATTATTACATTTTAAGGTGAAGACTTGGTTTAAGTTTAGGTTAAGGTTAAGGTTAGGGTTAGGCAAGTAGTGCTTAGGGTAAGTCTCTGGGAAATGAATGTAAGTCAATGTAATGTCTTCGTGTGATGGAAACGCGACTGTGTGTGTGTGGTTTTGTCATTAGGATAGAGAACAGGTTAGAGTTTGGTTATTGTGTAACACAGGCAATGACTAATGATTTTCAGACACACTCAAAGCCAGATGTGCAAATATTTTCCTCCAATACCAAACTGTGAAGGACTAACGATTAAGCTTGTTGCAAGCCATGCAAACAAACAATGGTAACATATTGGATGTGATCTAGTATAAAACACCTGGAAATGTATCATTTACTGCGTTTTTTTGGTTTGTTTTTTACATGTGTTTTCCAGATTGTGTCTGATCCAAGAGTGCGGGTTGAGCAGGCTCTGCGGGGGGCTGGTCTACACCACAGCCAGTATGCCAAAGAGGTTCTGTCTGTTATCAAGCCCCTTAAACCACCTAGACGAGACACCAAATCCATACTCAAATTCTGACCATGTGTCCCTAAAAAGGGGGTTATTTAGGGTCACATTATTTAGGCCCACCATCTCTTGTTCTGGTACTGAGCATTATATTAAATGTAAATAATACATTTTACTAAGCTGCGTGCATAACCATCATATTCGCAGTTGGACAGATCATGCTGTTTGGATCAGCTGCTGTACTCACAAAGTAAACTCGTATAGAGTAGCTAAAGTATTGACCACAGAGTGACACAGTGCAATTACTATAATTGACTTTTATTGTAGGGTTTATACTCTACAGCAGAAATACAGTATCATACAGTATCTCAGAGTGATGATAAACATGTGCCTCCAACAAATGAAAATGACCTCTCGGCACATTTATCACTATTTATTGACTGTTTATGTTACTTTCAGGAAATTGGCATTTGCATAAACAAGCTTGTATGGCAGAAGCTACTACGTGTAGTATGTCTCTGATCATTTAATAACACATTCATCACTGAAAGACATTGTAGGACGGTCCACTTCTTGTATCACAAGAGAAATAGCTATGAAATAATAAGTGCTTCTGATCTAGCAAGCATATAAGATGAAAACCCTTTACAACCTGAAGCCACTAACAGATTGCAAACCTCCACAACTAGCAAATCATTTCCTGACTTGCTATTACGCCCAAAGATTTGTGTTCCAATCATTCAAATGGGAAGTGGGTTACTTGATATTACAAACATCCCCTCAGAATTTGGATTTGTCTCTGTATCTGATAGATTTGTAGTTGTAGCTAAAATTATTATTGTCAGTCAGACATACAAACTACCAGATGTTGCAAGTGAGTTACAATCAACATACAGAACACATTTTTTAGAAAATTAACATTACCTTACATAAGTACCAGAGTGTTAAATATTAAAAGATACAATACACACTTACATATACAGTGTACATGCAACATACTAAATATTTTAGCTACATCTAAAAAAATCATGAAAATCATAACAACTTCTTAAATAAGAGTCTAATGCACATATTAACATGTTAAGTACAGAATATATACATATCCACATATCAGTCAAAGATATATACACTCGATTTGGGAGGCTGGGGTTGGGATGGGAGATGTTGGGGTCTCAGACGATATGTCCCAGGCGCTTCTTGATAAAGTGGGACACCAGGACTTGAGGTCTCTGCTGGTACTCTAACAGAACATCATGAGAGGAGGTGATCTGGTCTCCCTCAAAGCGGTTCAGCAATGCAACACAGACCACAGCCGCTGGAGAGAAAAAGGAGAGCATCAGTCACATAGTATGCGCTAATGTTGGACATCAGTGTGTCAAATTATAAATCAGTAGAAGAGAGACACACGTATCTATCTATTCGGTATTCTGTACAACTTGTGTCTTTATTGACCAATATCGAAGTAGGCTAATTAAAGGATGTAAAAGTTCTACTTGGCAGATTGTTTCTCCAAACCAGTCAATAAGCTGTGCCACTGTACAGAATGTTCTACATTTTGTAACAAAAATAATACCTTTGAGGCCACAGACACGACACATAGCAGCAAATACGGTGGACTCCATTTCAATATTCCTCACTCCAGCCTCGTAAGCTTTCCTCAGATACTCCAGTTTTTCTTCAGGAGAGAAGGAGCAGAGAGCTCCATCGAGTCGGCCTTGACCTAGAGAGACACAGCACAGGATTCGTCACTACCTGACCGATTGTTTTGACCTGTGGAAGTTCTTGTCTGTACGCATCATGTGGGACGAGGTGATTACAAAGGACTTGCAACTGTGATCACAAAGAACCTGTGCGTGAGATGCTGTTCATACCTTCATAGAAGTCATGGGTGCAAAGGGTGCTTCCAATCACTGTCGGAAAGTTTTGAAGCTCAGAGGAGCACTGCAGAAGCTCACTGGCCACTCCCTCGTTCAGCTCAGTGCTCCTGGTGATAATTTTACCCAGAACCACCTGCTCAAACTTGGGACAGAAGGAGTAGTCCACTGCCTTATCCGTGATCACCACTGTCCCTGGAGCCAGGCCTGGAGACGACACCAGGCAGAAATTTAACTCTATTTTGTTTTAAAGTCATTGCCTGACAGCCAGGACAGAGTAGTCATTCAGGGAAAGCATCATTTGAAAACATTTTTCAAACAAAAATTACAATGCTCTTACCGACTCCACCAGATGTGCCAAGGCGAAACAGGACCACGTCACGGCACTGAGCGTGGTGCAGCAGTTTGATGAGCTCGTGCAGCATGATGGAGATGGAAGGGACACCCATGCCATGCTGTGATGGAAACAAGATCAGGATGGAAATTACTTTAAAAAAACATTATTGACATTATTAAACCAGTAATGCAATATTTGAAGTACTTGAAGTAAATAACGCCTACTATTGTTCTGTAATACTTACACTTATAGAGAGCACTGGTCCCACTTTATACATGCAGTAGCGGTCAGTTCCCTCACAGATATCTCTGATTTCCTCTGGGTTTCCAGGCAATTTCAGCTCCTGGTGGATGAACCGGGCAAAAGCCTTCATTCTATTCGCACTGCCACCAACACACACAAACTAGGGGAAACAGAGAAAGAAGACTAGTGAATTCTGTTTTCTAGCTTTTGAAATTGTGAACCCAAAATTCTTTTTTTTTTATTAGCGTTTCACAAACCTTAATATCTCCAAACATTTCTGGAAGGTTGTGAGTCTTGGTGCTCAAGCTGAAGTGGTAGAGAATATCCTCCTCCATGGTGTCCAAGTAGGGATTTTTCACTTGGACATGTTGTCTAAGAGCAATATAGTACACCATATTAATAATGGACAGATTGCTTAAGTGAATCCTAAGGACCAAGTATATGCTCTGAATGGATTAACACAATTACATTTGATTTTGAGGAACAACAAGAAACAAGTCCATTCAAAGCTTAGTTGAGGTTCCCAAATACTTACTTGATATACTCATCGTGGTCATTCCCCATACAGTTAAGCAAAATTGGTGCCATCACTGCAGGAGACGCTTTGAAATCCAGTTTAAAATGTCTTTAAAAGCTGTTCTGCTGTAAAACCTCCAAATACGTTTTGCAGCCGCTTTAGATTGAGAGTTATGTCTGACTGCAAAGCTGATATAGTGGTGACCTCTGGCCTTGCCACTGATTGGTTCCAGGGAGAGGAGTGACAGTGGTAGGAATAGCAGTAGGAGTGTACAGTGTCTTAACAATAGCCAATCTGAGGCCTGAATAACTGATGTGTTATGACATTTATTACGGAACACTGAGTTAACCTCTGACATCGGTGTGTAACACGTTGGCAGAGAAAAAACAATAACACACACAACCAACTTTATCTACAACCAACAGAAATGCTGTTCATTCAGTGTTCATTTTCCACTACATACAATTATGCATTGTTTCATTTGCTTCAAGAGCAACAATACACTTTTGATGTCTCAGAAAATGGGCCATCATTTGCTGTATTGTTACAGTATTATGTGGAAAATGTTACACATTCTAATTTCCACCTATGGCAGCAAATACAATTTTGGTTAAAAAAAAGATTGTGAAACATTTTGAATAACTTTGATTTTATTTGAAATATTTGACTTTTATGCCTCAAAGCTACCTTTTTACAGAGTTACAGACACAGCAAAAAACTTAACACTAGAGTTACTGGTGCCTTCTTTACTTAAGGAAAGCAGTTAATGAGGCACCACTAACAGGCACAATAAATTAAAGGTCCTAGCTTTAATTCAGTGAAGCACTTTTCATACTTGAGTAATACATCTAACATGACAAAACAATTGAAACTAAGTAAAACGTTTGATGCGGCTCAGCATGAAGAGGCAAAGGCATTAATGTTGTCGAAGGAGAGGGTGGCAACTATTCCTGTTGGAAACATTAGAGTTTGTAAATCCTTGTTTCCACACACTGGCAGTCTTCTAATCTGTTGACATGGAAATGTGTACAAGCACGAGTCATTCACCTAATCATTATCACATCATTCACTAATAATCTCTACATTATACTGCCAAGAGGCCTCATAAATTCATAATAGCTGAAATCTTAATGTTTCACACCTCCAATTATGTGACCATCATTTCATTATGTACTAGATCCACAGATTAAGTCAGATAAAATCAATACACTGCTTAAGAGCTTGGCTTGGAAAGAGCTCATTTCCTTTTATTATAAAAGTGGTGAAATTTGATAGCATGATGAAAATGCAAGAAAGTAAATGATTTATGGTGACCTGGAAGATTGTAACTCAAACTGTCAGAAACTCTGTGCTACTTACTTGAAAAATCTGTGTTGGCTATTGGTTTGTTGTCTCCTGCATAACCAAAGCTCAACAGCTTAGACATGTCGACAGGAGCGGGATTCTTGTCAAACACTCTGTGAGAACACCAAAGAAATAAAGTCCAAGTGTGATGGAAATGCACTATTTTGGAAAGCTTTTTCATAGACATCAAACCAGATGGGGCTTAAATGGTTGCAAATATAATGTTATGTTTTGTCATCACCACAAAGTGCCAGAGAGACTACAGTGGACACTGTTTAAACATTAAATATGGACCCTACCCTTCCAACACTGTATACCAACACAAACTCTGGCTACTCATTACAAACGTATTCTTCCAACAACGTGCACAGAGTCAACAACTCATATTTACAATCGTCCGTTTTCTCCTCATCTTATACCACCTACGCCGCTAAACTATCCATCTAAGCATAATTTAATCTCAGAGTTAGCCTTCTAATCTTTCTTGAAATAAAGCAAAAAAAATAAGGGTGTGATATAATTATTTTAAATTGATATATTCTATTGACTCTCAAAGCCAATATCTTGCACCAAGACTGTGTATAGCTGATCTCTGCACTGCATTGACAAAAATAACTGATTCTATTTCTGCCTGTTTTAACACATATGACTGGAGGACTTCTTTTGCAGTGGATCCTTTGTGGACTCTTTGATGAACAGTATCATAACCACACATGCACCACGACCACAGGCTTTACTGTCTTGTCTCTGTAGCATTGTATGCGAGGTTATTTAGCTTTTTTGACAAGTCATTGACATTTTCCCGAAGGTACAGGGAACACACAGTACAGACCAGTAGTGAGCCAAAGCAAACAGCTGAACATCCATTTTGTCGATGTCATTGCTGTGTGCTGTTTCGTTTGACCTAAGTGTGCAGCTTACCATTTCTGCATAGTCACAACATGGAGACATCCCTTTTAATTATGCTACCTAAGTACTGATTTTTTTTAAATGTATATCCATAGTTACCTAAATTACACATAACGAACTACTGATTATAGATTAGGTAGAATAGGTTAAGTATGTAGTAAAGTAATGTAACTGCTTTGTACTATAACTCCAAAAACCCTTTATTACCTTTAGGCTACTCAGTTACTTCCACTCACAATAAGTGACATGGTCTCACATAATAAGATCAGTGGTCTGTAATAAATATATTCTATTCAGTGCAATTCTGTTTCTGAGGGTTGTGGCATTCTGAGCCACCAGCTGCTTATACTGAATATAATGTGAAACAAAAGCGCCATCTTGTGGCCACATAAACTTACATCCTCTTGAATTTGTTGGCCTCATAATATTGATTGGATGTCTGCAATTTTTCCATTTGGCGGTAATGAACATTGTCGTTCTGCAGAACACAAAGCAAAGTCACAGTGTGTGGTGGTTATTTTGTGAATGTAAATCAGCCAGGATATCTTTTCTTTCCATCTCTTGCTTCAGTTTGGCAGTATGTAGGTCTACCCAATCAACTAAATGAAGTGTTTAACACTACAGCATTCCTAACAATCCTTCAACTTTGTCTTAAAACATAGGGTCACAACAGACTAAAAAAACACAAGAGAGAATACATTTATTGTGGTGGCTCATGTGGCTAAATTACTTTCTAAATTACTTTGGCATTTCTCTGTTTACCTTCTCTTTGCCATTGCTGCAGCTATCATCCCTCTCCCAGGCTGACATATTGTCAGTCCCAAAGGGGGGCTCTAGCAGTTGAAAAGCTCCAGGGTTTTTCTTCTCTTCAATGTTAATTAGACTGTTGAAAAAAAATATATACACGGATAAGAAACTTATCCTTCACTTAATGATAGCTGGAATATATAATGAAGAATAAATAAGCAGCCATAATGGTGGCTGTTTATACTGTTTATATTGTTGCTTCTGTTTGGTAGTACTTTAAAAGCTTGTTGCAAGTGCTCTAATAGTGTAATATTGAAGTTGTTAGTTATTAGTCACAGTAGCAGGAACAGGTAGTAGCAATGGCAGCAAATGTGTAATAGTGTGGTAGCACTATTTGCAGTATAATTACAGTTGCAGAACGGGCAGTATTAGTATATTAGCAGCAAGTAGTGCTGTTGGTAATGCAGGTGGATGATTTTTTTGATCACAAGCTGACTACAAGTCAGAGTGCATGATAGTAATAAAACCTACCTTGGTTTGTTGTTGTCTTCCGATGCAGTGCCGAACCAGTCTGGAGGTTTGTATGCATTCGATTTAGAAGTATTTGTTTCCTCATGCCACAAAAGTCCTGTTGGACAAGGATGAAAAAATAAATACAAAATAAATGTAGGAAAAATGTATTAACCAGCCAGAGGGGCATGGTGTAGATTTAAGGCAACAGGATGGCTCTACCCTTATGCCCTCCTTGTTTTGCAAGCTTGACATAGTCAGAGTCACTCTCTAGGACTCCGGCCCTCCGCCCTCGGGCCCTCTCCTCACAAAGAGTGTTGATGGTTGGGGACAGTCCTGGGATCTGGGAGATCTGGGCATTTATTCCATCATACCCTGGTTGAGTTAAAAACACACACAGACGCACACACGCACACAGCAAAGAAAGAAAAAGGTAAAGACACAATAACTGCTTCATGTGCACTGCACTACCCCCACATGCCCATCTTCCCACCAGGGTCCAGCAGAATGGTCTGCCTGCTGGGGAGAGCTAGTTACACACACTGCAACGTGAGCTAACTAAACTAAACTAAGTCAGTATTAAACAATTGTACTTGCCATATTTTGTCGACAGAAGATCGTTACTCATGAGAACTGAGGATTTTCTAGTGGAAATGGAAACAAAAACCCAGCACACTGTCAACCTCTTCGACGACAGCTTGCACGGGCGAGTCATTAGCGTCAACGTTACATTAACGTTAGCGTCGGTTAGCCAACGCAGGCTGACGGCAGTTAACGTGAATCTATCCAAGCCTTTACGTTATGTTGAACACAAATTGTAAGTGACGCCACTAATTAGTCCACAGGACATAAAGTTCAAAACACAGCAATAACACAAATGTTGTTATTTAAATCCATATTGTTTTTTACTTACTCTGAATACATTTTGGAGGCAGAGCAAGAACCTGCTGCGTACGGAGCACTGACTCTGTTTGGAAGTTGTGACCGCGTTGCCATGGAAACACTTTTAGGTACAACTGCTGCTCCGTGATGTGTGGTGTAGCAGTAGGCTGCATATAAAAAGGGTGTAACGTTAGATAGAAGAAAAGTTCTAACTTACGGGACGGTTTCTTCCCGACTCGACGGCACTCTTATCAACATGTACTTATTCCGCATAATGCCCCAAGTGGTAAAAGAAATATTCAAAACTTTTACTCAAGTAAAAGTTGTAATAGGCTACCACAACGTATAAATACTCTTACTAGTAAAAGTCATGCATTCAAAATGTCGTAGCCTACAAGTACAGAAGTGTTAGCATCAAAATATACGGTACTTATACCAAGAGTAAAAGTAGGCTACTCATTATGCAGAATGGCTAATTTCAGAATAATATAGCCTACAGCCTATTTTATGGTGGCAGCCTATTTATATTTTAAGCGGATGGTAATTCGGCTAATGATGCAATAATGTGTGAGCATCACTTTAATGTTGCAGCTGGTGAAGGAAAGGTGTGGATATATATATTATATATTGCTGGGTAGCTTAATCTATGTCAATATGCCATAATTTAGCCTCTTGATTACATTTTGTATTAATCTAAAGTAGCTCATGCTAATGCAACCGCAGGGAGGCACAAGCCAGTGTTTTCATGTGCCAGTCCCAAGTCTGGATAAATGCAGAGGGTTGTGTCAGGAAGGGCATCCGACATAAACACATGCCAAACTAACAATGCGAATCATGACAATGACTTTCATACCGGATCGGTCGGGGCCCGCGTTAACAACGACCGCCACCAGTGCTGTTGACCTACAGGGTACCGGTGGAAATTGGATTACTGTTGGTCGAAGATGAAGAAGGAGAGGAGGAGGGTGTGTTCGTAGGCAGAGAGAGAAGAGGAAAGCTAAGAATGTAGGACTGACAGTAGGGACTTTGAACGTTGGGAGTATGACAGGGAAGGCTAGAGAG
>CM022488.1:15731886-15807401 GCA_011952105.1 Coreoperca whiteheadi
TAAGGGCAGAGGTGAGCATTTGTGAGCAGCAATATGGTTTCATGCCTAGAAAGAGCACAACAGATGCAATATTTGCTTTGAGGATGCTGATGGAGAAGTACAGAGAAGGTCACAGGGAGTTGCATTGTGTCTTCGTAGGTTTAGAGAAAGCGTATGACAGGGTGCCGAGAGAGGAGCTGTGGTATTGCATGAGGAAGTCTGGAGTGGCAGAGAAGTATGTTAGAGTGGTGCAGGACATGTACGAGAGCTGTAAGACCGTGGTGAAGTGTGCTGGAGGTGTGACAGAGGAGTTCAAGGTGGAGGTGGGTCTGCATCAAGGACCGGCTCTGAGCCCCTTCTTGTTTGCTTAGACAGGAATCTCCATGGACTATGATGTTTGCGGATGACATTGATATTTGTAGTGAGAGCAGGGAGCAGGTGGAGGAGAATCTAGAGAGATGGAGGTCTGCTCTGGAAAACAGAGGAATGAAGCTTAGCCGCAGTAAGACAGAATACATGTGTGTCAATGAGAGGGACCCAGGTGGAACGGTGAGGTTACAGGGAGCAGAGGTGAAGAAGGTGCAGGAATTTAAGTACTTAGGGTCAACGGTTCAGAGCAATGGAGACTGTGGAAAAGAGGTGAAGAGGCGAGTGCAAGCAGGTTGGAACGGGTGGAGAAAAGTGTCAGGTGTGTTGTGTGTTAAAAGAGTATCAGCAAGAATGAACGGAAAGGTGTTCAAGACGGTGGTGAGACCAGCGATGTTGTACAGCTTAGAGACAGTGGCACTGAAGAAAAGACAAGAGGCAGAGCTGAAGGTGGCAGAGTTTAAGATGTTGAGGTTCTCTTTGGGAGTGACGAGGACGGACAGGATCAGGAACGAGTACATCAGAGGCACGGCTCATGTTAGATGTTTCGGAGATAAAGCCAGAGAGGCCAGATTGAGGTGGTTTGGACATGTTCAGAGGAGAGACTGTGAATATATTGGTAGAAGGATGCTGAGGTTGGAGCTGCCAGGCAGGAGGTCTAGAGGAAGACCAAAGAGGAGATTTATGGATGTAGTGAGAGAGAACATGAAGTTAATTGGTGTGAGTGAAGAGGATGCAGAGGACAGGGTTAGATGGAGGCGCATGATTCGCTGTGGCGACCCCTGAAAGGGAACAGCCGAAAGGAAAAGAAGAAGAAGATTTTTATAAAATTACAAAACGGCACAGGGCCCTTTGTAGTATTCCAAGATAGGAATTCTGTACCAAATGCATGAGTGTGAGAGGAGCATGGAATTAATGGGAGCCCAGCAGCTCATTTTTGCCCCAATGCCGTTTGGCAGCTTAATCCAGCCATTCCTAACAGTATGTAAAATAGTTCCCATTAGCTCCACCTTGACCAGCTACAACATTAAAATACTGCTTACACATTAAGGGACCATATATACATACGATGTGCAACTGGCCATTCTGCATAATACAACATACAACATATATTTAGTATATATCATTTTACAAAGCAGGGTTGTATAATGAGATTTTGTTTCGTAGTTCCCTTTATGCTACTCAAAAAAATTATATACAGTAGATCAGTGAAAAAATAATAAGTCCTAGAAATAGAAGTAGAAATGAATTAGTACTGTGACTTTTGATACTTTGTACATTTAGCTGAAGTGGTGGCAGAAGTATTCAGATCCTATATTTCAGTAAGAGTAGAAATACCGCAATATAAAAATACTCCATTAAAAGTAAAAGCATTGAATTTGTTGATTAAGTAAAAGTATATAAGTATTATAAGCCAAATGTACATAAAGTATTAGTATTAGTACTTTAGTAGCCTACCATTAGGCCCTACATTCAAATTTACTTACATTTGTTTTGCTCATAACACTTATGCAGTAAAAATTAAATGCGGAACTTTTACTTGAGTATCTTCTACAGTTGACTATTTCTACTTTTACTTAAATGAAGTGAATTATTTTTAGACCCCTGGGAATAATAAAATTTAAATAAAGACGAAGAGGGGTTTTTTGCCTTATTTTGAAACTTCTGACCGGAAGAGTCTGTAGTCATCATCTCGCTGGTTAATTACAGTGAGTTGCAGCAAGGTAACTTCCTCCTCCAATCCTGGCTCCTTTTTTTTTTTTTTATTTTGCTTTCGTGGATTAGGGTGCGAGTCGTGAAGCCTAGACACTGCTAATGTGTGAAGAGGTTCGACGTTGCAAAATGTGTCCTGCTTTTTTCTCTCTCCAAAACACGAACATCGAGTGAATTTGTCACTTCTTCTTTTTTTCCTTTTTCTTTTCCACCGAGCGGACGACAATGTTGGCGTCATGTAGGCTCTGCCTTTCAGACTTTGGAAAACAAATCGGGTATTGTCGGTGAATTCTCGGGAGATGGCAGAATAGTTCGACCTGCGCCAGTTACCGAGCCCTCGTAAAGCACTTTGAGAAAAATAACCCGCAAGGTAAGTTTAAACATGACGTACCTAAAACGTCTGTAATAGTAATATCACCGTATGTATTATAATGTGGGTAAAGAGCTTTCGGTGGACGTGGAGAAGTTTGCTGATTTGCAGGAACATGTTTCGTGACGTGCTCTCATGTCTCCCTCTGAGCTTTTCTTCGCAAAATCTTGGCCTGTTTTGTTATTGCAGCCACACACATTATTATTATTATTATTTGTTTTAATTTACATTCTTCAGCATAGGTTGTGTGAACACATAGAGTACGATTGAGCAGAGGAGTGGCCTTCGCGCAGTAGCCTATAGAGCCTGGTATTTTTGAAGCGAGCACGTCAGAGGGATGTTTTTGGTTAGTTGTTGATAAATGGTGATGAGCTCCAGGCCAAAAGACTGCAATTAAACGCCTCGGGTCCACCATTGTGGTTTTTCGTGGTTGTAATTTCTATTTCACAATCAAATTTAAGCTCACAGCATTGCAACTAGTTGTGACTGACTTTGTCAAGAGATTTTTTTGTCATGCAAACGGTGGGTCGTTCCTGCTTGATCGTGTGTCTCATCACCCCATGCTGAGCACTTTTAACATCACAATCACAGTCCGGTGGGGGGGGTTTACAATGGTCTGTGGTTTAATTTTGAACTAGTTGGCGATGAAGAAACACTTATATCACTAATATAGTAATTATACAAGATGCAAAGGTATTTGCATGTCCCTGCTGAGGAACAATCAGACCAAACAGGTGATAAGATTGCAGGGCAATTACAGGTAAAGCCAGTAGACCTGCTGATGAGAGGGTGCAAACTTCATTACCAAGGTGTTAATGCTAGCTGGAAACATTTAAAGCTAATTGTGCACATTAAAAGACGTGTGAATGGGAATGTCTCACACTGAAGTGTTCTTCCTCCGAATCAACTCATTGTGCTAGATCCTTGCTCCCACAAAATTGCATTCCCACATACTAATCAGGTTTTCCTTCACTAGTAGCCCAAGTGTCTGGGGAGCACTTGATTGTGCACCTGTTTTCGCTGCACAGCCAAGCTCCTTTTTAATTTAGTGATGCATTTCAGCTGACCACGCTTTAGACAATCTGACAGCCACATTTATCCAGTAATAGTGTCTGGCTTGGGAGAGTGTTTAATCAATATGCATTAGCCACTCAAAATGAGCTGAAGCTGTAATACATGAACTGTTGTTGGTGAGTTTTCAGAGTACTTGAAAAGAGAGTTAGAGATGCACAATAGGTTTTAATATCAATGAATTCTTGTCTTAAGTATTGGATTGAGAGGTACCGGAAATTTCCTACTCAATGAAATAATGGAAGAGGCATGACTACCACAGTGGAGGTTATTCTAATTGTTTTTGGTTAGTGGCTGTGTGTTTGTGCGACTGGTCTGGAGAATGTAACTGCCGTAGCTGACCAGTCACTGAGGTTGGGCCTCTTTTTGGGCGCCTGGTGTTCTCAGAGGCTTGCATGCAGGCTGATAGTGGTCAGATAAAAGGACGTCAGACGGTCTGGGCTGGGATATGGTTCGACTCCAGGGGATCTCGGGGATCCTGTTCTGTTCAAGTTGAGGTAACGGGCACCAGCCCGATTGTGATTTCTCCTCTTCTCATTCTCCCTGGCTCTTGTTCTACAATAATGTAATTGTTTGGCTCTAGGCCAGTGTCATTGTTTCAAACAGCTCTAACCCTATCCGTGGTAACTTATTCCTCAACCAGTGCTTTCCCAACAATAGAACTGGTTTGGGGTTTGTCTGGGCCAATGTTTAAAAGCATCCGGAGAGCAGAGACCAGACCTTTTTTGTCTTGCATTTGTTTCAGAGAGGCCTTATATGTATTTGATTTATGATGCTTGAAGTCATTTATGATGTTACACAAGTTTATCTTTCTGTCAAGAAGTTGCTTAGAGCCAGTGCTGAAACAAATAGTCAATTAATCAGTAGCAACTGTGATTATTGATGAATCCTTTAAGTCATTATGACTGCAACTAATGATTATTTTGTGCTAGTTATTGTCTTGATTGATTAAGTGGTTGGTCTAAATTTCAGAAAATAGTGTAAAATCGTAATTTCCCAGAGCCCAACTTTACTTTCACGTAAGACAAAGAGAAGAAGCAGATGTTCACAAGTGAGAAGTTGTTAGCGCAAAATGTTTCGCATTTTTGTTTGAAAATGGACATAAATGATTAATCAGTTGTTGAAATAGTTGCAGATGAATTTTTCGTTGATCTAGCAATTGATCAATTAATCGTTTTAGCTGGTTCCAACTTCTCCAACGTTGATGATTTGCCGCTTTTTTTTTTTTTTTTTTACAAATGTAATGTCTTTTTGTTTCGTTTTTTAGACAAAGAATATTTAATCAAACAAAAAAAAATACTCCTCAGATTAAGGAAAATAATCATTAGTTGCACCACTACTTTGAACACAAACTATTATAAATTAGGTTTTTGATGGCAATGTGAAAGCTTTGCCTCCCCTACACAGGCCTCATTCAAGTTTTCATTTTCGCATTATGACTGAATTCTTTGGCTACAGATAACTTGGCCTCTACATCAGTGCACTGCTATAGCGGTTCTTACGGATAGACATAAAGTGTATAATTTGCCCACAAAGGTCTGAGTATTTCAGAAAGCATGAGGCGACTATGGGCGGGGGGCTTATAGGTGTAGGGGGGATAGCAATCATTTCTCTGTACACAGTAATTTGGCTGTCAGAAGCATCTGGCAGTTTGGGTTGGAACAATATGCAAGTGGAGGGAGAGTGAAGCGCTAGCTCCAAAAAACCCTGACAGTGTGTTAGGGGGGTTGGGTGGTTGTGTGTGTGTGTGTGTGTGTGTGTGTGTGTGGAATCAGGTTACACAGTCTGTCATTAACAAGAGAACTGAAGTTATGAGACCAAGATAGACCGCTGCTTCAAGTCTGAGCAAGAGTCTGAGGCTCATCGCTCTTCCATGTAGGTGGCTCACAAGTTATAGAAGTAAGGATAGGAGGGGGGGCTGTATGTCTGCCTGTGTGTGTGCGCATTTGAGACGGTATATGAATGTGAATGCGGGTAGGGGGCGGTGGCTGAAAGATAGGAAGGGGGCAGGATTTGGCTTGAAGTCTAGCTCAGAGAAGCATAGCAACCTTCAGCAATCTTGCTTCAGCCTTTGGGGGTGTGTACAGTATATCCTATGTATGTGAGTGTGTATATGCTGAGTTACTAGAAAGCTTGACTAGCAACAACCCTGGCATCAGATGAGGCAGTCAGGCTGCAGAACACAGCATGTGGGTTGCATTTGCTTCTGCTCTATGCTCATGTCCAGCTTTTCAAAAAGGGGCCCTCTGTCTGCAGTGTTATTTTTAGTCAAAAAAATCCTTGAGCCTTTTAATAATCATCAGCCTTATGTAGCCCAAACATATCACGATGAGAAGAGCTGTCTGGGACTTGCGGGCACTGCAGTCTCAGCATGACACAGGAAGTTGGAGGGGGAAAAGAGAATGCTATTAAAGCCAGATTTTAGTCTTGTTTCTGTGTTTCTGGGAGCTCGCTCTCGTCTTCTTCTGCTGGTTCTGCACAGACTTATTGATTTCTCTTATTCTGTGTTTAAATGTGGATGAGGACCAGTGGAGACAGAGGGAAGGGAGACAAGACACTACTGTCTGCACAGATGCACATAGATCTGCAGTGCCCGTGGCTCCTCTCCTCTCTCCACACTAACCCCAGAGTGCACTGGAGACAGTCTGCAATACACATTTTATGAGCCCTTCACTCGCTTCAGTGCTCTTGTCTTATCACTCAGCTGTTAGTGGGGAAAGTTGCTACCTCTCTCTGATCTCATTCCTATTCTCAGTCTTGGGCTCTTATTTGGTGTAGGCACTTAGTCTATGAATTGAGATTAATCTATGTTACATTTCTTGGGTCACAAGGTTGTAAACTGAAGTAGTTCTGTTATGATGGTAGTACATCAGTGTCGCATTGGGGCATTTGTAATGTTTATGGCATTCATTGGTTTTGACATGCAAATAGGGCTGGGCAATATGGCTGAAATCAATACCTCAATACGGTATACATTTGTTTTTCCAGTATGTGCAATTATGATATGGCTAATTCAGTGATGCAAAATCTAAGGCTGCAACTAACAATTATTTTCATTATTAATTAATCTGACCATTATTTTCTCACTTAATCGATTCATAATTCATTTTAAAAAATCCACATAACCATTTCTTACAGCCCAAGTTGACGTGTTTATATTGCTGGTTATGTCCGACCGACAATCAAAAACCCAATGGTAGTGTACAACTAAAAAACAGCAAGTATTCACAGTTGAGAAGCTGGAACTGTTTTGGCATTTTTTCTCAAGAAATGACTCAGCGATTATCACATTTCGGTCGATCGACTTAATCAATGAATTGACTAATCGCTTCAGCTCTAGCAAAATCACTTGATGATAACATTTTGTTAAAGGCAATGAATCATCTTCCACTACATTGGAATTTTGACCAGAATTTGCTTTGACTTGTCACAAAAGAAAATAAACACAATATTATCGTGACGATTCGATTCCACCGAAAATGGTTAAAGGTGAATATTGAAATACCACCCAGCCCTTCATATAGGGACCCTTTATGACCCATTTCTGACTTTAAAAGTTTGTTAGAAACTGTTTACTATTGGTCTTTTTCCTTAGAAGTCTCTCCTCTCCGGAAGGCCATAAAAACTCCACTGGCAGCAGGATGTAATAGCCTGGGTTAGATGCAGTATGGAGCATAGCGCTGTATATGCATTCATTGTTTTGTTGCAGGCTGTTTGCTGAGTGATTCTCATCACGGTGGTGATTGGTTTGGTCGATGTTGGTCATGTTAGCCCTCTGACTCCTGTAGCTTAGTCTCTCTGCCAGGCAGGGCGCAGAATCTAGACTAAATATTCCCTGAGCTATGAGCAGCTCTTTGTTCTGTTTGGCTGATGTACTTGTTTCACAAGAAGTAAAATGTGTTTAAAGGGTGTACTGCGATACAAATCAAGGTGTCCTTTTGAGAATAGTATTGCCCCAGACCAGTGAACTTTGTGAGATGGTCGTTTGGAGGGAGAGTGTTTGTACATTCCTCTGTTGGCAAACTTAGCTGAGTGCCATAAAGACAGTGTTTGAATTGGCTGTTTCAAATGTTTTGATGGCTGTGTGAAAATAAATGTCTAATTGCTATGGTGACCATTGCGTAGAAGACTTGTTAACAGTGTTTTCACAATGCTATAAAACCTACCAAGTTGTGTCTCACAAGACTTCACGCAACATAAAGCCATAATAAAACCTTGCACAACCGCAAAAACTACTGTTCCTGTGTAGAAATTGTGATAATGCAGAACTCGAACAAATGTTATCCAAATTGCCTGTATTCTAGACTCTCCCAGACCCTCAGGGTTTGCATCTGTTTTCAGTTGTCCTCTGTCCCTGTCGCAATTGTTGGCCTGGGGTGCTATGTCTTGTCTAAAAGCAAATTTTGTCATGTAATTTCATAGGAAACAAAATTGCTTCTCTAGTTTTGTGATGGGGGGGGGGGGCCTGGCCAGAGTGTTGGTGCGGCTGTGGAAGGTAGGGTGGGACTACAGCAGGAAGAAAAGGTATCTATTATCTCTGATTACATTTGATCTTGCCGAATACACTGTATCCAAGGAACAAAAACCTGCTATGCTGTTGCCTACTACAATGAATGTGTGAGTGAGAATTGAGCATAAGCAGGGGGGGCATTTGCATATGATTACATTCCTCACATTGTGAAAGGAGGCAGCTGCTGAGATACTGTAGGGCCCTGAGCGATGGAGCCTGGCTCAACCTGATGGAGCACTGCAGACTGATTGGGCACTGCAGATTCCACAAGCTCTTCCAAGTCCCTCTTTCATCTCCAATTTGATGAGGACTTTGGCCAGCGACGTGTATTTCCAAAGGTTAATGGGCTTTGATTTCTACTCAGCACACAACCTCAGTGTATGACACAGGATATCCAGAAGGGGTCAACCTGCATGTCACTGCTACAACAGACAATGTCACAGCACCACGCGTATTTGGTTTCAATACCGAAATAATGTTTTTTACACCTTACTCTGCTGTGTTTATCCCAACCTCATTTAACAAAAAGGACAGCATTTCCTAAATTTATCAGTATTCAAAGGCAGAATAAGTAGGATTTTCCTACAAAACAATGTAAAGACTCATTCAAAATGAATCCCTCTCAGTCATCAATGATGACTAGTCCTCAAACTAGAAGCGTGTGGTGCTGTCTATTTGCAGAGACCCTGCCTTCTGCCTGTACTTTCTTAGTTTCTTATTAGTTTGCTGTGTTCGGGACGTTTCTGGGCATCAACCTTTGGGCAGTGCTGCGTAGCCCACGGCCAATAACAGTGTGCAGGCTGTGAGGTCGGGAATCTATAAAAACCTAGTGATATCGCTGTCTCTGTCTCTCCTCTGCTCTGTCTGCGTGCGGGGCTGTTTGACCGAGGGCGGGGCTGAGCTACACTCACACACAGTGCAGAGAGGCCACAGAGCGGGCAGGATGAGGCCTGGCTTCGGCTGCAATGTGGCTCCTTCCCGCAGGGTTCTGCGGAGGTGTGGGCGATTTATTTATTTTTTAAATATCTGCTTTAAAACATAGCTGCTGTGAAACAATCAGAAAATAACATCTTACTTCACTGCTTTTTTCTCACCAGTTAGAAGTAGTATCTCATGGTTAGATTGTCACTCAAACCAGCTGCTCACTTGATGGCATTTTGTCAGAGAATATTTCACATTATTTCAAAATATCTGACCTAATATTTGCTGATCCTGCTGCTACAATGACTGCGGATTCTGGTCATTTCGACTGCCATCTTGTTGTCTACTGGCCTGAAATCTTTTGATTGTCAATTGAAAACATTGGTTCTAGAATTGAGAGAGACGTCCAGCACTTCAGTGCTTTGGTGACAGCCTGTGTCAAAATTCTGACAGTTTCCAAAATTTAGGACCAAATTCTCAGTGTGAATGCTGTTATGAGCCAAGTCTACAAACCAACCACTCAATATACTTTATGGAATTCTAAATAAAGTAAGGCCAAACCTTGTATATTGTTTTGTTGCATTTTTGAAACACAAGAGCAGCGCAGAGGGTTGATTTGACTTCATGACATGGCTCTGCTTTTTTTTAAATTTTTTTATATAGCCCTACATTTCGTCAGGCATTCATCACACACACTCTCAAATTGGATATCATACAGCCTGACACAGATTTGGGACCAAGATTTTATTAGACCCATCTTGCGCAGTGTGACATGCAATGAACCTGCAAGATTGCTGATATCACGCAGTTGTAGGGGCCTTAAGCCAAATGCCAAGTACACAACAAACCTTCCACTAGATGACAAGCATCCCAGATGACACGGCCCATCAAATCTGTCCTAAAATGGTTTTCCTCAAGGTATTTTAGAGATGACTCAATCGGAGATTGGTTTGTTTTCAGACAACCATTTATTTCATGATTTAAGAGTAATTGAAGAATTAATAACATAGCCAAATTGGAATGCAGTTTTATTTGGGTTGTCC
This sequence comes from Coreoperca whiteheadi, assembly GCA_011952105.1. Taxonomy (NCBI): domain Eukaryota; kingdom Metazoa; phylum Chordata; class Actinopteri; order Centrarchiformes; family Sinipercidae; genus Coreoperca; species Coreoperca whiteheadi. The sequence goes on from CM022488.1 coordinate 15,741,860, forward strand.
CCCTAATACGCAAATATAATTTAAATCCAACACTGATGTTTGAATCATTAGTGTGCACCTTTCTTTTTTTTTTAAGGTAAGAATCATTGTAATCTTACATTCTACGCTGGTTCATTAGCACAGCTGTATCAAGTTTGTGTGTATTCCCTCATAACTTACTATAATGTTACGGTTGCGTATTCTTTTAACTTGATTTTAGTAATCCCAAGTGTTGTATTTGACTTTAGGTAGGGAATGTTTTTTTGACTGAGGTGAACGTGTTGATTTACTGAGCTGTAGTGTGAATATGAATGTGGGCTGCTGCAAAGAGGACAACTTTCGCCCTCCGGTCTGTGTTACACCCACATCCACCTTGGAGCAAACCATCTGTGTGTCCCTGATGGCATGCTGGCACTTTGGCTGTCTGGGTCGGGGACGGGGACAGGGACATGAACAGCAGGCTCTGCATTGCCCCAGTCTCTGCCTGTTTCTTCCCTCGCCGCCCTGTAGTTTGCTGCAGTTTCCTCAGTGCCCAGGCTATTTGTGCCATGGTAACTGTGCCAGCCTGCCAACTCAGACACAGATTCCACCTCTCGTCTCCCTCTTTGCCAGCATGATGACTCAGCAGCTCCTGCAGGGCTTCCAGCCTCCTCCCGCCTCAACCTCCGTGATATACCATGCTCATCAGACAAAGTAGTGTTTTGTCATTCTCTCCTTCGCCTTGACCTGAATACGAAATAGACCTAAATAATAAAGCATCAAACTAGACTAATGTTTTGTTTGTTGTTGAAATAGCTTTCAACAACAAACGAAACATTCTGTGTGAAAATGTCACCTAAAATATTAGGGTTAACATGACACTTGAACATGTAGCCTAGTCTTGTAAGTGGGAATGTGTACCGACATCATAACTGTCTACGTGCTTCTCTTTTTGGGTTCAGTTGTACCAATCACAGCATTTGAGTGGCACTTTTAATCATCTCCATCTAATCACTTCAAGCTCTGCTCAACATCTTAGAAAAGTGCTTATCGAGATAGCCCTCTGGAGTGGGATCACTGGAAAGAGTCTGGGAAGGAAACGTGCCGTCATAAAACAGGAGCCTTGATATGTAGGATCACTTTCAAGTCCCTCTAGCAGTACTCAGCAGGAGTCAACCCTAACATGCTTTTCACCGGGCCAAGTCTATTTCAGCTATTTCTCTCTGGGTTGTACACACATTGGCTACCTTGTGTTGAGCTCAATGTGGTGTCTGTATTTCCATGTGCAAGGTCAGTGCTTACGCATCTCAGAGGCATTGATATCATCATACAAAATGCCTGTGGTGGAAAAAGCATTTAGATTATTTACTTAAGTAGAAGCATAAATCCATACAAAACAGTCAATTCAAAGTAATAGTCCTGCATTCAGAATTTTTTTGATGTAAATGAAAAGATTATCACTCAAAATACTTAAAAATCTAAAGTAAAACTACTGATATATGCAGAATGACCCCTTTCATACGTACATATTTTATGTTAGTGTGCCTTACTGTGAAGGCAGCCTTTAAATGTTGCAGCTTGGCTGAGGTGAACTAGCATAAAATAGAAATAGTAAAGTACTCAAACATTGTACAACATTAAGTACATTACCTGATTTACTTTTACCTCTGAAAAAGGCAAGTTGCAACCAATATAAACTTACTGACCTTTCACAGATTGAAGGAAGTAATTAAAGAGAACAAATTGTTATAACTCATTGTAAAACAGCGTACTCATTTTTAAACTTGTATAAAATTTTGCCCTGCTTTATACTGTAGTAAGACCCTTTCGATTATTCGTTCCAAAAGCAATAAACGTGGTAAAATATATCTTAAATTATAATTACCATGTGTTATTTATACTGGATTCATATTACAACACCACTTCAGAGGACATAGGAAGAGGGAATAAAAGGAAAGATGGGGGTTGAGGCAGATAGAGGGCGGGCGGCGGGGATGAGAGCACACCCTTGGCAGGATGTCAGCTCTGTGAGCACACACTGCAGAAGACTGCCAGAGAATTCAATATGCAGGGATAGAGGGCTGCAACACACACACACACACACACAGCGCCATAAAGTTGTCTGCTCAGATCGCAATCGGTTTTGCAGATGCTAGCCCTGCCTCTCCTTTCTAAGAATCCCTTCTGTGGTCTCCAATATCAGGACTAGTCCTGGCTTCCAGCTAGCTATGTCTCATGTGTTGATAGATGCACGTAAATATACATACGTAAACGCATGTTGGAGTCCAGGCACCTCAAAAGGCCCTCAGGTTTTGCAGTACACAGACCAAAATATTTCCTGTGTTCATAACAGGACTGCTTAGCTGCAGTGTGTAGCTCACTGCTTATGATAGCTTATTTAAGACAAAGTGTCTGCATGGGAGAGATGAATTGAGACGGGGATCATTTCAGTGCCCCGTCGAGGGTCTTTCAGCAGTAAATGTAAACAAAACTGCAGCAAATCATTTACCTATGGTTAAAGCCATTAAACGGAGCCTCATGACATACTCTGCTTAGTTAATTGAGGTGAGTTATTGATCTCTCATCAGTGTGAGTCAGCATATTGTGCTCCTTGTTGTCTTTCTACATGAGTGACATATGAGTCAATATCAAGATAACCAGTCAGACAAAATAACTTTTTTTTTTTTTTTCCTAGGCTCTAGTGTTTGCTCCAGACTGTTGTCTTTTACTCCTCTGCTTATCTCTTTATCCCGTTTCCTCCGACCCCCTGGCTTCACCGTAGCCCAGCTGACCGCCCCCCCCACCAGCATGGTGCCCTTCTTCCTGCTGTCCTCCTGGGTGCTGACACCAGACACCTCCTTGTCTCACTTCCCTCCCTTTAGCCTACCTCATTACTGCAGCCCACCCTGGCCCACATGTTCTCTGCCCTTCTTTGACCCACTGTCCCCCAGTTGCCCCCTGGCTATACCTCCGTTGCCTCCTCATGCCCTCCTGCCCGTTCCCTGGCCCCATTGCTGCCCCCCCTCTCCGCTGGTCCGAAGGGAGCAGACAGAGCTCCTGATTATCTCTGTGTGGTAGACTCTGTTTTGTGTTCTGATTAAAGGAGCAGCATGTGGTCTGTGTGCAAGCGGCCCGTACAGACACCGCCGTTGGGCTAATGCTAACATTACGTGCTTAATCATTTATGTCTGGGAGACGGGCACAAAGGCTTGGAGGGGGTAGAGGTAAGGGGGTTGCTGGGGTATTTATCAGTGGCGCAGATGCACTCAGGCGCGCACACACATGCTTCCAAGATAACAACCCCGGTGCTTAGTATGGCATAAACGGGGCTCGCCGCAGGCTATGATGTTTCTACAAAACTCACATATCATCTTTATAAAATGGGTAAATGGGGGTTGTTCCCTTGAGTTTACAGTGTGAGTTAAACTGGGGGTCTGTTTAAGATCTGTCACTGTATAAAGCCAACAAACAAACATAACTGCATGGCCTATGTGGACGCTTCTCCAGACTCATTAAATATTGAAGGATTTGACTGTCTCCAGGTCTTTAAATGATAGTATTTGGGCACCCACACTCATTCTCCCCGCTGTGCTCCTTTCCTCCTCTTCCTCCTCTCTCGTCTGTCTGCTCCTCTCCCCTCACTGCCAAGCAGCCTGTCCCTCCAACACACACACACGCGCGCGCTCACGCTCACGCATAGAGGCAGCCAATAGGAGAGCACCAGTCTCCCCATTGCTTGCCACTCAATGCCTTGTTGCCAGGACAACAGGAAGGCATGAGACCCACTTTACTTGAGCATTTTAAACTTGGTGTTGACTCTTTTTTTTTTTTTTTTTTTTTTTTTTTAAAATAAGAAAAGGTCTCCCTCGTGAAAACGGCTCTCTCTAATACTCTTAGGTCGACAGCAAATCCTGTCGTTATCTGACTGTCTCTCTTGGTCTTCTGTCTCACTGAATGGTGTCCCGAAAGATGCTTTACAAAAATACCAAAGGTATTCAAATGCATCAGTATAAAAAATCGCTTACTTTGGATACCATTTCAGCCCTTTTTTGCCTGGGAAAATACACATATAAATCCGAGTGCAACCCTCATTTTTGTGTTGTTTTGTTTAATTTTTTCCCTCTAGGTCTAAAATGACGGTTGGGGCCATGTTTCTTTTGGTTTTGATTGTCCTGGTCCTTCCCTGTTCTAGCTTGGAAGGTAAGTATCTCGTCACAAAACACTCCTTGTCACATAAGAAGGGAGGAGAGGTTTCTCCTTGCATAAATCTGGTTCAATTTAGCCCTCTTGCTACCTCTGAACGTGGAGTTATCTGTCGCAGCCTTGTTACTGCAAAAGAACAAGATTACAGTAGGTCACGCACTGTCACTGGAGGTCCCAGTCACATACTGTAGCTGGAAAGGTATGTACTGGATGTCTGCCCCCCCCCCCCAATATTGATTTTTACTCTAGTTAACATACACACAATCTTTCTCTCTCTGTCCCCCTCAAGACTTTTATTTGCATAGACCAAAAAAATCACACAATTCCTTAGTCTGTATCCCAGTCATCTGCTGTCTGTGTTATTTTACCTGCAGTGGAATGCAGGGGAAAATGGAGTTGTTTTTTTACTACTATTTACATTAGATATAAGAGGTATACAAAGGGATCATCTGTTGTCACAAAACATTTGGGAGAATATTAGAGATTAAAGTCCTTGTTAGCAGCTCTCAATCTATTATCAATTATGAATTCTGACCTGTTCCATGATTGTTTTTTTTCTGTTGTAGGTGACGTCCGTGTGAGAAACTCTGAATGTTTGTGTGACGGAGCATCCTGCAGCAGTAGGTACCGATGTTTCGGCCAGCAGTGCTTCACCTCCCTCTACATACTGAACGGGACATCGGTCCTTCAGAAGGGCTGCATTGTGGCAAATGAGGAAGGGTCCTTGCACTGTGGAAGCCCACCTACTCCTGAGCTAGTGGTAGAGTGCTGCTATGGGGATTTGTGTAACATGAACATCTCCTTTCAGTCACCAGTGAAAGGTGAGGTGTTTGCATCATAACACTGTGTGAAAGATATCCTGCCTAAACTTCTGTAGGATGTTTCTTATTAATCCCGTTGGAACAAGGCCCTTACCTCATCATTCTGTATTTTTGAAATACATAGGAAGTGTCATTTTACCACTACCACTACTATCCTTTATGTTCGTCCATATTTTGTTCTGTCTCAGTGTTTTCCACAGGTTGGCAATTTATTTGTGATAGCTGACCCCTTGCAGATGTGGCTGCAGAACAACTATATTTACAAGCCTACTGTCAATTTGGGAAATAACTTTACAAATCTGCGCAACTGCCCGAGGACCGTTCCTGTAGATTTGATAATCAGTCAACATTTCCATTAGGACTGAGTGATTAGGTTAAAATCAGTAACACAATATTACCACAAATATTTGTCTTACGTTAATACTGAATATAATGTGATGTGGCAAATGCAGGCAAAATCAAATAAGAGAATCACATTTTGCTCAATGCAATGAGCTGTGTTCCTGTAGTACATCAGACACAACTCTTCGTATGTGTAAAATAAAAGCTTTTAAACACAATTAAAAATGATCACACATTTAAACATTAGAATGTTTGTAAAACGATAACCTGATACCATCCTATCACTGCAATATGATTCAGCTGAAAGTAATCTGTTATCGCCATGGCCTAATTTCAATTTTGAGAATTTTGAATGAATAAAATAATACATACAAAGGCATAAAATGTCAGATTGGGAGAAAATCTGATTGGGTGGGCCTCATAAATAAATTATGTATGTTGAAGACACTGACGTCAGTCATTTCAGATTAGCAGGTATTAGATTTCAAACACAGAAATATCAACATTTCTGTCAAAACTGAAAAAATGTTAACTGATTTGCTTGGCCTCCATAGCCAGCCAAAAGAGATACATTTTCAACTCGATGTTTTCTGATCTGAGTGAATGCCATTTCATTTAATGGGATACTAATGGTATTGCTTTAATGTGTTTCCCCATATCTCTATTTTCTCTTATCAGATGTAGAACTGTCTGCTGGCAGACCAGTCCTCAGAGACCAGGAGTGTGTGTGCGAGGGCGGTGTGTGTGAGCGTGACCATCGCTGTGCAGGCCAGCAGTGTTTCTCCTCTCTGAAGATGATTGATGGGATGGCCATCCAACAGAAGGGCTGCCTGAGGGACGACGAGAAAGGCAGAGCCACCTGTGCCATGCCACCCTCATCGGCCCATGTTGTCAAGTGCTGCCAGGGCCATCTGTGTAACATGAACGTCACTGTGCAAGCTCCAGGGAAAGGTGACTTTGTACACATTGTACACATTTCTCTTGGCTGCCATTCACCCTAGACCTTATGCTAGTTAAGATTGTTCAAAAGTTCCAATTTGGATCTGATGTCTCTTAATTAAAAATAAAATGTTATGAGAAAACTGTACTTTATTTTTAAAACACCATAAAAAGTTATAGGAATTTTTATGCCAGAATTGCTTTTATCATCTCGTCGAAAGTTTACTTATTTAGCAGCCATGTCTACTTCCTGAATCTTTTGTAGAGGAGGAAGTAAAGCCCCTGATCAAAGAGGAGCATGCGTGTGTCTGTGAGGGCAGCTCATGTGCAACAGGGAATCGATGCATGGGCCACCAGTGTTTCTCATCTCTGACTGTCAGCGCCGGCTCCTTAGTGTACCAGAAAGGCTGCTTTAAGGTCTATGAGCAGAGCACATTGACCTGCAAGACCCCACCTTCCAGAGACCAGATTGTGGAGTGCTGCCATGGGCACCTGTGTAACATGAACAGCACTGTGGAGCTGCCTGTCAAAGGTACAGTACTATACTACCCAGAACGCATTACAAATGCAGATATTCTTCTGTACCTTGTTATCAAAGATGCTAAAGAGCGCCGTCTGTTGATTTCAGCATTGAATTTCATCGATTCAAAATAGGAACGACCATGTAGGTTAGCTATTACCCTTTTAGACAAAGTAACACATTCATTCCTCTCCATCATTCTCTACTGAGAGGGCTATGCTGTCGGCTGTGGAATTGTCTGCCATGGCTGTTCTAGATGGTTTCTGCTGGCCTGAGTTACACCTCTGTGTGGTCACACTCCTGGCACCTTATGAAACAGAAATGGGGGAGGCAGTGGGCAACCAAAGGGAGGTTTTGAATATTATTTAGTCATGGTCCACTTCCCCTTTGTCCTCTCGGAGATGTCAGTGCTGGCTGACAAGAGCCCAGAGGGTGATGCCACCTGGGAAATGAAGGAGAGGCAGGCATCTATACACAGAGCTGTTTTTGCCTTCTTTCACCTTTTTATTTTTTTCTCTATAGCAGTCTTTTATGTTATTTTTTATAAATAAATAAATACACCATAGCTGTATCGTTTGGGGATTAGATCAGAGCTAAATAAAGTTGGAAAATTGGAAATATTTGTTATCCTGACCAGTTTACCACGTCGTAACAATTCACATAATATCAGAGAAGTATTCTTTTGCTATCAGTATTGACCTATGTTTCAATGAAATAATCATGTGTTATATATATGTATGTTTAAGCTGTCTAGCTAAATGCATCCCTTCCTATGTGTTTGGCTCAAGTCTAGTGAGTTGCTAGAATATGTTGCTAGTTATGTGTATATGGGAGAAACAGTTCATTATTCTAGTTGAGAAAAGGGGATCATTGTCTATGCTGCAGGCAGAGCTGAGAAGTGTTTTCCTTGGAATGTTTGGAAAGTGTGAACAGTGGTCAGTTTCTCAGGCTGGCCTGAGTCAAACTTTGCAAATTTGTATTTCCCACACAGCTGATGAGCTATCCAACTACAGCGTGACCACACTGGCTATTGTCATTGTGGCGCCCATCATCGTCCTCGTCGTCCTCTCTGCTGTCGCTATCCTGGTGTTCAGACGCATCCACAACAACCAAATGGAGAGACTCTCATCACGAGATGCAGAATATGGAACCATTGATGGCCTTATAGCATCCAACGTGGGGGAGAGCACTCTGGCGGTGAGTAGTGGATACCATGGAGGGGGCTACCTCCCAAGCTCATTAGAACAGTATAAGAGCTGCTCAAGGCAGATTTAAACCGACTGGTATGTTGAATATTAATCCTCAAATTCCAGCCCTTTATTTTAACCCACCTCCGTCCCTCTATGCTAGCTGCCATATACTGTAGGTGTTATAAATTGACCGTAACCTTAAGTGATGAACTATATGTCTGCTGTGTGAAAGAAGTGTGAATTAGTAAATAAAAAAAACTCTGCAATGCCTCTAGTTTCTGAGTAACAGGGTTAGTTTAACACAGCTGGTGTGATTAGGCACTTAAGAAGGTAACTATAGAAAGAATGGACATCTAAATTGTGTTGTTCATCTTGACATATCGGGACTGTGCACTGTGAGCACAGCTGTATTATGTAAGGAAACTTACTATATCAACTCTGTAAAAGAATATATAATATTAAATGGATCAACTTGGATCAGGATCACTTAAAAAGCTTTTTGAAATACTTCAGGGTACATTTGCTTTTTTCAGTGAGTAGGTTGAAGGCCCAATATGTATAATGTTTGACCATATGCAACCCGGATTTTCACTTACAATTGAATATGGATGAAATTTTCATTTTGTACACTTCTCAGCTGAACAAAACTCAAACTATAGGTCAGTTTGTTTTATTTAAATACTTTACCAATGTCAACAAACATTTTACAGCACCATAAAAAAAAAATAATAATAATTTGGATTTAGTTGTTGTCTAGCGTTTGATTGGTCTTCAAATATCAGATCTATCATTGAGATATATCAGATCCTATCTTGTTTTTTGGTTTTGGGAGGTGGATGGCTCTTCTGGCTTTTCTGTACACTTGGATCAGAGAGAAAGGCTTTAAAGTCAGGCTGAAATGCAAATATGTACCAACAAGAGAGATGGAAAACCCCTTCTAAAATGATCTGTTCTATTAACTTAAGGGATTCTGCTGATGAGGTCAAATACTGTTGGATTAGTGGAGACTTCTGCCTCTTCTTTTTTCCACATTGGCACTATTTACCACAAGATCATATACAATAGAGACACGATGCCTCTTTTTAATCCAGATTGTTGGTGGTCATGTGGTGGCACTGCAATCAAGAGTTAAGTCTTATGCTGTGATTGACACAAACATGGCACATATACTGAATTGAACACTTGGAGCAGTTAAAAGAAAGCTGATTTATTTATTTTTTTCTTTCAATGTAATGTCAGCCAAATCCAGTCCTCCTTTTAAAAAGATTTTTTCAATGTAATGAGAGAATAGTTCAGGCCAAGTGAAAATAAAACTGGTTCACCGGACCATAATTTGTTTTCTTTCATTCTGTTGGTTTGATTTTGACTTTGCATCCCACTATATGGATGAATTCGTTAAAGCGCTCACTTTATGATGATAGCAAACAAATTAAAGGAGTAAATCACTAAATATGGGGCACAAAAAAATCCCTGAAACCCCATGTTTAGTTCATTAAATGTTATGAAATTATAGATAGATACGCTGTATGAACACACAGGCAATGTTTAAGCCTTAATATATTGTAGTGCTTAAAGTCAGGTCGACATATGCAAGTCTGTCTCCAAAAATGATTAAATTCAGGAGTGCAGACTATCCCTTTGGAACTTTGTACTTCCCAGATCATAATCTCAAGAGTATTTGGTCATTATTATGCAACAACATTAAAGCAATGCATAGTGGCTGCATATACATAAAATGTGTGTGTGGGTGGTGTTGTTGCTGGAATAAAAAAACAATCCTTAAACACTAAAACTTGTTTTGCATCTTTTCAGTAATCTCCCAGTCTGTTAGAGGAATGTCTTTTGCTGTTTATTTTCTCTCCACTCAACCATGGATTGTAAATTTTCTGCTGAGTCGTTTATGTTTTGAGGCCCACTAAACTGATCCAGAGTTTAGGTGGAGTCTTGTGGTTAGCATTTAGTCTGAAAGCCAGCACATTCACTGGCTCACACACACACACAGTGTAACCAAGTTCAGCAGGAACGTAGATTCTCTTTTTGTAAGCATGTCTAAACTCCTCAAGCCCAGAATATCCCATTTATCTTTAATTATGAAACGTGTAAATAACATGTCCAACTTTTAAAGTATGATCATTTGTGTGTGTGTGGGTGGGGGGCCCAACGAAAGAAATAGCTGATTTTGGCTGTCATTCAAGCTATTTCCAAAGTCCATCAATACACTTGGCAATGGAAAGCCCAAATATGGAGCCACAGAATGTTTGTTTCAGCATAATTAAAAAGTGCTTGGCAGCACCATGAGGAAGGTTATTAGGAACACTGATGTGGCTGTGAAAATCAAATCGGACTGAAACACATGTGCGCGTCCCTCTGCAGTCTGCTGTCCAGAAGTCGTCTCTTATAATGATATTGCAGCGTTCTGATTGTATTCTGCTGCTTAATGGCCTGGCCAAAATATGCCCTCCTAAAAACAATCCCCCTGTACCAAAGAGAGGGATTTAAACTCTCTGCAGAGTAACTCATCATTCGTTTTATGGCCTCGGTCTTGCTTTCCTGTGTTGTGATTCCAAATTGTCTCTCAGGCAGCTCTTGCATTATGCATCTGTTTATCTGAGGCATCACTCTTCTGTTGTTTTCAATCCTCATCCTCCCCTCCCCTGTTCAGCCGTATGCTTTGCCCAGCAGCTGCTGTCTCTGTTGCTGTGCACTGCCCTCCTGCGTCAGCACTGGGATGCTGCATGTCTCATAGCGGAGATAAAAATAAAAGGCTTAGCAGCATTGCGCCTGTTTTGGAGTCTGGCCCTTGGATTAGATAAAATCTTCAGCGCCCACACCAGTCACCAGGGAGGGGGTGGCACTTCTGTTGTTTACTCAGCAGGGGGCACTCTGCACCTCCAGCACAGACGAACACACACACACACACAGAGCTTGCCCCCCTCTTTTAAATGTGGGTGCCACATCAAAGGTGGCCTGCTTAGTCTCCATCTGAGTCCCAGATGCTCCTTATTTCATCATTTTTTTTAGGCTTGAGCCACACGATTTATTTGGGAAGGTTTTCATTCAGATAGCTCACTTGAGAATACACACACACGTAAATATATGAGCCCTTTACTTTTTGTTTCTCTCTTTTATCTTTTCCAGGATCTTCTGGATCATTCCTGCACTTCAGGAAGTGGCTCAGGACTCCCTTTCCTTGTTCAGAGAACTGTTGCAAGACAAATCACACTCAATGAGTGTGTGGGTAAGTGTCCTGTTGAAGGCTGTTTTCATATTGACAATAGCACTGCCCCAGAAAACTCAGCCTCCTCATTAATTTCAATGAGGCACTCCCACTGTGCTGACACAGGGGGAACTTGAAAAAATTGCTGTGAAGTCCCGCTAAAAAGGTGACGCTGGCTTAATTTAAGTCTCAGTTCAGCTGAACACCATTTGGCAGCACAATGTGATGGACAAATACAGCATGTGTATGGACATATATATTTAGCAGCTACAAAACCTTGTAGCATGTGATGGTTCTACTGTTTACCTCATGCTATTGACAGAGGAGCAAATTATTGATGCCATAATAGTTTACCAGAGTGGTAAATCCTCCCTGGAAGGAGTATTACCTGCTATGTAGCATCTAGCTGACAAACTGGACTTTCTGGTTCGTATTTTCACTAATATTTCAAACTCTCTTTTCTGCCATCATTTGTAAGACCTTCAAAGACCAGCCAATACAAAAAAGACAAAAGTACTTTTAGCCACAAGAAATACATCAATTTGAAATAAATGTTTGGGTTGCAAAACAGGCCAATGCTGAGAGGATATTCTGAAATTGAGCAAGGATGAATGTGCAACACTTCCAGCAATCAAGTCCCTAGAGCCAACAATTGCACAAACTTTATTTTTGAGATTGGCTGTAGTATGTTGTGTCAGAGAAAATATTACCAACAGCAAACCTATTTTCATATTGACAATCATGTTTCCATAGTCCGTGTTGAGGGTTAAGCCACTCGTGTTGAAATAAAAAGTTCACTCATCACTCTTCTACACCACTTGAAATGTTAGAATTGATAGTTGCTTCCAAGCTTTCCAAGAAAATCCTAGCAAATTAAATTTGCTTGAAACTTGCGTGATTTCTGACCACTAGGGTGCAGCAAAATAAGCAGGAATACGCAGGCACCACCTTAACACCGGCTTACAAAGTCGTTATGGTTGCAAACTGTTTACAATTTACACATCAAATACACACGGCCACATTAGCATTCATACAGGATTGTTTTTCTGACCACCTGATAAATGTAATTCCAATACTCATTGTCCTTTTGCCCCTGTCCTGTTTCCCCCAACTTCTGAGAAAGATATGTGGGTTTGTAGCTGCTAAATGTTTGACTTTATTCACCAGCCACACAGTGACTTTGTTTATTTGGAGCTGGCCAGTTAGCATACAGTGAACCTTATTACGTTTTTTTTGTTGCTGTTTCCTACAGAAAGATCACAATCTTAAAGAGGCAAATAAGCTCCAGAGTGCTGTAGAGTTTAATGTAAATAATGCTAATTATAGCATTATGAGCCACCTTTACACATAAGTGTCCTCCCTCTTGGAGACAATAAGTTGAGAGCAGGGTGACTAAACAAACACATTTTGATTCCTTCACGCTGTGTGCTGTTTGGTCATTTTTGCCCCATGTTTTTGCCCACCAGGTAAGGGCCGTTACGGTGAAGTGTGGAGGGGTCAGTGGCAGGGAGAGAGTGTCGCCGTCAAAATATTCTCCTCCCGAGACGAGAAGTCCTGGTTCAGAGAGACTGAGATCTACAACACGGTGCTGCTGAGACATGAGAACATTCTGGGTACGTACTATGTTTCATGTATTCAGGCTCAGCGAGCTGTGAGAATACGTACTGCAGAAAACAAGTGTCATAGTTGTTTTAATATCCTGCTGCCACATGTCCCAATTCAAAAGTAATGAATGCTGGAAATGTAATCCTTAAAACCAATTCATTCCTAAGGAGCATATGATGAAAAAAATACAGCTCATACAGGCCTTGTGTTGCGTAAAGATTATTTATGTTGCCATAATATGCATAACTAATTGCTAATGATACCCAGCTTAACCATAATTTGATTGATTATGGCAGGACATAATATATGACAAAAAAATCAAGAGGTTCTAGTGCTTCAAATATTTATTCATTAATTTCAGAATGATGCGTTTATCTCTTGTTTTAAAAAGTAAGAAATACTTGTGCAGACCATTCTACTTTGCTTTTCCTGGCTACTTATTGTACTTTTAGAGCCCAAACACCCCCCATTGGTTCCATACTATCCTGCATGCAAACTTTGTATCGATTGTATTGATATATTTTTCTCTCAATTTAGGCTTCATAGCTTCAGACATGACCTCGAGGAACTCCAGTACTCAGTTGTGGCTGATCACTCACTTCCATGAGATGGGCTCCTTGTATGACTACCTTCAACTCAGCACCCTCGATGCATCCAGCTGCCTCCGCATGGCCCTCTCCATCGCAAGCGGCCTGGCACATCTCCATGTCGAGATCTTTGGCACTCAGGGCAAACCGGCCATCGCCCATCGAGACCTCAAGAGCAAAAATATTTTGGTTAAAAAGAACGGACAGTGCTGCATAGCTGACCTTGGTGAGAATACAGATCTATATGATGAGTTGTTTAAGTAGGTGTTTATATTTCCCTACTCCTTTTAATGTAATAGATATAAAAGTTGCTTTCAAGATGTGGATACAATGTACTTGTCATCCCTTCATTATAAACCCCCCTGTGTGCCAAACATAGTTCAATCCCACAGAACCAGATTAGACTGAATGGTGCAGCTACACTAAACAGAGTCTTGGCTTTGAATATTTCACTCTGTGTTAACCTAATATGGCTTTATCAATGAGCTGATTCCCCATGAGTGTAAGATGATTTGAACCACCTTAAAGCTACTGAAGGGGTTAATTAAATGTTATGGTTTATGGGCTTTGCGCAAGAGATGCATCTGGAGTAATATCTCTCTACTCACATCTATCCCCTTAGCCATATTTGTTGTTAATTTAGGAAGAACGAACACTGCTAAATGTACCACCCAGCCCTTAACCAAAAACACATTTAGAGGAACTCAGTCCACTTTATCCAATACACCAATGTTCCATTTGCAGATGCTTAAATAAAAACTAATTCAGGTACAAACATAACCTGGCGACAGGCTTGACATGTTTACAGGCTTGATGTAATAAATTCTGCTCCGGATGACGCATTTCACTGTCCCGACAAACATGCTAGCATTGAGCTGTTTTTGCAGAAAACAGACATCAGCACACAAATTATTATTCTAAACGGAGTATTTTCATACATCTTATGTCTGGAGGGATCTTTAAAGTGTTCTGTGTTTTCGTGCTAGGTCTGGCGGTCATGCATTTTCAAGACACCAACGAGTTAGATGTGGGGAACAACCCTAAAGTGGGCACAAAGCGCTACATGGCCCCTGAAGTGCTTGATGACTCCATCCAGATGGACTGTTTTGAGTCCTACAAGAGAGTGGACATCTGGGCCCTGGGCCTTGTCCTGTGGGAGGTCGCCAGGAGGACAGTCAGCAATGGTCAGTACATGGTCTTGTTGGATTCAATGTAGTCTTGTATTTATATCAATTATTTTCCCCAATTCCATCTGTTGGGTGTGTATGTTGCAAATCTGCGTTTCCTACAAGTAGCATATTGTCCGCTTGTTAAACACGTAGATAGTGCCGTTACTGTGTCTTTTACGCGTGTAAAAAATAAATTAATTAAAAGGGATGAACCTCATTTAGACAGAATATTTATAATAGTTATCATATTTATGTGTTAGCGATCAAATTATCAGTGGTCAGTGTTTTGATGGGTAAAGAAATTGTTGTGAGCATGTGGTTCTCCTCAGAATGAGCACAGAATCATTGCTTTAACTCAAACTAAGTAAAAGCTTTTCTGCTATTCATAGAACGATTTGGCCTCGATACACACACGCATCCACTGTCTGTGGTCTGTGGAGAAGCCAGAGGCACCTTTATGTGAAATATAACCTACCTCCTCCATTCACGGTCAAATAGGTTTATCACTTTATAGTAGGAACTGGGCTTTCAGCAACACTTAAGATATTGATTTACCCCGAAAGTGTAACCTCATATCTCTATTTTGTCCCAAGGCTGCACTTGAGAGCAACTTAAGGACAAAACAGCTGTGGCAGAACATGAATAATTTTTTTATACACCTTAATGCGTTTTATATGCCAGTCATTCGTCAGTGTAACTTGTATTTTACACTTTGCTTTAAGTGATGTGATATTGAAAGTGAAATGTTGCTACTTGCAGGCATTGTAGAAGAATACAAGCCACCCTTTCATGACGTCGTCCCAAGTGATCCCAGTTTTGAGGATATGAAGAAGGTTGTGTGTGTGGATCAGCAGAGGCCCATCATCCCAAACAGATGGTTTTCAGACCCAGTAAGTAATATTCAAACAGTTGAGTAGCACAAAGCACTCCTCATGCTTTTGATATCCAGAAATAAAAGCATTTCATTTCTAATGTTGACAAGTGGCACACTGATTTATGTCTCCTAATTCAATTTCAGACTTTAACTTCCATGGCTAAACTCATGAAGGAGTGTTGGTACCAGAATCCATCAGCCAGATTAACAGCGTTACGCATCAAAAAGACTCTCACAAAGATCGACAACTCTCTGGACAAAGTCAAAACTGACATATGAGCATGCCTCGAGAAGAAGAGACAGACGTGCTAAAGGCCTTTGAAGACATCCAGAGGGTGGACCATCATATAGAAATCTTACACGACAAGAGACTTAATGGGTTCAGTGCCCTTATAGTGGCACAGACCTATATTTATTTTAAAAGACTTAGCAGGACACATTTTGGCATCCAAAGATGGCTTACTGGGCATTTCTGAGACTGCCAATGGTCTTGGAAATAGGAAAATATCTCTTCAACTTATGACATAGGAGCTGGCTTGTTAGCAATGTTTTTCAAGGAAGAAACTGTCACCTGGGCATTTGAGTAGGCTTGCTTTTGTTAGAACCACAGATTTCGTTTGACCCTTTTTTGTTTCTTTTTTTTTTTTTTAGTTTATAAACAAACGTCTGATCATTTTAGCAATTTCACTTTAGCTCTTTAATTGTACTGAATTGTTCATTTGTATTCTGGTGGATTCATATGGAGAATAAGTCATCTTGCCATTTGAACTTGCCAATTTAATCTACATACTTTCGTAAACAGCGATCACAGCAAGAAGTGTTATGTTTTCCTTTGTGTGTAATGCACTTCTGTTTACAGTGCTGTTAGAACAAGTTTCTGTTACAGTTTCCTGCAACATTTAGTTGTACAGCTGCGTCAGTGGCACTGTTCTTTTCCTGAGATATCGTCCAACTAACGGTACTCTGTCGCAAACCTTTTGTATATCACCATGGATTTTACATTGAATTATGTACCTGTTCTATGTTTTGTTTCTTCAGCTTTACAGAGACAAATGCTAAAAGAACAAATAAAATATCTGCTAGATGATGCTGAACTCTATTCCTCCAGAGGCCTGTAAGTAAGCCTGTATACTGTCTTAATGCGTGCATTGTTAAGTAAATGAAGTCAAACTTCAGCCTTTTTTTATTTCTTTAACCTTTTATATCATTAGTGATTTATATTAATTAAATAGAAAACGTGTTTTATCTCTCATTTGTCTTGATGCTGTATCTAGTAGATTTTCTTAATTTTTAGCCATGCTAGTGACGTGGCTCCAGGGCTGGCAATGTCGGTGAGTCGGCTGGTTTCACCGCTTTGGTCCAGACTGAAATATCTCAACAACTTAAAAAGATGCATTTTTGTACAGATATTCTTGGAGCTCAGACAATGTGCCCAAATGATTTTGGTGATCCTCTGTTTTTTCCTGCAGCGCCCCCAGCAGGTCAGAGTTTTCACTTATCCTGTGAAATATCTCAACGTCTCCCAGATGGATTGGCACAACAATTTGTACAGACATTCAGGGTTAACAGGTGATGCATCCCTCTGACGTTTAAGTGAAATGTCTGAACAACAATTGGATGGATTTCCATGAAATTTTGTTCAGACATTCACTTCCTCCTTAGGATGGATTGTAATCACTTTGGTGATCCTCTGACATTTCATTATGTGCCGTCATTAGTTCACACTTTTAATTTGTCCAATACTTTGTGGTTTCAAATCAAGCCCTTTCTATCCCCCTTCTAACCATTCTCTCATGATTTTTAAGTCCAATATGAAAATATGACCACAGTGTATAGTAGGGACGAAATTCTTTACCTTTCCAAATAAAGTGGACTATTTTAGCTGTTACCCTTCTAGCTAAAACCCAAATTCCATATTCCAGTGGCTGCCTCTATTTTTGTCAGTACAGGCAGAAATGTTAGTTTACCCTGAATGAATTCACTAATATAATGGTATTTTTACACACTAATCTATGTCAGTACTGTAAAAAGCTTGACATCTGCACTGATAACGTAACAGATTAATTTATATTAATTTGGACAAGATCAAAAGCCCAGACATTTTCCCTGCCAGCTGTAAACTGAAACTGCATGAGCAGCAGATATCTTGGCAGATGTCAAACAGAAACTGGGCTCCTGATGGTTCTCAGACTTATTAATATGCTTGATGAGAGTTATGGGCCAGATGATGGAAACACAACAGTGAATGTCTGACAGTGTTGAGACACCCTGCTCGTGTGTATCAACAGCTGTCAGACTTTCGTTACGTAGACCCTCTTCATATTCGGTGTCATTTGATCCAGACTGCACCCACAGAACACAGTTTTCATTCTATTAGTTTGAAAATCCCATTGTTTTTCCCCGAGGTTCTGTCCTGGGTTTGGATACCTGCCGTGTACTTAGACCTGAGAGGGAGCAGAATGGTAATCTGTTTTCCCCTCCCAGAAAGGCTGTAATCATTAATTTATTGTAATTTTCTTGATGATTGCCAAAATTGTATTTGTATGGCTAACTTTTTTTTAAACACTTCTACAGTCGCAAGTGGCACAGTAAGAGCAAAGGTTCTTACAGTATTAGTAGTGTTTGCAGGAACCATAATAGAGTTGAGGTTCATGGATTCAGTAGCTAGATCAACAATTGTCTCCCTATTGTTTCCAAAGCTGTGCTATTTGTACGGAACATGTACATGTACATTGCTGTGAATATATAAAAGATACATTTTGTGCTTCTGTTATTGCTCACGTAGACTTTGGGATTAAGCTCAGTTCACTCTATCACTCTCCCTGGTGGTTACTATGGCGCCTGAGCAGCAGAAACACAACTTGGTCACATATGGCCTGCAGTAAATAACTTATCGCATGCAGGTGAGTTGAGCTGGAACTTCGCACTGAGCTTTCTGTACAGCAGACTCATTCAGTGTTCACCACTGGAAAATGTTTACTCTGCTTGGTTTGACTGGATGTTAGCAGCGTTCTCTCTCTAGGCTGGTTTCTTCCGTTTTGCTGACCCGAGTTCTGCTCACATCCAGGGAGAGGGATTGCAGGGGCAACAGGGGTGCAAGATAGCCTGGCTGACCAACCAGGCAAAGCAGGTAACTGCTAGTCCCTCAGGGGCCACAAACTTGTGAATTGGTCTTTGGTAATTTAGTTAACTGCGAATTTGTTAGGGAATTTGCACCACTCAAGTAGGCCTACGGTATGGTCAAAGGTGGGTCCTGGCTTATCATCTGATCTTGTGGCCCTGTTGTGCAGAGGGGCCTGTGTCAAAATCTAGATTCATGACCTTCATTAGTTTAATTTATATTGGGCTCGCGTGGTGCATACATTTGTTTATTCAAATTACCACAAGCTAATTAACACACAAAACCTGGGGCAGGTAGTTTTTTTAACACAGGAGAACTCTAGCCTTATAATGAGGCAGCCATGTATAGTCTGCTGTGTGCACTGTGCTTGATGGGACCTTGGCGGTCAGGGGGTACATGCACACAACAATGCCCCCGAAAGAGGTTAATCCATCCATACTGTCCCTTGGAAACCAATGGATGTTACTATAGAGCATTTATTGGCCTGCATGTAATGTAGCCTACACATGGAGTTGGTAAGTGCCTTGTGCTGTTGCGAATATGTGTTGTGCTCACTAAGGAGTTCAGTGCTCTTGTTGTTCATTATTTGTTAAGCATGTATAGGCCTATGTGCTAGTCTGTAATTTAGTAGTTTGTCATTTTCATAGTGTCCTTATAAAAACTCTGGATTACATTAACCTATTCATTGTAATATGAACAGTTTGACCTGATTTCCTTCCTCCGCAACCACTTATAAATGACACCTTCGTGAATTAAAGACATTTCCATATTCAATATGCAGACAGGAGGAGGTGTTTTACTGGACGTGCAGCAGTTAAATGGATGTGCAACACACTTTCTCTCTGGCTCTCATTCACATGTCTTTATCAGAGGTCTGCAGCGCTAATCCTCTTAAATCCCAGTCAACAGAGGCGGAGCAAACGTCTCATTGCGTTTACAGTTTCCTCCCCGCATTTACTGTGGGGCATTTGTGCGGGGTGCATGGCCGACCGATACCGCAATGTGTAATGTTGTGTTTTCTGTAGAGTAGCTGTGTAAACGGTGCGTCGGGGAGGGAGCAGATGCGGCTCTTGCCATGACTTGTCCCAGGAAGCTGAGCTTTCAAGCGGCGTTGATCTTTCTGTCTGTCGCCCAGCTGACTGCAGGTACAGTAGCTGACAGATCCCACTCACTCAGTTTGCATTAGCCTACTTTAATCAGATACATTAGTTCTGTAAAATGACACTGTTTTTAAGGTTTTATGTGAGTTAGTAAACTGCCTAACTGACTAGGATAAATGGTTTAAAGTCTGAACTACTTGACTTTTTATATCGCCCATATTGTATTATCAGAGAGCTGTTAACGCTGTTTACAAGAACTATGGGTTATGTCACCAAACACCATTAATTAAGTTTGGTTAACTTTGAAGGGCACATTATTTTATACCAATAACAGTCCAATCAAAACGCATCTTTGTAAAAAAACAAAACAAACGTAGCTATAATTAATTTTTTATTAGGCTTAATTTATGTTGCTATTAAAGTTCTGAATGCAAAGACCAGATATCTAAAGAAAATCAAAAGCAAGCTGCTACAAACAGCATGTTTCGTTAGGTCACTTTTAGAGCAGGAGCTGTTCGTACGCCATGTGTTTTAAGTTGTTCTCCAAAATCGCTTACTTATAAATGAAAACAGAGAGTGCTTGGTAGAAAAATAGTGTTGCAGAGCTGCGGTTTAAACCAAACATTCAAAATATGTTAAACATTGTCAAGTTTTATTCTTGGTTGCCATCTCCCAGTCAGTACTGATGCTATAAAACTATGGTGCGATCGTGGTGTCATTGTTTTGACGTGGTCGTTTCCCACTGCAGTGTAGCTTTGTTTCATTTACACATCTTATTGAGAACTGAAGTCTCTTTTCTGGAGACTTTTACCTGTTTCTATGTCGAAGATTAAAGTTTGTTTGATAGTAAAAAAACATCTAATTTGTTTGAATAAATGTACTAATGCTGAAACAATCAGTCGATTAATTGATTAGTCAAGTGACAGAAAATTAATCTGCAACTGTAGGATAATTGATTACTTGTTTCAGTAATTTCTCAAGAATATAATTATAATTAATTCCCTGGTTCTAGCTTCTCCAATGTGAGGACTTGCAGCTTTCTCTTGTCATATATGATAGTAAACTGAATATGTTTGTGTTTTGGACTGCTGGTCAGAAAAAATGGCAATTTAAAGATGTGACCTTGGGCTTTAGGAAGGTGTGATTTGCATGTTTCATCATTTTCTTACATTTCATAGACCTTAGATTACCATAGATTAATAGAGGAAATTAACTGATAATTAAAACAATCGATAGTTGCAACTGTAATGGCTGTAATGCTGCATATGTGATAACATTGTAAATGATTTTCCTGTGGATGCTGGCAACACAAATTCCTCCTATATATTTAGTGTCAGAAAATAAGGAGCCACTCGCTCGGCTATACCTGATTTGTTAACAGGTGCTGGTTCCTAAACAGATGAACTATATAAGAAAAAATGTCCGCACATTGCACCGACTGCTGTTGTCCACCTGGTTCTTCCTGGTGTTTGTGTCCTGATAAATGGGTGTGTGACTGAAAGCTTGTCTGTCTAATAAAGTTAAAGACAGAAATGATGGCAGTGTACAGACCGTTTTCCTTTGCTTTTGGCTGCTAGTGGTTCAGGCTTAGAACAAGACATAAACGCAAACTTCGAAAAGGGAGGTAGGGTTATTTCTACATAAGACAAAAGTTTGGAAGGCGCTGCCAGTCGACAGGTATTTCTGGTTTTATACACAGCAAATGACAGAAGTGCACATCTTGCACACTTTCTTTTGTTAAATATAATTGAACACACAAATTCATCTAATCATCTCTGAGATGTCCTCATTCCAAGACACAGGCTGCATAAAGCAGGAAGATTGAAAATACGGAGTTCAAATTAAGTCTTAGTACCAGTACTGTATGCGTTCTGTCTCTCTCTATATAGTATCTTCATTTACAATGTGATGAAGGCATTTTCATCAACAATCAATCACAGGACCAATCAATCAGTGAAGACCTCTGTGAAAGATAAAAAGGTTTTTCTTTTCCTTTTAAAGGTTATTTTTTGGGGGGCTTTTGCCTTTAATTTGATAGATACAGCTGAATAGAGAGCAGAAATGTGGGAGAGAGAGGGGATGACATGCATCCCAGGGCTGCAGGCTGGATTCGAACCCATGGCGCTTTTTGTGATAGATTTTTTTTCCCGGGATAACTGCTCCACTTATGCAGAAAACAAGTTCTTTGCACCTTCAAGTACAAACAGCTACAAAAACAACGATTATAAAATTAATTGTATTTATTGCACTTCAAAGCTCCAATACCATAACAATTTTTCTCCATTGTTGAACTGTGTTAGACTTCTGACGCATTCGCTTAACATTCATTGATTTCTGGTCATCTTCACACAGTTTGTTTTGTTTGATGTGGCTCACTCATGCGCTGGAGAAAATGGTAATATATTACTTCCTTGCCACCAAAGAAGCATTTGAACACATACACCAATGCTCAGTCATTCATCTGCTCGAAAAAAGCCCTAAAATGCAATTAAATGTATCTATATAGCACCAATTCATAACGGAAGTTATCTCACTGCACTTTTCCTATAGAGCAGGTCTAGACTGTACTCTTTATAATATTGAAATAAAAAAGACCAGCCTTGTTATACCTCAGTTACAGAGCTACAATATACTTAAACTTAATTTGATAATCATTGTCCTTGAGAAAGTTGTTGCCAAGCAACTCCCAGGCATGCTTTAAAAAGAAATGCATTTTTGCCAGTTAGCCTTCCCCTGAACTGAAGTCATGATCTCTGTTGCCTGCTGAGGTCTGTTTTACTGTTGGAGGAGCCCTTTAAAGATAAGGTTGATGGTATTCTGTATTTTTCTAAATGTCAATAAATCCCATTTAAAGACTTATTAAAAAAACTTATAATTTGAATTTATCCTGCTAAAATGTACACCACACCACTACGCTGGGTGATATGTTCCTTCATTACAATGAACATGGGCACTGTTATTTTGAGTCAATCCTACACCATCTTGGTGCTTTAAATAGTCACTGGTGCGCCAAATATATAATAATCTGCAGCTGAAAATAGTCCAGAACAATGCAATATTTATTCCTTCATGAGTAACATTTGCTAAAAACTACAGTGCACAGCTGTTTTAGTAAATTATTAAGAAATATAAAACAAACTTTATTTTTGTGACCAGTTTTTATGCAATTTTGTCTTCAGTAGGCAGGCTGCAAATGGACTTCCATAAGGTCAAGTTAGAAAAAAAATCCTCTCCATATATTCTAGCACTCAGTATAACAAAATTGCATTCCTTCAGTGCTCCGGTGTTCACAATAAAACAACAGAGTAGGGAAGTCAGATAGTATTGATAGTTGAACTAATATATTACTGGTTTTGTTTTATTCATGGGATATGTTGATGTTAAAATATAGAACAATGCCTTTTGTGTTGAAGTATTTATCACTCCATCTTCGTTGATGGGCTGCAAAATTGGCTGGATGTTTCAGGGACTCAAATATTTCTCTTCATATGTGTTAGGAAAGCTTTGTTGCGATGTGCCCCAGGGATCAATCCTTGATCCTATCCTGTTCACTTTTTATATGTTAAAAACCTTGTTTTAAACAAATTTTTTATAACCGCTACATGGAAGGCACACAGCTGCATCTTTCATTTAAGCCGACCATAACAGCCTGTCCTCCTTACTGAGTTGTTAACAACTCTGAAGGACTAGAGATCTTCAGATCTCATTCAAAACTCTGACATAAAAAGATAAGTGCTGTCATTGACTGAATCCATGCATTGCAGCGTTAACATCTAAATTCAAACCCCACTTACAAAAGTAGAAGTCACTTGTGTTCACAGTATGAACTTTGACCATTATCTCAAGACAGCGTCCTGATGTTGTTGCTTCCCGTTGTGAAATGTATCTAGTTTAATGTCTGTCATTGCTTGACAGATAAGGAGAGACCTTAAACTGTAGTAATGTAATTTGCCTTCTTGGATAGCAATACATGTGCAGTATACATGCTTAGATTGCACCACTTCCAGACTGCAAGGGGTAAAAAAGCCACTGCCAGACTTTTAATAAAATCCTCACACAGTTCATAAATAATTCTGATTATATGTTACGATAACACTGGTTGCCTGTAGGGTCAGAATTAGTATGTTGTTTAGTATGTTTTAATATTTCCCAGGTTAGGTTAAAATCTGAGAGTTTGTGGCTTTTGAGTTGCCTCCTTGAAAACAATAAAACAGTACAGTATAGATGATCATGAGTTCGGGTTACAGCTTTTTCCATAGTTTCTCCTACACACTTGAAAATGGACGGTGATGCAAGCAGTATTCCAATGGTTGTTTCACTGCTAGATGCCACTAAGTCCTGAACACTGGAACTTCTTTAGAAGTAAAATTACCTAAAGTCATTTTCATGTTTGTTGAGACATGACAAATTTCACAGGCGTGAAACTGACCAGAATAAACCTGTGCAAAGAGGTGGCATACTGTCACAACATGCTTTGCATCAGCAGTGAATCTTCCTGACAAAAAAATTTTTGGGGAATGTTTTTGTAACAAATAGACTGAGCTGGCATGCAAACCACTAACTGCATATAGGACATACATTTCAGACAGCAGCCACCAGTTTTTATAAGAATTTACACTTGCTGGCCCCTTAATTAGGTACACCTGTACAATCTAATGCAATCCAGCAGCTCTGCTATGAATTCTACTTATACATTTTCAGTTTTTGTTGACACAATATTTTATTTGTTCCATTTGCATACTTGAGGGGGGCAAAATGTCAGCAAAAAATGTAAATGTATAACCTTCATAAAAGTAACATTAATGGCAGAGCTGTTGTACTAGATTGCATTAAATTGTGCAGGTGTACCTAGTAAAGTGACCAACTGACAAACACCCATTAAACTTAAGGTTTTTGTTCACTGAGCAAACTAAACTGCATGGAGTTTGCTTAATATTCACTGGTCAAAATAAAAAAAAAATTTCAAATCATCTAAATGTTTTTGGGTTTTGTCATTGAAGTTTATGATAAATAAAATGATTACAACTTTATAATATAATTTATATGTACCTTTACTTACCTATTTATTGGTAGTGCAGTTATACATCTGAGCTACTGTATATTAAAAATAGTTTAATTGATTAACATGTAATATTCTTACAGTTTATTTCCAGTTTTTTTGCAGTTAGCAGGCAGGCTTGCTTATCAATCACTCACAGTATTACCAAACAAAGAATGACAGCAGCTCCAAGTAGAACACAAGATTATCTGGGTGTTAAACGAAGAGGCATTACTCTGGTTCCTCCACCTCCAGCCATTTAAGAGCATGGACCTCGTTATGTAACAGGAGCATCCTGCTTCTAAAGAGTTAAAGACCACTGGCTATGACAGTCTGTGAATAAAACCGTTTGTCTAGTGCCCTTCTCCCCCTCAGCGCTTGTCAAATCAATTAATTAACTGGTGTCTACTGGAAAGTATTTGTGAAGAAAATAGTTATCTAACCGTATAGAGTAATGCAATGTGTTTCAGGTCTGAAGTGTGTGTGCCAGCTGTGCACCAACCACACCTGTGAGACGGCCGCAGACGGCGCCTGCTATAACTCTGTGATGTTGATTGATGGGAAGGAGGAGACGTACAAGTCCTGCGTGTCGCCCTCTGAGTTGAAGGGCCAGCTCTTCTGCTACAGCTCCCGAAATGTCTCCAAGAAGGACTGTTGCTTCACTGACTTCTGCAACAATGAGACTCTGCACCTACACCCAGGTACAGCCAATGTGATGCTTTTGAACTGATTCAATCTTCAGTCTCTGGTGGTCTTTTAGTTAATTTTTTAATTAATGTATTTTAATTTAAAAATGGAAAGATGAATCTTTTGCCTGTATTAGTAAAGAAAAAAAGAGACAAAAAAGGAAAGCTGGATTCATCCCCTCAGACAGTAAGTTAATGTCACATTGCTCAGTAGTTCGACAGCAACACCAGCCCAATCAGTGTGGGATTTCCCACTCATTCTGGCCCCGGCTAGACGAGGTGGATGCTGATCCTACTAGATCCTGTGACATAACAAATCTGGCAGAGGCAAAGGGACGGCAGTTAGTGATGCTCCCCCTCCCTCCACTGATTTATAAATAAATACTTCGCCAGGCATGTAGTCCTACTGCAAGTTAAAAGCCTCTTGTGGGTCTGCTGGGTGGAAAGCAGAGGATTTACTTACACCTGTGGGTATGCAATTCAGTTACACTTAGCATGGCGGTGTTACACTACTTCAATGTTTAATTAATGTATTGTATTTTTTCTGTTTATTTGTAACATATCCAGTTTGAGTTCATGGCAATTGAAATATTGCCCAGGTATATTGGATCTTTCATAAAGAATGTAAATCAGATTTGTATAAGCTGCATTAATCAGAACTTCATAACTACATGTATCTGTAAAACATACGCATCTGACATATGAAGGCATTGTAAAGTTGACATGGTTAACATGTTAGAGATGGAGCAACATTATCTGGAATTGTGTTTATGGAGCACCCAAGTCGATTGTACTAAAGGGAAACACTTCTATATGTTGGTGGCTATAAATTCAGAACTTTTAATCTTTTTTTTAATCTTGGTCACAATTTTAAATAAATATTAGTCTAGTCTTAATTTTAAACACTGAATGAAAGAGAAAACTAAGTGCCCCCCCCCACTGATTTATTCATCTAAAATACTTTAAGCTAGATGGCATTGTCAAACAGTGGTCACTTTTATAAAATGTAGAGGTGATAAAGGGGATTTAAAGTGCAATGTGCAGCAGACTGTTGATGAGATGGGTGAGGGCAGCACCCTGAGGCTGTGATGGTGTTGACTATGAATGAGGACACCACAATCAATCTGTTCCACTGCTCTGCTAAATATCAGCATGTGAGCTCATCCAGTGTGTTATATATGTTGTATACATAAAGACCTAATGTTCATCAGCGCCCTTGCTGTGCAGGCCTGAATAGTAGAATGCTTTTACAGATATAAGGTGAAGGTAGAGGTTAGTGGTTTTGTGTAGCTGTTTTTACAGTTTAGTGTAGTTCATGGTCAACACTTTGACCAGGATAGCCTCTGTGTTCTTCTATCCCTAATTTCCAAACATTTGTTTAGATGTTGTGTCATACTAACAGTTTGAAAGTAGAAATGACGGCTGAGGTAACCTCCTTGACCCATGCAGTCACCTAAGTGTCAAAAACAGTTGCAGTTTGTAGAAGGTCTTTGGCCACTGGGCCAGAGGAGAGGAGAGTCTTGTTTTGCACCATATCTGCTGAGCTCCAGTCGGACACATGGCAGGATATGTATTTAGGTAAAAGGCTAAAGATTTCTTAGGAAACTGTGGTTTAGTTCAAACGTGTTGCTTTGCACATTGGGCCATCTGCAGATGTTGCATGTTTGAGGCACTCCTGGTGAGGACATTTTATGCTTTGGGGATTTGAGGAGATAAATAGGCTAAAGAAACACATCTTTAGATTTGGGTTTTTCAAGACTGTATTATTACAATACTCACATGCCCTTGTTTATGTTGAAAGAGGTATTAGTTCCTACAATCATTTCTGAAGTTAATATGAGTCTACAGCAATCTAAGTTGGCCAAATCAATTGGGTTATCTTCCAAAGTTTGTCTTTTGAGTACAACATTCTTTGTATTTCCCCAGACTACATATATCATTTAATTGTAGTACTGTGCTACAATGCTATTAGAGTGCATTATTTTGTCTTTAAATCTCATATCATCGCAGCTTTTTAGAGAAAAATTTGTTGGCACTAAAGAATTCTGCCTCTGTATCTCTTTATTCATTTTAATAATGACATTTATGGACAGTGATGAAAATGTCTGGCACCATGGAAAAACACATTTTTTGGCCGGCATAACGTTGCATCTGCCAAATGTACAATTTCCATCTCTCTGAATTTTAGGATTGTCGACAGGGTGATGGCTTAATTTTGCTGAGTTTGTGTTAATGTCAGAAAATTATTTTACTGAAATATTGTACATCAGCATATGTCAGTAGTGGCTGTGCACCTCTGATAATATATTTTCCACTTGAGGAGCTGATTTCAGTGCCCACTTGTACACAACACACTTAATGCCATAATCAACAATGACCACCAGAGGGTGCAACAATCATGGGCAGCTCAGCGAGGAACATAATTGCAAATTCCCTCTCATTCTACTGATTCATTGTCTAAAGAATTCAATTTCTTGGAACAATGATATGCTAACACTATTGTCTGCATTGTCATATTGTATATGTGTGTGTTATCAGAGAGGCCTTTGGAAGAACCTGGCTGGAGCATGCCACAGCTCGCTGTGGTGATCCTGGTGCCCTCCTGCCTGTTGTGTGTGGGGATCCTCCTGGGTGTTTTTGTTGGGCAGGGCCACCGCTGTGCCTACAGCAGAGCCCACAAGCAGGACCCAGAGGAGCCTCTGGATGACCAGATGCTCATGTCACCCGACAAATGTCTCAAAGATCTGATCTATGACATGAGCACCTCGGGCTCTGGATCAGGTAAGAGAAACGCTGCCAGTCGGCTTAATAGATATGATGACACCGACTGTTTGATTCATCCTGGTTTAAACTCACCAAGACTTTAATAAATGTGAATCAAGTAAAATGGAATGATTACATATCAATATCAGCGCATGGTCTTCCTGGTGGAAATAATCATTTTGTGTCTTGCAGGTCTGCCACTGCTGGTCCAGCGGACTATAGCTCGGACCATTGTCTTGCAGGAGACCATTGGGAAGGGTCGATTTGGGGAGGTGTGGCGGGGAAAGTGGCGAGGAGAGGATGTGGCGGTGAAGATCTTCTCCTCCAGGGACGAGAGGTCATGGTTTCGTGAAGCAGAGATTTATCAGACAATCATGCTCAGACATGAGAATATCTTGGGCTTCATAGCTGCTGACAACAAAGGTGTGAGATTCAGATACACTGAACAAAGTTAATTTAGGTTAACGTTACAGTTATGAGATAAATCTGCCAACATGTGACCGTATTATTTGCTGTGTGCTGCAGATAATGGCTCGTGGACCCAGCTCTGGTTGGTGTCAGAGTACCATGAGCATGGCTCCCTGTATGAGTACCTGAACAGGTACACACTCTCTGTGGAAGGCATGATCGTCCTTGCTTTGTCCATAGCCAGTGGTCTGGCGCATCTCCATATGGAAATCATTGGAACACAGGGTAAGGCTGTATTAAGTGAATGAAGGCACTTAAGGCACTTGTGTGTGCAGTAAACCCACCATATACTAAGAGTAGATTCCCTCAGTAACAATCAGGCTGTGTATCCTCAAAACAGTTTGTCAACCAAAACAATCAGTTTACAATGATATAGAACATGTGACTTATAGAACAGTAGCAAACCCTCACTTTTGAGATGATGGAAACCAGCAAATGTTTGTTATTTTACTTGATAAATTACTTAAAAGATCAATTGATCATGGAATTTCTTTGTTCTAGGGAAACCTGCCATTGCTCACAGAGATCTAAAGTCTAAAAATGTCCTGGTGAAGAAGAACGGCACAGCAGTCATCGCAGATTTGGGCTTGGCTGTGAAACATGACTCCAGCAACAACACCATTGACATACCGTCCAACCACAGAGTGGGAACCAAGAGGTTAGACTTATGTCACAACGCAACACACATTTAACACACAAAATAGAAACATGAAGTGAAACTAAAGTGACTTCAAATCTGATCAAATGTATTTGGTATGCTAGATTTCCTATGGAGATTACATAGTAGCCAGTCTCTGAGTTGGCTCACAATAAACGTGAGCCAGCTTCCTAGGCTCTGTTTTCTGCAAGAAAAGCAGAATCCATAATAGATAACCCAGTGGGCTTCCACTGTGTTATGCATAATCAGTCCCACTAGTGATTCCTAAAATAATATGAACAACACAGTGTTGTTGAAGGTCTATTGAGAAAAATGCTGGACAAAAGTCATGACACCTCAAGTTATTTTGCCTTAGAAAGCAAACAAAATTGATGCAACTAGTTATTCTGTTTCTGGTAAAGTGATATATGAACACACGTTTTTATCTATATAAACCAAACTTAGCTACCCGGTATGTGTAATATTTAAAATGTATAGACTTTGGCGACTCCTAGTGGTACTTTAAAAATCTCACAAGATTCAAACTGTAAAATATCCCTTAGACCGATATCTTTGTTAAACTAAAATCCCCAGTCAGTGCTATCAGTTTAGATTTTAAAGATAATGTGTTTGTTCTTCAAGGTCCCAGAAACATAATGGCTGAAACGCTTTACGTTCAGAGTGAACTGTGCTTTTTTTCTGTTGTTGCTCCATATTTATGACTTTCAATTCAGAGACCATGACAAAGATTTACATGATGAAGATTTACAACACACCCACTCAAAAATCGGTTAAGGAAATATTCCAAGAAGTGCTTTTTATTTCATTAGGCCTTAAACGTTTTGTCCTCTGCAGGTACATGGCCCCAGAAATCCTTGATGAGACAATCAATATGAACAGCTTTGAGTCATTCAAGCGGGCGGATATCTACTCGCTAGGCTTGGTGTTTTGGGAACTGGTCCGAAGATGCTCTGTTAGGGGTACCTTAAATGACACACGCACATATACACCCCCTCGTTTATTGATATTTATAGAAATATTTAATCCTCAGCAGAACTGCACTGTGGCGCTAATAGTACATACATTACACCACTGATGTAAGTGTAGTTGTCCCTCACACGCTAATTTTAGGTGGTTTATATCCTTATGTATATCAGTACACTGTACATCATCAGTCCAGTGCGTCATTAGGCGTGATAAAAAAAAAAATCTCAATCTTTGTCATTTTCACAGGACTTAATGAAGATTTCCAGCTGCCTTATTATGACCTGGTGCCTTCTGATCCGACCATTGAGGACATGAGGAAGGTGGTGTGTGAGCAGAAACTCAGACCCAACATTCCCAACCAGTGGCAGAGCTGTGAGGTGAGACGGAACATTTTATCTGATGTATCATCAAGGAAGATAGTTGTCACTGATCACTAGTGTGTGAATGAAACTGTAAAAGTCAGATCCAAAACAAAAACAGACTTAACATGCCATATAGCTTAGAGGATAAATCTGGTCTGTTACAACACAGGGGTTCTTTTTGTAGTAGGTATTCAGTGCATATATGAAACAATTTTTAATCCACAAACCGAACTGACTTGCCTGAATCATCATTTTCATTGACTGAATTAGTAGCTTTTAGCAATGGAGCTCCCCTCGCTGGTGACTGAAAGTTGTCAGCTCAGTTTTTCAGTATGTTACTGAAACACTGATAAAGCCAAGGAAACGTATGTAGCTAATGTACATGGTTAGTAACTGCAAATCTTTGAACTGACCTGAACAAAACAATTTGAATCAGCAAGTTGATTGGTAATTTCCACCAATATTTCTTGGCGGTTGACAAGGTGTGTGAAGGTGAGAAAGCAGGAAGGATGGGAACTTCTCTCTCAAGCTATCTTTTTTCTATTTTTATACAAACGTTTTGAGTGCAACACCATGAATGCCTTTGAGGAGCTACTATCCGAAATGATTTGCCGTTATGACCATTAGAATGATTTTCGCATCTCGTTGCGCTTTATTAATTTAAGTTTGGCCAGTCACAACAGGTATGAACACTTTTTTCTTTAGCTGTGTTCGTATGACATGCTGAACAAAGTAGTTTGTATGAAGCATACTGAACACTAAAGTAAGGTAGATCAAAGATGAACCAGGAGATCCGGCTTTTCTCTTTCAAACAAGTTTGACCAACCTGGAAGCTTGTTTAAAACCTGCTGGATTGTCTGATTGCTCGTGTTTCTTGCCCCTCTGACTACTTCTTAGCAATTTTGCTGTTTTCCCAGATCTTGGCGATTACTTTTGGTGAGTCCAATGTTATTATTAAAGAAAGGAATGCGGGACAAAACTTAAAAAATAAGACCCAAGTTGTATGAAACCATAAATTCCCTTGAAGGCTTAGTTAAGCTTGGGAGGAAAGATGTCAAATCTCCACAAAGTCATACCAGCACAGGAGGGATGATGCACCTGACACTTTTTCTTACCTTCCGCTTAAGTAACTGACTAGGAGTGATTAACAGGACCATGCCCTTTTGCCTCAGACCTCTTATTGGTTGGATTGTGCTTTCACTCATTTAACTTTGAACCAATACCTAACTGAGGAATAGTGGGGCTAAATATTCATTTTTGGACAACAAATAAAATGTTATTCCAAAAACTTTGCCTGTTATAGCTAAGTTATCTGCACAGAATCAAGTAAAGGGGTTAGATCAGTCATTTTTGACATTTACCGATGGGAGATTCAATGTACATAGAACTGAAGGTCTTGGCATTTATGTTATTCAAGGTAAGAAGCTGACTCTTCAGCCTGTTGTCTAAATAATGTGACTTATTTTAGCTTTTATATAAATAACACTATCTCCTTGTTGATACACCAGGTTCTTCGTGTGATGGGAAAACTGATGAGAGAGTGCTGGTACGCCAACCCTGCTGCTCGACTAACTGCTCTGCGTGTCAAGAAAACTGTGTCTCAGCTGTCAGTCATCAAGGATGTCAAAGATTAGTTAGATTTATTGCCCTGTTGATCAGCACTACTGATGCTGACACTGGTGCAATACGATGGACTGAGAGTTGTTGGAAGCAAACAGGAAGAAACTGTTTGCTCTAACTGCCTGAGGCTGCCCTCTTCAGGACACAACCACACTGTTCACCCTCAGAGAGCAGATTCAGGTTGTTTTTGGTGCCAAAGTATTATAGGAGGTGTCTGTGGATGCTTTGCACATAGACACCTAATAAACCAATTGAACCAAACAGCTGAACTATTGGTAGAAAGAGCCATATGAAATAAGAATATGTATATATACAGATTATTCTGCTACCTCAGACGTTGAAGTGCCCAAAGCTTGGAAGTTGCACATTGTGATGTTTTTGTGCCATATCTTGTAACAAACACAGTATTGCTGGGTAGGTAGTGTGCTAGCTGACAATCTCAAAGGATACTGGATTAGACACCCTTACTGGTTCTGACTGGTTTTAAATTACACATGTACAGACTGTCCTTGAGAATATGAACCTCAAAAGTGCTTTTGTATAGTTACTACAGTATTATTCCAAATAAATGGTTTGTTGAAAGCTCAGTGGAGAGGTTTCTAAACACTTAACAGGAATAGAATTGTGCATTTCCAAGTCGAAGACATCCTTTAGTGAAATATATCCAAATGGATATTTAGTGTGAATTAGTTCTAACTATCACTGTGGCTCCATGAATAGCAATTACAGTCAGTCCATTGGTCGCTTATTCTGTTGTTCCAAAAACCTCGACAAGTATTAAATGGGTAACGATGAAATTTGGCACAGACATTCAGGTTCCCCAGAGGATGAACCCGAATACATTTGATGATCTCCTGACATTAGGTACAACTGAGGCTGATAGAGTCAAGCTAAAACTAATAAGTTAAGTTAAGCCAAGTCTTGGGCTATCCTGAAATCATCACACTAAACCGTGTTGGATTATTATAAAACTTGACTGTTCCTCTGGCACTGCTCTCAGGTCAAACTTTAAATATTTAGACTGACTAGTGGTGAGAATTACAAAGTCGCGTTTCCATAATTTAACAGCCTCACAGGATCAGTGATTTTGTCTCGTCCTTTATGTAAAGAGTACAGCTATAAACTCCTGCTATACATTTTGCACATTTAAAGCTTTCAGTTGCTGAAAAGAGCTGCTCTCTGATAGGTGAATGCTAGTTTGTTCACAAAACAAAAGCTCTTTCATGAATGTGAAAAGGTATGTTTTGTATTTCTCAAATACATTTATTCACACTGGAAACATGTTATTGAATTTATTAAATCTTAGCTACCCTAATGCAGTATTGTATTGTTAACGTTGGCTCAAATGTATTTTTTTTAACAGGGAAACTACTGTATATACACTAATTATTTGAAAACACTGAATTTTACAATCCCGATGCAGTGTTACAGCCAGTTTCCCGTTGTACCCGATAATTGTGATAAAAGCAAAGACCAAGATAAGATCAATTAAATTCAGTTTTATTTATATTTAATTCATAACAGAAGTTATCTCATTGCACTTTTCCTATAGAGCAGGTCTAGACTGTACTCTTTATAATATTATTTACAGATACCCAACAGTTCCCACCATGAGCGAGCACTTGGCGACAGTTGCAAGGAAAAAGTTCCTTTAAGAGGCAGAAACCTCGGGCAGAGCCAGACTCAGGGTGGGCGGTGACCCGCTGCTGCCTTTTGGGTTGCAGGTCCTGATAAAGATCTTGATAAAGCTATAGATAAAACGAGAAAACAAGAAGATAATGAGAAAACACAGAACAGACAAAAAGGCTGATGTAGTTGTAAAGTACATCATGTTAATTGTGTACATTGTCATTGGTACTGTTGCTAATCAGTTTAAGACATTTCACTTGGAGAGCACAGTTTGGGTGATGGGTGCACATATGATCACTAATGCCACAGTCTGTCTTAGGGAAAGTGCCCGCAGGTAAATCTGTACATCATGTGTGCTTGTATGCGCTCACATGTGTGCGGGCGTACCTGTGTGTGTTTCATATCATGTGAAGTGATCCTGTACTTAAAGATGTGAGTCTGATTAATCACTGTAGTGTGTGTGAAACTGGTGCTGTGGAGAAAACTTTTCCATGTTTCCTATCCATCATGACTTTTAATTCTTGTCTAGCTCTACATCCTCAGTTGATGTTCATGTTTTTAGTTGCTAAGGCGAGTGACATACTCCCATGTAGCTGCTTATTATCAGCGTTGACACAGAAAACTGTTCTCCTGTTATGAAGGTGTCGCGATTACTGGATGATATGTAGCATCAGCTGGGTTGCCTCTTGAAAATAAGCTATGTACAGTAGCATGTTGCTCTTGGAAAATATAAGTTCATGTGCAAGTCTTCATTTTTTTTCTTTCTGTGAAATGATTAGTTGACTTCAATCATGGAATCGTATGACTGTATGTGTTGCAGAATACAGATAGGAAATATTGAAAATGCAGTATTAAAGCTTCTGGCTCTGTCCATTAAAAATACTTGTGGTATAAATAGTTATTTTATCCACTGTTGAATCCACGCTGAGCCAAGCTTATATTTTGTCTATTGTGTCATATCTGCTTCTCTAAGAATCATACAGAACTGATAGCTAAGCATATAAAAGACTTCTCAGTCATTCCAAAGAGGAGTGATCACCATGTGCAATTTCTGACTGGTGTCTTTTTTTATATATTGTATATGAAATAGCTAGATATTAACAAATGTGATACTGCTTTCATAATATCATCATAAAAGCATTCAGTTATTTAGATTCATATTTTTGATTTATGTGAAACTGTTTTGTGTTGTTGCTCAGATGTGCATTGTATCTTTTCTCTTGCACTATTTATTCCGTATAGAAAGAAATGATATCAGCGGGTCAATAAACTGTTTTTCATGGAGTGAATTGTTTGGTGAGGTGTTTTTTTTTGTATAAAATGTCTCACATTGGAATTGTGACTTTGAAAGCACTGGTTGTGCAGAGCTGTGCACATTGCTGCATGTAGCACAGCATTTCCCAGAGCAACTTGTCTGATGCAGGTCATTTTTATTTTCCCCATCACACTTTACCTTAACTGACATGACTCATCTCTGCTTTCTGTTCTACTGCTCTATCTGTGTACACTATTTATGATGTGGATGTGGCAGTTAGACAGCGGAAATAAAACTGACACTGAGATTATCAGCACTACGCAGATGAGTCAACGCCTTAAGATTGTGCTGCGAGTTGCTTTAACGGTTTTTACTCTGCTGCCTGTTACCTCAGACAAGGGAGATCACACAGTGTCACTTAAAGGAGGTTTATGGGACACATTTGAAAAATTCCCCATAGTGATAACGCTGAGCAAAGGATTCAGTTGGCAAAAATGTGACAAAATGATGTTAGTTTTATCTTTTTAGCTACTTAAAAGATGGCCTTTAAACAACACTCCAATGCCCATACTATATATTGAAACAATGCTCAACAACAAAACAGAAAGATGGAACTTTGTACTAAAAAAGACTGCAACATTGGAAGATAACCACTTGATTTGATTAACAAAGACTACTATAGCCTCATATTAGCTTCAGCTGAATTTTAGAATGCATTTTAACACAAAACACACAGCCAGCATGGACAGAAGGAATGATTACAGAGACCAAGAACTGTTTCAATGTACATATGGGCATGTGAGTATTGTTTTAAAATAAGTAAAGATGTACATTTAGTTTCAGCTAATTTCTCACATATTACAGAATCACTGATGATAATGCTTTTCTGTTGCATGCCATCAATGAAGAGAACACAATGTATCATTTTCTTTACTTGTGGATGGGCATTTGCAATGTCCTGGTGAAATGGGACATCTGTGTTCCAGACAGTCCCGTGGTCGGTTGGCCGACGGCTCTGCTGAGGGTTAGTGGGGCAGAGGGGATTGGTGTGATACAGTCTGCTACAGTAGTTAAGGAGTATTTCGACTGGGTTCATATAAAGAATAATGAGGCTCAATGTGACCTGACCCTTTTGTCTGATTTTCTGGTCACCAAAGAAATGGATCTTTTGTGCATGGCGAAATATGATATTCTTTTCCTGCAGAAAAACAAACTGTACCTTTTGAAGGCATGGGTGTGGTAGTGGGAGAAGGTTTGTGCTCTGTGCTTTAGTTTTCTTTAACCCATCAGCCATTGTCTCCCTGACTGCCGGCCTGTGCTTGTGATTTCCCTTTTGAACCTACCGTGTCTGATGCCTTCGGCCCAATGACCTCTGTTCGGGGAGCGTGACACTGGCCCCAAGCTAAATCAGCCTTTTGTCTGTCCTCATAAGACAAGTCTCCCTGCTTGGCAGAACACAGGACTCAGGCTTGAACTGAGGCTTAGCCCATTGAGAAACTGAGAGTGAGAGAGGCTTGAAGCAGGTGCTGGTGGAGGCATGAGGTGGCGGTTTCTCATGCATTGCTGGCTTCTGACAGACCATAAATCGAATTGCTAAGACTGCAAAAAGGGAAAGGGACTGTTTGAAAGGGCATAATAAGAAAAAGGTTTAAACATCCCCCTTGCTTTGCTTTTCAAAACAGCAGATCAGCCCTTCTCAGGAAAAAGAAAGAAGAAGAAAAAAAAAGTTAAAAGAGGAGAACAGGAAAGTAGGTATGTAAAGCTCTGATCTGCAGGTCCACCACAGCCATCACATGATGTGGATTTCCTCTTTGACACATTTTGCTGGCTGCACAGCGGGGCAGAGCCACACAATCACTGAAGAGCTGCTGCAGCAGGACATGATGGTGCTTTGAGGACTACTCTACCATGCAATCCACCATGAATTTCAATGGACTTCAACGCCAGAGTAGCCAAGAGAATTGCATTCTGGATAATACTCTGAGGAAGAAAAATTCCCTGTGGTACCGGCGCTCACTGAGGGGAAACAATGATCGACACCGGCAGAACACAGGCTCTCTGCCCAGACCACGCAAGGTGAGACAATAAATCAAGTGTAATATATAGCTGGAATATATAGTGTAAACACACACACTTCTGCTATTTAAATCAAATATCATGAAACACTGACATTAACAATTAGATTAGAGCTGAGACTTTTCTTATACAGTATTATTTTATAACGAGCACCACCAACTGTGTAAGGGAAACAAATAATAGAGCAGTTCCCTGCAACTGGCCAAAAGCCTTTTAACAATTTTAATCTTTTGAGTTATATAACACTATAGGATCAACATGTTCTCACATTGAACAACTTCTCTAGTTTACTGATATTGTTTAAAACTTAAATCTATTGTACTGTTTTAAAGAGGCATTTCTCCTTTTGCAGCCCAAACAAAGCCACTCCAACTCACTGGTTGATTACTCTGACCCACAAAGGTAAATATATCAAATCTGATGTGCAATTTATCATACAGTAGAAGGTTTCACCTTTAACCTTGCTACATACTACTATATTTTCCATTATTTGTTATAGCAATAGATTCTTTAACTGAAAGAGCAGCACCTAAACTATTTATTTTCAATTTTTTTGCATTTCTCTTTTGCATAGGACCACAATTGTACTGGAAAAGCAAGACAATGAAACATTTGGTTTTGAAATCCAGGTAAGCGTTATCACATTTTATAATCATTAAGATAAATATCATTCTTTTTAATTTCTTATTCTAGAGTAATTTCATATTTAAGAAGAACTTTATTGTAAGAAAGTATTGTTTTTGTAGCTTTTGTGACAAAATTGTCTCTTCTTGCAGACCTATGGCCTGCAGCTGAAAGACAGCTCTGCAGTGGAGATGTGCACGTTTGTGCGCAAGGTGCAGGAGGACAGCGCTGCTGAGAGTGCTGGCCTGACTGCAGGTGAACCACCCACATCCTCTATACAGGCCTTAAACAGGCTTTTCATATGCGTACAAAACCGCCAGACCTTGTTGAACCCTTCTGTTGCACACAGAGTGAACACATTCCACCTACACACACACACACAGATACTGATGCACAAATACAATGCGAAGCCATGTTGTGTTCTCGTAATTGATTAGTTCCTTTTTTTGCATCCTCATTTTTGTAGGAGATATTATCATCACTGTCAATGGGGTCAGCATTGAAGGATCATCTCATCAACACATACTTGATCTGATAAGAGAATCAACCCACAGTCTAAAGTGAGTGACAGAAATAAAAGCTTCCTAGGAGCTAAAAGTTAACAGCGTATTGCTGGAACAACGATAAATCCACTGCACAGAATAAAAAATGAAATTTAACAGTGTTTTCTGGTGAAGTGTGTGTATTTATGTTTTATTATGTGATTCCAGGATGGAGACTGTATGTGGGAATGTAGTGAAGCAGATAGAGCTGGAGAAGAGGATGAACCAGCTTAAGGTGTGTCTCTTAGACCCATGATTGTTGTTGCTGTAGCTATGTGGTTGTTTTAAGCAACCTACAAACAACTGTTACTTAGCCACACAAACCCTGCTGCTAATAATAAAGGTTTAAACTGCCACATTGTCGTTATTTACAGGATGACCTACTGCTACACCACTGTGTGAAACAGCCTGTATTTCACAACTAAACCCACACTGCAGAAGAATTGTGTGCTGTCATACTAAGATATTGTATTTTGCAGGTAAATGCTCAACTGAATTTAACTGGAAGTAAAACCATGATCTTTTTTGCCCATACAGCAATCACTACGTGAGAAATTGGTGGAGCTGCAAGCACTTACATTGCAGGAAAAACGCCTTATGCGAGGTGAGAGGCTTTGCTCAGCTGTAAGACCACAGCACTTCCTTTCTCATGGCCATTGTCATCTTTCTAAAGTGACACTTTTTGATGTGAATTGAAGTGTAAACTCCAGATAAATTAGATGGAGGAGTTCCCCTGAGAAATGAACACAGAAGCTGCTGTCGAACTTCCTGTTGCAAACTTCTCGGCAGCTGCCACTTTTACTAACAGGGACTTTGTTATGTTTTCAGATAACTTGAACAACAGCAGCCTCCACCTCTCAATGGACGGTGCAGTGATTCTGAGCTCCCACAAAGCCCGCTGTGGCCGACGTTTTT
Source organism: Coreoperca whiteheadi (assembly GCA_011952105.1). Taxonomy (NCBI): domain Eukaryota; kingdom Metazoa; phylum Chordata; class Actinopteri; order Centrarchiformes; family Sinipercidae; genus Coreoperca; species Coreoperca whiteheadi. The sequence goes on from CM022488.1 coordinate 15,781,108, forward strand.
CTAGTGACAGTAGCTACAGGAGCGTGATGACAGATGACAGTGACCAGGCCAGCGTGTTTGGGGATCTGAACTCTCCCAGCCCCTGCAGTGCAGCTAGCACCACAGACGATGGCTGCTTCTTCTCCAGAGATTTTCCTTCACAGGACAACAGCTGCAGCAGGTTTTCATCCAGCTCCAGCCATCTTCACCAATCCCTCAGCTGCTCCAGCAGCTTGGCCGGCAGCAGCAGTTCCCTCTCTCCTTCTTGGGAGGAAACAAGGACCTCCTCCTTGTTTGGTACCCTACCCCGTAAAAGCAGGAGAGCCAGTGTTCGCAAACACATCTTCAAGTTAATTCCTGGACTCCAGCGATCAGTTGAAGAGGAGGAGACGGGAACAAACACTTAGCGACATGAAGTTTGCACGCTCCTTGTGTCTTCTTGATACTGAGGGTTAACAAGGTTTCTCGTGCTTCCAGAAAGAAATAGACACTGTAATGACGTGTTTCCCCACACATAGCCTAAAATGTTGGGTAAAATAATGATAACCATTCGCTTTTATGGGAACACGGAGATGACGGACTTTGTGGAACATGAAATTTGTCAATGTCAAAGTTTACCCAAGAGGGTCCTGAGCCTGTAAGGTGAGCCTGGCTCAATTAGACTTGTGGTGGGACAAAAGCATTATGAAACAATCGTTTGAATGAATGTATGCATACAAGATTGTAAAGTATGATAGATGAGATTATGCATCCTGCTAGCTTGAATGAAGAACTGAAATGTTTTTTTCCCTCGGCATAATCACAGTGATCAGCATTAATCAAATCAGTCTGAACTGCAGTAGCTGTATTCATGTAGCACCTTGAATTTTAAAATGAGACTATTGTGACCTAAGTGAAAGGAGAACATTTCATTTTTCAGTCACATTTAAATGGTACTTCTGTCACGTTCAGGTACTGAAAGCTCTACTCTTTTTTAGATGGCTGCTTAGCTCAAAACAGGATGTGGGTACAAGAGCTGCTACTTAACTTTTTTCAGGCTGTATACAACTTGCTTGAACACTGAAACTGTTACTTGTAAATTCTGAATGTACTGAAATTTGAATGTTTCACTTTCAGTGGCAAGAAAATAAAACTTTTTAGAGAATGTCATGCTTTATTTTTTGGTATCAAATCAAGATTATATGTATGCAAAATACCTAAAAAAAAACAAATAAAACATGTGAAGTCTTACAAACCAACCAGTGTTTTCCTCCAGATACCAAATAATAATGCACACTCAATCAGAAGTTGCAATTTCAACAGGAAAGGTGTGACTTATAACAGAGTGATCAAAGATTTATGTTGATGATGCAGGTATTACACATAGTTTACTCATAAACAGAAACAAATATTATCTTGAGGAATCCACAAACGTTTGAAAAAAAAAAAAGCTATAAAACTTGAGAATAGAAAACCCAGACATTTCCTGTAAGAGGTCTCACTTCTTTGGTTTCCTGCTGCTGTGGCAGAAGAGAGAGAGAGAGAGAGAGAGAGAGAGAGAGAGCTACAGTGGGGCATTATCACATTACAATACATTAAACCGTGTTTCCCTGCACTTTAAGCAGCAAAATCATCGTTCAAAAAATCACCGCTTCTTCTTCATAGTCTGTTATGAAGCAGAAAATGAAATGGTTCAATGGGATCATACATGCTTCTTTTTAAAAAAGGTCAAATTTGAAAACAAGTTTCTTTACTTAAGTAAAATTACTCAAACAAAATTGTAAAAATACTCAGTCACTAAGTTAATAAAAGTCCTGAATTCAAACTCCTGCTCAAGTAAAGGTACAGCAAATATTATCAGCAAAAGGTACTTAAAATATCAAAAGTAAAAGCATTAGTTCTGCAGTACAATGTCACCTGTGACTAATATATTATCATATACAACATTATTAGATTGTCACTACTGATGCATCAGTGTGTAAGCAGTCTTTTACTGTTGTAGCTGGTTGAGATGGAGCTAGCTCTAACTACTTTACATGCAGTCAAGTAGTTTAGTCCAGTGGTTCCTAACTGATGGGTTGGGCCCCTCCAGAAGGTCACAAGAGAAATCTGACGGATTGTCAGTCAATCAGTCAGTCATTTTCTACCGCTTGTTTCCATTAGGGGTCGTGGGTGAATGTAGCCTATCCCAGTGACTATGGGCCTTAGGCGGGGTCTGAAGGATTGTGACATGATTAATAGGAGAAAAAAATTCAGTGCCACAAATCTGTATTCATTTTTTTCTAATCTCTGCTTCTTTGTGAAATACTGGAGAGTTTTGTGTATTTGTACCTCAGTTATTTAAATGAAACCATGTGAGAAGTTCAGAGGAGAATTGTCATTTTGGTGGTACTGCTAACAACTCACAGAAACGAGTCCACAACTAGACAAAAAGGTCAGGAATCAGTCTAATCTTTAACAATGTTTTAAAAAAAAACAACTATATGTTTTTAATGTAAAATCTTAAACTTCAAAGTAAAAAGTAACCCCAGCTGTAAGATAAAGGTAGTGGAGTAAAAAGCACCATATTTCTCTTTTAAATGTAGTGCAGTAGGAGTATGAAGTAGCATAAAATGAACATAATCAAGTACAAGTACCTCAAAATTGTACAGTACTTGTGTACATGTACTTCCCACCACTGTGTGCAGAGAGCCTCAGTGCTGATGTTGTGTGTTGAACATATTGCAAGTTTTCAAAATGCTATATCAGCATTTCAGGTGCCTTACTTAAAGGTCTGTAAAGGTCTTTATGCACACCAAGACACAACATGGCTTAGCTTCAGCACATGTGAAAACATGATCGGTTCAGGCTATAAAGAAAACCTATAGGGGAATGTTAATCCATACTCAAAATGCTACAGAATGAAGGTTTATTAAAGAATGTGGACAATCACTTTATAGGCAGATGCCAGAGTCACAAAGAGTCTTTGTTGGGGCCACAACAAAACAACCGTTCTTCGCTGATCCGACACGTACACAGAATTACATGGTACTCGCAGTAGAGAGCTTGACCTTGCACTACTGACTGAAATGCCGGATGGATTTTTTCTCCACTCTTTGACAATGTAGGATAAGAACAAATATTTTGGTGACATACTTGGTTGCTTAAATTTTGATTCAACAAATAATCAGCAAAAACAACTAAGAACAGAGCTTGACTTTTTTCAGTATTACAGGGGAAAGAAAAACAGACAGATGGAGACGGAGATGAGCACAACGCCTCCAAAGGCTCCGAGGCTCACAGTAGAAGAAGATGCACTGGCATCCCAGGTACTGGAGCTCACTGGTGGGATCACTCTTGAGGCCCTCCAGACCCTGGAGGAACCTGAAGAAAGAGATGGGTGGTCAATGGAGGAGGGAGATGACTCCGTGTTCTACAGTGATGAGGACCAAGCTCATCAGGACACAAAAGCAAACACATCTCGTGATTTTGGTGCCAGCGTGTGCCATAATCTTGTCAATAGTGTGACAGCTGATGATGCAATGCCACAGAGGGAGGATGATCCAGGAGAGGAATCCATTTTTGACAAAGAAAAGTCAGAGATGGAGAAGGAAGTGACTCGGCAGGTCATTCTGACTGAACAAGAAGACCAACGAGAAGCGCTCCAGACACCAAAAACTGACCCTATGGATCAGTCAGATCCTGCAGATCCAGGAGCACGGTCGAATCTAACTCTAAAGAAGTCGGTCAGCACCTGTCGAGAATCTCTGCAATTAAACTGCACATTTGCAGACATGCAAACACAACCTGAGCAAAAAATATCAGCAGTAAAAGGTAAGAGGAATTTAGTATCATTGTGTTTGAGAGGGAGGTTTTTGTTTATAAAATGCAAAACCGACTTTTCCATTCCTTTTCTTTTCAGCGAATTTACTAGTTAAGGAGGAAGAAGTGGAGCTAGATGCACAGACACTAAACCTTGAACCCTTTGATGCAACTAAGGAGGAGAGTTATATGGGGCTGAATGGGGAGGCAGAAGTCCCAGAGCAGATGTCAAGTGCTAAACTCCAGATATCAGGTGACAGGCAGCTTCAGGGGGACCAGGAGCCAGAGCAGGACCACGACGTCCACGTTCCTGTGGGACTTCATCAAAACCCAAAGAAATCCAGTCACGGTGACGGCCACCAGAAATCCTACAACCACCCCACTTCCTCCAAATACAGCACCGTGTCCTACCGCAAGATCCGCAGAGGCAACACTCGCCAGAAGATAGAGGAGTTTGAATACATGATAATGAATTTGTAGAAAATATGGGTTTGATGCCTTTTTCAGGAAAATAAAACCTGCTGGACAAGATCCATAACAAGAAAATTAGCATTAATAGAGACTGATTGTACATTATGGTACACAGCATACATATTTATTTGTTCTAAAATCTACTTCGAAAAGGTACTTTATGTTTTTTACTTCATTACATGAGGCAGGTATTTGACTGGCCGATTAAATGAATAAGAAGCTCAGGGTGTTATAATCCTACAAGCTATAGTAAGCAAGATGTTGTAACCTCTGGAGTGAGACTGAGCAGCAACACCATTAGGGTAAGTATTTTCGAATGATTAACTAAATATACATGGATAAGAAAAAATAATAAAGACATACATGCTATTAAATATTTATCTTCATCTTTTTATTTTTACTTTAAGAAAATGCTTTCCCATCAATCTGTGGTTAAAGACTTAGATAACAGATCACATCACAGGTTTATTAAGTGTTTTGAACCAACACTTCCCTCTAGTGACAAGAAATTCATACAAAAAGGGAAGTTTTCACAACAAAACTTACACCTAAATAACCCAGCATTCAAAACCAAGGGTCCGTTCTTCGTACGTCGCTAACTCAGTTAGCTGGATTTGATTGTTGACGATTTGGCACGATCTCGGATTGTTTGGTTCTTCGACGCTCATCCTGGACTTGCTGTCATAGCAACAAGTCCGTAAGCTTAAACCTGCTCGGGAGCAGGCTTATTTCATGTAAACAGGATTAGATTGCAGTTTTATAAGCGGAGGAGGTAAGTAAGTCTGTGGCAGCCCCGTCTTTGCGGAAGGTTCAAGAATAGTTTGCAGAGCATTTCGAATGAATCGTGTATTGCATCTATTGGGTAGACAGGATCCTTTAGCGAAGCGCGATAGTGTAATTTTTGAGAGATATGGTTTTTCTCGTGAGGGTGTTATTTGCTTGGAAACAGGTAATAGTGTTGGTGTATTATCTAAAACAGCACAAAAGAGGGGAAGAAACGATGGCATTACAATGAACTACACTGTAAAAAAACAATGTGATCAATAACTCATGGCAACATATTTTATATTAACTAAAAGTTCAGAAGTTTTCACTTTCACAAAAAGTCTGAAATGACTGTACCAGCCATTTGGATTATACTTAATTTAATGCAGACAACAAATCATTTTACAGTTGCTTTTAAAAAGAGGAAAAAAGTGGATTTTTAAAATAAGGACAGTATAAGAAGTAAAGGCTACCATTTTGTAGAATATTCTTGTACTTTTGTGCACTTTTACTTGTTCCCATGTTCTAGTGGGTCCCGTGGTGGCTCTGACAAAGTAAATATGAAATTATTAAAACGCAAAAATACATTCTGTAGAAAGTGATTGAAACATCTAACATTGACACCACTTACGCATTTAATTTGTCTGCGACTTTTTGCCAGCCTTCTCTCCAGGCTTTTGCAGACTTTGCGGTGTTCTCTGGCATTATAATTAAACTTTCAAATTCGGCATAACCTTCCATTAAAAGCTCTTGTTCTGCTTGGGTTCTTTAGCCATGCTGAACAGCCAATAACAGCGTTGCTGATCCTTGTTTCTACTATCGATACGTAGCCCCTTTTAAACCAACGCATGAACGCACAGTTATCTCAGATAACTCAATCCAGCGATACTAATCATAAACAACATTTGATCTCGGATGTAATAAGCGACATATGAAGAACGGAACCCAGAGAAGCAGCTGTTTCACCCAAGTGCCTCATCAAACAAAGTATTTGACATCTAGAAAAGATGATGTCTCACCGAAAATATGCGTTATGTTTCATACAAATGAATAAATTCTACATTACATGCAATTAAACTCATTAATCCCAGCAGAGCAAACACAAAACGAAAATCCCTTTTTCTTTCTCATCTCTATGCGGCACTGTTTACCTTTTTATCTTTGGCAGTGAAAGGATAAGTTGTGCTCAAGAACTTATCAGATGGAGTGTTCCTCCACAGACATTCACTTGAAGCCCTTTAGTCTTTTCTTCCAAATGCCATTAGCAAACTCTGGTCCAAATCTTCATAAAAAGAGAGAAGGTGGTCTCTTTCCTCTGGCACTAGTGTTGACACTCAAGGTCAGTCCATGCTGATATAATATAAAGGACATTAGAAACATTGCACATCCCCACACCCTCTGCTTTACTACACATATTACTGCCATTAAAGCTCTTCCCATCTCCTGTAGACGGTCATGTGTTGACGCTGGACCACAAGCCGTACTGTAGTGTGAGCCACTGAAGGTCTCTGTAGTGCATGTTTGACACATGAAACTCTTTTCAGTCTCATCACTGATTGTGGTAGTGTGTGAACTGCCACTTTTGGAAGGAGTTTCTGGGTTCACACGGGTTGAGGCGAAGTGTGTCACTCTGAGGCCACGCCTCCAGGCACATGTGGTGGGAAACAAACTCTGCTATGAAGTGCTCCACCTTCACAAATACAAAACAGGAAACATGATTAACAAACAAAGCTGTAGCCTCTAAACACTCTTTGATTCTACTACACTCTGCCAGTTGAAATGAAAGATATGAGAAAAAACTGAATAACAAAAGATAATAAACAAAGTAAACGGCACACCCAGAGTCAACCTACCAGAGCGGAGTTGGAGGACTTGTGCAACCAGCGGAGCTCAGGCTTGGTGTTGTCACATGCTTGTAAAGCAAAGCCGTTGCCCTTTCCTTGGGGAGCGACACACAGATCCTGATGGCGAATGTGCCTCATCCAGGTGTAATTAAAGTGCTGACTCTGAATACCAGAGAGAGAGAACAATGACAGGGATGTAATTAGGCTCCATGAAAACTGAAAGATTTTGAAGGATGGCTCAGTGGTACTGCTCCAAATCCATAAACACCACATTTAGAAAGGCTTGGTCTCGTCTTGGACTCCACCCTTGTTTATCGTGGCTTGAGTCCTCTCTTGGACTCCGACTGATCCATTTGCCCTGATCTAGGCCTATTCCTGGATATTTTTGTTATGCCCGCCCCTCTAATTATCATAGTCATGAGGCCAAAATTGCAAAATATGTGCATATTTACCTCAGAAAGCAGTCAAATAAACTTTTACAGAAAAGAAAGACACCTACCTGCTTGCTGAGATCACATATCTCAAACAACAGAGAGCCGTTCTGCAGAGAGAGGCATTTTCTCAAGCCACGATTAAAGACCTATAACGAAAAAACTGGATGATTAAAATCTTACAGAGGTGAAACAACAGCACTGCAAACATTTGCTTACTCATTTAGTTGCACATGAAAATAGGCCTTGTTACTGTTCTCATTTCCTTAGATGACAGAAAGCTGTCACATGCTTTATATCGACAGCTATTCGTTGTTCCAAAGGAGCACAATCACAGTCTCTGTTTGGGTCGACTTTGTTAAGGGGTTCTCAGCAGAGAAAACAATAGCGTCATGTAAGGAAAGCAGAACAAGCTTTCATTTATAAAAAGGGATCTTTGGGGGAAATGTAAAAAAAAAAAAAGAAGCTTATTCATCTACATACCAGGCCCTCAGCTTTGACTAAGGGAGCATCCATATCGGGATACACATTCTCCAGGTACCACTTGAAGCTTTTGCATTTGAGCCTCTTCCTCAGCTCAATCTGCTCGGTGAGGTCGCCCATGTTTTTATCCTGCAGGTGGTGGTAGCCGTGGCCGTAGAAAAGGTCCTTGTACTCATCCAGCCAGACCTCTGCCACCCTTGCAAGGTTACGCTCCACTGTCTTCTGCCTGTCCTTGGGGAATTTGTAAGGATTCTGTCCTCGGAAGATGTGTCCCACTCGAGAGCAGGGGATAATCTCGATTTCCCCTCCGCACATCCAGATCTGTTCCAATGCCAATGTGTAGGATAGGGAGTCATGTGAGAGAAGTTCTGGGGAGTTCCCAAGCACCTATAGCCAATATTCATGTCTGAATTAGATGAGTGATTTACCTTAAATGAAATCTCCATGTTCTCCCCACCCCACACATCCAGGCCAGGATCATAGGAACCAAGCTCATAGAAGTATTTTTTGTCTATGGAAAAAAGGCCTCCCGCCATAACTGGACATCTGTAAGATACAATGATTAAATAAAAATGCAGCGGAAATAATAATAAAATATGACTATGAAAATTCACTCTTTAGGTACCTGATGGGATCTGCAATGGTCAAGTTATTCTTCTTAATGTACTCGTCTGGTAAAGCGCTCCAGCCAAACACCAAAGGCCATTTGAAAATACCTCTTTGGAAGTTGTCAACCAGCATATAACTTAGGAGAAAGAGCCAGAACAAGAGCTCCAGTGTCAAAATGTTTTCGTTCTATCAAGCATTCAACGTTACTGTAGAAAACATGACCACATCACATGTTACTCAAATATGGCAGTGTGGAGTCACCTCATGTCCTTATCACTGATGACTTCAATAACTGGACAGGGCACCTTCTTGCGATCCATATAGATTCTCTCCAACAGCGGCTCCAGCCAGCCCACGTTACATTCAACGTGGGAGTCGAGGAAGGTAAGAACCTCACCTAGTTTAGAGGAAAGCAAACATCCTGCTGCAGTTAAACAAATAGCCACATCTGCATTTTAACAGTACAACCCCTTGTAACACGCATCAAAGAGCTCTTTGAAAGGCAGTTGTTTGTTTATGTATGTAAAACTAATACTGCAGTAATAGTATATGGTAAATACACAAGAGAGCAGGTGCAAGTTACACTGTTAAATGTTTGCATTTGTCACTGCCTGAGAGAGCATGTTCTAACTTTACAGCAAATGGCTGTTCACCTGAAAATGTTGCTCTTTTGTCATCACATTATTTAAGGCAACATGATTTCTTTCCTTCCTTTTAATAGTCTTTAAATTATCCTTCAACCTAGTTTAAGTTATTTTACATTAGCGTTAATAATTAAGAAATGACATTTACTATTTCAGACTTGAAATGTGTTGACATACTACTTGTTATCTGATAAGTTCATTGCCAAGTACGAGAGCTGAACGAACATGGCCTATAAACTTTATGTCTTTTTGAACTGTGCTTCTATTCATGTCATATTGATTAGCGTGATACAATGTCCCTCACAGTTCTAAGCGTGTGCAGCAAGACAACCCACATGTCAAATTATAGGAGTGTTGACACTGTGCACAGTTCACACACAAATATAAAACTTTAAAGCTGCAGTTTGAATAATACTCACCAGGAGATGTCACAGAAATACAGAATAAATTTAGCTCTCCCCAAAGACAAGGGCACATTTGAGTTTTCTGTGTAACATTTACAATTACAAAGCCCGAACACATGATTTGGCACATCCATGTGAATTCTGTAAGTCTTCATTTTTCTATCATGTAGGACATATACCCTCATCCATTCCTGCATCACCTTTGTACGTATCCATATATACAAACCATGCATTTGAGACATTTATGACTAAAATTATTAATCATAGCAGTGGTTACCTTTGGCTACAGCAGCTCCAGCCAGCCTGGCCCTGATGAGGCCCTGCCGCTCCTTCAGACGAATGATTCGCACTTTGGGAAACCGAGACATGTACGCATCCAGCTGCTCCTTCAGATTGTCTGCCGGAACAAAACATTACATAGGATTTTACAACACTGACAGGAGACAAAAGTGCGTATAGCTTGAAAAGATCACCTACAGCACTTTCTATTAAACTATTAAACTTACACAAACTACCAGGAACCAAATAATGGTTGGATCTCTAATAATAGTGGAGTAATTTTTACTCTGGTACACTTTATATTGAAATGTTAGTCGCCACTTATTACTAAAAAGGTCTAATGTGCTCCAGACGTGATCAGTCCAATAGCTGAGGACTGATGTCTCACTTAGTGCCTTTGTCTTTGTCAAAACTCTTTATTCTTTAATAACCACATTTCAGGGAAAGCTCTCAAAAATATTTTTTTTTGTTATGTATGTATGTATGTATGTATGTCAATCAAATTTAATGTTATAATTTCAGTGGACTTGCACTGAAGCTCACACTGGTCTGGTCTGTGTGAAGTAAGAAATTTATGAAAAAATAAAAAAATAATAACATTTGTTAAATCATTATACAATGTTTACTCTCCAAATATTGATAATGGCTTTGGCCTAAATAAATCCAGTTTTGGCCAGGTTCTAGTGTCAAATAAAGACTGGACCCTAATTAAATCCACATAAAAAAATAAACGTGATATAAGTGTCAAAGAGGGGTCTGAAGTCACACAATGTTAACAAAATAAGCATTAATGAAAATATGATGAAGCAATTAAACAAAAGCATCAATTTTGTCATGACAAAGAACTACAGTCAGAGAAATGAATGAGCATTTTGGAGAGGCATCACCAAAGCAGCAGGACCAGACAGGGTGTCAGGCAGCAGAGATGATCACCAGCACCGTTAACCTCTCCCTAAAACAGGCTGTAGACCCCACCTGTCTTAAACCCACCACCATCATCCCTGTGCCCAAAAAGACAGCAGTTAAAAGCCTTAATGACTATCGCCGAGTTGCCCTTAAACACCAGTTGTTATGTTGGGCTTTGACATGCTTGTACTATCTCACATCAAAGCCCCCCCCCCACACTTATCTGGAAATCCACCAGTTTGCTTATTGAGGAAACAGATCTACGGAGGATGCAGTCTCGACATCAGCAAGGACCCAACCCACCGAGGTCTGTTTGTCCCCTTGCCATCGGGGAAGAGATATAGAGCCATCAAAGCCCGATCTAACAGACTGAGGAACAGCTTCTTCCCCAGAGCTGCAGCTTCTATCACCCTCCTGAGGACTGTAAATATTACCAAGTTAGCCTCTCCCATCCATCCACCCCCACCCGCTAACTAATGCTGCTAATGCCCCCCGACACTTTACATACAATACATATTACATCTGTAATAAAAAAATCTCCATACTACATTGTATCAATGTTGTAATAACAAGTGACTCAGACATCATGCAATCCCTGTCACACTGCACTCTCAGGGATTACCTTCCATGTCGAAGTTCCTTTTACATACAGACAGAGGACACCCCACTGTTTGCACTGTCACTGTCATCCAAGTTCCTTTAGAGGATGAACCTCATCATACATATCTTTATTTATCTTGTTTTCTATTGCTGCTGGTCTCTAAGAGTTACCAAACATAATTTTGTTGTAAGCATACAATAAATTTAACAAAGTGTCTTATCTATGCCAGTAAATGTTACCGCTTTTTGGCATACTGTGCACTGCAGACCAGCCAAAAAGAAAGTTCTACCTCTAATAATAAAAGCCTAATGCTCATTAATAGCAGTTTTATGGTGCTTTAGTTGGCACTGTTTGTCAGCCCGTGGAGATCCATTCAAGGATCTCTGCCCGTGAAGCATGCATCACACTGTTACCTTTGGTGCTGAAATCATCCACCAGAATGATCTCTTTGAGGAGGTGTGGTGGAGATCTGTTGAGCACACTGTGCACCGAACGGAGGAGCGTGGACCACACTTCATCCACGAAACAGAAAATCACGCTGGTGGAAGGCAAGTCATCATGGACCAAATTCTGTGCGCACCTTGAAGAAAAGCACAGCAAAAAAAAACAAAACAAAAAACAAAACGAGACAAAAAACAAAAAAGGTATTCAGCTTGGCAATCACAGCAGTTTGAGAGGTAAACCGTGCAGATGAAGACTCACATCTCAGGCCTGGTGTCTGGGATGGCACGGTCCACTGGGATCTGGTCACTCAGGTAGACATTAAAATGCCCTTCGTCCCATCTCTTCCTCACCTCTGCATCTTCGTTACTGGCCACGAGTGCTGCCTGACCAAACTGGCCCACCGCGTTGGCATCTCTAGGAGCTTGAGTGATATCCAGAGAAAGCACTTTGTGGACACCTGGTTTTCTGACAGCAGTGGAGTTATCGTTGGAGCGCTCTCCCGCTTGGGGCTTGATTGTAGGTTTAGGGCTTTCTTTCACTGCGTTTTTCTGAACACCAGGTGGCACTTGGGGTATATTGGACACTACCACAGGTAACAACACTTTATTAGAGCCATCGATTACTCTACTTTTCTCTAATTTTGTCCCGTTCTGATCCAAGTTTACTGCTTTTTTCTTTGCAGGAACCCTCTGCTTTGGTGTGGCATTTTGCACGGCAGCTCCGTCTTTATGTTCAGAAACAACATATTTAGGGGGGCCAGTCTTGACAAGATTGTGCCCTTGGTGATGAAAAGAGGTAACCTCTTTATCCCCCAACATTTGGTCCGGTTTCTTGCCTCCCTGTCTGTACACTTGGGCTAGTTTGATGTCTGAACTGAGTCGTTCTTTCCCAGCGTGTGTTACAGCCAAGTCCACCCTCTGGACTGGGTGTTTAAAGCCCCTTTTCATCAGCTGTGTCACCCTGGACTGCTTGAAAATCTCCCTTTCTCTTATCACTTGCTCCTTCAGCAGCTGACTGTTCACATCGTTTATTGATAAACGAAGAGCAGCCATGTCAAACAGCAGCCAAATGACAGAGGCAATGAAAACAAATGCGAGTACCCTCCCACTCCCCCTCAAGTATCTCCTAACCTTCATCATTCTCAGGTTTAAAAAAAAAAAAAAAAAAGGAAATCCACGTCAAAATACAATACAGACAATGTCAAAGTATCATACTGTGTGGGGCACTTCTGAGTTGTAGGCAAAGTTTTCTTTTCTTTGGAGAAGTTAGCTGCCTGCGTGGCATGCTAGCAATATTACCCGGAGTAGCAGCGGTTAGTCGGTGTTGTCAGTCAGACATACAGCAGGGTCTGAGTCTGACACCCATATCCCAGCACAAAGCTACAAAAATGCTGTTTTTTCCATAACGTTACCGTATCGCTGCGGTCATCTCCAACAGCCGGGCGACGTTATGTTTCTAACTTATCGCAAAAATCCCCCAACTTCTTCGTCACTGAAAGAAACTTGTCGGTTTCTTCGCTGAATCTCCACGCCACGACTGTGACTGACACACAGCTTTGTGTGAATACGTAGCAACCAACTTCCACCTTGTCAGTAAACTCTGATTGGACAGATTGACAGGAAAAGTCTCGGCCTACACGGAGCTAACGGCAAGCTAGCCTGGGGTAGCTAGAACGGCACAGGAAGTTTGGTGGTTAGCCTTCAAAATAAAGCATGCCGTTTTTGTAAGAGGTTGATCGATTAGGTAGATGGGATGACTAACCTGAAATGGTCAGTTTAATGTTCAGTCTCACCACAAGGTCTGTTAAGCAGCTGAAGCTAAATGGATGTTGTGACCTTGATTTCTCAACTGCTTGACTTGTCAAACTCATGAACAACATGCCGATAAAGGCCCAGAGATTTTTTTTTTATTTGAAACTAAACTCTGGCAGATGCTACCGGATACCTCTGGCTACATGAGAAGTAATTTATCCCACAGACAATTTGTTTGATCACACTCGATTTTAATATTTTGACATTTTTAAAAATGTTGTGTATTGTATTTTATATCTTGGAGTAATAATACTGTCTGTATTGTTATGGAGTGGGTGTAAAGGTTTTGATGTTTTAATGAACTGCCAGATGGGCAAGGACAATTTTCCACCACCTTTTTGTGCGTTGTTCTCGTTGCTATTGTTTGCTCTGATTGCCATACAGCACATTGTAATATTGCCATGAATAAGCATAGGCAGAGTTGTTTGGCACAATATTAAAAGCTTAATTCATTTTAAAACATTTCCATGACAACTGGGCAAACTCCATTGGCTGGTGAAGATCATGTGATACGATGAAATGCTCCAGAACAGCTACTAATTGGCCCTTGTGGTGAGAGTTTAACCTGCGATTCTTGCAACAGAAAAACAACCTGAGCTCAAGGTCCACTCACTTGTTCTGGATTTTGTGACCAAATCATTGTCCTTCGCTGTGGCGACCCCTGAAAGGGAACAGCCGAAAGGAAAAGAAGAAGTTGCTATGGAAATCTAGATGCTCAAGCTGTCCATTATTCTGACCATCTCTAGGGCGTCCCATTCATGTTGTTACCTCATCAACAAAAATCCATAAAACATACTGCTGATGAGGGCAGTGCAATAAGCTTAAAGTCTCAAAAACAAGTGAATGAGTGGACCTTTAGTTGAGATTGCTATGTCAACTGTTTCCAAGGTCACGAGTACTGGCAGTCCTAGAATCCTGCTGACGAGGAGAGTTCGATGTGTTCGCAAGCTCTAGAAAAAGCAAATGAGTGGACCTTGATTTGATATTGGTTTTTAACTGCTGTGTCCAAGTGTCAAGCTCAACACATTCGCTTTAACGAGAACTTTACTTTTTAGGTCTTAACCGGAAGTTATTTCTTAGCTCAGCAGTTTTGCAGCTTCACGTTGACTTTGGCAAAAAGTATAGCCACCATCCAGTAAGTAAAGTGTCGGCGTCAAACTGCGAGCGACATGTTAAACTGAATGTGCAGTTTGACAGTGACTGATACGGGTTCAGTTAAAATACAATGTCTTAGTCAATTCTTTGTTGCACTTTGAGTTAAGAGAAGTTGCTCTGACGTCATAATCGCTAATTGACGTTTTATGTACGAAAGCTAAACCTGCACAACCGACATTGCGCACCCTTTAAAATGTGGTAAAACTTGATTTACCCTTGTGGTTAAAGGAGTGTAAGTGTACTGTCGTCAGCGTATTCATACTCAGTGTATGTGAGTTTTTAATCAAGTTTAACCACATATAAACACGTTTAACATACCAAGAGTTGCCACAGTTTGAATGGCTAACTTGTGGCTCCAACTAAGGATATTTTTTAATCCATTAATCAATGCTGAATCTAGTCATAATGGAATAAGGCATGTTTTTGTTAAATAATAATATTGTAAAAAATATTTTGAGGCCGCGACTAACGATTATTTCCATTATTGATTCATTATCTGCTGATCATTTTCCTTATTAATTGATAAATGGTTTAGTCTATGTCCAAAATTTGGGAAAAATGTCCGTCACTGTTTCCCAAAAGCCAAAAAGGTGACTTATTTTAATTACTTTTTTTGTCTGGCCAACAGTCTCTAGCCCCAACAAATTCAGTATAATGATAATAATATAATGAAAACATGGAAACAAGCAAATCCTCACATTGGAGAAGCTGGAACCTGAGAATGGTTGGCATGTTTGCTTGAAAAATGTTTGAAATTATCATTAAATTATCAAAATGGTTGCAGATTAAATTTCTGTCGATCGAGTAATTGATTCATTGATTAAATGTATTTGTTTTTAAGCTTTTTGTTCCTGTGTTTAGAGACACAGTCAGTTCGAGAGTGGTAAGAGGTTCCAGTCCAGTTTACATTTGGATTATGGATTGTACCTTTAACGATATGAAAGAAAACAAACAAACCTCCAGCAAATCTTCATATTTTCTGGTTTGGTGATGGGGAATCTGACAATGCCCTGAAAAGGACAATAACCCTACACCTTTTACAGTTTTACCACACATTTTTGGTAGCAAAATATGCACACTACCAAGCAACTTAATAGATGCCCCTATTAACATTTTAGTGAGGTTACCAATATCCTAAAACTTCAGTATTTATCTCTCTCTCTCCCTCACACACACACACACACATGCACAATTACATTTGTAAAACCTGTGTTACTGCAGCCATTAGGCAGTGATTAGAGAAGGCGACGACAGGTTTTCCTGTTCATCATCAGGCCTCTCCTGGGAGTCCCATTGGCTCCATCCAGCCTATTAACAGGAGGGAGGGGAGTGGTACCTCCCATGGTGGCTGCCCTTAGCCACACTACACACGCTTTCATTAGTGTGTTAGCTAAATGATTGGCCTCAGGATAGCCCCCAAGCCCTGCAATGCATGCTTTAGCTTATATGTTCCATCCACTGGGCAATTTATTCATTTATTCAACCATTTCTGCATTCACACTCATGATGGCATCGTTTGGCAAATTTGATTGTGTTTTCTTTAAACCGAATGGGCAAAACACGAGCAAGACAGAGGTGACAGAGCATATAGTGGTGAAAGTCGATCACCAGTGTATGATTACACAAGATTTCATTCATAGTGACATTATCTGAAGTGAAACAATGTACAAACATGCAGATCTTTGTGCTGCTCTTATATATTATATGTCGATTAATTCATTAGTTGGTTTTTTTATTGTAATTGGCCTTTTTCACTGCAACCAACCGGTTAATTATTGATGAATAAAGAAAATAATCAGAAGATTAATTGATAATTCAAATAAATTTAAGTTACAGCTCTAGTACAGGAGTGTTGATGATTTATATTTGATTTAATATCTGTACATTTTAATGAGGTCAACAGCTTACAGTGCATTGAGCTGATATATTTTGACCCATCTAAATGCTGTCTCTGCACCCAAAAGCAAATGATCCTTCAGAGATTCTCGGAAAGAAATATATTTTTTTATAGTAGCAGTGCCAAGTGAAAACCATTTGAAAATAACCATGCAAAAGTTCTTCACTGCTAAAGATCAACCACACCATATTGATCTATGGGGTATTATTATTTCACTCTAGAGTCACAAAAGCCTCTGTGACATCTTTTGAGCTGATCAGTCTTACTAACTTTGATTGTGCCTGTTGACCTCAATATGATGAGAGCAAGTAATTGGGATGAGTGCAAGAAGAGAGCTAGCTAAAACGCCCACCTCCTTTAGAAATACTCTTGTAATTTACATGTAAGTGCTTTCTGAATGAGCTCAGTCAAGGTGTCTGTAAATGCTCACAGCTCCAGGTTTTGAGAGTGGTGAGTCACCCTGACAAGAAAGTTCAGCACGTAATACAAGAAGCATGAAAAAATAATAGCCTTTTTGTCAAAATTGACATCTGTAACATAAGCCATCATGACGTTTCCCATCAAAGGGAATAGGCAAAATTAAGGCAAATGGAAATCGTACATTGACACTGGCATGTGTAAAATGAGCTAAATGTACTTGTATGATATCTTTAGAACATGTTAATTAGACCCTGGAATTAAAATTACAACAGTTGGTCTGTGTAATTTACATAGAGGTCATGTTGTGCTAATATGGCACTCGTTGAAATAGACAGCCAGCAACAATATGGTTAAGTCTGACCCACTGACATTTTCAGCTCCAAATTATGCACATTGTGTGAATTAAATTAATTAGAGAATTCATTAAGAAATATGGCTTGCGGAAACGAGTATAATATTTAGTTATGTGATGTAATTTTCTTTCATTGTTAAAGATAATTTGTTTCATAACAGTTCCTGCGGTAGTTTCCCCCCTGTGCTAACTATGATGTATGTAATTTGTTAGCCATTTAATTAATTATGATTAGAATTAGTGAATGTACAGCTTGTTTTGACAGATGGTTCCCATCAGGGAGACCTTTGCACAATTAACTTATAATCAATTACATCCCATTTCCCCCCCGTTTGTTACATCTTGAAGTTTGTGTGGGAAAATATCCATAGCATATGCATCATATGAATGTTTTCCTCTAAATACATCAAATGAGCAATTATCTATAATTTGCCCAAGAATACAAAGCAGATAAACAACTTTGATTCATTTCATGCTTTGTGAGATACCTGCAAGCGAGAGTAGACTGCTCAGTCAGTGGCTGTTTCGTCAGTGTTCAGTTGTTCTCTCTAGCTACTTACCTCTGTTTGATGTATTCATGGGATTTAAAAATCATAAATGTTTCTCCCACTAAATGAGAGTACCATAAAATGTTTATTGATCGTTTTACTGCATATTTGACTCCTTTTCGCAAACACATATGTTATTATTATACTCACAGTGACTTACACACTTAATTAGCCTTGTTTTTGTCTGTCAGCATATTATCGATACACGTATTGCAAGCATATCTGTTGACAAACCTGTAAATAGAAAACCCGGGAGTGCCCCTTTGTTGTTCTTGTTTTAGTCCACAAGATGGAGCTTTAGTTCTGTTCATGTTGTGGACTCTCTGGTGGGATGACTATCATTTGGCTTCATGAAAAAAATTCCCTTTACAATATATCCAGAAATTGAAGAAATATAACAAATTAAGCTTATAAAGTATTGACATGCACCACTGAAATATAATTTGTTTTTAATGGATATTGAAAGTTTGTGTAGCATGCAGCCCTCATTAAGTCAGGTGTTTTTTTGTCTTAAACACCCATGTGATCCTTTAGTAATAGGTTTATAGCAAATTCTAGGCTATTTTCTTCACTCATTCTGTTCACTTTTTGCTTTTCTTCAGGCTTGGAAGAAATAATTGTCACAGAGCAAAGGAAACCATTGCACCTTATGCAGCATGCAGGTAGAACATTGACATGATTTTATCTCTGTTGTGCCAAGATCCACAGACAGAGAGAAAGGATAAGACACCTGAACAGGACTGTGACTTTGCTTCAGTCATCATATTATTCTGTGCTTAGTCAGTTTATAATCTAACATTTAATATTACGGTTGAAGTCTCTGCACTACAGATCAGGCTATAATTAATTTCAATCTTGTTTTATAAGACTGAATATTTAACCAAATAAGTTGAATAACGCACCTGTTTAAGAAGTCCACAGCCTTTATCTTCTTTTTTTTTTCCAGGTGACATGAAGGTGATACTGATTTGGTTCCCACTGGACATGACTTAATGTCTGACATAAAAAATAACTACATAATTTGTCTCAATCCAGAGGGCTGACTTGGCATGGACAGCAGCAGTCCTAAATGTCACCCTATAATGAGTTCTGGCCAAAGGTACACAGTTAGGACAGTGCCCGCTGGCACCTGGGATGCCCACTGGCTAGCTTTTTAGCCCACAGCCATTTGGACAACCCCAGTTTTCTTTGTGAACACTGCCGTACACGATTTGCATCCAAACAAAAAGTTTTAGTATTGTGAAGTTTTATTTTGCCCTGGCTATGGAGTCATACAGAACAGACTTCAACAGATTAAATTTAGTTTCCTAGCGCTACAATAAAGAAAAATAATGAATAATATGATAAAATACAATTGAAAAGATTGAAGAGAAATGTGAGTGTCTCATGAAAAACTCAAAATGGCTTATAAAAGTCAAAAAATTAAAGTAGAAGATATATGAAGTGATCTACATTGTTACATGTTGTCGACTCACCACTGCTAAACCTTACATTTTATGAAGTTAATGCATTGATGTCATGGACTGAAATTATTGCAATGATCATGTAACACTTTGAACGATTCACCAACTTGCCGTCTTCTCAAAATGAATGCACCACGACTTTTTTGTGGAACTTGACTTCTTTTGTGTGACTGGTATGAGACCTATTGGCAACAAGCTGCGTTTATTATCTTACAAAGGCACAGGAGATGAGGGAACATTGTACTGTATCTAAATTAACTTTTTCTGTTTCCTGGTGAATGAAATCAATTCCATCCTTTTGTTACTTTTCATCTGCCTTTTGTCTTGTTGCGGAATCTTTTCTCTTTCTCTCTCATTCATCTGTTTTGCCCTTTCCTTGATCTGATAGCATTAAACATATAATTAAGTCATAAAGGAGGGGACTGATGAGTGTAGCAGATGGTAATTGCGTCCTACATTTGAATGAAATGATATGCATTGCTACAATTTACAGCCTTCGCCTCATATTTTATTCAGCAACCTTTTATCTCTTTTCCTGCAGAATTATTCTGCAATAAATTTAGACATCTTATCAATAGCTGGAGTGATAGTGGCAGAAACATGGAAAAAATGAGCCTCTGCCGTTTTATGCTGTTTAAAATAATTTTCCATAATAAAAGAGCTATCAGAGTTGCTCTATCACTGTAGAGGGGCGGATATTCCTATTTGTAGTGAGGCTGCCCTTGGTTTGTGGACAAGCTGTCACTCTCCTGTTAGTCTGAAGAAATGCGAAAGGACAGAAGGAGATGGTTTTAATAAATTTCGGCTGAAGTTTGTGAACCTCACACAGGGAAAATAAAACAAGTACAAGAACTTGGAAAGCTGGTTGCAAAGTATTAAACTTGTTTCTATATGAAATACAAGCTTTTTACGAGAGAAATAAGTTATCTGATATTATTTTCCTGATTTGACACATTTCTTGATGCAGTGCAGTACTCCATACTGATCACATTGTTACTGTCTAGCAAGTGGATGCGCACCAACCTTAGCTCAAATAAAATAACAAGACAAGTGTAATTTGAGGGTTAAAGAGTTCATTTTCTTCAGGTATTACATAAGGAAACACACATTTAGATTCCAAGTAAGACCGAGACTTACACTCAGTTGCCAGTACATCCACTTTTTGGTGTCCACTCCATTTCTATCAATGGTGGTAGACTTAATATTAAAATACCCTTGAGTTAATTGCAATACAATTCAGCGGTAGCACAAGCTACAACGTCCAAAATGATCAAGTTGAATCAACACCTCTCAAACAGTTTCAACAAAAACTGAACTTTATAACCTTCATGAAGGTAGGCTTTATTGAAGGCCTGTTGCATTAGACTACATTACATAGGTGTGCCTAATAAACTGCAGTGTAGATTAGTTAGATGGAGCCCTTCCTCATAGGATCATTTGTACCTGTTTCCTTATGAAAACTTTACTCCTGTAATAGCAGTGAGCAGAACAGTTGAGTGGAGTTGTGCCAGAAGGAGCTTTTTGTTCCATTGACATGCTTTCCTCTCACCAGTCCCTGGTGAAGTGCTGGACTCCGCTGATATTTGAGAATTGGTAGCTGGGGTGATATAGGTTTAATTCTCATGTTTCCCCTGACCTGCCAAGTACAGGCGTTGGGTGCCAGCTGGAAGGCTTTCATATGTTGGTGTGCGAGGGGGGTATTAGCAAGGGCAGAAGAGCGGAGGGCAAGTATTCAGAACATACACAAGTGTCTTTAGACCTTGAAGGTGCTACTGAAGTGCTTTCCACATCTAGACACCCCAGGGACTTAGCGTTTAGTCATGATGCAGGTCCATTACCTTTAAGTACAAGTACTTATGTTTGGTCGCCTGTTTTTACAGCCCTTCTAGCTTGAAAGGAATCTACCCGGGGTGACCCAACTCTATTTATTGATGCCTCCTGAGTTTCCACTTGCTGGTAATAGACTGGAAAACACAGATAATGTGTTTGATCGATCAACGTGAACAAATTTCATTTGTTGGGATCAATAACAGTTTACAGTGGACAGAGCCCAAAGAAATACATTTATTTGAGCCTTTTGATTGAAGCTGTCTTGGCAAGCCAGCAACGTGAGGTACTTCAGACTGGCCTATGTGGCAGGCATGGACTCTTCTGTTCTATTATTGCCAGCAATCTGTATTTAAAACTAATATCAGTGTGTGCTGCATGGCTTGGGGCAAAAGGCACCAAACCAATCTGATATACAGCATGAGTTTCTTTTCAGTTCCTTGCGATGTGAATTAGAATGTGAAAAATAACAATTCCCTTACATTTTTCACTGGTATCCATTTTTTCATTTGAGGGTGTAATGATTAGATTTTTTTTTCCAGCAGCATGATTTGTATTATGTTTTCACTGTGTTCAAAACATAATAGAAAAGTGATGTGGAACCAAAGGGAAAAAGAGGAAATTAACTGACGTGCAGAAGAAAGACGTTTCCATGGCTCAACCTTTTGCAGTTTTCTTCATGTTTCTGCTTTTCATGATCATGCTCTGTGGAACGCCCTGAAGACATGAGAGCCCTTGCTCTGTGCCATACAGTTCCAGGCCAGGCCGCTACCTTCTGCACACACAGACAAAACAGCAGGAGATGGGAAGTCCACGTGAATAAACATTTACTACGGTAGGTGTTGCTTCAGGCAAGTGCTATTCAGGGGGAATTTACTATGTATACACCAGTGTTACGGCAGTAACCTTCTTATAGAGGTGTTTTTGCAAAGCTTTTTACTCCAGTGTAGTAAACGGGCTCACGTTGGCTTTAGCATGAAGGGACAGCGCATTATGGATATTTGTCATAGTTGACCAAACTGAAAGGATTCATTTGGAAATATTTTATTCGTATTTTTTATCGTCAACCGATCCAATGAAAAGACCCAAATCAACAATGTAGTTGTCAGTTGTAGTTGTGTCCTGATTAATTCCCTTAATCTTCTGTGCCATAGGCCTCCATTGTGGTCCAAAAATGATTAAACACACATCAATGAGCCTCACTGTTGCACTGTGGCTTGTTCCTTCATTATGATGAACATGGGCAGTTTATTTTGAGTTGATCCCACATACACTGTCCTGATGTGGTAAATCCTCACTAGTGCATCAAAATGGCCGCTGAAAATAGTCCCCAAAAAACTATTAAAACTAAAAAAATATTTTGCCGTTCAAGGAAATTTTAAAGAGTTACATCCTCAGTAGAAGTGAATGTGCATGGGACTGAGAGTGATTTATAATGCATTGTTGGTTTTGGTTCTTTCATTGGATTTGTTGAGAGTAAGAAAAATCAAGACTATCACCAGCAGTACCCTTTCACTTAGATACATTATTTTTAAACCTCCAGTAATTGATTGTTTTAGGTCACTTGGGGGCAGTGGAAACAAGCCGTAAAAAACATCACTGGCATATTATCACCTTTTATGTTAGTATGGCAAATTAGTTAGCAAACAGTTACCTATTTACACATCTAGCAGACATGGAGCAACATCCTAATTTCTTTGTTGAGTTGTGTTTGTGTCCATCTGATGAAAGTAAGTCAAATATTCACTCTTTGAGCTCTGTTTTTGGTCTCCATAAATTCTGGAGTGAAATATCTGGCTCTAATATTCCATTATGTTCATTAGCTAGTGGCTAACTGTGTCTGTCTGCAGTTTTGTGCTGAGCAGGTTGTGTGTTTTTAGAGCTTTATTGCAGAAAACAGCTTCCTGACACAACAAAGCTCAGTCAAGCTGAGGGCACCTGCAGAGTTAGATGATAATTCTTTTTGGGTTTGTCACTTCAAGAGACCCCTTTCACATAACACACAGTCATTTGAGTCATTGCTATTATAAAGAATATCAATTGTAGCCTCTTTAAAGATTTAGATTTTAGATCTTTCACTGACAACCAGCATCTTAACCTGTCATTTCTTATTTTGTAGTACACATAATTGTTCTAATCCTTAACATTTTCCTTTACTGTATGACCCCAGTACTGTGAACTAGAACTATAATGACCACTGTTGGTGCAGATCCTGGTGAAGATGGCGCCTTTTTGGAGTCTGCTCTTACAGTAGGCTCTCTATGTGATTGCTGTGTGCCTGTATTTACAGGGAGGGGCATGGACTTGGATTGGAGGACAATGCATTAAGACTGCTGGTCCCTATGCCTTAGATTTGGCACAGGTTAGGGAGAGGCATGAGATGCATATTGTTTGTGTTCATTTGAATAAGGACAAATGTCAGATTTCCATGGCTCCGGGCAGCCTACATGTTAGATGATCAACTCTTTTGGGCCCCTGGATGTGGGGTCATCAGTAGCGCTTCCAGGTCACTGTCACTGCATGCCGGTTTGGGGCCATAATTGACCTTTTGACAGCGCGCAGGGAGACAGCCTTTCTCTAAGGGCAGGAATAATCACTTTAGATTTACTTGTGGCTGAGCTCATGTTAGCTAATTAAAATGTTTGTTCCATTATAAATTAAATTTGTGATTTCATAAAATAGTTTTATAGTTGCTTGTTTGATATTGTATTAGTTGTGGTTTAAGAATGCTTTTACTTTTACTTTTAAAACAACAACAACTATAAATAAAATGACATAAATCATCGGCAGGTAATTGTTGCATTGTTTGTGCATATGAAAATACATTTATTGTCTCACATCTGGTATGCTATGATGAAAGCTTTGATCAGTGTGGCTAAAAACATAGCAGAAGTGAATGCAGTGCATCAGTTATTTCCTAATGTTTTCCATGACTGAATGTGAGTCAGTCAGTCATTTACTTTTATATGTTTAGTTAACATTTTTGTTATGTGTGTAAAAATGAGTCATGGCTTCTCATGGCGTACTGTAAAAGTGCCATCGTTCCTTGTTGTTGTGGTGTGTGTGGCTGCAGAGAAAGGTTGAATACAGCCCCATATCCCACAAGCCTTTGAGCTCCCTCAGGCTTTCTTTCCGGTCCAGGATCTCCAAAGAAGCGTGCGTTTACCCTTCACTGTGCATGTTATTCCTCACAACATAGCACCCACGGCCATGTCTCTGTCTTCATAGCCCTTAACATTAACTTTTATTCACACCATGTACTCTGCTTACATAGGATATTGTCTTATCCCATACACTTTCTCTTTTCTAATACTGTTAAATCTATTTTGGATTTTTCTTCACCGTCACCATTCTCATCCAGTATTAGTGCTCCTTCCTTGGTTTCTTCTTCTAATTATCATTTACCTATAAATGACCACATTTGCCACAGTCTACTTTCCTTGGTTCCTGAGCTATCACATAATGCTAAAATACATGTTTCTCTTCATTCACATAGTGCTTCAAAATGCTACAGTGTTATTTTCAAGCATTATGTATCAAACCCCATTGCATGAGTTGGAGTGTGTAGAAAAATGCTCCCAGCATCTTTGCTGGGATCTTGAGAGTATTTACAAAAAAAAAAAGCAGCAAGAATGCCAGGGGTCAAGGCTTTGAGACCAGGGTATTACATTATTAATTAAAATACAAGTTGCCTTGTTGCCCATGGGTATACAATGTAACACACTTGATTGAATCAGGTAGTGGCAGCCTAGGCCTTTTGTATTTTGCGCTTGAAGGGACGAGAGAAATTTGAGCTCGGCTGTATTACTCTACACACAAAAACATGTTTTGAGAAACGGTTGTGAGCTGTCATTGAAAGCTATGGCAGATTTAAAATGCAGCTGAATTCCCCATGCAGTAGCCAGACTTGATCTATCAACTAACTTTTTTCTCTTATGGTAGAGTTTAAATAGCTGTTATGCAAGTTTTGTATTAGTCAATTTCTTTATCTGTTCTATTAGACAAATTAACCCATAAGTTTAATACAATCTATCTTGATCTAGCCATCTACATGTTTGGCTACCTATACTTAAGTTTGAATCAAGATACTAATGTCCTTCACTTCAACATTCACTTTATCAACATTTTTTGCAAATGAGAACAGTTGCCCAACCTTATTTTGCCAAATTTATAATGAATGATAAGTTAATTAGCCTGTGTAAACCTCTCAGTTATTTTTGTAACCAGTTTTTATTTCATTTTCAGATCTCATCCCATAATTTTCCCATGTCAGCGATGCAGCAACATAACAAAAAGGAGATTTAAAAGCACTCGTATGGAGAACGCACACTCATAAATAGTATTTTACAGAGACAAGGCAAGGCAAGTTTATTTGTATAGCACATTGCAAACAACAAGGCAATTCAAAGTGCTTTACATAAACCATAAGCAGCATCCCTGTTCTGGACAGATGCAGTAAATGACAGATGCAGTAAATGACAAATACAGTATATGACTACATAACAGTGTCTCAAACAGTATTGGACTGCCATGTTCAGTTGGTTAGTCATGAGGTAAGCACATTCAGATGTCATTAGATTACCAACCTACCAGACGTTTTGCAAGTGGGAATATTGATCTATAAGGCACCTGTTCTTTTTTTTTCTGTGAAGTGACACACAGCTTTTTTAATGCTACCTGATTAGTTCTCAAGAGCTAACTTTATAAATCCACTAAAATAACATAAGTATGAAAAATCATTGGAATTTGCACTGTTGCATTTGATATCTGACAGAATTCCTGATGGTATTCGGTTCAGTGTAAAAACACATTTGTTTCTGCCATTATCTTGACAATACCTTGTTTCTTGAGTATTAAAGCCCAGACTAAAACTTTATTTTATTTTCACCAACACGTTATTGCTTATAGTTTGTCATATGAGGACAAACTGTAGGAGTCTTAGTTCTTTCTCATTAAGGGTCAGTTCTACAGAAGTGTGAATATGTAAACAGAATAAAGTTGGTCCCAGTTCTTTTAGAGCTGGGGTGGGAGTGGTAATGGCACCAAATACTGGGCAAAGGGTAACTATAATGAGTGTGTGTGTGTCTCCTCTCCTCTCCTCTCCTCTCCTCTCCTCTCCTCTCCTCTCCCACTGCATGCTGGGAATTTTTGAGTGTTTGAGCGGGTGTGGGGTACGTGGTG
>CM022488.1:15807594-16116028 GCA_011952105.1 Coreoperca whiteheadi
TCCTCTCCTCTCCTCTCCTCTCCTCTCCTCTCCCTTGATTCCTACTGACCTCCAGTCTAGGTCTGTTAGATGTAGTCCAGGTCATAGCAGACAAACGAACGATGGAAATATCAAAGCCAGCCCAAGGCCTTTACATTCGTTTTATGCTCCAGGTAATCACAGTGTGTAGATCAGTGCGGAGCACAGCTGAGGCCTTGTCTTCTCCTTAGCCTGTCTTTTATTCCTGTGTCCTCTTTCAGGGGGCTGAATTCACCGACTCCATCTCTGCTGTCAAAAGCAAATCACAAGGTTAATTATGCCTTAATACAGTGTGGGTAATATTATCCAAAATGGCACATTCTAATGAGATTTCATTAATTGAAATTGTGTCATCCAACTGATGGTACTGTATGTTCAGCTCATATTCTTTATAAACAATAGAAAGGAAATCTGAGAGCTTTGGAATGATGGTAGCGTCTATCCATTAGACATACACCTGGATCCATCTGGAAACAAAGTGTTTGTCAGTAAAGCAGCCCAATTGTGTAAGATCATGGCTGGCTGTTCAGTGTGCGAGGTTCTGAAGTGTATCGAGAGGCACAGCTGAGTGAGTCGAATAGTCTGTGGTCTATTGATAACTCGCGCCTGTTTTAAAATCCTGGCACAACAATGCAACTAGGGCCTTGTGTGCTCCACTGAGCAACAATACCTTCTCTCACTGGCAGCTTCAGTGTAATGATGACAAACAACAATAAAGGAGCTCTTTTTTTCATCCATGGGCCTCTCATTCCTGGAACCTTTTGATAAGAATTTAAGTTTATCCAGAGATAGACTCTGGGTATTTATGAAAAAGAATTATTTGACAAGTTTTGGTGCTGTTATTTAGATAAACAAAAGCACTTAGTCAAGTAAGATCAATATACGGCTGTTAAAGGCAAAGATTCAAAGACTCACTTTGCAGAGACCTACCTATCTTTATTATCTTTTTTGGTCCTTGCCCCCACTGCTATCCGCCCACCTCCATACATACAGTCACAAACACACACACACACATTTGCGGTCTTCATTTCTCCAGCCTTATTCCTCTCCCTGTCTGTCTCAGTGTGTGTATAGAGCTGGTTGGCTGGGCCAGTAGCTGGGAGGTATGGTGGAGTGTAAGCAGTGTTGATGTGGATGGCCCCTGGTCAGAGGCCAGGGCCTGGCTGTTAAAATGCAGCCTCTTTTGTGCGTCAGAGCCAGCATTGCCAGTCCTATTCCACCCTTGTCGCTAGGGGTGGGGAGGCATTTACCCACCACATGCATTCATTCCATTGGCATTGCTTGATGCAGGGCTAAATGGCATTGTTACAACGTGCCTCTGAGAAGTGTTGACAGGTCCATATGCTAATTTTAATGAATACAAGGGAGCTGTGGTTTTATTCACCTCAACTCAGCTGCAGAATCCTATCTGCACCTAGACTAGCAAATATAATTGCACCAAACTCAAATGAGCTCATTAGGAAATGTATTGAATTTACACATTATTTCCAGTAGTTAAGCTGAGTTATTTTCCCTAAGGACTCAATTACATACTCATTTGTGACTCAGGTAAATGGTTTTCTGTGTGTGACTTTTTCAACTGCAAAATTGTAGTCACTGAATAATTTGTAAGAAAGCTGTTGTACAAGCACATCTATTGACATTCATTTGTGTGAGGATTTCAAAATGGAAAAAAAACAGCAGACAAGATAACTACTCACTTTTGTTCCTTTATTCACTTCATTTGATTAACTCATAACATTTCATTCACTCGTGAGTTATTTGAACGTGTGCTCATTTGTCTTCAGTGGCTTTCCTCGTAATGTTTTTGTTCACAACAGCCTTGTTGTCTTTCTGACACATGTAATTTCATCAGTGAGCGTGTAGATGAACTTTATCTAGTCAAAAGTGGGAGTGCAAGTGCTTTTTCACAATGGAAGGAGGACAGAACACTCAATCTAAAAAAGACCTGGTGAGTCAGGGTTCAGTATCAGGGATTATGCCAGCCTACTGCGCTCTGAAATGAAAGTGAACATTCATCGAGTGACTCACTTCTTGAACCATGTCCTCCCTGAGCCACAATGAGGAGATTGTTCGAGGAACGGACATGGTGTGGAAACTATGTGACAAAGAGGAGTGCCCAAAATTCAAATTGCTTGTCAAATTGCTGTTTGTTCTGTGCGAAAATGGCCTGATTTGCTGGAAAACAACAAAGAATTTTGGATGGGTAAGCATAAGGGTTTCCACAGCATCTTTGTATTGGCTTGTGCTGGATGAACTAAAGTGACTCTGGCTTTTGGCAGAGGTCCCAGGAGCACATTGAAGACATTTTCAGGCACTTGTAGTGGACTTCAGTGATCGAAATGTGCCACTGATGTCTGGTATGCATGCTAAAATGTTCCATAACTTAGCTGTGATTGCTTCATGATTCGAAGAGCGGTGTACTGCAGGGAAACAACTGGGCCATCCATAGTAAGGGTCTTTTTTGCTTTATTGGATAGAACATATTGGAGGGTGAGAGTGGAGATTTTGGAGAGGATGACTTTTAATAAAGGTCATTCTCCAGATTCAGACTCTCCGTATCACAAGCACATGGCTTACTCTTACTCTGCTGAGCCAGCAAGCTGTCCAGGGTACGTAAAATCTAGTTTTGTGTCATTCTGTGCACCTCTGTATTGTGATTTCATGGTATCGTAGGCTGTGTTGTGAGTCCTGGCTGTCCTCACTCACGGAGTGGCCATAAGGGAAGTAGGACTGGACCTAGTGCTGCCCTGGCCCTGCAAGCCTCGGTCCAAACACATCCTCTGCACTCAGCTGTAAATATCACCAACAGCTGGTGGCACACAAGTTAGTCGTGCTTAACAAATTACTGGCCTACATGTGGAGGGGCAGGGGGCTTCACTTGCCTCCTTGCCAATAAAGTAGCCATGCAAGTGCAATCTGCAACAAACTGGTTTATGGAGTTAAGTAAAGAAATAATTTGAGCATGTCTTTTCTGAGGCAATGCTGGGAAAAGAGAGATTTTATTAAGTAAATGTCTACAAAGAGATAGCTAGGCAGGGCTGTCCAGCATGTTAGATAAACCACGCAGTAGTGATTTTAAGACACATTCCAGTTAAAAACAACAGAAGGTCAAACTTTTTGGAAACACAAACCTGTTTGATCCCACCCATCTCGACTGCTACTCCTCACAGATACGGAGCTCTGTTTAGAGAGATAGGAACTATCAAAGTCACCTTTGAGCTCAGTAGCCCATCTAGAGCTTATGGTATCACACATAATGACATTCAGTGTAGCCCAGATCACATTTATGATAGCATATTTGATACAGCTGTACACCAGCAAAGAATAACGCAGCCTAAAAGAATAACAACCCCCTTTTTTCAGTTTAAACACAATCCATTTTCCAGTGTAAATCACTTGTCAATCTATTGCAAATGTAACAGCTCTGATCTGAAAGAGAGAGGTGGAGAGAGAGAAAGAGAGAGAGTAAAGATTATCTTTTGGGCCATTTCACTGGCATCGTTGCGTGACAGAGACTGACAGCTCTTTCAGATGACTGACAGGTGTCCTTTGAAATGCCGGTGAAGCAGCTTCTGTTCAGACTGTTGAAATGCATATTTGTAGCTCTTATCATAAAGGCATGGATGGCCCAGATAGGTGCCGTTAACATTGCAAATGGCTCCAGAATTATTCATTGTCAGTGCTGCGGGAAAGAATGGGGGGGGGTGAAGTTTGATTATTCTGCTCACACAATGGCAGGGTGCTTAATGATTCCTCTCCACCTTGGCAGCGGCATGTGCCGACTTCAGGCGCTAGCGGCGGGTGACACAGGTCTGGCCAAGTGTTAGAGCAAGATCATACGTCCGGGCCCCATTTTAATTTCTAATACATTAATCTTTTCCTCACAGATCCTCCATGAATATTCCAGGGCTCCTTGTTTGTCGGGAAAGCTGTCTCGCTTTCATCTATTCAGGTGGTTTCATTCACTGTGAAAGCCAGCTAAATGGACCCGATCAGTCAATGACAACCGGGATACAATAGAGCCCCGTAACACGTCCCTTTTCTCCTTTCAGCCTTCTGATAGACAACCCTGACACCTGCTCCCTGGGGAGACCCTCCGCCAAGTCAGTGCACTATTCCTTGAGAGACTTCCCTTACTTTATCAGCCTATAAAGGATTGTCACAGGTGACTATATCAGCTGAGGTGTGGAGCTGCTTCCTGTGACCTGCCCCAGAGCTGTGAGGTCGAGGCCCCCACGCGGTCGAGGCACCATGTGCCGCATCACAAGCGGATTAAGGTGGCTTAAACGCTGTCATACAAGCAGACTCAGTGCTTCACACTTTCTAAAAATGTTAAGCCTTTGTTCTCTTCCATTAATTAGCATTGTCTTAAGTTCATTAGACCACTGCTCATGTTGTTACTAATGAGGCAACGTAGACCACCTATCAGCCGTAGCTTTGTAGAGCCTGACCTGACAATGGCTCCTGCGCTTTCCTGTCCATGGTGTAATGACATACACAGAGAGGGATGCAAGAACACAGATGCCCCTGAGTGAGACTCACATTCATTAATGATTACATTTCTAAATTTAATACCAGATTCCATAGATATGTTTAAGAGGACAGCACTGCCCCCTTGTATTAATATGTTGACGTGTTGATTTATAATGGGGGCCAGTTTTCCTCCTCTGTTAATAGCCGGGGTTGACTGCGTGAGATTAACAGATTTTTAGTGGCTTCAAGAGTAGCGTAAAAGTTTATTCCCTTCTTTTCTAAGCGATATTTCAGGGCAGTGTGCTTGTGCTTAATCCAAATGAGCCTATCAGTCAAACCTCCCTTTTCCACAGCTAAATGAGACTCACAGGGGCCTGTATTCTAGAGAGGCGCCACACAGTACTATAACTCAACACAGAGAACACCTTCACAGTGGAAACTTAAATGTGCATTGGCATATATGGATATTAGAAGTGTCAAGCCCAGTGATGTAGACTGGGTCCCATTCATAATTATGATATCTGATTTCGGCTCAAAAGGGACGCTCTGGAGAGAAGGAGGGGGGAGAGCACCAATATTTTAATGGCGAAGAGACAGCCTTCTCCCTCAAGGAACATCTTCACTGACACTGGCTGCTGGAAAATTGGGATTTATACTTCCTGTTTTCTATTAATATGGAGATGAATACAGGTGTTCCTGTGTCGTAAAATTAGTTTAGCTCTTGCAAATTGCAATTACACGTGTTGGGGAGAGAAAAGCGATGTCTATGCATTTTCACAGGCAAGAGAATATGTGAGAAAATTAGGAAAAATGTCTAGATTTAAAATGAACATAATAACGTGTAATTCTATCCCCTCAAGGCCCCTCAGCCCAGCCTGGCAGCTGTACCTATTTGTTGTGGTGGTGGCTTAACAGACTAGTACACTTTTCCTCGCTGCTCATGCAAGAAAAAAGCGCAGCAAATAAGCTGTGAAACGTTTCCCTCTTCTCTGGGAAGGGGTTCAAAACCTGAGAAAGTCATCCAAAATTCCCTGCTATCCTTTTATGGGGCTTGTGGAGGGCATTGTTGAGCTGAGGAAACTGATGAATGTACCAGCAAGAGAGATGGGAGATGGGGCTGAACCACAGAAAAACACCAAGCTAGCGGCAATGATCGGCTCATGGCTGCTGCGCACTAGTGCAGCAGTCCACCAGGACAAGTCACTTTCCTCTCCATGAAACGGTAAGCCATAGAGGGTAGAGAAGACAAGCTTTTTTAAAGCAAATAATCAATCACATAGAGTAGCATATCTTGCTCTATGTAATCTCCAGTAAATTTAATGTATAGCTCTCAAAGGAATAGTTCAACATTTTTGGAAATACACTTATTCACTTTTTCGCCAAGTGTTAAATGAGAAGATTGATAGCACTCTCATATCTGTACAGTAAGTACCCCCAGCAGCTGGTTAGCTTAGCTTAGCACAAAGACTGGAAACGGGGGAAACAACTAGCCTGGCTCTGGCTATACTGAAGTGCAAAAACGTCACGTTGTGGTGTTACGAGGAGTTATGTGCCGGACTATTTATTGGGCAGGCACAGTAGCGTCCTGGATTCTCTGCTGGTGGCCTGGCAACCTCACAGGATTGTGGGAAGTAGGGGTGCTGCGGGTGCTGCTGTGCCCCCTGCTGGAAAAGGGTTGAGCATGCACAGCACTCTCTGCAAAATATTAAATGTATTAAAACATTTTAAATAATTTTCCTGTTATTTACCTAAGAATTGAATGCTTGAGGAAGGTTTGAGAAATAATTAGCAAAACTGAATATTATTATTACAAATAATGTAATGTAATGTATTTGTGCTGTTAAAATATTGTGCGTATTTTGATATGTTCTTGTCCACTGTGCCCAATAGGGCCTGCTAGTTGCACGACTAGGCATACATTTGATTCATATTATGGTAGCCTATGTTATATACAACAATACAAAACCTTCAGTTGCCTTAAATTTTAAAGCAGTTGTTGCCTGTCCACTCACAGTTTCTTTCCCTAGCGGTTATTCAAGTCCTGTGACTTAATCAGTATCAATGTATTTTCAGCTCCACAGTATTAGAGACAAATGCACCACTGATTTATAACAAGCAGCAGCATTTACCTGGCATTGGGCTAACTTCCTTTCCACAGCCAATAGAGAGGCTCTGGTATTGAGGCGAGACATTAATTCATTGTGTCAACCTGTCCCCCTGGAATATTTATGATGCTAAATACATTTAATTAGGCACTGGAGCTCTGATGGGAGAGAAAATGCACTGTCAGTAAAAAAAAAAAAGAGAAAGAAAAGATTTTGTTACCGCTAATGCTGATAGGCTGGTAATGCTGCTTACTCATTCTTAATGACAGGAGGACCAAACACACTGAGGGAATATGAATCACTCAAAATCATTTGTGACATGTTCATTACAGTGTCATCATAGCACCTGAAGAGGATAGTACAGATGCTTATTGAGAGAAGGAATATTTTCCTGAGCAGGTTTTGTCATGCCTAAGCAGGTATTATTAATAGCCCTTCATTGAGACTTTTGCACAGAATACAAAGGACATTATCAAGTTAAAGGGTGTTGACAAATAGGAAAATATGTTGTGTGTGTGGTGTAATGAGTAGATGAGGATGATTTTCTAGGATAAAACTGATTCTGACAGTTTGGGCTAACATAAGACAATGAGTTATTTTAATAAAAACAAGCAACAAAATTAATGTATTCTTTTTACTGCTGTACTACTAGTATCACCTCCCCCCAAAATAAAATAGACGGATTTTGATGCATTGGCTGACAGCTTGGAGTAAAGTGAGACATCATGTCTGTCTGTGATAAAAACATGGCTACAGTAAATAATAGCCAGTTTCCATCTTGACATCTGTCATCTGAGTGGAAATGGATGGGGAAATGACCAGCTCTCTATCGGCCGCGCTCTGGCTGTGTCACTGGCTGAATGATGCAAATAGAAGATAATATCAGTTCTATACTGAATGGCATTACTCCAATTCTAATGTCATTAAAAGGGTGGGTATTAGCTTTGCTGTCTGGAGGTGGTGGTGTGGGCTGCTCTGGCTTGACTGACACACAGATTAAGTGCAGTGACAGGGAGCACAATAAAGTCATCAGAGAATGTGACATGTCAGTTAGGGGGGATGAAGGGATGAATTGTCACTCTCTGTCAGAGCCCATCCTCTCCGTTATCCATGATGTCCCATACACCACCGTGGGAAAACAGGACAGCACAGGCGCTTCAGACAAATATTTATTCAGGTAGAGGACAAGTACACCCACTCAAGCTTTCCTGTTCACTACATGTTTGTAAATATACTCCCAAAAGAAGAGAAGATGATAGATGAAAAAGTAAAAATGCGTCCACTTGTTTTTACAAGCCATCACATGGAATTTTGTCAATTTAATATTTGAATCATGGCATATATAATAGAACAGAACAAAATGTCCAGGTACTTTCAGGAAGTTGACTTTTGTTGTATACTGGCTCCAGACTACTATATTTTAATTCATAGGTGAAATTAAGGTTGTATTGTCTATTGAAAGATAAATATCTATTCAATTTATAAAGGATGATAGTCAATATTCTTGTCGTTTTAACCGAAAATACTTCATTAGTAGTTACTCATGGAATATCCAGCCTCCAACATATCAGACTGTTCTATTCATTTTTGTATTATCAGCCAAAAGGTAATTCCTCCTCTCTCTGTAACAAAAGAATAAATCCATTACGTACCTTTGTGTCAAGCTGCCTCAGGACCTCAGTATGGGTTTAGAGATTGAGTATCCCTGGGATTTTACAGAGGAGTATACACTCTGGCCAAAAGATGGCAATGTTGCAGTGCTGAATTCCAAATGAGTTTTCTACTGGCTGGCCCCCCCATCGCAGACTGGCCACTGCCTTCCCCTGCAGCACTCTTCTTTCCAAACTAGCCCAGAAATTTGTCATCCTCACAGGGTACAACAGCACTGAAGTGTAAGAATAACGTGAGTCGACCACTAAAGTTCCACCAGAAAAGTTGATTACATAGAGGGCGAATGAAAAGAAATAGTGTGGTGTGATAGGTTGAGGGAATTGGGCCACAATGCATTGAATGTACTTTTTACCCCGTCAAACAGAATGTGCTGCTTAGTATCCAATTAGTGCTTTTGTCTCTTAGCGCAATTTTCACTTTGTAGTTTTCAAGTACATGTTTTATCAGAATTTAATATCATTTCCACCATTATTCTTTTTTTCCTTAATCTGCAAAGTATTTTGTTATGTCACGCAGAGCAATTTCTGTAATTACAAATAAAGCTAAAAACTATTTTGTCCTTTACAACTCCGGCTTTTAAATAAATTTACCATCACCTCATGTATCATGTCCATACATTATGAAATTAAGTTTAGCTAGGCTAAGTGCAATTTGTGTTCAAAAGATTTTCTTTTGAGTATTTCTGAGTAGTTACAGACAGTAGGAAAGCATTTCAATGCATTTGGTGCAGTCAAATAGACACCCAGCTGGGCAGCAATTGGACAGCTATTACAGCACTAAAATACTTGAAATGTGCCTCAGTAAGTGGATTATGAAGTTGTGTGCTATACTGAAAGGGTTAACAGGTCTGCTGAAAACAAATTCTCAGTTTGCCACTCTCAACAAAATTACATCCTTCTTAGGTACTTGCAGAGGGAGATTTTTTTTTAAAAGCCCACAGTTGAGAAGACAGAAAAGTTCCATTAATTCAAGAATAGAAGAAAGTTGCCAAAAAAATCATTTTAACTTTGTACACCTGGTTGCAGACTCCTGAGTGTCACTTGTTTGCTCTGTTGTTTTGAAAGTATCAGGAATAGAACCCTCTCCCATGGCCACTTTGCTGGTCTTTATTATGGGCTTATTGCCTTTTAGCTGTCACCACTCAGACCATTTCTGCTCTCAGGGGATTGTCTTCTGGGACTCGACTGAGCTCGGCTGGCTGGGACTACTCAGCTCTGTTGCACACTGCTACTGTGTCATATTGCAGGCAATGTACTCCCACACTGCTTATTTTCCACTGATTTACACAGAAAACACCCTCTCTGACATTCAAAATATCAACGTGAGAAGTGTCCGAGTTAACTTAAAATTTTTATTTACAAAATGAGTTAATCAAGTTTATATTTAGGTGTATTAATTACAACATTTCTACAGTTTTATTATGTTTTCTGTGATAGTATAAGTCAGCTCTCTCCCTGTTTTGTTCCTCACGCATATAAATTGCGTTGGACAATAGACTGGATATTTGAGGTCAATACATACGAAGAGCACAAGAGCTGAAAGCCAGTCGAGGCTCAGTCAAGTAGCTTCTTTGGGCAACTGTTGTTTATTGGTTAATGCATTAAAGAGAAAGTGTGCCAGGTAGACGTGCAAATAAAAACCCAAAGAGATGGAGAAAAAGCATAAATATTTGCAATCGGGGAAAAAAATAAATAAAAATCACATGTCAGTTACTTCTTTTATTGATAAACAAACTAATAAAATATACTAGTAATATCTTAAATGTATATGCTATTTGTAGAATAAAATAATTTTCAAGCTTTTGTAAATGTGACAAACGGGGGAGGCACAGCAAGAAATAGTTGATTTGAAGTGTATAGAAATCCCAAGATTTAGCAAGAGGGTGTGATTTTCTGCTCCCGAGCCTAATCCCACTATTCCTCCACCTCTCCTCTCTTATGCCAGTCACATTTTCTAATTAGCTTTCCCTGTGGAGGAAGAAGATGGATTATATTTTAATATCTGGGGCCTAAAATTAGTTTATATTTTAGCAAGTTAGCACTTCTTAGAAGTTGATTTACTCTTGAAGCTGTAAAACCCAGTGAGCTTGCAATTAATCATTCTCTTTGGTCTTGTTCTCAAGGAAAAAGAGGCTGCAGTGTCACAGGCGGGATCACAATAGGTAAACACCTAATTTACACTATTTGGAAATCACCTCTCTAGTATTGTACAACACATGACACTCGCTCCCTCAATTGTTCTGTCCTGCTCCAGTTATTAATTACAGCACACTTTAAACAAAGCGACATTGTCTATGACTAATCATTGACACAGAATGATTAAAGATGTTCCTCGCTTTTTTGAATTACTTGCTTCCCCTTCGTCTGTGTTCATTCATGAGCTACATGTCGCTGCTGTGTTTTTCCTTCTTCTTGGTCAAGAATTCTGTTTGCTGTTATCCGATTACCAGCGTCCTGAGAGGCTTTCATAGGCCCATTTATCAAGACTAAGGGGTTGAGGGAGAGCCTCGACAATGCTGCTGCAGTGATGTAAAGCACTGAAGGATTCATGGTAATTAAAAGGTAAGCAGGGTTTTATATAGAAATACATGAGACTTGTCACGCAATATGACATTATGTGATGCTCTCTCATGTAACTTCATGAAGGTGACAGCGTATTTTGTTTCCAAATGTGTTAAAATGATCTGTTTCTGCAAAACTTCAAAAGGTTCACATTATGAAAAAGCATCATTCCGCTAACATAAAATGGATCTATATTTAAATACAAAAATTTCATGTAAAGGTACTATAAAATGACACCGACAGAGCACTGCAGAAAAGTTGTCATGCAGAAAAAACACACACAATATGGCTTGAGTGAAATGTGCTTGACAGAAGAGCAGGAGTGTGGATGCTGTTCTTCACCACGCAGCCCTCCCTTACAGCCACAGAGTGTGAGGAGAGTATCTCCTAAGCCTGGATCTGGCATGGCTTTGGAGTGCTGTTTGGTGACTGGAGGTAGAATGGTGTCAGGAGGATCATCAGTGGCTCTCTCCCAGGGAGATGAGCAGCATAGGCCAATTTCATATGCGGGGCTCGGCCCCTGGGTCTGAGTGGAGGTGGGCTGGGTCCACCCAGTATCCTGGCTTCATTAATCATCCCGCCAAGGCTTACCGGCAAACCCCCTCTCCGCCCTCTCCTAGACAACCCCTTGGATTACACAGAGCCGGCGAAATGTCAGCCCAAATCTGAGTCTTGATGCAGATAATCATTTCAATAATATTTCTCCATTTGTGCCCCCGATGCCAAGGGAATAAAGCTTTTCCACTGTCAGGTAGCATAAGACTACAGTTGGTGGGAATACTTGACTCTGAGCCAGATGGCTTAGCCATGCTTGCAGCATATGTTCAACAAGCAGTCCTGTGCCAAGCATGCATTAGGTTTTTATTAATTTGAAGCAGGCAGGAATGCATACATATATATTTACCTGATCCCACCACTTTTTGCCACCCGGCAACCCCAGTGTGCCCACAAGAAAAGTTTACTAACTAACTGGTGTCTGACATTACAAAAGCATTATTTAGTGTAAATAAAACATATTTATAGTTGCCACATTTCTAATATAACATTTCTAATACCACAAAATATGTATTAGATAAAATGTTGGACAAAATTACAACATTTCCTCTGTCCCTTTTTCAAAATGAGAATGAGTTGGTTCCTAATCAAAGGTACTTGTAATGTATATTTATGGCTCTGATATCTGCCATAGTGACATTGGTTGTTACAAAGCAAATTACCATTTAGATGCTTGAATATGCTTGGGTCCAAGACAAAAGAAACAGTACTGCATGGGAGGGCAAATTTATTCATTACCACTAAGTTGAACTTCCCTTTAACAGCCCTGTGCTCTGCAATCCTGGGAGTTCTTCTCTCAGTGACTTATGGTAGTGCAGGGGGAGGGGGGATGGCGCGCCGAAAATGTCAATAGAAATAGTAAGTGTGAGAGGGAAGGCTTGCCTAATTAGTGCCCATTTAGATTTTATGACGGCTCTGAGATCTGCTCTTCCTGACAGAGAGCACTATAGTTGCATATTGTCCTAGCCTGAGGGAACCATAGGAAAATCCAGATTTATTGTACCTATCATACCAGCATATTTCATTTGCCATTATGAGATGCCATCTTGCAATGATGCGAGATTATTTATTACAGATTAAATTGTGGGACCTGGGTGGTTGAGGAACATTTCAAAGTACCATTCTTCTTATTAACTTCTTCATTATCTGCCCCACTGTGATCTAAAAGCTCCCTCCTTCCTACCTGCGTTAACAAATACATTACTGATTGGACAATGCCTAACTGTTTTTCTACTCTCTGCATTTGTTTCCCAACATTAGTGCTGGTGTGTACCACAACTCATCTGTTTCCTCTGTTTAGGGCAGATACTGTGATTTCATTAAGCCTAATTTCACAGAGAGAAGTCTTTTTTTAGGTAGATGTTTATTGTTTATAACCAGCAGCTTTAGAGACAATGCTCAGTTTTATCATTGAGCATTTGGACTGCAGGTGACTCACAAAAACATAGTATCTTGATTTTTAATTACTTTGAAAACTATATTTATGTCATTTTGCAACTGCATAATGTTTCAGGGTATACTAAAGATAGACACTGACTATTGCACTCTCCTCTCATTCATTCCTGCCTTGCTCTGCAGTTTCCAGACGCTTGAGTGGTTTTATATATTTTGTGTATTAGGTAGTGTTCATTTACTGTGTCCCTTAAACCCCAGGATGTTGGCATTTATCCTATTTACACATCAATATTACATCTCCATGAAGGCCTTGAGAGTTGCATTTAAGTCATTGTGCAGGGTGGTATTAAAATGTACTCCATACTGTGAGGGGAGCTCGTCAGGGAATAGCTGGGCCCTAGACTCCCATTACCCAGCATAAAAGTGTCAGCCACTTTAATTACATTCATGCCTTCCTCAGTCCATTTTAGTGCAACCACAATCAGATTTCAGGCACAGATCTCCTGCCTCTGTCTCAACCAGACGTTGTTGGTGGTGAGATGAACATCTAAAATGATTTTTTTTTGTTTTATTTTCCCATCTGTCTATCTAAACTCATGATATATGACTCAGAGTTGCGTTTAGATGGTAGATATTACAGGTGTTTCCAGCTGGTCATGGATCTTCAGTCACAGGCTGAATGCTTTGTCTGCCCTCAATGTGAATTTGAGTATCTGTCCTTGGAATTGTTGATTAAGTTGGCATACCCAGGCACTAAATATCAGTGCACCCCACTGAGAGTGGAAGAATTGGTTGTACACAGGACATCCTCACAGAGAAGGGTGATGGTGGAGGGGGAGGCGGGGAAGGGAGGGTCAAGTTCCACCGGTCAGACTGTTAGCGAGCGCAGAAGAGGCAGTGTCACTTACTGTTTCACGGGGAAGCTTCCTGACCTTCTAGGAGTGAAAGCGAGATCCTCTCTTGTTTATACTCAGCCATGGATCAGTGCGTGGAATATGTCTACATCCTCTCAGCCAATTTCACACAGAGGAGGCGCAGTGTGGGCGGCCGACACAAGCCGTTTCCCCTGGACGATGAGGCCCATCCCTCACGCACGTCCTCTGTCTGTGACTGGAGGTGTAGAGACAGACACAGACAGAGGCACTCTACTGCTCCACTGGGCCACAGAACTATCCCATCCCTGGGGACCCTCATGCTGGGACCAACCTCTGACTCTGGGTCCTTATCTAAGAGACGAGGTACTCTCTCAGCGAAACAGTAGTGAAATAATTAAGAGATTTATTGCTTTGGTAGCACCTCCACGATAATTGTTTTTTTCTTTGCATGTTTTATTTCCCTACAGTTATTTAAATGTTTGTTCAAAGGGACTTTTTATAAACAATCACATAGAGCCTCAGCTAAAAAGCCCTGTTTTGAAATGACAAGGGAACAAGTCCTTCTAAAGGTAATTTATAGGCCGAATAAGTGGACATAAAGCACTCAGGTGAATTATCAGAGAAGCCATTAATTACCTCTAATGATTTGAATGTGACAAGCACACTTGCTATAAAAACTATTTATGATGCACATTAAGGTCAAGCTTTTCTTAAAACTAAGATTCACACACATATCAGTCATTGAAAAATAAGCACAAAACAATCCTCCAAACTCTTAATTAGAAAATAAGGGATTTATACTGTTGTGGCTCAATCCAATTTTGCATTAACAATCAAAAGGTAATCAAACCTCAGTCAGTGATCCCACTTCAAAACCACACACTGCTCTTGGATGAAGCCTCTTCACTTCATGCTCAATTGATCTAATTACATAAAGGGAATTCTCTCTCTCTGTCTCTCTGATATAGTGGTTGCTGTTAGATCCGGCTGTTCAGTTAATTAAGTCTTCATTCTTTATCACAGTGGTGGACCTGGGAAGACCATCCAATATTCTGTCTTTCCAGAGCCTTCTTTCAGCGTTTTGTCTTGTTTTTCAGTGCAGCTTGAGGTGAGTGCCGCTCCAACCACTGTCCCATGTTCCTCTATGCTGCTTGCCTTGTAATCAGCGACCCCTGTTACTCAATTATGGGGTGTGAATTTGGGCTCTTTGGTGACCTTTTTCCAGTGATCCTACTACTGACCCTTCAATAAGAGCGCAGCCTTCCCACCACTGCTTTGTGTGTTGCATCGCATTTTTTTTTTCATTTCTGGGATCTTTATGAAGAGGGAAATGAAAGGAAACGGGTCACTCGTGTTGTGTTCTCACATCTACCCACTTCAGAGGCTCTGAACAGGGGCTTGGTGTTTACTTTGATTCTATGTAGGGTACACCTTAAGTTCAAGGGTTGGAGGCCAGGAAGCATCACTCTCTTGTAGGTAATCATCTCCAGCTTTGAGCTCCTTGTACCCCGACACTGAGGGTGGCAGCTTAAAGGCTGTCTGGAGCCTTGTTCCATCACCGGACCACACTTATGATATCCACAGCAGCAGCAGCTTCCTACACCATGGAGTCTGTACGATCCTGGAGGATTCAGCTCGGCCCTGTGTTGATGTATAACTGTTCTCTGTAGCAGACCAGTTTTTTATGTACCGCACCTCATTTCTAGCACTGCACGGTTTTAAGATGACATATTAGCCAGCTCCAGGGTGGTTAAAGGTGATGCAAAGATTACAGCTATTTACTGAATTATCTGTCTGTGAGACTACCCTCATATCTCTGCATATATTACCATGAGCTTGAGTTTAAAGAGCGATTGCTCAGAACAGGGAAGTTAAAGAGGCAATTACATAATGAAATGGGCCATCAATTCTGTTCGTGGCCTTTTTCTCTTTGAACAGAGATGGCCCAGATATCCCTGGTTTAGCTGACCCAGTAGAAGTACAACTGTTTGTATTAAACTCTCCTTTATCAAGGGACTGAGAAGCTACATGGGTCTGTCTGGCTTTCTATCTCTGTTCCGTAATTCAGTTATTAATTACCCTTCCTCTCAGAGCAGCAACGGCCATTGTATTTACAGTGTTTCCATGGTGACCCTATGCCATTTATAAGGTTTGTGTCAGTATTAAGACAAGACCTGTATTCAAATGGACTCCATCTAAATATAGCAGTGTCTCATAATGTGAGGGTTATTACAGTGAAATTAACACTGCTCCATTGCAGGCTTGATTATTTTACAGACAGCTTGCAGTGGAAACGTAGTAGATGCTTTTTAGGTTATATTGCACAGTTTGTATTCAGATATTATTGATGTCAAATATTTATATTTTAGATTATATTATACTCTGTGAAGAATACATTTATATTATATGTAAAAACACATTTTTGAATGGGATCACTTAGACACATATTTTAGAGTACAATAACAATAAGTAATTAAGAGTATCTCACTGGGAATTATGTGATAATTTCAGTATTTAACTAATGATAATGTTTTTCGTAATTATTGATTAAAAAATGTACCTGTAACTTTATTTAATTGCATTGTATATAGTGATAAATATATAACATTCCAAATATTTACTTTTAAATTATGCATTAATTAGGTGTAGAAAAGGTTATTACCTGAAATGACTAACATAAAATGTTACATAAAGAAATATAGTTACCAAGTATTTATTAGCTAATAATATTGTAACTGTTAGTAAAAATTAATGTACACTTACTTGAAGTGAGTATAACATAGTGATTCCATCTTGTTTACTAATTAATACTTAACTATGATTAAGAATGTTTGTATGGTTAGCACAGATCTTTACATATCTAGATGTATACAAATCAGTAATGTATGTTATGCAAATTAACAAGTACAAATTACAGTTTTATGCAATATGTAAGATGAAAGTTGACTGTTAGATTAAATCAATAGTGAACAAGTTTTCGTACTTTGATCACATGAATTCCACATTCTTTATGTCTAATTATCTCCTTTTCTATTCAGTTAATACCACATATTCACATAAAAAGGTGTAAACAGGGCATGAACAAGGCTTGTTTCTGTTTATTATTATCAGTTACTTACCATATCTTTAATTTTACCTTACCTTTTGTTCAAATAATTACAAAAAAATATACCTAGTAAATATGTCTAATAGGTTTAAGTAATTTTTTGATTTCCTACAATGTCTTTTTTTGTACCAAGTGTTTCCAAAAACAACCCATTTATTACTATACCTACAGTTTTATGACTTTATGATATTAACTAGATATATAATTACATTTTTGTGCCAACCATATGTCATAATCACAATTTAAAATGTAATTATTATACTGTACAATGGTGTGCATGTGATAAACTCCATATGTAGACTACCCATAACTTTCTGTTCATGAAGGCTGTAGTTTCTGTGGACTTACACACAGTATCAGTAGGTACCAACAGTAAGTGAACTCTCAGCAGCCCCAGTTTCTCCTGTGTTCTGCTCAGTATTATGGCTTTAGTTTGTCCTTCTGGTTTGGAGAGTCAAAGAGTAAGATAGTCCGCGGCTCTTATTTCGGGCCCAAACAGGACCCACACCTTCTGTCACAGCCTCCAGCCCTGGGCCCGACGGCAACCTGCTGCCAGGCCTATGCGCGCTGCCAGTTGTAGTTTTTAATTGGCCATCTGGGGAAAGCTGGATCTAGTGGCTGGATATTAATCAGTAAATTAACCCAGCCATAATACAGCTTCCTCCCAGTGGAAGCCCGGCAGCTGTGGGCAGAGAAAGAGAGAGCGAGAGCGCGAAAGAGAGATGAACCATAGGCTGGAGAGGCTGAAAAGGGAGGCTCCCGAATGGGCTGGCCCATGATTGAACATTTCCTCTGTGTCCCTTGCCACATTCCCCTGTCTGCAGCGCCGTTGACCCCCAATTTGTGCGACAATCACATGGAGGATTATCTCCAGCATGTCAGTGCAGATGTCACAGGTACCTCCTCTCACTAAGGACAAAGCTGCAAATTCAGAGTTAAAGCTTGCTTTTCTGGCCAAAACTGACAGCTGTATTGAAAGCTGGAGTGATTGGAAGGAGAGTGCTCTACAAAAGTTCAGGGGGAGGTTACTTCTGCAAGGTCTTTCTGTTGTGTGTGAGCATACAGTATGTGTGTGTGTATCATTAGTGTATTTGACTGACTGGAATTGCTGGTTGTCCCCAGAGTTAACCAATTAAAAGGCTAATGAATATACAACAGCTAATTATTATAAGTAAGCTAAATTATCATAATAGCCTGTGCTTACAGTTTCAGCATTGCGTTTGGACATACTTAGAATAGTAACAGAATTTGTAAGGAGTATGCACACATTGCTAATGAAATTAATGATGTATGCCATTTACTGTAAAATATAAGAACACAATATTGGGCTGTAATGCTTATTAAAACATATCAAAATATATAAAGTTTTCTGATATTATTATACACTTTGGCGTGTATATCATTTTATATACCAATATATATACATATTTTATGTATATAGTGTAATACAGTTTAATTTTTGAAAATCTAATTGAGAAACC
The DNA here is from genome assembly GCA_011952105.1 of Coreoperca whiteheadi. Classification (NCBI taxonomy): domain Eukaryota; kingdom Metazoa; phylum Chordata; class Actinopteri; order Centrarchiformes; family Sinipercidae; genus Coreoperca; species Coreoperca whiteheadi. The sequence continues at coordinate 15,825,838 of CM022488.1, forward strand.
AGATTTTAATTTTTTTGCTAATCTACTGAATTAATTACTCAACAAATCAAAGCAATTTGTCACATTAATGAAAAAATCTTGCAACACTGTCATGAAATACTGCTCCTTCACTTGCAACAATGCCCACAACAGCTTAATGCAACCAAAGAGGTAGCTAACAGTAAGGCAGCATCTCTACAAGTTGACAAATGTCTGTTGTCTCCCCATATATATATCATCATATCGCCCAACCTTAGAGTTTAGATGTAGAAGTATGGTTTCCCAAGAAAATTTCAGTGTCGCTTTTTATGAATCTTGGAAAGCCAGCTTGAGGGATTTTTCTTATGCAAACTGGCAATGTTCATTCAAATGAAATGTTGAGGAAATGGGCATTTATATTATAAAATGAGCTCCGTCTTAAAAAAGGACCATTCATGTTGGATAAGAATCTCCAACTTGCATCACTCTGAACCACAGTAGTTCACGTGGTCTGACAGCCTCGGCATTCAAAAAAACAGCATAGCAGCGGATGTCATAATACATCACAGGAAAGCAATGTCAACCACTGACCCACTCTACATCTCATATATTCATGCATAGCAAACACAAAGACTCAAACCCGTGCAGCGTATGCCATCTGACCCTGCAGAGAGCTTTTATGGTGTGATGTCATCACGCCCCATTGTCATAAATGAACCACCTCACTTCTCTGCCTGCCTGTCAATAAATTTTCAAGGGGCCTCAGTCATACGTCCCCACTCTACATTGATCTAGATGGACATGAAATAATTGCCATGCAAAGAGTTGATGTTTCCCTTTCTAATTTTAAGGGTCAACAGCATTTTAATACAATTTTAAACACACACACAGTGTTTTTTATGATGCATGTACAAGCGGCTTTTGATAGCTTAACCAGCCAAGCATGGTTAAAGAGAGAAACCATTGCAGCTGCTTCCAGGACCCACTTAATTTAGTCCCCTGACCCCGGCTCACCTGAGTCTGCATGGAAATCATAATGCAATTCAAGTGTGAAGAAAAATGATATACTGTGTATTTACCCCAAATATTTATGCAGGGCCTACTAACAGTCATGCTTACTCCTAATAAAGGGAAAGTGATGCCTTGTAACATTGGCAGTGCTGGGTTGCTCCTACATTGCCTGAGGCCATTGTTTCCTCCATTATCATTTTCATTGGATTCTATACAGGGTAGTATTTCCAGTGTTTACAATGCCTGCCTCATATACTGTAGGCCTTAGGTGTTTTACAGAGCCATTTTGGATATTGGGAGATTTCTTTAAGAAATTTTGACTTTATTGTCAATAAAAAGTCCACAGTGTTGTATTATTTAATCTGAAGGACACATGAGGCATATTCTGACCTGCATTTACAGACACCTTATAGGAAAAAAATCTGCTATCCTGGATGGTAACTAAGGAAATAGTGATTTGCTATTAGTGTGTATGATCTCTAGGTGCTTTTTGTCTTTCCCTACCATATTCTTCTGTCCACTCAAGGTTGCTGTTCACTCAAACTGACAGCTGCTGCAGGGCTCCAACAATGTGTCTATTGCTCAACATCCCCACTGTCTGCTGACCTGATGATACCACACCGCTACCTGAGGGATGAAAAGCCTAGTTGGAAAACACATTAGGATAAAAGAGGAAATCCTCTGTACAGTTACAGCCCTGAATTGGATTGTTATTCTGCAGTTCATTTCCTTAAGAAGTGTGTCAATAGCTATTAGCTCCCTAACAAGGAGATCAGGTGAGCCCTGTAACAGCGAAGCAAAGCTCCCTGAGGCACAATCATGCTCTGTATTTCCAGAGAGGAGGTCTGTACTGTACTCTGGGTAGCAGTCTTCCAGAAGCCTATTAGACTACTGTAGCTGTATAAAGAGTCAAGCAGAGAGGGTGTCTCATCAGTGCTGATAACAGGGTATCTGGTCAAGTCATTAGCTCTCCTCTTATTGAATTCCTCCAGCCAAATAGACCAAATGAAGCTAAATAAAGCTATAGATGGTGAGGAGCCTACAGCCCATTAATATGCTGCCACCTCGTGCTCCCCCTCCTCCTCTTCCTCCTCCTCCTCCCAGAGCCACAGCCGTGCACTGCCTTCCTCCCACTCTTTCTCATATTCTCACTTTCTCTCCCTCACATTCCCTCTTTTCTCTCCCTCTTTTCATCTCTTCTTTTCCACTCTTTCCTCCTCTGTCATTCTCAGATCATCTCTGCTTATCCCTTCTCTCCTCTCCCTCTCTCGCTTCCTTCCTTCCTTCCTCTCTCCTCCCTCACTTTCTCCTTGTCTGGGGGCCCTAATGGCGAGCATGTACAGCAGCTCTGACACCGTCACATCTGCTGGCAGAGAGGGTCTCTCCCTCACCACACAGCCTGCTAATGAGATCTTCCCCCATTTAATTAATACCATAAGAATTTTAATTCTGACTGAATCAATTTAATGTGATGTGATTTTGTCAGCTCAATTCCCCAAGTAAGGAAAAAAACAGAGCGGGCCCTGATGCTTATTACATACATCATTTCACGGGCCCTGCATTCCCTGCTGACTTAAACAAATTCTAATTAAGACTAATTAAAGCATCATTTATGAAAACGCTTGTGATAGTTATGCAAACATTCTGGGTGGGTATGCTCTGCATGATAATTACCCCCCGGTTTAAATTAAGACCTGTTCCCTGGTAATTATGCTAGCCACACACCAGCACCTCATGGAAAATGTTCTTTAGTTCATTCCTGCAATTAAATATGAGACCTGGCTCCCGAACTATCTGCTCAAAATGTATTTTCTAAGAAGAAAAGGATGATTATGCATTTTTGTTTTTTTGCCTCTGTCAGTTGGAGTAAATGGAGCCAATCCAGCATTCTGTATCAGAGTTACATTGGGGTTAAAGTGATGATCATAAAGCTGCCAGTGGTGACTGATATGCAAGGTGACACCCGCTGCATTTGGATGAGGTGATTAGTCTGTGTTTTGTAGGTGAGTTTTTGTCACATTAGTGCTAGTTAGGCAGCTGTGAGCAGATGCACTGTCTTAGATCTCCACCTCTGCTCAGGAGAACAACTGTACAGTGTGTTTTTGTGATGTGCTTTAATTTGCCTCTTTTCTCAGGCCAGAGTTAACACCTTAAACTTTGCCTGTGATCATAAAAGAGTATTTGAAGTGGGTCTGTATTGGTGCTAGCTCAGTGGACAGAGCATGACACCACCAAGCTTAAGAGTTGGACTCCAAACATTAGGACTATTTTAACATTTTGGGAAATGTGCTTTCTTGAGATAGTTTCCAAGATACCACTGTCATTTCTGTATGCCAAATATGAAGCTACCACCAGCAGAGGGCTAACTAAGCTTCGCATAAAGATTGGAAACTGTGAAACAGCTAGCCTGGCTTTGTCCAAAGATAACAAAATCCACCTTGTTGTTTTTACATTTCAGTTGTTGTACAGATTAAACAAATGAGATATGTGTTAATTAGATTTAGAGGTGCCGGTAGGTGGATTTTGTTTCCTTTGGACAGAGCCAGACTAGCTGTTTCCCCCTGTTCATGTATTTATGCTAAGCTAAGTTAGCTGGCTGCTAGCTGTGTATTTCCCATACAAACATGTGACTGGTATTACTATGCCTTTAAGTTCTTCAGGCTAATTATACAAAAGCATTTATCAAATTTGAATATTGCAGTGAACTACATAGTCAGATGTTGGCCTCCACATTACGTACAAAGGCTGAGAAATGGTGAAAGTATATTACGAGAACAGGATTTCCTCTCTTTAAATGAATGTGCTGATCCAGTTGCTTATGTCAGCTGGCTGTTAATAGACATCCTGCTCCCTCTTTATCAGGCCTTTAGCAGAGGTTTACAGCGTGACGCTGTTACACCTATCAGGTCTGTTGATATGGCAGCAAACTCCCAGCAATATATTGTTTCAAAGAGCTGCGGACCAGCCTATTCTTACCATTTACCATTTATTGGCACTATTTAAAGCGCTTCAGACATATTAATTAGCCTGAAACTGTAACAGTGCTCTATCAATAGTTAAAATAACATATTTAGCTGAGATAAAGAAGCACCTGTCTTTTGTAATTGTTTTATTTAAGCTGCTTGCCCATGTGGAATGTGACTGAGTACTTTTACCCAAGTTTGGAGGTATTTGTACTTTACTTGAGTATTTCTATTTTCTACGACTTTATCCTTCTACCCCACTGCATTTCAGAGGGGAATATTATACCTTAAAGTTACTAGTTACTTTTCAGATTTAGATTTTACTTACAAAACATATGATCAGTTTATAAAATATGATGCAATTTTATAAATTTAACTTCCCAACAGTATATGCAGTTGTTAAAATTAGCTCCACCTTAACCAATTACAACATTAAAGTACTATTTTATGTTAGTCCATCAAAAATAATAATCCAATAATATAATAATTTAACACTGACAGGGCCCAGTCTGCAAAATAGGTACTTTACTTTTTGTGATACTTTATGTATATTTTGTTGCTAATACTTCTTTCTCATGCTTTTACTTAAGTACAATTTTTAATGTAGGACTTTGACTTGTACTGGAGTATTGTTATAGTGTATTATTGCTACTTTTCTTTAAGTAAATGATCTGAATACCTCTTCCACCACTGCCTATGCACTAGGCTTTAGGCTTTTCATTGTTTCCTATCATTGTTCAGCTGGCCACTCATTACATATATCTTTCATGTCCTTAAGCTACTCTACAAGATACTTTGTGTAGCTTGACAAATAAAACGATGAACAGATGTGAAGCTCTATATGTGGTGTGGTAATTCATCATACTTTTAAATGCTTTTAATAAAGTTATGGCTTCACTGCGCTCAGATGGCTCGATGCGGTGGTGTTGTTTATATGTTTGCAGAACACTTATCACTTCTGTCATGTTTGTTTACTTTTCTTGGTGTGTTCGATTTTGGCAACGGCCTGGCATTATTGCGTTTTACTTCTTGAGAGGCAGCTGGTTCAATAAGATGAGAAAAAAAACAGGCCCTATTCCCAAATCAGTTGCTGGTGAGGTTGAGGGAACTGGAGCAGCAGGGAGCAGACCCCGGTTCCACCCACGTCCTGTTTTACGTGTGCTGCCTCTCCCTGTACATGCAGATGGCACAGCGCTCCCAGATTTCATTTGAGGTAATCTAATCCCTCCACTGCTCCCTTTAGAAAGGAGGAGTATTAGCGGCCATATGTCAACCAGATTTGTCAGATTATTCATTACAATTAATTGCTGTTCCACTTAAGGCCTTTAAGGCTGTGAATTGCTCCGAAATCTATTGCAAACACAAAATTATGAGTAAAAGACTTTGGCCCTGTCATTCAAATTTCAGGCTGACCTTTAGCGGAGCCTGGCTTTTCTGAGGGAGTCCAGGAGAGAGAGCCTTTCTAATTGGTGTTTCTTCAGCCTTTTTTTATTTTCCAATCTACAGGTAGAGCATCTGTCTCTATTGACAAGGAATACAGGGAAGACTGTTGTGCCAGTCCAGAGTGATTACACCTACTAGCCACTGAAGTCCACTGTTCGCATTTTGTTGCACCACCAGCTCCACTAAATATACTTCTATATTGGTTATATTCATATCTACAATTTGTTTTGCTTATTGTTGGGATGCAATAACACCATAGTTAGCTTTCTGCACAATGTACACTGTCAACTGAATTTCAATGTGGACCTTTTTCGAAGGTTGGCTGCAAGGCAGCCTAATAGCCACCTGAATTAATGTGCTGTCCAAGGATATGAGCCATAATACTTTGGTGATTAATGTTTCACTGGTGCTCTGCTTCCATAGTTAGGGCTCAGACCCCTGAGATAAACTATTCACCACATACTCAAATCACATTCAACCAACACACAGAATCACATTCAGCTCTAAATCAGATTTCTTATTTGTGTAGTTTTTATTTTTTTATTTTTTATTTTTAGAAAAACCAAACCTGTCTCAAAAATATTGATTTTAAATCCTATTAGCTCAAATCACACCAAGTAGTCCTTAAAGAAAAAGTCACAGCAAATTAAAACATCACGATTGACTATGATTATGATTGAAATCCATGGGGCTGATTCATTGCTGATGATGTATTTTGGTTAATTATGGAGTTAAGGCACTAGAGGAGTGACTTTAAGCCTGTCTGATTGGCCCACTTAATTGTGCTTTATGAGATAGGGCTTACCAAGCAGGGCTTACAGTCTCAGTGTTAGGGCTGAAGTAGGAGGAGAAAATCTCTCTCAGGTCATATTACCCAGGCCAGAGTTAATGAGAAGGTGGAGGTAAGAGAATCCATCAACATATCAATCTGACTGTTTTTTTATCTTTTCCACATGATTTATCATTACTATGATACAACATTGTCATATTCCTTGTTACACCTCATATTAGATTTATGTGGTTTATGCTGTTTCACTGAGAAAAAGAATAAATACAGAAGGAAAAAAAATAAAATTAAAGCTACTGTTTTACATTGTACACAGTTTATTTTATTCTAATTGCTGTTATTGTGTATGATTCAGGTAAAACAGGCTGATCTATTGCTCATCATTAATCACAGACAGGAGGGTCCATACACCTCTGTCTTGTTTCTTATTGTCCTCGGCTCAGGCTGCCTCAAGTGCCTCAGAGCAGCTCGATGAGATCTCGTATCCACCTGTATATTGGTAGAAGGAGGCTCTGAAATATTTCAGATTCTCCTCTATACTCATGGTGCCAGAGGATCGATGCTCTAAACGCCAGTTGCCTGGCCTCGTCTCATCACTGTACTCCGCCGACTGACACATCCTCATTATATTACAATACGGTTGCCACTAAAGGTCATTCTCCCAGAACATAATCACACACAATCAAAACCACAAACTTCATATATCAAGGAGACAGTAAATAGCCTCAGGGTTTATTCTCTACTGCCACAGAAATGCTTTCGGTCTATTCATAAACTGAAGTTGGGGTGACTTGAATTAAGATCTGATGCCACATAAACATGACGCAGAAAGAAATAATTTTTAGAGATGAGCAAACTCACTTATTCTGTATATTCCTACTACTGCGTGCCCGTACTTGCTAAAATTTATTTTTTCAATCTAATATTCAGTTTAAAAATTGCAAAGTCTCTTATTTAAAGAGGATTATTTATCAGATTATAAACATTGAAAGAGATGGCTGTTGTATCCAAGCTCCTAATCTTTTCCTTTCTTCTCCATCATGAGTAGGTTGTCATGAAAAAGAAGTGTCAAAGTAAAAAAAATAAAAATTAGAGCGGAAACACACCCCTCTCCTCCATATTACCATAATGAGGAAAACACACTTAGTGGGCCATGACCTGATGTCATCTGATTATACCCATGATTAATGATATCCTTTTACCAAAACATGCCACTACTGTAACTGTCTGGGATTAAAAGCAGCAGATGGTAATGTATTCATGCTTTCAGTAATGTGTTCTTATAGCCAGTGTTAACCAACATGTGTGTTTAACACTTGCTAAGATGCATTGTTTTAATGGAAAGACATATTTTTTGACTCTGGTCCATATAGGCCCTTTTTATGAGCTTGGTGTAATGTTGTATTTCTGTGCTTGTTATGAACTCCTTTTTGCGAGCTACATATAAATGGCATGAACAGCCAGCACCATCTGTTGTAGAATGATACCAATTTAGTTTTCATATTAGGTCCAACTGTGGATACATGTGCACATTGATATAAACCTGTTTTTTTTTCTTGCCAATGTAGAAAAACTGTTTGATGTACAGTCCATAATTGGTCAACAGTGTACAGTAAAATAACAAACTGGGGTTGACACTTTCTGCTCCTTTTGGTGTGAAGATGATCTTAATAATGGTGTAACAGTATCCCATGAGAGAGCAGAAAGCTGAAATGCTCACACAAGCTTTAAAGCTGTCTTGTTTTGTACTTCGACGCCAGTCTTCAGATACCAATGTCCAGTCGATGACTCAGTAGAAAATATTTTCCTCTGGTTTTTCCTCTGTCCAGACGCCATGTCAACAAAGCCCCCAGTGTTGCGGTGATGTAGGAGCTACAATGTCAGTCTGTCTGCTTAATTGCGAGTGGGATGAATGTTAATTTACTCAGTCAAGAACCCTCTTTGTAGCACTTTTATAGCCCAGAGGTGTAGATTTACATCTTAGGGATACAATGAGTTTTAGCTTGTGCTAAAAGGGGGGTGATAGAGCCCACATTCCTCGACCTCCCACAGCATATTGTTCTATTGTATATGAACACCTCTCTGCCACAGAACAGCCCTGGTCACGGTAGGTGTTGAAGATGGGGGGGGGTCATCCTGACCTCCAGCTGAACTTGGGCAAAAGGCAACACTCTATATTTTCTCAGTCTGCACGGTCGACTTCACTGAGTAGAAGTGATATAACTGTGCACAACATACCTGTCAACACAGCACTGTTTGGTCTGTAATGCACTGACTGGTATCTGAATGTGCTGTGTGCACTTCTGGCTCTGTGAGTTTTGCTTTTAATCACTGAAATGTATCTGCAATGTTATACTGTAATGGACAAATTGAATTCCCGTTTGAACAGTTCAGATATTGTGCAACTCTCAGGGAGATCTACTGCACTAGTACAAAGTGTAGTACTGTGCAATTATAAGAGAGGTGGTCCTGGCCTCGGGGGATTGCTGCTAGATTTCACCAGAAAGGTTCCTGTGCACTACATGAATGTGCTCAAGAAATCAACCCTGCATTTGTGTATTGGGCTGTCAAAAAATTAAATGAAAAGTCATTCTAATAGGTGACCCCTGGCCAAGTTCATATTTCCTGTCAATTATGAAAGTATGAAGTCATGCATAGTTATGAGGCATGGGCGGGCCTATTAAAATTCATAAATGATTTGTGTTTATACCATGTTACTCTAAACCACTTAATTCCACGTGGTCATGTAGAACTAATGCCGCTGCCAACTGTATACTTTAAAAAAAGGCAGGTACATTGTGTTTCTCCCAAATTTTAATAACTTGATTTTTATTAAAAAAAAACAAAACACACAAGCTTTATTCTTGCTTTAATATTGACAGCAAGCAGCAACGTTTTCATTATTAGTTGTTGGTTTGAAGCGACAAGCTGCATTGGAAGAACTCTCTTGCCAACTGCCACTACAATGGGCTAATTGTTTTCTGGTAATTATATGTTCTTCACCAGTAAACGTTTTGTGGACCTCTTGGGCTCTTGTGTAACTCAGGTGTGTGTAATTACATTTCTTAAGGTCAACCTTTCACCAGGATGAATTAGTGAAATTGCATAGTTGACCACTCCAGGGCATGGATCCAAATGCAATTATCTTAGTTAATAGATCTGCTCTTCAGTGGGAGAAGATGATTCAGAAAAGAAACTGATAGACACAAAACATGTGACACATTAGAACGCTGTCTCCCAATTTTTTTAATGTGCATCCAACTTAACTGTCCTCTCTTTACTCCAAGTTAAGAACAACTGTTTTGGTATTTAAGACTGATGCCAGTGTAAATACTGGCTTGAAATACACAAACAGTTGATTTGTGTTCTCTCATCATGTGGGGCCTGGTGCGAGATATTGATCAGAGAATATCCTGGTCAATCAGACTGAATGATTGCCTATAAGCCCCCAGCCTCTCCTGCTAGCTATAAGGCATGAGGGGGACCCGGAGGAAACCGAATTATAGCAGCCAAGATATGAGCTGCCTGTCCACTGATAGTTTCCAGCAGCCTCATGGAACTGAGCAATGCAAATGTACAATAAACAGGGCCTAAGCTGGTGGAGGTCTTTCAATCACATAGGGGCAATAGTTCAACCCCCGCCATGCATAATCCCAGCCTTGAAACCCCTGGGACGCCAGCCTCCAACCTGCTCAATGGCACAAAGATATTAGATAGCCATATGTAGATTCACTAGGTAAACAGACTCTCATGATAACACAATACGCTCTCCCTTCTACCAGGAATATATTTGAAGCTAAGTTCTGCATTCTTCTGAGGAAAGGCTCAAATTGAAGGCTTAGCTTTGCGCCATCAGAATTTGATGCAGCTGTTTGCTTTGTTTAACTTCCTTGATATATCTCTTGCTGCAAAGAAATTGGTATCTCTTCTTTGTAAATTAAGTTGCCTAGGTGTTTGCATTATAGACCGACCGAGCTGGACTGAAGTGTGGCTGATAGAGGGCCTGTTTGTGTGTGTGTGGGTGTGTGTGTGTGTGTGTGTGTGTGTGTTACAGTGTGTGGATGTGCTACAGTGTGTGTGTGTTTGGGGGGGGGGGGCAACTAAAAAAAGCGCACTCAAACTGAGAAAATAAAATGCGAATGGTTAGAAAGTTGGAAACAAACGGTAGTTTTGGATGCTGATTTTAGAATCAAACATCATTTGATTACAAATTAAATGGTTTTAACGAGCTGAATTTATCCTCTGTATGACTGTATTTGCACAGCATATTATTGTTGATTTCTCCCCTTGATGTTTCAACTCATGAGGTTAATCCTTTCCTGGTACACGTTCACTCACTCTGTCATTCACTTACACACCCACACACACATACAGTACACCCAAAAAACTCATTCATACACAACCACACAAGCAGGCCTGTATGAAAATACACACGCACACACACACACACACACACACAAACACACACACACACACACACACACAGTCTCTATCTTTCTCTAAAACATGCATCCACCAGAGAAGCCCATAGATGAAAAATGACAAGTGCACACACACATATACACACACATACAGCAGAAAGACTGTCTGTCTATACGTGGGGGAGGGTAAGTAGGGACAGAGGATGGGGTGGAGGGTGATGGGGAGGTTGGGGGCTGTTGACAATGCTCTCCAGGTCTGTGTAACCCCTCCTCCCTCCCACCCTTCCTCCTTCCCTCGCCAGCGGCTCAGCAGTCCCAGCAGGAGCCACTCCAGCCTGGGGAGAGGGTCCTTCCGGCCAGCGGGGGCTCCAGAGGGGAGGGGAGGGGGCCACAGAGTGAGACACGACACGGGCCACTTTAGTCTTGCATCACGTGATACATGTGAAAGGAGGCGGCTGATGAGGAGCCGACACCGATCATCTGTTCTGCTCGTCCATTATGTCAGATAGTGTGAAGTGACAGGAGGCCGACTTCTTCAAAATCCAGTAGATCAACTGCTTTTTGTTTGGAATAAATGTAGCAGAAATAGCCACAGGACCCCAGATAGGATAAGTTGCTCTGAAATAGCTCTGCTCTAATGTCTGAAAACTCATGTGTGCCACTTATATCACTTCTAATTCCTTGAAGAGTTGATTTTTTGAATTTCAAACCTATACCATGGATTTGTCCGAGCAGTATATCTGTGTATTTGCTGCTAATGATGCCTCTAAGGTGCATTTTATTTTGTCACAGGATACAGTGCTGTAATTAAGTGGCTCTCAGTCCTGCTCCTCAGTACCCAGAGTGCTGCTTGTTTTCAGTCCTACTAGATACTTAATTTCATTCAGCTGGTGTTCTAGGTGTAAATCAGTCCCTGATTACATGACAAAATTGAAAACCAGCAGGGTTCTGCAATCTGAAAGGACCACGAATGAGAACAACTGAAACTCTCTGCACAGTAGAAAGCAAAATGCAAATCAGGTCATTTAAAAAGTAACCAAGTTTGTCAGTTTTAAAAAACCTGTCCGTACGTAAGCTGAACTCATCAGAGAGAAGCTGGAGGCTGTTCTGTTTGGTGCTAAACACATGTTCAGAAATGTAAGCACTTGTGAGTAAGAGATGATAATGATGGGATAATAGGAATCTATTAGTCCTTCAGTTTTTGTATACTTAATAATTAGATTAATTGAATGACACTCATTTAGAGAAAATGAGAGACCCAGTGGTGTTAATTCAACCTGTGTTTCCAGATGCTCATTTCTAAACAGCTAAGTGAACTACCTAATCATAGCCCACCATCTGGGAATTCCCCTCCAAGGCAGCAATAGGAGATGGTGCCATAATAGGTTTTAAAGACATCGACTGATGGTTGCCTGCAACTAAACATATTGAAGCTGCCGTTTAGCCTCTCCAGCTAACAAACAGAGGGTAAAAGTGAGTGCCTTGATTATTAACACCCCGTTCATTTAGGGCACCTAATGCTAATTTCTGGCTTTTATATGAAGGTAAATAAGGTCATTATGACTGTGTTAATGATTAGCATATCTCACAGGTGTAATTCTCTGGGAGTATTGCTCTGAGACTCCTTCAGTAAAAATCACTCAGTGCCATGCCAACAAAGATGGGAGTCTGACTAATTTATCCCCAAATTTGCACCATGTACAAAAAATCATGCAAATGAACTGGGTTCTCATTTGGAAGACACAGCATTTGGGTGACATTAATCAAAGAAAAATATGCAGACAAAGGTGACAGTAATCCCAATACTCATGCATAAGTGGCACAGCTGTGATTTTGCTCACTGTATAGTTGTACAGTACCTGCATGGACTCGAGCAAAAATGGAAATTCTATACATTAGAAAACCACCTCCTCTCATTATTTTTCCTTTAGCTCACAGTGTTCAAGTGGCTATGGACTTCAAATTCTTTTTTTTCACAGGTGTTCATGCCTTCCAATTACAATAACGCAATTACAGGTATCTGTTGGTTTTTCAATTATCACTTAAAGTTGGCAAGAACCAAAAAGAAATTCTAGCTTGTCGAGAGATAGGAAATCTTGTTATTTGAAAATGAAAATGTAGTTTTGTAGCTGAGGTATACAGTAAGGTGCTTGACGAAAGTTGAGGGAATTCAAAAGAATTGATGGTTAAATGCAGGAGACATCTGTCAAGATACATATGGCGGGTTCGAATATGTTTTTCAATCTGGTTAATGATGATTGATATAGACATGTGATGATTGTAATTATCTCCACTGCGTCTTGGTCTGTACACATGTGCATCTTCATTAGCTTAGTCAGGCTATAGATATAGTGTGGCCATATACAATTCCTTGGAGTGTGAAATTTCCAGTCATCTATTCATGTGCTTGGTTTATGTGAGAACAGTGCAGTGCCACAGCCCGAGCTCACCTAAGCTCTCCACTGAGTTGTAGTGCAACGCAGCCTAATCCCCCAACAGAGCCGTCAAGCCAGCCTGCAAACAGAGCTCACTGCTGGCTCTCTCTGCGTGGAGGGAGCAAACCAACATCATAACAAAGGGTGTTTATGGAAAAATAGATGCTGGCGCAGCCGACCAGAAAGGGCTTAGCAGTGAACAGACCCCGCTCCCACCTTTATCCTTCACCGTTCACATTGAAATGCAAATATCAAGGCAGGGTTTCCACCCGCGTGCCACTCACAAATTGAAAAGCAGTTTTTATCTATGCAAATGCAAGCATGGTAATTGAAGTTAATCAATCAATGCTAGCTTTCACTAAAACCTTGAACATGATTGAATAAAGTAATTATCATTCAGGAGAAAATGATGAAGTTGTAGACAGCATGAACCTTATTAAAGGAGGATTTTGAGTCACAATGGCTTAATTTAGCCAGCAGCCCCCTCTGTGTCTTCTTCCTCTTCTCCCGTCTCTCTCTGCATCTCTTTCTCACTCCTCACTTCATCCCTCTTTTCTACGCTCTGTGACTCAATCTTGTGTGAAGCAGAATAACTCACTGTCAAGAATATTTTAAGGTGGTGTGAAATATGCCCAAGTCAGACCACTTGTGGTACATGGCATAAGGGAACTCTTGATGGAAGTATTTATTTCAGATTTATTACTTTTTCCCACCATTGTCAAGTGGAGAAACAGTCACATTGTGCGCTCTCGTTAAGACATGACAATCATGCACCCCTCTATTCCCAATTTGTGCCTCTCATGTATTACCACTGCATTCAAATCAGTTAAGCATTCAATTGTTCCAAAAAATAATGACTTGTGAGCTTTGAAAAACCCAGACAGTTGTTTAACAACACTTACAGCTGTTTTGAAGGTATTTCCAGAATCAGACTTTTCTGGACTTCATCTGGATAAAAAATAATCTGTCTGTTTGATGAAAAAAAAAAAGACTGAAAGGTTCTGTAAATGAGATTCTGAACATAATATAGCAGCAAACAACTATTTGCTATATAAAGATATAGTGGAGTAATGGCATCCTGAGCAGAGGATGAGATCACACACTCTCCACTTGTGTTGTATTGCAGCTTCTCTGTGCTTTGTATTTATAACAGCACTGGCCGGTGTGTGCATGTTAGTGCATGCGAGTGCCTCCGTGAGAAACTGTTCCTCTGTGAGAGAGAGAGCTGATTTTTTTCTTATCTAAAGAGGTAAATTAAGGATTTATTTCGTCCAAACCAGAGTTGGTGATTGTTGGAACTGTGGAAAGACCTACAAAGACGGTTTTGGTGAGTTTTATTTTGTTTCTGCTGAGTTTGAATGAGATGTGTTTAACAAAGTATTGTTTCCAATGGAGTTCCATCCTCATGCATGTTGCAAAACGAGCTCACTGAATGAATTCTAAATGGCAGTGGAGACATTTTAAATGTAGACCTTGAAGAAATGTACCGTCCCCTCAGAGCTTCGCCACGCTGACCGAACCCGAACCATCTCTGATTCACACTTGATGTATCTGTTCTTTGAGGGTAAAATGATACTCAATGACACAAATGACAATGTACATAATTGTTGAGGTTGGGGATGGAAAAGAGAGAGACGTTAAGTGTCAACCATTTTCAAATGAAGGCTTTCCCCCCTTCAGCTTCCACCTGTCAGCCAAGATGGTGGTAATTGAGACTTCCAGTGTGTTGTGGCTGGCTACCTTACTGTGGCTCTCCTGGCTTTTCTCCTCATGGCAGGGCTAGTTAAAGGCCTCTTCGGTTTGTCACAGAGTTTAATATGCACCCTACATAATTATGCAGGATTCACAGTGCTATCAAACTGCAATTCAAATTAGTTCAGGATTAAAGGCACAGAACAGTACTGGTTCCTTAATTGCATTGTACTGTGCTGATCACATTCAAATACCCATTACTCATTCCCTCTGCGGAGCAATAAGTCAGAGGGATTAATACTGAGGCAGGTGACAGGGCCAAGCCATTAAAAGGCAGTTATGCAGAAAGCATGGCTGGTTTTATTCACGTTAATGAAATCAGCGAAATGAAACTGTAATAGATTTATCAAAGCTCAGATGGATTTGCAGTAAATCAGTTTGATTCAGGCAATCAAACTGGACAATGGAGATAGTTTTCAGCTACAGCAGTGGATATCAGGCAGCAGCATGTGAGAAGTGCTGATATTCTTCTTGTGAGGATTTGGTGAACACCCGGTGCCTAGGCCCTATTCCCAGAGCTGGGCCTGCTCATTTTTGTCAGCTAAATGGTGCCAGTGACTGATAAAACATACTGCCTTCCAGTTAAACACCATATTCTTCTAGCCCCTTCTCTCATCCCACACTCTGTCTCTCTCCGTCTCGCTCTCCTCTTGAATTTATGGACCGTGTGTTGCTGATTCTGGCTTGTTGTACAGTGCACAAGCCCATGAATTAGAACCTAAATTCACTTACATCAAACGGATTAGTGTTGAAATCCATCCGTCTGAGCTTGTCTCATGGCACAGGGCTTCAAGTAGCTGCCCAACACAGGATGCTAGCTGGGCAAAATTCTAGAAAGAATAAAAAATATATTCCGCAATTTGAAGAAAAATCTCAGATTGAACATAGGTTTTACACTTTACTTTGAGTTACTTTATCATTTTTAAGCAGTATATAAACATTTAATAAATATTTTCTAACACACTATAATGTAGTTATACGCAGATTAGAGGACATTTTGAAGCATTTATTAAGGTACAGTATTTGTCAGCAATTCTCCTAAAAAGACAAGAAAATATTTTATATTATTACAACTGTGTTTTACTATATTATATTACTATAGTCAATATAATATTTTTACAGTAGCCTCCACTGGTTAGTACCTACAGGAGGAGTTATAGTTGTTGACAAATACATTAAGAAACACTTATATCTGCCTACAACTACATTATAATGTGCTATAAACCATTTATTAAGTGTTTAAATACTGCTTATAATATGATACTAAATAGGGGGACTTAAAGGTAAGTGTTACCATAGTTTAGCACATGTCATCTCAAATAAATACAAATGTTTTTCAATCAGAAATTGAACCAAGCGAGGAGCAGCAATTGACAAATCAATAAGTGACATTTTGCATTTAGTGGCACATACAGTCTGTAGGCAGTTACAATGAGAGAATTACACCAGCCATGCCAGTTTTTTTCGAACTCCTGCCTTGCACTTTTTCAGTGTAAAAATGGTTAAATGACCTGCGCTCAAATGACATTATTTTTAAATGTGTTCTTAATGAGTCGTCCACTGTACAGTATAAATTCCAATTACATCCAATTAACCCCAATCAGAAGCACCTCATCTCTAGCCTCTTTTTTTATTTAATGGTTGGCTGCAGCTTCAACCATTGATTAGGCTGAATGAGCAGCACTACTAAATGACCACCTTGAAGGAGACGGGAGCTGTTAGCCTTAATAGAGACAGCCTGGCCATTACACCTCTGTGTGCACAGTCCCCCTCTTTTAACAGGCTAGATCAACTTTTATATTGGGGTCTGATGGGCCTCTATCCAGGTTGATTTTGACTTTAGCCCATTTGCTTCAAGGGAAAATGTTAAGTAGAAACCTCCCATCCATGAACAGTAGCTCATTATTTTCTAATTACAATGCATTTAGGTCCTTCAATAGGCATGCATGATTATACACAACACCATTTGAATGTGTACACAATGGAGGTGTTCTTAAAGCAGTTATGAAGCCAAATGTTATTGTGTGCATAGCCTTGTATCTTACTCAAAAATATATATATATGTCACTAAAGACAAAGTTAAAATAGATAAAAATGAGATTTGGGAGATGTGCATGTGCCATGTACATATGCATTGCTAATAATATTTATTATTATAACCACTGGGCACTACCATTTATCCGAAAGAGAGTTTGAGGTTGAAAGTGATCACAGCAGCTTACTTTAGTTTTCGTTGCTTTGGTCAGGATCAAGACAAGACACAGCACAACTGAAAGAGAGACACAGTGAAGATTAGAAATAAAAGCATAAATCCATTCAACATGAAGCACCCTTGAGTATTCGAACTGGCAGCAGACGCTCCGATAAGCCCTCCCACATACTCAGTCTTGAGAATTTCCCTGTTTGTGTTCTTTTGAGGAGTTTGCATTGCATAATACCCACGTGGCTAGCCACAACAATCTGTAGATTAAGCCCAACAAAGTATGCATTAGAACTCCCTGGCTCAAACAGTTTCATAAGTGCATTCAAAATACAATTCCCTTATAATTTGAGCTTTATAAAAACAAAAAACAGCACTGGTTTCTTAATGAAAGCAACCACAGTCGACATTGGAAGTGGATTAACCAGAAGAGAACTAGAGATGAACAATAGGTCTTTGAAACAGCCTTCATATACAATTGTCACAGCACAGCCAAACATAAGAAGCCTTAACTTTGACAGTGTGCATAAGAAAATAATTACTTTATTTATAGATGGTGTGAAATTAAGCACACTTAAAAGCCTGGGACAGTATGGTTTAATCAACCCCCTTGATTCATGCTCACAATTCACACAGCAACTGAAACTGGGGGGGTGGGGGGGGTTTAAATACATTCCCTTATTATTCTATAAATGCAAGTGGCCAAGCAGACAAAACCCAAGTAATAAATTAATAGTAATAAAAACACCAACTGCTCGGACAGATACAGAAATTAAAAGCCAGCATCAAATACAACACGCCATTCAGCTTAATAAAATGCAATAAAAGACAATAACATTTCTTGGAACCAATCACATGCACCTACTGTAGGATATTTAACAAATTTAAAGTTGATTTGTATCTCATTTGGCATTGAATGAATTCATCTAATAAATATCAAGCATTTAAATTAATTTTGGGAATGGTGACTTACAGATTTTGATGGCAATGAGTGAAGAAAGCAATTATTTGTCAAGGTTTTGACATATTTGCTTTCTACCAAAGAAATAGCAACAATTAAATTATTTGTATTGTGGTGGCAGCAGAAAACTTTAAGCCAGATATCCCAAACTTGGACGAATAAAACTAATGAGTAGATTGCACCAGGGTTAAATGGAAAAATATGTGAATTTGGGTCAACC
Source organism: Coreoperca whiteheadi (assembly GCA_011952105.1). Lineage (NCBI taxonomy): Eukaryota > Metazoa > Chordata > Actinopteri > Centrarchiformes > Sinipercidae > Coreoperca > Coreoperca whiteheadi. Next base: position 15,843,989 of record CM022488.1, read on the forward strand.
CTTTAAATTAAACTATAGCTTGATGTCCAAATCACAACAGAAAACACTGAGTTTCAGGCATAACTTTAATTTTGTTCCACTTTATTATTCAATCTAAAATTGTGTTCATTATTGATGGGAATTACAGCTCTTTGAAGGGAGCCGGATCTTATGGCTCCCAAACATTCATTTAGTACCACTTCACTGACTAAGTAATCACTTACATCCACGTTTGTCTGCATTTTTTCAACAATTTCTTTGTGCTGCTATCTTTTGTAGATGTAGTTATTTTTTCTGGCTTTGGCACTGGAAGATGTGTCCTCATTCTTAAACCCGCCCACAAATGTCTGATTGGTGAGTTGTTTTTCCAACTGGGGAAACAGCCATCAATGAGAACACCGCCAGACCTATTTGAATCACTGACAATAACAGGTGACAGATTTGAAACCAGGTTGAGAACATTCTGTTTTCAGCATCTCATTTGTATTAAACTGCACAATAGTACAATACACAGATGAAATATTTATGGATTAAATGTGTTGATCAATGCAAAAAAAGGCTCACACATAAACACAAATAGCAATCAAACTCATTTTGACAATTTTTACATTCTCACTGTCAGAAAACCCAACACATACCTAAAATCTGATAAACACACACACACACACACACACACACACACACACACATTTCTCCTACAATGTCTAGAGGTTTAAAATTATATTATAAACAAATGAATAAGAACATGAAATTCTCTGATGTGTTGGCTAGAATTTGCTCTTCCAATTATACAGCACCAGCGTGATACTTTATAACACTGACGGACATACTGTAAGTATACAAGGTTCATCATTTAAAACCAGAAGTTCAAAACCAAAATCTCTCCTAATTACTAACATTTCATCAGAATGTGTCATCAAAATGCCAAAAGCCTCTACATTTTAAACACGTCCCGCTAAGGCTTTAGACATCTCATATTAGTAGTAGAATCCACTTATTACAATGACTGCCTATTGCTGATGAAGCACCGTACAAAGAAAATATCTAACACAAGGCGCCTGCTCATAATAATTCAACTCTGTAAGGGAGATGAGACATATATAAAAGTGTGACCATTTGGAGAGTGAGTGGAGTATATTTTTGAGTATGTGTCCATCTCAGGTTCGAGAATGGCTTGAGATTCCCATGACCTCCTGCTTCAATAGCAAGGGCCTTATCACTGGAGGGTCAATTACCATTCGCTTTTGCTTGATCTTGTTTGTTTAACTTGACACAGTGAAGAAAAGCCTGACATTGACCAGAATATGCTGCATTAATGTGTTTCATGTTCTGCATTCATCATTGTCACTGAGCTGGAGAAGACCGCCCGTGTCACAAGAGGACAGGCAAGAGGGTGTGTTTGTGTGTGTGTGTGTGTGTGTGTGTGTGTGGGTGTGTGTGTGTGTGTGTAGTATACAGACGGCAAGAGAGAAATATATATTTGTGTGTGTGGAGGTGAGGTATGAACATGATTAATTTCTTAACATCTATAACAACAGCAATAATAAAGTTTTTGATCATGTTTTACCTTTAAGAATATACTTAGCAACACTTTTCCTTTTCATGCATTGTTTTCATCAATCTAACACTAATGCTGTGGTAGAAAACATAAAAGAGAATACTTAAAATAAATCACAAATTTAAGCCTGCAAACAAAAAAATCAAAGAAATCCTTTGTAAAAAAAAATCAGTGGTTTCACAGTTGTGCAGCTGTTTTATCTTAAAATATGCTGTGTATGCTCCACTTGCTCCACAAAATGATAATTAGGTTTCCTCCTGACATATTTTAAACACGAATTAGCTAGTTTTTATGTTCAAACTAAATAGTCCAAACTGCCCAATAATACCACCGAAACACTGAACTACAATTCAAATCTCTTACCACATAAATTATTATATTATTTTAAAACATTTTCAGAACAACATGATTTTCAGGCAGGTATGCAACATACATGTCTGTGCCTATGAATTGTGAACTGAAGTTTTGCTCAAATTACACATGAACCTTATGAGACAATAGTAAAGGTGTTGTTCAGGCAGTGCACAATTCCACCTTCCTATGTGCAACCTGTGTGATGATAGGTGAAAACTTGAAAATGTAATTCTCAAGGGATCCTTAATATAGGGTCTACTGTTATAGTGCGCGGACAGCTAATTCAGGCTTTCGTTCACAGTTTGTCTCATATCTGCTTCTTTCCTTTGCTTGTACTCTTTGTATTATTCCCTCCTGGTCACTTCTGATGTAATCCATCACCACCTTCACTTAAGCAAAGTGAGAGTTCATGACATGATTCTTATGTCTTTTTATTTTACCTGAACGCATGATATATCATAATTTTTAATTGCATGCATCTATTACAGACAATGCAATATTTGTATGTTAATGTTCCAGTCTTAGCCAATATTGACAAATTACCTTGCTTTCTGTTATATAAATTGACTCTGTTCTTGATTTGTTTCTGTTGCTCTACTTAACTGTTAACTAGACATTGGTATAAAAGAGCATATACTGTATGCTCAGCCAATGTACCCTGTATACAATTAAATAAATAAAATGAATAAATGTAAAGTCTATGTTTCATCTATTGTAGGAATCAGGCCTGTTTTTCTTTTTTCTGTTTATTGCGTAAACCTGTACTAACAGATATTTTTGGCCACTTGGGGGCAGCGAAAACAAGCTTGATATGTCAAAAGTGTTAGTAAACAGATGCTTATTTATACATCCAGCAGATACAGTATGGAGGAACATTTGCATTCATTTGGATTCTTGTTTGTGTTCATCCGACAATTTGGCCCCATTTACACCTTGTATTAACATGTGATCTGTATCTGGATAATGACATCTGATCCAAGGATCTTTGATTACAATGTGAGCCTGACCATCTCCAAATGTGGTCGGATCACAAATTCCGATCTCAATGCATGTGTTTTTCCTTATCCAGACACAGATTGCATTGTAATGCCAAGTGTAAATGGCGTATGTAAGTCCAATATTCACTCTCCTTTTAGCTCCGTTTTGCTCTCCACCAACTCCTGAGGGAAATATCTGGCTCTTTAGCTGCTAAATGCTGCGCACTATGTTCACCAGCTTGTAGCTATCTGTGTCTGTCTGCCATTTGGTGCTGGGCAGGCTTTTTTTGCAGAAAACAGCTGCCTGCACACAATGCCAATGAGAGTGAACCAAAACAGTGAAGTTGTGGGCCGGAAAAACAAAACAATGAGCGGAAAGAGTCTGAAATGCTCTGTAGAGCTGACGGGGACTGCATAATTAGGTGCTAATTCTCTGTGTTAGTCACTACAAGGGATACCTTTCACATACACATAGTACATTCATCCATTGTTAAAAGACAAATATTGAATATGACAACTTTAAGTATGTACTTATGTACAGCCTTTAATAGACAGGTTAGGTTAGGTTTAGCAGTCCTCACTTCAAGATGAACTTTCACTGTGGCCATATAAAGGGTCTAAAGACAGCTTCAAAACTCAAATGGGGCATGATTAAAATGTATAGTGTTTAACTTTCGCCCCTCTACATGTAGTGTCAATGAGGTCAATAGATTGACGTTAACACCGCTATATTGTGTGCCTATTACATTGCTTAAGTAAAAAAGAGCCATGGTCATTTTGCGCTGATCTTCATTGAAGCCCGTAATCTCATTTACAATCATGCCATTCTCACTGCAGAAAGCTTTAAGGTATTTACAACTACTGCTGACTGTCTTTTCACATAAACCCTGAAAACACAACTTATCGATTGTTGTCTGAAGACCTTAAATGATCGAACAAACTCTATAGTTGAAAACTCCAGAGACAACCTTAAAGGTGGAAATGAGATGAGAGGCTGCCTGGTAGATCGCACATCAACAAGTCCAAAAATATTTTTGAGCAGGTTAAATGCAGAATATAGGCATTTCATATGAAAAATGATGAAAATGTCTTATGAATATGTTTCTTCAGTATTTGCTTTTGTTGAAATGTGTTTAATTTAGAAATTGTGTTGACAGAAGCTCCCACACAAGCCCCTACAGCAAACCCACAGCTCAATTAGTAGTTCAGCAGGGTTCACTTAGAAAGTCACTAGCGGAATCTCTGTTTACGGGTAATTCATACTCTTCCTATCAAACTGAGAGGAACTGGCTTGAACTAATGACAAGACCTAAATACAGTCCTATTTGTTACACCCCAGTGACTTGGGAACACCACCGATTGAATGTTTCCGCTCAAAGTTGTTTAGCACTTACTACAATTCTACAGTGCAGGTTTCTAACATGTTAATGACTTTTTAATTACATATAGTGTAAATTCCATGAACAATGTTTGTCAGGATCAAAGCTGATTTTTATACTTTTTGATTATGTATTGCAATATGTGCTGTATAATTTTCAGAAATTTCTCTGGCCATAATCACAATACAAAATATGTCATTAGGGGTACAATCACAGGGAAGAACAACATGGATGTGCTGTTCCAGTCAACATCTGGAGTGTTGTTTCTGATCCTGCATATCAGACTGGAAGAGTCTGAGTGTCATGGTTACTGAGCTAAAAGAGGATCATCAGCACAGGGCTTCTATGGAAGGAGATAAATCTAAAACCTCTCCACTTCTCATAAAGGCACACCAGAGAAACAACGCCCACTGGTAATCAGTTCACACACATCCACACCCACAAAGACACTGATCTTTACCTCTAATTTTTTATGAACATCTATGGTTGATCAAACCTTTGATATCTTTAAAAAAAAGTTTAGAACCTTTTCATGTACTAGTCAGAAGAGAAGCGAGGAACACCTGTAAGCAGCCCCAAGAGACCATGACAGATTTTTCTGCATTCATGTCACCTGGGATGATTGGCAGAGATGAGAAAGATTGCCATGTTTACAACTTGTGAGCATGACTGGATAACTCAAGATGGTTGTATGATTGCAGAGTTGGATGTGTAAAGGTTAACAGTAATATCCATGGTCAATATAGCACTATATACATTAAAATAGTTTTAAATGATCTTGAATCAGGGACTTTGGCTGAAGTTAGCCGTCCATATTTACATGCCTTTTCAGTTGCACTGTATTATGATGCACTTAGTTGGCTATATCAGTGCTCTGAGAAAAAGTTGTAATTACGTCTTGGTTGTGAACTATTTATAAATTTCAAATAGTAATTGTGGTAACTATTTTCCACAAAAAGTTACACAGATTTATGGATATATATATATATATATATGTATATAAATGCAATAAGGCTGTTGTGACTATAAACTGCATTAAAAGCAATGTGCATGTACATAATTAAGAGACCTTCCACACAGTATGTGAAAATAATTTTACAGCTTGTGTTCATGTTGAGTACTGTCATAATTATCAGAGAGATAGTTTCCAATTCATTTTCTGTCAGTTTTAATGGAGACTCACCAGTTTCTCTAAAAAAACATTAACCCACATGTTCCAGTTAGTTGTTCAGAGAAGGTTTTTTGAAACCACTTGGCTGCTGCCAGGGCTTCTTGCTTGGACTCATGGAAGGGGAAAGGTCATTCAATTTGATATGCATTTATATGAGAAGAAGATGGCTTTAGTACTCTGAGTGCATATGTAGCACTGGTGAGTGCTGTGGGAACTAAGACCTTAAAGCTAGGATAGGTAATGTATTTCATAAGCATTTTTTGTTATATTTGTTGAAATTGTCTTTACATCCCGACACCAATCAATAAATCAAATGCTCTAAAAAAAAATCCGGTATCTGTGGCTGTTGTAGGCCTGTAATAAGCCGACCCAATCATTTAATTTGGCCCGAGCCCTCATTGAGCATGAAAATGTGTTTTGGGGGAGTGGCTTTGGAGAGAAGCCTGAAGCAAGGCAGTGGGATTTTTTCCGGTTGGATACATTCAAAATCTAGCTGTCTCTTGCTAGTTTCTCCAATGTTACCTACCATAGGTTTAAGCAATGAGCGATGTTAGTACCATGCAAGACGTATAGGGCCCAAGACTTTATGTTTTTATTTTAAACAATCTGGAAGCTTATCAGCGTTTATTTTGAATAAAATCCATGCAAATGAATATGGAAAAATCTAATACAAAACAGTATGAAACTCAGATCTTGGAAATATCATTTGCAATGTTGAACGTTATTGAACAAAGAGTAGTTTCCTTCTCATAAAGGTGCTGTGAGGAATGTAAGGACAGCAATCAGATCCACATCTGAGCTGCACATCAGATGACTTATTAAGGAGAGAATGACAGGAAGGGCAAGGTTTTAACTAGGCCCAGCAGAATCAAACTGTATCAAAAGTTTGCTAGCTAGAGTGCTAATAATAGACCAATACAAACAAAACTCCCGACAGGAATAGAAAGATCAAAACAATGCCTATTTAGTGCTCACGCAGGCAGTGTGAATGGCTTTTGTGTGGTGCTTATTATTGCAATCTCAGTGTAGCAACGGTACAGAGCAAATCTCTGTAATTAACCTATGGTAATGACAAAAGCCAATTTATGGCTCTTAAAGATCAAATATATCTGGGTTAATGTGAGGTCAATCTAATGCATGTGCGGGAATAGCAGTGCTGGAATTGAAGTAGCTGGTTGGGGAGAGGTGTACTGGGATTACTGCCAGTGTGAATGGTGCTGTCAAAAACGTCCATTCTAAATAGACAGTAATGCACAAGCTGGTGTCAGGCCTAATTTGACACAGTAACAGTACACATTGTGAACACATTTGTACACTAAATCACTGGTCTTTATAAAGTATGGCGAGCTAAACAGAATACATTAAACAGACATGTTTTTGGACAGCCTGTGTACACGACCGAATGTCAGTTTTGAATATGAAACCCGAGTCTTCTGCTCACTTTATTTTGCATGCCTTGCCATAAGCTTCACAATTCAAGGAAGAGCCTCCTCTGCTGCCTGCATGCTCAGGAAGCCCAGCAGTGTCTGCCACAATGGCTGTACACACTGTACATACTCTTTTACATCATATGCCCTGTTCCACTGCAGGAACTTAGTGACCCATAACCTGGAGCTTCCCATAACCTGAACTTTTAAGAACCTGTGAGGCTTTTGGTACAAGGTCCTGTCCTCCGTTTTCACTGTGTTTTACAAAAAATAAGATATACGTCGTTATTAGGTACACATCATTAGAGAGTTGTGGGACAGACAAAAGTGGAAGAAGTGGCAACAACTGACACTGATTTTCAATCCCATTTTCACATATTTAATTTTAAATGTCACTATCATTAAATTAGTCTGTCTATGTGTCAGCCCTGCCACAAGTTGGCCACTGTCCAGGGTGTACCCCGCCTAAGGCCCAAAGTCACTGGGATAGGCTCCAGTCACCCGCGACCCCTAACAGGAAAAAGAAAATGACTGACTGACTGACTATCATTAAATTAATTGAACGGTTTATTTGTGTGATGTGGCTCCTGAGAGAGGTATGGCTATTGGTTGGCCCCACCTGGAGTAGGAGAACAGAATGGATCAAAGAGTCAGGACCGGAACTAGACCAACTCCCACTCCACTGACCAGCTATTTTGTGAACTGCTCCATACTGTCAAACCAAGCTGCTTGCTTAATTCTTACCTGGATCTGAAGATGGGAAGGTGCAGGTGAAACATCTGGTGGAACAGACTCAGACTCATCATTTCTGAACAGATTTTTTAATTTAAGAAAGAATAAAAGTGATGTAGTGTTTGGTCATGATATCCTAATACTTAAAAACAGCTTGCTATGGGAAACATTACATGATTTTGGAAATAGTTACTCTAAGTTACTTAAACATTACTGGGAAATGTGTACTTTAATGAGAGGGGTAGACCCCAACACTGTGAATACAATCTCAAGGTAGCCGAAAAGTTATACAGCCACCTCGGAGATTACCTGGAATTTGTATTTAGCAGCACCCCCTGAGCAATGTCAAAATTAAGTTCCAGGAACTTGTACCAAAAGCAGAGGACCTCAAAGCAGCTATGGTTAGTCGGTAGGTACTAAGATCACTCATGTTATCAATAAATATCTTTTTTGAAATAAAGTGTCGAGCCCAGCTGTGTGACAAAATACATTTCTGGATCACTCTCAAGTAATCCCAAATATGCTGCAGAGCTTTTGACCATCCATCCATCCATCTATTTTCTACCGCTTATCCGGGGCCGGGTCGCGGGGGCAGCAGTCTAAGCAGAGACACCCAGACTTCCCTCTCCCCAGACACTTCCTCCAGCTCTTCCGGGGGAATACCGAGGCATTTCCAGGCCAGCCGAGAGACATAGTCCCTCCAGCGTGTCCTAGGTCTTCCCCGGGGCCTCCTCCCGGTTGGACATGCCCGGAACACCTCCCAAGGGAGGCGTCCAGGAGGCATCCGAGACAGATGCCCGAGCCACCTCAGCTGACTCCTCTCGATGTGGAGGAGCAGCGGCTCTACTCTGAGCTCCTCCCGAGTGACCGAGCTCCTCACCCTATCTCTAAGGGAGCGCCCAGCCACCCTGCGGAGGAAACTCATTTCGGCCGCCTGTATTCGGGATCTTGTCCTTTCGGTTATGACCCAAAGCTCATGACCATAGGTGAGAGTAGGAACATAGATCGACTGGTAAATAGAGAGCTTTGCCTTGCAGCTCAGCTCCTTCTTCACCACGACAGACCGGTACATCGACCGCATCACTGCAGAGGATGCACCGATCTGCCTGTCGATCTCCCGCTCCGTCCTTCCCTCACTCGTGAACAAGACCCCAAGATACTTAAACTCCTCCAATTGAGCCAGGTGCTCTCCACCAACCTGAAGGGGACAAGCCACCCTTTTCCGGCTGAGAACCATTGCCTCGGACTTGGAGGTGCTGATTCTCATCCCCGCCGCTTCACACTCGGCTGCAAACCGTCCCAGTGCACGCTGAAGGTCCTGATTTGAAGAAGCCAACAGGACAACATCATCTGCAAAAAGCAGAGACTCCCTCTGGCCCCCGACTGCGCCTAGAAAACCTGTCCATATAAACAATGAACAGGACCGGTGACAAAGGGCAGCCCTGCCGGAGTCCAACATGCACCGGGAACAGATCTGACTTACTGCCGGCAATGCGAACCAAACTCCTGCTCCAGTCATATAGGGACCGGACAGCCCTTAGCAGAGGGCCCCAGACCCCATACTCCCAGTGCACCCCCCACAGGTCGCCGCGGGGGACACATTTGAATGCCTTCTCCAGATCCACAAAGCACATGTGGACTGGTTGGGCAAACTCCCATGAAACCTCCAGCAACCTGGCGAGGGTATAGAGATGGTCCAGTGTTCCACGACCGGGACGAAAACCGCATTGTTCCTCCTGAATCCGAAGTTCGACTATCGGCCGAATCTCCTCTCCAGTACCCTGGCATAGACTTTTCCAGGGAGGCTGAGGAGTGTGATCCCCCTGTAGTTGGAACACACCCTCTGGTCCCCCTTTTTAAACAGAGGGACCACCACCCCAGTCTGCCAGTCCAGAGGCACTGTCCCCAGCTGCCACGCGATGCTGCAGAGGCGTGTCAACCAAGATAGCCCCACAACATCCATAGACTTGAGGTACTCAGGGCGGATCTCATCCACCCCCGGTTCCTTGCCACCGAGGAGCTTCTCAACTACCTCAGTGACCTCAGCCCGGGAGATCGATGAGTCCGCAACCGAGCCCTCAGCCTCTGCTTCCGCAATGGAAGACATGCCGGTGGGGTTGAGGAGATCCTCGAAGTACTCCTTCCACCGTCCAAGGATGTCCCCAGTTGAAGTCAGCAGATTCCCACCCCCACTGTAAACAGTGTGTGTAGGGCACTGCTTCCCCCTCCTGAGGCGCCGGATGGTTTGCCAGAATTTCTTCGAGGCCGACCGACAGTCCTTCTCCATGGCCTCACCGAACTCCTCCCAGACCCGGGTTTTTGCCTCTGCAACCACCCGCTTGGCCCTCCGGTACCCATCAGCTGCCTCCGGAGTCCCCCGAGCCAGCCAGGCTCGATAGGACTCCTTCTTCAGCTTGACGGCATCCCTTACTTCCGGGGTCCACCACCGGGTTCGGGGATTGCCGCCACGACAGGCACCGGAGACCCTGCGGCCACAGCTCCGAGCGGCCGCGTCGACAATAGAGGTGGAGAACATGGTCCACTCGGACTCAATGTCTCCAGCCTCCCTCGGGATCTGGTTGAAGCTCTGCCGGAGGTGGGAGTTGAAGATCTCTCTGACTGGAGACTCTGCCAAACGTTCCCAGCAGACCCTCACAGTACGTTTGGGTCTGCCAAGTCTGTCCAACTCCCCCGCCATCGGATCCACCAGGTGGTGATCAGTTGACAGCTCTGCCCCTCTCTTCACCCGAGTGTCCAAGACATACGGCCGAAGGTCAGATGAAACAACCACAAAGTCGATCATCGACCTCCGACCTAGGGTGTCCTTGTGCCACGTGCACTGATGGACACCCTTATGCTTGAACATGGTGTTTCGTTATGGACAAACTGTGACTAGCACAGAAGTCCAATAACAGAACACCACTCAGGTTCAGGTCGGGGGGGCCGTTCCTCCCAATCACGCCCCTCCAGGTATCACTGTCACTGCCCACGTGAGCGTTGAAGTCCCCCAGTAGAACAACGGAGTCCCCGGTCGGAGCACTTTCCAGCACCCCTCCCAGAGACGCCAAGAAGGTCGGGTACTCTACACTGCCATTCGGCCCGTAAGCACAAATAACAGTGAGAGACCTATCCCCAACCCGAAGGCGCAGGGAAACGGCCCTCTCGTTCACCGGGGTGAACTCCAACACATGGCGGCTGAGCTGGGGGGCTATAAGCAAGCCCACACCAGCCCGCCGCCTCTCACCGCGGGCAACTCCAGAGTAGTAGAGAGTCCAGCCTCTCTCGAGGAGTTGGGTTCCAGAGCCCAAGCTGTGCGTGGAGGCGAGCCCGACTATCTCTAGTCGGTATCTCTCAACCTCCCGCACCAGCTCAGGCTCCTTCCCCCCCAGCGAGGTGACATTCCATGTCCCTAGAGCCAGATTCCGTGTCCGGGGATTGCGTCGCCGAGGCCCCCGCCTTCGACTGCCACCCAATCCACAAAGCACCGGCCCCCTACGGTTCCTCCTGCAGGTGGTGGGCCCACGGGAGATCGGCCCCACGTCGCTCGTTCGGGCTGAGCCCGGCCGGGCCCCATGGGGCAAGACCCGGCCACCAGGCGCTCGCATTCGAGCCCCAACCCTGGGAGCTTTTGACCATGTGTTCTTAATCTCTCTCTGGACACTGATCTTGAGTTCTTGATTTAACATTCTTATGAGCACTTATAGAACGCTGCATGGTCTCTGCATTAGAGAGCTACAGTACTGTCTGCAGCCCTGCAACACCAGTGGCTGGTGTCTTCTGATGAGGGCTTGCTGGTTGTTCATCGCTCCAGCCTCAAAACATAGACTGTATAAAACATGGATGTAGTGTCCATGACGTCACCCATAGGTTTCTGAAGAGCCGCTGTGAGGCTAAAAGTGGGCAGCTCCCTGCGGCTTTGATCGTTGGCACCTTGGCAGTGGCAATCCAAAAGTGGGCAAAGTGGTGGAGCTGATGCGGGCTGAATGAAGCCTAGTTGCTGAAACCACCGAGCGGCAAGCCACCTGATCCACCCACCTTTTACTCAAAGTGGCCACGTCCCTAATTATGAATGACATAAAGCCTTAATATAATTTAAAATGGTGAGTTATAAAAATATTCCACCCCACTCACAGTTGTCATGAAGGGGTAAATTAGCTATAGAGACCAAAACCGTATTCTGTACCAGGCTGTAAACATGTTTATTTATGCTGTAAAGTTGGGCATTTAACATGGGGCTCTATGGGGATTGACTTGCTTTTGGAGCCAGCCTCAAGTGGCCATTCACTGCAGTTTTTGGCTCTTCCATGTTGGCTTCATTTTTCAGCCCTGGAGGTTGCTGCTTGCCTCAAAACGGATGGAAACTGTGCTTTTGAGTTTGAGGCTTCTAAGGTTTAGAAGTATATCTCCCTGGACTTTGTATTCATTTTTGAAATACTATCATCTTTTACTCTTCTGATGTCTGTTGCTTTGTTTTTTATTGTGATGCACTTTCTGACATCTGCCCAAGAAAGCTACGTTATAAATGAACTGACTTACTTTTCTTAGGTATAAGCCCTCCTGACCACTTCGTAGGGCCCTGCCTCTGTAGGTAGTGGCCAGATGTTGGGCCACCTGGACACAGCGACAGACAAAACAGGCATTAGTTATACAGCCAGACTCCAAACAGAGCCTACTGACAGATCATGGCTCCTGGGGAGTTATGCTACATTTAAATAGCACCTTTTGATATTAGATCAATACGACGGATTAACAGTCAAGTCACTCATGGGCAGATGCTGCGGGGAGACAGCATGCTTTGACTGTGATACATTATGTGCCAGAACTAAACAAAGAAGTTATTTCAATTCCAATGGTTTTGTTACTTTTTTCACAAAAGGTCAAGCGCTGTCAAAAATATCAGCATATTGACCTTTTTAAACATTCCAGAAACATTGGGATCATAGATTATGCTTTCTTCCCCTCTTTCTCACTAACAAAGGGTTAAAACTCATTCACACCAAAGTCGCATGGGGCTGCAACTCTCTGTGCTTGTCATTTGCAGGTCATTGTACAGTTCATTTGAAGTCTAACATGGCACGGACTGTCCTGATGATATGTGTGTATTGTCAGGAGGACAGAGACAATGTGCAGGATGACAGCAGGCTCTGTTACACTTTAGCACATTTGTTCACTTCTCACCCACCGGTGGCTTATTCACTCACAGTCCAACTTCTATGCACATATCATTGTCCATGTTTTGCAGTTTAACTCTGAAACCTTCCAAGAAAATGTATGTTTTTGAATCTTGTTTTATCTGAGCACACAGTTTTTTAGGACAAACACCTGTCCATTGTTATGGTTCAACTCTTGTCTCTTCTAGAAGGTTTTCTAAAGTTTTGTAGCAGCTGGTCTGCCATTAACTAGTGTACGATGGTAAACAAATTCTTTCTCCTTTTAATAGTTCAACGATTACTATGCTTAAAGGATAAGGCTGCCGATATTGTAGTTTTCTTGTTATTAATTTCCATGAAAAGACCATAACCACCAATGAACTGATCCCAATAACAAGTATTGTCTGTGTAGCCAAAGCTTGATATAACTTATTCCTCTGTGCCACAGAGCTCCAAAAACTATTAAAAACACATCAGTGAGCCATGCAGTTGCCCTGGGTGGCATGTTCTTTCATTACCATCAACATGGGCACTGTAGTTTTCTTTTGTCAATCCCACTTACGCCGTCCTGCAGGCTCATCACATGTGTTACTCTGCGGCTGGAAAGAGTCCTCAACAAATGCACTATTTCTTTCTGTATGATTATTGTATGCTAAACACTACAGTGCCCAGCTCTTTTAGGAAATAGATTTTTTAAAACCCTTTTATAAAAAAAGAAAGTATATATTTGGGATTTACATCTTCATTAGGAATCAATTGGCTGAGGTTGAGTGGCACAGACAGGGTAGGGAAGTAAAAATTAATGATCACATTCTTAGCTTTGGTCTTTTCAGGGGATTTGTTGACAATAAGAAAAATATAGAATAGAAAATCGCTTTCCTTATCCTTTAACTCTGTTTCCCATAATATGTGAAATAATATGCTTTAGTTAAAAAAGAACACTTACCTTGACTATTTCGTTGATATAAGTAGACCAGAAAAAAAAACACACACACACAATATAAATGTGTTGACTAGAGCATTTAGTGACATTTATTTACGCTATCCGACTCCCTTCTGCACAGTTAACGTTATTTTCTGAGTATTGTCGTTGTTAACATACTAACATAGACTGTTTGCTAATAGCAGCCAGTTGTAATAGCTAATACATTTACTGAGTATAGGATTGACATTCACAACAGTTACACTGAAATTGCTATTGTTAGCATTACTGAATTTGAAACAAAGTTAGTCAGTAAAATATTTCTGATCATGTGGTAAAATACATAGTGGCACAGACACTAAATGGTCACCAGTTCTTTGTCACTAATGTGGACATTGTTGTTTCTGCAGATTGACAGAGTGACCTTGAAATTAGGCTTTATGACTAGAGGACAAAAAACATGCCAGGGTGGAGAGACATCTCCTCTTGTGTCTTAGATTAAGACAGCAGGGACAGGCGTGTTAGCGAACATAAACATGAAGACACACACATCCTGCAGATGTATGAAACGTGTACACACGCACCCTCCATCAGTGAGTTGTCTATTCTCTCTATTTCACTGCTACAGCAGGAAAACACACAAGCTCCAGCTGCTGCTTGTCAACAAGACACTTTTTCTTATATCGTAGTGACATATAAAGAATTAAATATTAATGCGCTATTGTGTATCGATTGAAAAAATACCTGCCACAATAATGGGCTGGTTGATATTTCTGAATAAAACAATGACAAACTCGTTATCAAAGGGCATTTTTTAAACATTTATGACAGCAGAGTAGCTGTGGAGCAGAAGGCCTCACATGGGCAATAAAAAGCATGCAGATGAAGACAATACCCATTTGTACTTGTTCAAAATGAAAGTTATTCATGATAAACAATGTCTCTTGAGCTGTATTAACCTTGGAAGACCTGGCAAAATAGATTCAACAGTCCAATTGATTATTTTGATGGGTGAAAAGGTTCAACTAACACTTCTCCTGAACGCTAACATGTCAGTACAGTGTACAGCTCCAACTGAATTATCACAGACAGTGAACAAAGGAAAGATGTTTCTTTGGATTTGAGTGCTAAAAGATTGGACTGGAAATATTCACTGAAAAGTTTTTCATTCTCTAATTCCAGAGGCAGAGTGAGCGACACTGATGCCTCCTTTGTTCGGCTGACTCATGGTTGGGGAATGGAACTGTTGTGTGCTATGGAAAGATTTCAACACAAAAACAGAAAAGAGAATCCACTTCAGGCTGCAGGAACTGAACAAAGAGAGTCTTTAAACATGCCAGTCCAGTCAGTGGAGAGTCCAGTAGAGTCAAACTGAGTACAGTGGAGTAGAGATCTGCTGCTAGACATGCAGAGACTCTGGTGTGACTGTAAGAAGCCATGGAGACCCTTCTCCCTTAAGGGGAGGACTGGGGGAGACACTGGCTGTCCACTACGGGGGCCAGTAGGTCTTCTGAGGTGTCACCTCCACACAATGTGACAAACCCCTCTGGTGTGACCCTTCTTCACACTCCCCCATCCCCTTCTTTCCATGTTCTTAGACAAATGAGTGAAGACCCCGGGCCAGGGCACTACCACAGGCAAGGACAGCGACTGTGTGGACTCTGCCAGTCACGGCTTCTTGCTCCATCACTTCACACTTATATCCCCCATGCTCCCCTCTGTTCCCTTCCTTTCTCATTTTATTTTCTCAGGCTTCAGGCTCCCTCTGCTCATTTTGTGACTACAGGACTTTTACCAGGGTCTCGCCCAGACATACGCCACATGTCACCCTGCCGTCCGTGGCCACACTGCCTAAAGCCAGATGTAGTCTGAGGCTTGATCTGGAGAACCACTGTGACACATCCCCAACAACCCTTTCTCAGTCTTATTCTTTATCTCTTACAGTGATGGAAGAAGCACTCCAATCCTTTACTTGAGTAAAAGTACCAATACAACAATGTAAATATAAATATAAATCTGAGGGGTCGTGAGATGATTACTGAGGTAATAAAGACAAGACTAAGAGTCTAAATCATGCTAGCAGCTCAATGAGGCTGTACACAGGCACAGCTGTGTTTTGAGCTAAATGCTAATGTCACCATGCTAAAATGCTCACAATGTGCTGATCCTAAGCAGGTATAATGTTTATCATGTTCACCATGTTAACATTTGATAATTAGCACAAACCTCAAAGCAAGCTGAGGCTGATAGGAGTGTCATTAGTTTTGCTGGCATGTGTTCATAAACCAAAGTACAGGAGAAACTGAAATTATGACCTGCTGATGGTGCTAGATGAAAGTTAAGGGTTCACCAGAGTGATTAAAATTCATCCTGAGAGTGACGTTAATGTGCCAAATTTCATGGCCTTAAATCCAATAGCTGTCTAGACAGTTCACTCAAAACCACAAATGTCAACCTGATGGTGACACTAAAGTACAAGTCATGGGATCAACAAAGTAATTAGGATACATTGTCTGGGAAACATTAATGACACATTTCATGGAAATCTGTCCAATAGGTGTTGAGATATTTCAGCCTTGACCAAAGTGGTGGACCAGCATTGACTGACGTTGCGATCCTTAGAGCCACACCGCTAACATGGCTAAAAACAAAGTTCTGCTACATACATTTTTATTCATTTTTTGGATTTCTAATCTACTTTTACCTTTTTGTGCCTCCAACAGTTTAGACCATCTGAGAAGTTTAGAGTGGAAATGTCTGTAGATGTCTGAAATGTGATAAGAGGCCCCAACTAGATGTTACTTTTTTTGCAAGGGCTAACAAACCAAAAGTGTTGTGAGCCATTGGTTTATTCTATAACAATGCACTGTATTTTACAAGCTCATCATTTTTTTAAATGTAAAATCTAATCTTAATTTGAAAAGTATCTAGTAATTATAGCTGCCGGATAAATGTAGGGGAGTCAAATGTGCAGTATTTCCCTCTGAAATGTACTGGAGTAGAACTATAAAGTAGCATCAAATGGAAATTCTCACGTAAAGTACCTCAAAATTGTAATCCAGTGCAGTACTTGCACTTACTTCACACCACTTCTCTTATACTATCAATCAATCTTTCTTTTTGTGTGTGTATCAATCTGTCTATAACTGTCTCACAATCTCTCTCCAGCACTTTACAAGAGATCAAATGGATTGTATCAGCTGACTTTTTCTCAGTTTTTCCCCCTTTAGCATATAGAAGGCACAGCTAATATTGAGAAATACAAAAAAAAGAAGAAAAAATACCCCTCATGGACTAATCTTGTGCTGAGTACAGCCATGATAATGATGATGGATTAGAAATACAGCAGTGTATTGGGATTACAGTGCTATTAACTGGCCAGGGGAGGAGGATGAGGAGGCAGACCAGTATCAAGCTAATCAATCAAATAATCGGGACAAGCCCTTGTCTACTAGAAACAATTAGACCACTTCTCCAAAATCAATAGCCCTGCATTCTGTTTAGATACCCACTGGTCACTCATTCAATAAAGCCTCCATGGGTTTTGATAAGCCAGCCAGTCGGCATGGGCCATTTAAGGCTCCGAGTGGGAACAAAATACATCAAACAGGCTCCAGGAAGGCCTCATAAAAATTGCAAATCGAAAACAATATAATTTAATGTGGCAAAGGTTATTTTTCCACTTGTTCATTATCAAATGTCTCATGTGAAAGCATTGCTATAAAGGGGGGAAAATCTATTTTGTCTTGAGTGTGTGGGGAAAACAGGAGGGACATGTATTATATCTAAAGGAAAAACAAAATAACGATGGAATCAAAGGGGTTCATAAAGTTGCTCTGAGAAATAGTACTGGTAGTAGAGGTGTCTCCCTTCTTCCAGCACAGCTCCCATACATAATTAAAGCAGGAATTTGTATCTGTCTGCACTCTGTGGCCTCCTGATGAATTAATATCTGGTGTAAGTCCTACACAGCCATCAGATTAGCTCATTTATTTCTGTCAGCTGCTTGCTCTATCAGCTATTTGTAAATCAGAGAGGGTGGGTGGGTGGATAAGGGGGGTGTTGAGATTGTTGGACGTGTATTTATTATCATAAATGGCTGTTATGAATTAGATCTGATTCAAACGTCCAGCCTATAGTGCCGCAAGTGCACAGTGATGACAAATTTTTTTTAATGTTATGTTGACATTGTTGTGCTAGTTATACCTTAGCTTCACAGCTGCTCTTTGCATATACCAACACTGTTCTGTAAGACTGACCGCAGACATCTGTCATAGGACCACTTGACAATTTCCAATTCATTTCAATTTTGAGATTCTGTGAAGATTTGCAAAATAAAACATCTGCCAAACAACACAGAGGTCATGATCAGTTTGCCTGAAAATCAGTGTGATAATCACCTTTTATGTCAATGTTGAGGTAGTTGGGTAATTGTTGGGTTCTAGTGTTTGGGCCTCCTTTGCCAGTAAAAAGGATGACGTGACAGGATCCAGGAGCTCCATGTTGTTGAGACTGGAGGTGTGTGTTATGTGCATGGGAGGGAGCAGGGGTAGGGACGGGAACAAACAAGAAGACTGCATTAACCTTTGGTCTGCTGGGGAGGCGAGGGCACGAGCGGGCCGGGCTGGTTGAAGGGACACCCCATAATCAGGCTGCTGTCAGCGCTGTTTCCAGGAGATTAATTCAGCTGGTTTCAATTCCAGCTGCTGCTCCCCTAGCCTCAACCCAGGGTGCACATATTGTCCTGTTTAAAACACATGCACGTGGCGCTGACTCAATTTAACACAGGCATAGCTGAGGGGGAAGGCTGGGTCACAGGAGTAGCCTTCCTCCCTTGCAAACACAAATAACATGCATCAACAAGAAAGAAGAAAATCCAGCTCTGGCCAAGGCAGAGAGGAATCCAATCAGAACAGAGTTGAAACCTTGACAAGAAGAAATGATGTTTGATCAGGCTGGACCACTGAATTACACACAGGAGATGTACATCTTCTCTTACGGTTAAGAAAATGATTGCATGACGCCATGACACTCCTCAGCTATGGTGCTCATTTCTACTGAACACCTGCTATGAGGCACTCATACCAACAGAGCTGCCAGACAGCACCTCGTTGTTGTGGCCAGAGGCTGAGGATTCTCTAGTGGCGCTAGCTAATGAACTGATGAGAAGGCGGCGCTAAGGAGCAGGTGATACAGGGGGACAGTGACAGAGACGTAGGAGCCCACCGTTAGTTACCTGTAATAGCCCGGGATGACGATGTGCACCCCAGCACTGGGCTGACAGATGTCGGGGTTCGTCTGATCATCCATTTTCCGCAGCATGTCTGTAAAAGGTCCCGTGGCATTGATAACACATTTGGCTCTGACATCAAATTCCTGCCCTATGAAAGAAAACAGCATCAATCACCAGGGGCTATTCATCTGTGGCTGGTGACAAGCCGGATTATTAATTTATCAGCGAACACCCCCCTCTCTCCGTAATAGAGTGGCTCGAGTGTGTCCATGGGAGACTTCCCAGGATTGTAATTAATAGGAAACAGACATACCTAATTTCCCTCTTGCCTCTTTGTGTCACAGAGTAGCTCAGTGGCAGTGACTGAGGACGCCTTTTGAAATTGTTGAAGAAAAATGTTTGTTAATGTGATGCCTGATGTTGACGAGCTACAGTATATAATAGGACGCATATCAAAAGATACCATGAGGATATCAAATGATCTGTTTTGACAACAAGATGAATGACAGACTACCCTTTCTAATTTGACATGTGATGCTGCCACTGCTAAGAGAGAAGAAGAGGAGAAATGGAATGACGAGTTTCGTAAGCCTGAAATTCATAATTTTGAAAGGAAGAAGTAAAATAAATTATAAAAGACAAAGAAAAAAGAACTGATGACAAAACTGTTTCTATTATCCTTTCAGTCTAAGCCCTCCCTATGTGAGGCCCTCCTCTCACATTATTAAAGTGAGACATCTCCTCCAAGAGCACACTTCCATCTTTTAAAACATCAGGGGGTGGTCATGTGTTGAGATCCTCAAATCTTGGTTATTCATGAAATGTTTCAGAATACCATCTTTTACCCTTAACTGCTTTATTCTTCCAAAGCCAGCCCTATGCATGACATTTAAAAGGTAAGTAAGGCCATTTGGAGTACGCTAATTCCGTCTTATGTTCCTCCCTACAAGATCTGAAGCAGCCCTCTACACCATAAAACGCTTATAAAATATTAAAAGCCCCTGCATTAGATGTGCAATGACTATGTGCAAACTAGCACTGAGTAAGAAGTGCTGGGGGGCCCCTGATGTGAGCGCTAGAGAGAGTGGGAATAGAGTGAGGCAGGAAGGAAGGAAGCAGCTTTTGTTAGATTTACCTGTGATCACATCCCTGCAGTGCACTCTGCAGACCCTCTCCTTCCCCGTCTGAGGGTCTGCCCTCTTCAGTAGGTGCACCACTTCAGTGTAATTGGCTATGGCAGCCCCATACCTGGCAGCAGTGAGGGCGATGGCGAGGTTCATTCGAGCATCGTTGTGTTGTCCTGCAGCGGGGGGACAGGACCAGAGCAGGGGGATGTGAGTCACCCCGAGCCTGTGACTGGTGGTATGGAAGTGTGTCGGAACCGATATGTCACATCTGTCCCTGTCACTTTGCATCAGCACGATGGCTGCTCTGGCCACACAAGGAGCACACTTAAAGCCACAGTGGCCCTTTGGCCTGAGAGTGGGCCCCCCCGACCTCCCCTCCCCTCTCCTCCCCTCTCCTCTCCTGCATTGGGAAGGGGAACTGCTCCTTGGGAAAAGGCAGGGAATGCGGGGATAAGGAGCAGATGCATCAAAGCCTTAAATATAGTGAGATAGGAGCTGACGAACCTGTTGTTTGACTGTGTTTTTTTTTGTCCCTGTGTGTAACACATGAAAGCGTGTTATTCCTGCCTTTAGAGGATGCTCAGTTACTATTAATATATTTAATCACTTTTTAATGTGCTTCCACTTAAATTTTCACATAGCTCTCGTTTTTACAGATTTTAAATAGGAATGAAAACAATACAAACAACAGTCATCCCGCGTTTTAAAAAGAAAACCACATCGAACGATCACTGAAAACAATCACTTCCACTCCTGATAATCACATTTTTCAGTATGTCAATATGATGGTAAACAGCTCTTGACAGAGGCTGATCTGCTTTTCTAGCTGAAGATCCCTTGGTAGAATCCTTTTAATGAACAGAGAAATCTAATATCAAGATTTATGGATTAATCCCTTTTCAGCTCTAAAATACCAGAGATCTATATTCAGAGTCACAAGGTCACAAGTTTTGTAATTTAAATGAAAGGGTCTAAAAGGTGACAAATGAACAAAGCCCGGATTCATTAGGAAGTGATTCTTATGTACATCTTTGAAGATTTATTGCTGGACAATCCATTGGTTCAAAAGTAAAGAGAGAATAGAGATGATTAATCACTTTTAATGTTGGTGTCTCGGGTGACTTTCTTTCTATTTGTTATTGCCAAGTAAGTTCAAGTTCTCATTGTTGGCCAGGGAAAATGTTGCTACTTTGCAGGAATGGGCAGGGTCCTTTGTGCCCTGATTTATTTTACGTTTGAGCGACTTGAGGCTAGCTAGCTGGTGGGCTCTGCTTAATGCTATGACATGCTGGAAGCCATTCCCCTACTACAGGAAATAAATAAATAAATTGAAAGCAAAAAGTAAAAAAAACTAGAAAACAACAGATTTAAAGGCCACATTTTAGAATGAATTACATACAAGAGTATGCACCCTGCCATGATGTATTAGGAAGACCATGGAATCCACTTCTTCATCTCTGTAGGGTGAATGTGACCATTATAGTATGTGGTTAGCAAACTTATGCCACCGGTGGTGTGTGTGCACATGCATACACAAGCACACAAACACACTCACACAGCCCAGGTTTGAGAGGGGCTCAGCACCAGTAGGCAGTGTCTGATCCTTGATGATTGCTGAGCCTCCTAATGACCTTTGACCCAGTGATTCACAGCTCTATGTTGTGAGCCTGTCACAGATTGGCACTGGGCAAAGAAACAGGAGCATTAATACTACATTAAATGTCAGGAATTCAAGGATTAGTCAGATCGCGGTACCAGGATTTATGAATGAACAGCATAGCACGGCTGTAACAACCTGACACACTGATGAAGATAACAATAATGATGATGATAATTATCATCGGCAATTAAAAGCCAAAATAGCCAAATGACAGAGCAGAGCAAAATGAACATCACAGCTCCCTGGAGGAACAGCAGACCCCCCCCCCATCCCATCCCACTCAGCTCACACCACCACTCGTTCCAGCCTCCTGGAGGTACAAAACTCAGTGGAGTGAGAGGAACTCTGCGGCTGGACAAAATGCTGCAAAATGACATGGACAATAATGACAATGAATTTCATGTCTCCCAGTCATAGAGCCAGAGATGCTTGGCTGGGCTGACTTGTCCAATTAAATTGTTACAGGTACAGTGAGAGATGAAGTTATTATCCCAGATGCTTTTGTCAATTACCCTAAGAAGAAGGGCACAGTTGAACACACAAGAGGCAATATTTCCTTAGAAGTATAAAAGTTTAAACATGGTCCAGAATTGTGGCTTAGTATTTACAATATACATAATATTACAGAATATTTAGATGATGTCTGCTGTGTCTGAATATTTTGAGTTTATTTGGTCGCTTTATGAGAATATTGTCTGTGTGATTTATGTGTATGGAGTCTGATAATCTGTTCTTCATTTCTTACAAAATTGTGTGTTTTCAAAGATACGTTTTTTAAGGCTAAAGGATATCTACACGTTGAAACTATGATGGCTTAAAAAATCCTGAGGATATGAACCCGAGCAGTCAAGGACCAATACCCAGTAAAGAAGGTCAGGACAGAAAATGTCACTGCCATAATGTACCCAGATGTGTATGGGAAAATGGGTGGAAAAGACAGCTTGAGGAAAAACTAAATATATTTAAGCAGTCTAGTGTTTTTTCTTATTCCTTTGTCCCATCTAGACTAATTATGAATTTCAATTTCTGTTACTATGATAAAACTCTACACATCGCTTTTTATATTTCCTCTCCAGATTTTGCTGCTTTCTAGAAGTACAAAAGACTGCTTATGACTCTGAAAAAATATAAATAGCTCATGTAAAATACCCCCCTCTCCTACTTACTTCTGCTAAATGAATAAGGTTGACAGATCACTGCTCAGATAGTGGCCGTATTCCCTCAGAAGTATGTTGCCTTTTTGCAGTACATGGGAATTCACATATCCTGAAATGCTAAATGAAGTCTGACAGATAGCCTAGAGAAACAAAGTTGGGAGTTTGCAGCTACAAGGGAGACCTTGAGTGAACAGGACATGCTATGTACACCCTGGCTAACAATCAACATATGCTTTGTTTTTCTGATGCCAACACGAGGCACATATAGCCTGGAGAAAGATGGATCCTGGGACTGGTTGGAACGCGATGCCTACTGGCTATTTTCAGTTTAAAAAAATGCTGTTTCTAATTTGTTTACGCTCGCATAGACAGCATTACACAGCTGTGAGGAACACAAGATATTTTACTTTTAAGCTATGAGTTGGAATTTAATTACTGACAATAATTAAAAACCCATATTTAATTATTAATATTTTACTTCCTGGTGTCAAACAGACTGGGATCTAGACATCTTGTCTGCGCTGTCCTTTAATAATACCTAATTTATCTAAAAGGTTATAATATAAGGTCTATAAGGGTTTATGTTGGTTTATAACTGTTAATGATCACAAAAGAGGCCTTCAAATGCGCATTCAGCGCTGTAAATGTGTTATATTTGGTGAGACATTCTGAGAAATCTTTTATCACTGCAGACCAAATAGCTATTGTTCTAAAAGTCAGATCACTAAACATGCATTCCTCACACTTGTTGTTCATGTAAGATAAGAGACAACACGTTTTGCAATCACTGAAAACAGACAACAGGACAGATTTAGAATTCTACAATTTGCAGTCAGATTGCTGCTACCAGCGTCTCCAGCTGTGATAAGTGATATCATTTTTAACACTGCGCAAAGTGAATTGTACACTTTCATGGCGCATAGTAATGTGTACAGCACACTATATACTGTTCAAGACCCTGAGCATCATAATAAACAATGGCTCCCACCACTTTATAACTATATTTCATGAGCATGGAGTACAAGAATCACCACCTCGTAATACCAGCAGAAATACAACATCTGTGGGGTTGGTAATATGTAATTTGGATCACATGTTACCACAGAGTCACACTCTTTTATTCCTTAAGATACTGTCTGCAGCTTTTTTCTCTATGACAGTGTTTGCAGCACTAAAAAGGACTTCATTTTATGATAGGCCTGAACTCTGGTTTGACTGATGATAGTTGGGTCAGCTATGGCTTTGTGCAAGTGAAGGAGGTGTACTGGGATGGTGACAGGCAGCATGATGAGTTAAGACACTGCCACAGCGAGGCAATGAGAGAAAAATCAGAAAATCTCCTATCCCCCTCTCAGTAATGAGCCACACCTGTACACTGCTTTAAATACCAGAGAGAAGCTTTAAATGTCAGGTGCAATTAAAGCTTATGATTCAAGGCTGCACAAATCAAATCAAGGCCCCTGAGTTCACACAAGTCTGAGAGAGCAAAGGCGAGATGGTGCAGAGATGCCATGGACCACTCTTCTTTTACCTTACACTTCAATGGGCCTCTCAGCCTAAAGGTGATTGTAAAGTTTACTACCATTTGGCTGAACTTCTCCATCTTCCCAACTCCATGCCTTTATCAAGGGAAAGGTTTACTGCTTTCTCTGGTATATGAGATGAAAAATTATCAGGCAATGAGGTTTTACTTGTACATCTGAAGCATTATGAATCGGGGTGCTGACAGAAAGGTGTGATAGTCGACCATTTGGACTGGACAGGGGCTCATTTCACTATATCATGACTAGAGGAGAGGAGAGTCAAAATGGTCCATCTGTCAGAAACAAAAAATATTCTAATTACGTCATAATGATTATTTTCATTATAAAATAATTTAATGATTGTTTTCTTGATTAATCAATGAATCGTTCCATGATATAAAATGTCAGAAACCCACGACAAATTTCCATGACAGCTTCCCAGAGTCCAAGGTGACATCTACAAATGCCTTTTTTGTCCAACCAATAGTCCAAAACCTAAAGATATTCAATTTACTATCATAGAAGACAAAGAAAACCACCAATAATTTAAATTTGGGAAGTTAATTATTTGGCATTATTGGCATTTATGACTTAATACACTAATTGTTTCATCTCAAATTTTAATTATAACTTTAATTCAGCCTTTATCTAGATTCTTAAAATAATAAATAAAACATGATCTGTGCGCATATTTAAATGACAGCAATGACATATAAGAGTTTACCTTGTCCTGCTGGTATCAGAACATTTTATTTCTCTAATAAAGCACCAGAATTGTATTTCCTGCACTTTTGTAGTTATTAGTTGATTTTGAGGGGTAAATATTAGTGCAACTAGAGGTCTTAAGTTCCCAGTCCCAAAAACTGTTGCTTTAATTTGCCTTCTGTTTGATCCAAGACATGTAGTACAGCCTATTTTACTGTCGAGCTGCTGACTAGGCAGTTGCATTTCATGCAATCACACTAATTGGTCTCTGCTGCTGCTCACCTCCAGGCCCCTCATATGTTCATACAGATAGCAAAATATCGCTCCTAAAGAAAACACAAGCTGAGAATAATGAGATTTCCCATATACTCTGAAATGTAACAGAAAATTGTGACAGTTGAGTTTGAACCTGGGTGACTCATCTTAAACAATTCACAGACAAAGGAGGACACATAGGCTTCATTCCTCCTATTACTGAGAGATAATTTCATGAATTAATTCACAATATGATAACAACAGAGGTCTGCTAAATTGTAAGAATTCTTTAAAATAACTTCAGAAAATTCCAGGCAGGCAGTCATTCAAGGCAAACATGTCACTGCTTCCCATGAATGAAAAATGAACATGGGAGGGTAAATAAAGCAATATGACCAGAGGGACCAGGAATTCTGCGGATAAGTGTCAGCTGCGGAGAAAAAATGAAGCATTTACCTGTTTGTAATCCAATTTCATGATGGCTTTCTGTAGATATCGGACTCCTCCGTGAATGAGCTTGGTGCTCCGGCTGCTGGAGCCTGATGAGAAATCGTCTCCCTGCACAAGGGCAGTTTTGAGAACTGACAATAGGAGCCAAGGAAACACATCAACATTTGGATACTTATTGTCCCAAATTTTTAGAATGGATCACGATGCTATTCACATATGCACAACTTTCCACTGTAATATTCATGACGAGAACAATATTATGAGGCCATACATATTCCATTGGTTAAAAACAACAATCATTTCCACCAGTATGACAGCATGACTCTCAAGAAGGAACTGCATGTTTTGAGTTATAGAAACCATACACAGGAAAGAAATCTCGAAAGGTTTTTCTCCTGAACATTTTTTATTAAATGTATTTGAGGGAAATCATATGACTTTCATAACATTTTTAACACTGAAATTACTCTTTACTTTGCCTAAAAGAGGCTTCTTCGCTGTCCCAGATGGTCTGTAAATCCCAGTTTTGAGAAGAAGAAAGGAAGAATAACTGAGGATTAGAAGAAAGGGTTTGGAAACCCCCTCTACACCACCATTAGACAGCCCGAGTAAATAAAGGGGCAAAACACATTTAAGAAACCTCCAACCAGCAGCATAGATAATTGATTTGGTATGTAATGGTAACCACAAGAGGATACTTTCACTCATTGGAAGAGAACAAAAGAGTTATCATTCTTTTTTTCTTTTTTTGGCGATTGGACTAAAGCCCGTAGGCTTGTTAAGGGGAGAAATCCTCCCAGTCTAAATATTCTGCTGCTCTAGACTTCATAGCAGATGTGCGAAGCGCCTTACAAATCAAGCCCCAGAGAGACGGCTTGGAAGCAACTCCATCACAATGGCAAGGAGGTTATGCAACATCAGGGTGGAGAATGCCCATTTGTGGTTGCAAGCAGGGGCTGAACAAGAGTCTGCCATAAAAAATCCTCTCAAAAAGCTGCTCCCAAAAAACGATGGCACTGTTGCTGAAGGAAAAACTGGGATTTAGTTATTTTGCTACTGAAACCCCAACCAATTCCTTGTGCAAAAGATGTTGCACAAGATGTTTGTTTTGTCAAAATCTGGTATAAAAACAAGTAAAGCACATGGACCACATATAATTGGAAACTGGCTGTAGCTTAATGGCTGGTGTTATTCTATATAAAAGACCAAACCGAACAATGTGTTAGTTCGTCTGACTTCTTTATCATGCTATTTACATTTACATTTAGTCATTTAGCAGATGCTTTTATCCAAAGCGACTTACATTTGAGGAAGACAATGGAAGCAATATAACAACACAAGGTAACAAAAAGCTTAAGTGCATCAAAAACTAGTCTGATTAAAGCCTAGCACAGTATACAAAGCTAAGGATAGGAAGGTTTTTTTTTTGTTTTTTTGTTTTTTTATGAGAAGAGATAGAAAGGAAGAAGAAGTTAGTGATTGTCAGGTGTTGACGGAAGAGATGCGTTTTCAGGTGCTTTTTAAAGGTGGCTACAGAATCTGCTGATCTTGTAGAAGCAGGCAGATCATTCCACCAATGTGGAACGAATCCAGAGAAGGTGCGCGAGAGTGATTTTTTTCTTTTTTGCATGGTAACACCAGACGTTGTTCATTTTCAGAGCGCAGGGACCTGGCAGGAACATAGGTCTCTATTAGCAAGCGAAGATATGATGGTGCAGAACCAGTGGTGGTCTTGTAGGTCAAGAGCATCACTTTGAATTTGATGCGGGAAACAACAGGTTCATTGAAGACCACTCTTGCCACTGCATTCTGGATCATCTCCAGAGGTTTGGTTGTGCAAGCAGGGAGTCCAGGCAGCAGCGCGTTGCAATAGTCCAGTTTGGACAAGACAAGAGCCTGGACTAGGACTTGTGTAGACTGCTCAGATAGGAAAGGTCTGATTTTCCTGATGTTGTAGAGGATGAATTTACAGGACTGTGCTGACGACATGGCTGTTGAAGTTTAGCTGATCATCAATAACCACCCCCAGATTTCTGGCCGTGCTGGACGGCGTAACGGTCGATGAGCCTAGTTGAATGGAGTGGTTGTGGTGAATCTTTGGGTTGGCTGGGATCATAAGCAGTTCCATTTTGTCAAGGTTCAGCTGTAGGTGATGGTCCTTCATCCAAAGCGAGGCATGCCGAAATGCAAGCAGAGACAGTTGAATCGCCAGGTTGAAATGACAAGTGGAGCTGTGTGTCATCCGCATAGCAGTGATAGGAAAAGCCATGCTTCTGAATGACTGAGCCGAGAGATGTCATGTAGATTGAGAAGAGTAGCGGTCCAAGCACCGAGCCCTGCGGCACCCCTGTATTGAGATGTTGGGACTCAGAGACCTCGTCTCTCCAGGATACTCTGAACGACCTACCCGAGAGGTACAATTTTAACCATTGCAATGCGATTCCAGAGACACCCATAGCCCTTGTCTTTGGGACTCATTGATCCCAAGACTAGGGATTGGTACCGGTTCCTGAAGGATACATTTTTTGACACCAACTTTATAAAATCCATTTTAACAAAAGAAAATTACATTATGGTACATGTATAGTATTGGGCTTTATAAGATAAATGGAACATTACTGACAAATAGTATGGCAGCAATACGCCATTGTAGCGTCTAGCCTGCCTAATCCAAAGAAGAAGAAGCGGATGACTGTGGGTACTGTTTGTGGTACTAGGAAATAGTGGCAGAGTGAAACCTCTTTCTTTGTGCTAAAGAGAAGCTAGGTCTGACAACAATCCACCTTGTCAACTTCAGGAGTATTTCTCTCCACTATCTGTCTGTCTATAACGTTAAGCAGCATCTTGTTTGCTGTCAGAAACGCTCTCCACCTTGGCTCCAGGTTATTGGTTGCAAGAAAAGTTTGCACCCGGGCTTTAGCAACAGTGAGGCCCATCTCTGGGTGTAACATATTTTTCCTGCATGCCTCCACGACAAGGCATTTTTTGATAATCAGTGGTATCGAAGCAATTCGGTTGATGCCATAAAAGTATTGAAGTTCATATATATATAGTTTAATTATTTTTTTTTTAATGTTTGGAAATTTCCTAAACGGCTGGATACTGTAGTTTTTAGCAAATGTTACTCAAAAAGGAGTAATTAGTGCATTTGTTGGGGACTATCTTGAGCTGTGGATTAATACACATATGGGTGATGAGTGTTAACAGCTGTAGAATGGTGTAAAGGAACATGTCACCCAGTGGACATCAATGCAATTCTATGGCACAGACAACTAAGATTTATTAGGATTTGGCTACACAGTTAGTGAGATCAATTTGTTACTGTTTTTTGTCTTTTCATGGGATTCATTGATAATTAGAAAACTACAATCACCAGACTTATCCTTTAAGGGACTGGAGAAACATGTTTGCTTCTATATACATTTACAATCTCTAAATAAGATGGCAAAATCTACAGTAAATCAAAAAAAGCATTTCTTGTCTCTGTTAGTAGAAGTATTAAATTGTACTGAACAGTTAAAGTCCCAGAAACAACGGGTGGACTCAAACTAAATAGCCTGCTGCATGAATGAGCAATACAGAACTTCAGCTCTTTTTTTTCAAACCAGAGGACAAAAGCCACTCCTCTGGATGGGAGCTCATCCATGTACCCGTACTACTCATATGTACGTGCACCCATATGTTTTTACCTGTTCAGCTGCCTCTACATGCGATACACAGGCCTATAGCATCCATGCAAAATAAAACCAGTCATCCATTTCATTGTCATGTGACTCCAGGGGACAGTACACATTAATAAATGTGTTTCATTATTATGCATATGTCTTTATATTCCTCATGATGGATTTAGGAAAAAAGAAGCCATACATTTTCTGTGACAAAGCTGTCAGACACCATCAAGCAATAAAAAACAATCCATTATATGCTTATTTAAATTCTACTCCCAATAACATTTCAAAATACTGTCTTTCTAGATTAATCACAAAATCTGCATGTGGCACACAGACGGGTTGCACTGAGACATGTTAACAAGCAAACTTGACTAATTGTAAGATAGGTACTTAGTAAAGAAGATGATGGCAAAATAAGCAAAAATGAAAATAGACAAATGACAGCCATTCTCAAGTTCACTGCAATTGTTAGTCATATACACATTACAGAGGCACCAAACACTCTATGGTCTGTTTGAAAGGAGAGACAATAGTGAACAACAGGATGCAAAGAAACTAAAATTAGTCCCTAAGTAGCTCTTTTTTTTACCATTTATCGTCTGTGATACATAGAATGAAATTGTGTACATGTATCATCTATATCTAAAATCAGCCCACTTTTTTTATTCAACAAATGTAATCTGAGGACTCCTAATTATATATGACTTTGTTAACAACACAGGAGGCATTGATCTGCAACATTTGAGAATCTGAACTGTTTTGTCTGGTATTCTGACATCTGAGTAAGGCTATAAATTGCAAACAAGCCAGCTCTAGCAGTAACAGCAGATCCCATTACTGCCGTGTGGAATGCCATGCCTTCTCCTGCAATGTGCAGATGCACCTCATTTGGTCATCAAAAGGAAAATAGAGAAAAAAGAACAGCAAAGATTGCAGTGCAAGTAATCCATTGCTGAAAAACACTGCATACAGCAGGCCTAGTGTGGCTGTTAAGATGCATTCAGACTTTATGGATTATATCTTTTCTTAGTTTTCCCAAAGGCCTTTATCAAGGAAACATGCAGTGGTGGAAAGTAAAGTAAGTATATATATTCAAGTACTGTACTTAAGTACTAATTTAAGGTACTTGTACTTGAGTATTTCCATTGTATGCCACTTTATACTCAACTTCAACTGTGAAATGTTTAATTTTTTACTCCACAAAATTTATTTTATAGCTATAGTTACTAGTTTCTTTTCAGATTACAATTTTACATAAAACATTAGATAAGATTATAAAATACAATGCAAGATTTTGACTTGTGACCTCTTACAAAAAATCTGAGTCTGGTTGGGGCTCCCTGTCATGTTTCAGATGTCTGAGTTGTTCAAAGTCTCACAAAAGAGACATTTCCCCTCTAAACTTCTCACAAGGTTTCATTTAAATAATATGTCTTGAAAAAATTTGAAAAAAGTCAAAAAAATAAAGATAGATTTGCATATCAGAATTTTGTATTTTCTTCTTTTCCTTTACACTAATCATCTCATGACCCCTCAGATTTATCATGTGATCCTTTGGAGGGGCCCAACCCTTAGGTTGGAAACTACTGGGCTAAACTACCTAACTGCATATAAGGTAGTTAAAACTATCACCACCTCAACCAGCTACAACAGTAAAATGCTACTTACATGCTGACACATTTGTATTAGCAACCTAATAATGTCTTATATAATATATCAGTTACAAGGGACATTTTACTGCAGAATGAGCACTTTTACTTTGATACTTAAAGTACCTTTTGCTGGTGATATTTTTGTACTTTTACTTAAGTAGGATTTTGTATGCAGGACTTTTACTTGTAATTCGGATAAAAATGTGTTTTCAGAAGAGACTTAAATAAAGACACTGACTCAGATAACCTAATTTGTCGTTGAAGAGCCTTGGGGCCCTGTTGGCAAAAGACAGAAGACCCCTGCCTGAAGATCTCAGACTAGGTAATTGTTCATAAGGGATTAAAAGGTCTAAAATCTAATCTGGAGCCAGGCCATGAAATAATTGATTAAAAGTAATCAATAAGATCTTAAAATCAATCCTAAAACAAACAGGGAGCCAATGTAAAGAGGCCATAATAGATGTGATGTGATCGTACCTCTTGGTCTATTTGAGTTGAGCTGAAGAAAATGTATCGACATCCAGTTTTTTATGTCAGACAGGCAGTCCTGCAGAGAACTCAACATACTGAGGTCAGTGGGCTTAACAGGGCGATACGACTGTGTGTCATCTGCATGGCAATGAAAACAAATCCCATGTCTACGGATGACATCACTCAAGGGAAGCATATATGGGGAAAAAGGATTGGTCTCAGAATTGAACCTTGAGGCTCACCATAATTGATTTGGGAAAGGGATGACATGAAGTATTTACTTTTCAAAAGGTACTATTATTTTCCACAGCAGCAAAAAGGCAAATAAAAGGCAGTTTAGAGATCGAACGATAATTATCCAGGAGGGTATATTGTTGTATTACTTCAGTAAAGGATCTGAATACTTCTTCCACCACTGGAAGCATGACTAGTTTACTTTGTTGTAAACAATGTCACCATCTCAACACTGCCCCTTTTACTGGTCTAGAACCAGGTCTGTCTCCTTACACCACAGTTTTAATGGTGCACTGCACTAAACTGAAGCCACGAGGAGAGAAATCCCATCCCATCCAGCCGCTTAGAGGAGAAAGCCTGGCAGCTTAGGCAAAGCTTTATTCAATTCCCTCATTATGCATTCTAGGACACTTTAGTGTGGCCGAAATGGAGTCGGGGCAAATTTCAGTACAAAAAGACATCTGCCAGTGTGCCCACTATCAGCGTATAACCCTCGATGAGCACGCTGTGCAAGCTGCTAAATCTCCTCACACCTCAAACAACTTGGGTAAGAGATAAACTGTATGTAGCATCATTAGAGAGCAAAAGCACATTCCTCTTGTAACTAAAATAATTCAATAATTTGGTGTGTTACGTTTTAGGCATAAGTCATCAATATATTTTACCAGTTATCTTTTTAATGCCCAATAGCCAGGGGCAATGAAATGGTATATAGGAGTCCTTAAGGCCTGCATTCATAACCATTACAAAAAGATTCACTTTACACTATTTAGAGTCCTCTCAACCTTTTATAATTCAGATATATTATTAATCAAAGAGATTGACAAAGAAACTAATGGTTTGTCTGATTTTCACTGGGGCACAATCCAGCCAGCAATTGATTGTGGCACCATGGACACCTGCAGCTTCAGAATACATTTTCACTTTCAGGAGGAGAGAAAAAAACAGCACCACGAGGAAATATTGCCCACCACATGAATATGCAGGGACTTGATACCAGCAGTGTCATTACTAATGTTGCTGCCAATTACAGAGCATGTCATGACACTGTGATTCATGAATATTCATCGTTGACTGATATAGACAGCAGCAGTATGCAGAGGCCTCTATTCCCATTTTACTGTCTCATTGTGAATGGTGAACAGGTACCTCCATCATGCCATGGAGGCGCCTTCCAGCTGCAAGACAAGCTGTTCCATAAGGCATTGCTAGTTAACAGTGTGTTATATAAAGGTGTATAAAAGTGATGAAGTGCTCCCTGGCTCTAAAGAGCAGGCATTAAAGCATATTAAGTAGACATTTAAGCTTGTAAAGTGGGAATCTAGAAATGGAAAGAAGACACTGAGCAAAGGGATGCCTTCAGGGTCGGGCTGTTCAATTCTCAGAAAGTTTGATACCTGCTGGTGCTTAGAAATGAAATGAGGTTTGTGCGAGGGACCAGCACATTTTGCAAACTACCTAGGTTTCAATTTAAGGAGAGTGGAACAACTCCCTTCCAATTTTTATCCAATTTTGGGGCTAACTAATGTAAAGCAATAAGTGGATTCAATCAATGATTAAAAAATTAAAAGAAGTGGAAAGCCCATTAGTAAAACACATTCTCAGTTTTCCCTTTACATAATATTTCCATTTTCAACAGCTTTATACATTGGCTCCTCTACACTTCAGAGATAAAATTCTGTTCTTACTCTACAAGTTACTTCTCAGGTATGAGATGGCATGCAAAACAAGTTATGAGCTGATATTTATGAAGGAATGCCAATAACATCCCCTTTAGTATAATGCAGTACTAGTAGTTTTGGAAAATAATTTTTCACTGTGGTATGACTAATTTTATTCAAATATCTTAAGACTTAAGCATCATGTGACCTTGAGATGACGACAGTGTCTTATCCAATAATAAAGTGCATTTCTTGCAGATTTCCCGATTGTACCTGAATAGAAATTAATAACTGAGAGATGTGACCATCTATAAGCCAATGAAAAAAAATGCATCTCTCTCTGTCTGTCCCACACACAGCTACAGTATAGAGGTATAAGTATACAGTCGCACACCCACACACAACAATTAGTAATGTCAGTAGACATTTCTTCAAACAAAGTTAAAAATATAATATCAGGAAATAACTTCTGTGATTAAAACTAACTCTTCACTTTCAAATGACTGTCAATTAATTGCGCATATAAATGGGAAGTTAATTATTCTTCAGCAAAATGGCCAATTAAACAGCTAATTGTATTTTCATTCCAAGTTCTAAATGGTAAATGGATAACAGAAACACGGTGTGACCATGCAGCGTCATGGGTGTCATGAAAACATCATGACATGGATGTCTTTCAGACTCATTTGAATCTTTTCTGCAGAAGTGCTCCACATATGTAAATACATGTATGGTCAGTAGATTTCAGCGGACAGTGAAAGATTTTGTTCAAGTGTTGACAAACTAGAAGCCTCCTGTAAAAGATATAAGAAAAAGGTGTTCTAATTAGCAGCTAGCACAAAGGCAAGGAGGTCAAGATAATTGCAACTTCTCAAAAAGCACCAGAACTTTTACTACACTATTTAGCTTGTGAATATTCAAAGTGCAATATGGGGAATTTGTAATTTACAAATCCTGCCATACAGCCCACCTGAAAACGGCTGGGCGTGACCACACAGACTTAATGGGGACAGGTTAATTAACAGGTTAATTATGTGAACAGGAGCTGGTTGATGTATGGCTGGTGAACAATAGTGTCCTCTAGAGGTGAGTGTAACCATGATATACAGTTTTCTTTCCCCCCCTCCTTGCACACTCTGTCCTTGTGTGCACTGATTACAGGGCAGTCAGAAAAAACTGCTCCGATACTGATGGCTTTTCTGTGGCTTCTATAATAAAGCATCATTCCACTAGAAATAACACATGATGCTGCATGCTATGTGATGCTGGCTGCTGTTACATGCATGTGGGCATTCATTTATGCACACTCCCTCCTGGCCTTAACTTGCTGCCCAGGCCAGAATGCATCGAGAAAAATGTAGGCCAACGTGATTGGCTACAAGGTGTTGGTGTAAGATTACACTGAGAACAGTTATTCCATCGCTGCAGAACAATAAGGCAAAAAGATTATTTTGGCAACTGCGTCAACTTGAGCGTTTTCTGCGTCACTCTCCATTCTGCCCGCTCCTATCAAGTTTCCCTCTCTGGGGACTAAATTGGTTCCCCCATGACAACTGGCTACAGGCCCACTAATTACCCCCCCCTTCCTCCTTCAGTAGCTCACATGCACTATACCAGCTCTATGAATAGGCAGCCCACCCCGCACACCCTACGCCATCTGAGGTCTAAATTTGGAACACAATTGAAATACAGAAATCCTGTCACAAGATAACGAAGAATAATATTGACCCCCGCTTCATTAGGGCTATTTCATACAAGTGTAGAGAGTCTGGCGTATCAGCCTCATTGTGACATAACTGTGCCTAGATGTGCCAATGTACACTCATCTCAATTTTCAACACAATTCTACACTGAAATAACAATCAGGCAACAAAACTCAATACAAGCCAGTAGGGATGTTTCTACCTTTGAGCTGTGTGCTACCTGATTATTAAAAAAACACGATTACGTGTCGGCCTGCTGCAATCTAGATGTTTACCATTACTGTATCGCGCGTGATATTAAATTAACTATCTCCGGTTAGAAACAAAAATAGTCCTGTGTCTTGATGTGGTGGAGAAAACAAAGTTGATTACACCGTGTCCTGAAGAAAACTAGTATAAATCGCTACTAACAAAAGTTAATTATATGTGCAGAAAGTACCAGCTCATCATAACCTGTCCCATTGAGTGTGCAGACCTGTGATAAATACAATGAAATCATAGCACATGGATTAATGTCAGCCCAAAACAAGCGCGACTTAAGTCCTCTGCAAACACAAAGGTGTCTGAACTGAGCATGGAAGGGTTTACCCTCCACTACGTCTCTGCTAATGTCCATGTGGGAAGCAACATAGAACACATACCACAAGACAAACATACTCACCAGAAAAATTGAGGCATGAGAAAGTCCCCAAGCGGATTGGTGCACGTCGGTGTCGACGCCTATGACGTCGCGCTGTGAAACACGTGGGCCACGGTATCCAGAGCTCACATAAACAAAGCCACATTGGCCAGACTGGGTAGTCGAAGCTCGTGTCGCTGTCAGTCGCTCTTAGTGCGCGGAGTCACACGGTTTTCCTGCCTGGCATTGTTGGGCACCGACGCTCATGATTTGGAGCTTTTACAGAAATTGATGAATACCCCCTGCATGCTTATCGCATGGATTGAAAGCCGCAATCCTGGTGTGAATGAGGTAAGATTCCCTCATCTCTTTCTTTGCAACAAAATCTGTGTCTGCGCTTTACTGCAACGCTTTCTCGGAGTCATATTAATCTTTTAGTCTTGTTTCGCTATTATACTGACATTCAAAACTGATTCTGCCTCAGACTGTCCACATCTGTGGGTGTTAATAACTCATTTCACTAGGATTATTATCTTTCTGCTTTCTAGTTGTCACTAATGTCAAGTGCGAGAAGTTGGTCTGTTCATCATGAACAAGCCCACACTTCATAATAACTAAAGAAAAAGAGGATTTATGCTGTTTAATTTCTATGGGCACTTATTTTGTCGGGAACCATTCAACATTTTTAGGACGTCTTCCTAAACACCGTGCGCAATTTGAAATCGATTACAGTCTGTGCACAACTTTGTGTAGGTGAAATATGTCTTTATCTGGGATCTCATGGTGATTTAGAGATATTGTTTGATTTTATAATGCAGTAAATGTCAAAGTGGTGTGTTTTATTAGGGGAAGATCCAGAACAGAGCCGCTTTCTTGAATCCTGACACCCAAACAACTCCTGACATTACCCATTTCAAGTGTCACCGAAAAACTGTCAGAAGACTTGAGGTACGATATGGAAAACTATTTACAAATAAAATACACAAATGTAGGCTATTATTGGTTCTTTCTATTTTATTCTGAAATTACGTATTAATGTAAAGCATTGTTAATATTGTTTTTGTTTAGAGTACAATTAGATTTAATAGACCAAACTTTAAAACTTCTTTCACGGTTTGAACATTTATTTGAGAGAAATTCTTATGTATTTTTGCCCGTTTGGTTTTCAGCCATGCCCTGCGTTCAGGCTCAGTATGGATCATCACCTCAAGGAGCTAGTCCTGCTTCCCAGAGCTACAGCTACCACACCGCAGGAGAATACAGCTGCGACTTCTTAACACCTGAGTTTGTTAAGTTTAGCATGGACTTGACCAACACTGAGATCACAGCTACTACGTCTCTCCCAAGTTTCAGTACATTCATGGACAACTATACGACCAATTACGACGTTAAACCGCCCTGTCTGTATCAAATGCCCCACTCTGGAGAGCAGTCCTCTATCAAGGTGGAGGACGTCCAGATGCACAACTACCATCAGCAGAACCACCTGCCACCTCAGTCGGAAGAAATGATGGCTCACTCTGGGCCTATGTACTTCAAACCCTCGTCGCCTCATGCCCCGAGTACACCAAACTTCCAGGTTCAGCCTAATCACATGTGGGAGGACCCTGGCTCCCTCCACAGTTTCCACCAGAACTATGTTGCGGCCACGTCTCATATGATGGACCAGCGCAAGAACCCGGTGTCAAGGCTTTCTCTCTTCTCCTTCAAGCAGTCCCCGCCCGGCACTCCTGTTTCCAGCTGTCAGATGCGGTTCGACGGGCCGCTGCACGTGTCTATGAACCATGACAACCCGGGCTTGCACCGCGGCCTGGACGGCCAGAGCTTTGCGGTGCCCAGCGCCATTCGGAAACAGGCTGGTCTGGCCTTTCCTCACTCTCTGCAGCTCGGCCACGGGCACCAGCTGGTGGACAGCCAAGTGCCATCGCCCCCGTCCCGAGGATCTCCGTCAAACGAGGGTCTGTGTGCAGTATGTGGGGACAACGCAGCCTGCCAGCATTATGGAGTGAGAACCTGCGAGGGCTGCAAAGGATTTTTCAAGGTGGGCTGACGTGACAGAAAACATGAATTAGTGTTACTGTTATTACATTACAAGTTATGCGGCGTGTTTCTTATTTTTCACGGCGCCCGTCAGTTAAAATCTGCCCAATTTCTTAAAAAATAATGACAGAGCCTAAACATGTAATATATTATCAACCACTACATTACCAAGCAACACTAACGTGTGTGCGTAAAATAACTTTATATGACAATCATATCTATCCTCCACACATAGTTGATCACAGAGGAATAAGTCAAATATGAAAGAACACGGATGTGTATATGCTTGCAGTCTATTCCCTCTTGTTGGTTCATACAGCGCAGTCCCAAACAGGAGATGAGACAGATATAATATCGTTTTCATCTTTTTTCTTTTCTTTTTTTTTTTTAATCCCGATATCACTTGTGCAGCAATCCTCAGTCCGTGTTCTACATGTTATACAGCCTTGGAAATAGGCCTGCAGAGTGACGTTATGTTTTTCTTTCTTTCCAGCGCACCGTCCAGAAAAATGCAAAATACGTGTGTTTAGCAAATAAAAACTGTCCTGTTGACAAACGCCGAAGAAATCGTTGCCAGTTCTGCCGTTTCCAGAAGTGCATTGTCGTCGGAATGGTGAGAGAAGGTATGTTTAGGCCATTCATTCAATTATTTTAGACCAGTAGTTTATATTTTCCCACTGATACGCTGGGAAGACGCGCGTAAAAGAGAGCTGGATTGTTATTTAAACCACATTTAAGTATTTACGCACAACACCGTGAGTGCGTATTAATGGCTCATACGTCACATATTTCTTCTAATGCAGTTGTCCGAACGGATAATCTGAAAGGTCGGAGAGGACGCCTACCATCCAAACCCAAAAGTCCCCAGGAGCCCTCCCCGCCTTCGCCGCCGGTGAGCCTCATAAGCGCACTTGTTCGGGCACATGTGGACTCCAACCCCTCCATGTCTGCTTTGGACTACTCCAGAGTAAGTCGAATACCACAATCCCATAAATAAAACACAACACACACACACACACACACACACACACACACACACACACAACACTCAAAAAGAAAACGAGTGAATAACTATTAATCTGGGTGGAAACAGAAGGAACACTATTCACGGCCTTTTTAATTTAGTCCTGCTTTTAGGCAACAATTTACTGCCTTGAATAGTTTCCTGTAATAGGCTACATCGCTGAATTCCCAACTTTGTCAGGCTTTTAATGTGGCACATTTTTCCCTACGTAAATTGCGTTGAAATAGAACTTAATAAAAAGAAGACATGAATTTAATAGTAAAAAAGCACCCTCTCCCTCTTGGAAATGGGCATTTGCAATTTCACGGATTATATATTTTAAAGGACCTCATTAAGGCGCTGTTTAAATTAAATTCCAGTTCCAGGCTAACCCTGACTACCAAATGACTGGAGACAACACTCAACACATCCAGCAGTTCTATGATCTCCTGACGGGCTCCATGGAGATCATCCGGGGCTGGGCGGAGAAGATCCCTGGCTTTTCTGATCTACCGAAGCAAGATCAAGATCTCCTCTTTGAATCCGCCTTCCTTGAACTTTTTGTCCTGCGGCTGGCATACAGGTAAACTGCGTCATTATTAAACAAAACAATCCAGACTTTAGACAATCATCAGCTCCTCCTTCAAGCTTCATTGATTTGGGTTTTATAGCCGCCCAATTATAAGACGGCTCTTAAATTCCAATTTATTGCCAAGCGTAATTAATGGCATTTTCTTATTAATTGCAGGTCCAACCCAGTGGAAGGCAAACTTATTTTTTGTAATGGAGTGGTGTTACACAGGCTACAGTGCGTCCGTGGATTTGGAGAGTGGGTGGACGCTATCGTGGAGTTTTCTTCCAACTTGCAGAGCATGAACGTAGACATCTCAGCTTTCTCTTGCATCGCAGCCCTTGCCATGGTAACAGGTGCGTAAAGGCGGCTGCTCCTGTGGAAACTCTATCTGCGCTGCAATGCATGCAAAACAGAGAAAGTGAATGCATCGGAAATAATTAATCTCTGTCATTTCGTCTACATTTTCAGAGCGACACGGGCTTAAGGAACCCAAAAGAGTCGAGGATCTCCAAAACAAGATAGTCAACTGCCTCAAAGATCAAGTGACATTCAATGGCGGTGGACTGAATCGTCCAAACTACTTGTCAAAACTCTTGGGAAAGCTCCCTGAACTGCGCACACTATGTACCCAAGGTCTGCAGCGTATCTTTTACCTAAAACTAGAAGATCTAGTCCCTCCGCCAGCAATAATTGACAAACTTTTCCTCGACACCCTACCTTTCTGAGCCTGACTCGATGGAGAGACCTCAAAGAACTTCCAAAAGACTGTTTGAGTCCGACTTGACAGATTTTAACATTATTATTTCTGAATATTTGCAAGCTCCGTAGGCCAATAGAACAACAGTACCCTATTATTAGTAAGGATTCATTAAAAAAAAAAAGAATAACACGAGGCAGAGACTGAAAGTTTGATTGCTGTGTAGGGCCTTTTTAATTCCTTGAAATAGTTTTCTTGAGTGCCAAACGAGTGAATCATCACGGGGAATTATTCTCCAGTGGGCAAATTGTCAACAAAGTTAATCCGGACTTGCAATCACTTACTGTTTATTTAAACTCGGCTCTACTGGTTCAGCATACTCAGATGTAATATATTCCATTTATATATATGAACGCGCGCGCGCGCACACACACACCCCCCCCCCCACACACACACACACTCTGTATATTATGATAGATTATGTGATGCCTCCAGTGCATCGGTTTATAACGTGTACAAAGTTTGTTATAATGAAAATATTTAATTTTCTTTTCTTTTCTGACTCGTGCCTATGTGTTTCTGACAGGATCCCAAAAGTATCCAGAAAAGACAACGCATGTTCTAGGTTTCTTTTTTCATTTTTCATTTTCTTTTATAGGCACTTGCTGAGGTGATGTCTATATATAATATATACCGGACACTATGTAGTCTGCTAGATTTGATACAGATTCGTAGTTATGGCACTCCTTTTATGTATGACGCATATGTGGAAAAATATCTCATCTGTATAGAAAATGAGGGACCCATGGTGTTTGTAAAACTGTCAGACATTCCTTGTTTGTATGTGCTGTAAGTATTGTTGCTGTTGAATATAAACGTTTCTATATATTTATTATTTCTATTGCCAAGAGCTACACTAAGCATGGTGCAATTTAAACGATTCCAAACCATCCAAGTTCATGCTGAGCACGTTGTCTATGTTTTATGTCTTATAAACGTCTAGGTAGCTATGATTTAACACGTTTGGAAATGGAAAGCTCCATCTTATATCAAGAGGTTCATGAGTGTGTGATATAGGCCCACATCCTTGATATCATGATGTACTTACAACTTCTGTAAACGCATTTGGTGCCGAAATCAAAAACTTTAGAGAGAAAGAAATATTTAATGTTTACAAATAAAACTTTTAAATCAATTCTTTGCTAAATAATTTCTCTGAAATTAACGTATCTATTAAATCCAGAGCTCTCTGACCGGAGTGACTTAATTTAGCAAGAGAGAGAAAATATTATTTTCGAGTTCAACCTTTTTATTCTAATTTCCTGAAGTATTGTGATCACGCGCTCACAGGCCTATTTGCGCAAAAACATTTCAAAAATAATATTATTAATTAGCTTCTGATTTCAGTATCTTAAATGTGAAATTGTGTAGACTTATTTGGTTCATTAAGTAAGTTATTGCCTTTAAGGACTATGAATATGTCGCAAATAACAGGCATGTCTACTCATGTTTTATTTTAAGATTTTAACTCAAAAATATTTTGCACCTATTCATCATTTGACCATTTTAATCTTTTTATTGAAGTCTACAAAATTACATTTTAATACACATCTAAGTTGGGGAACACCTTTAAGTTTTCTTCTGCATGGATGTCTGTATTTCTTTCATTTGAGGGGTTAAAAAAGACGGTCTTTATTTTCTCTTTATTTTTTAATGTTTGTATTTGACAAAGGAAAAGGATACAACGCATTAAATAGGAGTCTTCATTTTTCATTTGAATCCCAAATAAAGTAACATTTTTCAGCGAACAATTTCAAAAAGAACATCGGATCTTACAAATCAGTCTCATCGTCTGGATGTTCTTTGCTGATGCCAAAGTGGATGCAAATAAAAGTTTAAGGTTGTCTTTCTGGACAGACTTTCATTATTGCCCAATAGTCAAAGGATTAAAAACGTGATGTCCACCTTTAGCTTATTTTAATGTGTGTATGAGATCATTTCTGCGCTTCTTCAAACCGCTTCATTTGCCTTAACGTTTATCATGTAAATGCAGACTGTTAACCTATTTTACCCCGCAGAGAAGTCAGACCAGAACCTAACAGTTTCCTGACAATAAAGGGCCGACTACCTACAGCCTGTTATTTCAAATAAGAAGAGAACGCATTCAGCGTGCAGCTGAAAAGAACACATTTATTGTGAAATGTGAAAACTGGTTGCGCACAGCACAGCTTTACATTGTGCGTCACAGCGCGGCGCTTGTCTGTGTCACTTTCTATTTAAAGTGAACAAGAAAGATGTGATGATGCCGCACACATGCACGGTTTTCTCTAGGCTACAGTTATACGGTTTAAAGTTTTTACCGGAGCCGGAGACTGATGAAAAAACAAAAACCTAGTGGTTTTATTATAATTTCATAGTCCGCATATTATTACCGTCAACCTCCCACAAACCACCGGAGAGTTCGTCTCCGCGCTTCTGTTTTCAGTCAGGTAAAAAGTCCCACTGTATATCCTTTAATCCCATTTACTGACTGCCCTCACTCTGCAATCCAACTCAGCCACTCTGAGATGTTGCTGCGCATCAACTCTGCATATTGTAGTGTGTAATTGCAGAAATGAAAGTAATTTAGAAATGTATATAAAACGGCAGTGATTGGCTTGCACGAACTGAAGCAGTGCCGCTGTCACAAACCCTTTCCTTTAGTCTATCAGTGAGGAGAAGTGACGCCAGGCTCTGAGGCATGTCTGGGACTTATCTTCAGTGATTCCACATTTATCACATGATCAAGATGAAGGGAACAGCTTATTTTGAGAGATATTAGCAGCAGGCAATAAATTGTCTAAATAATTAGATCATCACTGTAAAGTGCTAATTCCAAGTCAAATTGGGATTACATTCAGAGCCAGTTTGCTGACATTTAGCAGATCTGTTGAAAGGGTGCATTACAATGTCACAAGTTCTCTCTATTGACTCAAAGTACAGTTAGGTTTTAAACATGTCTATCTCAACACAATAAAACATGACACAAGTAGCTAATACTTCTGTCAGTGTTTGTGCATGATTATATATGCTGGAGGACTTTGAGTCTAAATTCATTAACAGCCTATGACTTAATTTCCTCCCACATCAGCGGGAGGTTAGACATGATCGTGTCAGCACAAGTCGGGCTAGAAGAAAGGAAAGAAATCCTTTTGCAGTTGTATAGCCTCATCTTCTGCTCCTGCACTGGGCGCAACAAACCAGAGCCAGCAGGTAAAGGTGGCTGGCTGGCTGGGGCCAAGAACAGAGCGCTGCTGCAAAGTGCTTGAACACAAAGTGAGAAAGGACTCAAATTATGAGAACGCTGCATCACATTTACATTCCCACTCTTAGATGCTACCACACACGTTGTGACGATCATGCATTATGTTGCATGCACAGCTGCACTTTTGTCTAATTCTGTGATGCAAGTTGACAGGTTCACGTGTGGTGCTTGGTGGATATTTAGTGCTGTAGCTCTGCTGTAGGTGTGTTTAGTCTGGTGACTGCATGCAGTGGTTTGTTTGAGCTGAAGGAGCCTTTCCCCAACATCAAAACTGAACAAGGATATACTTTCTTTTGACTCTAACACGTATTTTTGTCATTGTTTGCTAAAAGGTTTGCACGTTGACAGCGTTGGCTGTGACTTGGATTTAGTCTGGAGGGCTAATGTGTGAATTACCATGTTGGGAGGTAAAGATAAGCTAGACCTTTGCCTCATCTGATCCTTGTGGTGGAAGAGTACATGACCTTTCACCTTTGCACTACAGTATATGAGAACTTGGTAGACAAACTGGCACTGGAATTACATTTAGATTAAGTAGATTTCAGCAGCAGTCAGTGAAAGATATTGTGGGAGAATGATTATAAAGATGCAC
This sequence comes from Coreoperca whiteheadi, assembly GCA_011952105.1. NCBI lineage: Eukaryota > Metazoa > Chordata > Actinopteri > Centrarchiformes > Sinipercidae > Coreoperca > Coreoperca whiteheadi. The sequence continues at coordinate 15,887,969 of CM022488.1, forward strand.
AAATACAAATAGTCTTGTTACAAACTTCTGTGCTACATTGTGCAAAACTAATTGTTTTAAGATGCAGCCCGTTGATGATTTATCTTCTCTCTATGCAGCATATGAGTTTCGGACACGACATGTAATTTTCTCTGACTTGGATAAAATTAAGCCGAGAGTAAATCACATTTAAGTATTATCTTTCTTTACATTTTATGTGAGTGACATTAAAAGTTATTTTCAGGTACAGAGTGAGAATCTTATCAGAAAGCTCATGAGCAAGACCTGAAATAGATCTGCATGCATTGCTTTATGATTAAAACGCCATGACATGCTCTTTATTACTTCACTTTCTCTCAAAGGAAAGTGATTTTAACAACTCATCTGACTTTTTTGGTATTTCAGCGCACTCTGGTTTTCATGTTGCTATTTTCTGTAGAGGTTATATTCCACCCGTCTCGTCAGCAGCCCTTGGTTATGTACTACTTTTCAATAATTCTGCTACTTTTCATTTATTAGGCACATTCAGTCTACACTCAGAATCACTTCCTTTTATGTTACCTTTCCCTCTGTTCAAGCAGGCTGCTGTGCAAGCACGCAGTAAAACATGTTGATTACACAACTTATGAATCTCATGAGTCTTGCCGACTATAGCTCTAAACAAAATGAATAAATAATGAGTTGAATGATGGCCCTTTGGATACGACTGCCTATAGTTATATTACTGAGACTATTTGATTTACCATATTGAAATGCTGATGATTGTCCAATAAATAATGCAAAAAGCTGATTTCCAAGTGGCCAGGCAGGAAAAGAAATCCACCTTGCATATAGATGGAAGTGAGCCGTGTCTGTCCCTCTCAGCCTGTGGCCCAGAGCAGCTTTATCATTCATAGGACTAAACAGACAATCAATTCAGCAGCCATGTATGAAGGATGAAGGGATGCGACAAGCTGTGAATGATGAGGAGCCAAAAATCAAAGGCCTCACTCCTTCTTAGCTCTAATGGCCATTACCAGCCCAGACAGCACCAGTAAAATGAGGTTAATCATTTGCACAGATCCTTTCAAAGAAGATTGACTGGACTTGATGCCTAGTCAGATCACTCATAAATATTTACTTCATATTAAACAGCTGTGTATGCTCTGTTATTGCACATTGATTTCTGACGGATGCCATCAAATTATTGTTTCAAGTGTGGTCAGTAAAAACCATTAATGCGATGCTTGTACCAAGACTCAATTATGCTAACCACAAGAAATTAATAATGCAATGAAATTGACAGGACATTATGTTCGAGAGGGGTTTCTTCAGGTTTCTGTAGGAAACTATAGATTTGGTGGAAAAAAGTCTGGTGATTTTGACAAATTATAATATGATCACCAGAAACCACAAGAGTTTCAATCGTACATTCACTGTGGACAGATGGTACACTCTGCCCAAATTAAATAGCCCTGCAGTTTAAGTTTATGGGCACAGCATGTATCAGTATTGAACACACAGGCTCAGTCCTTTGACCTTATTGACAAAATGAAATCGGAAATTTCCTTAATAGAAAGAGTTAATGTTTCCTCCGGCAGACATGTTTCCGATTCAATTAGTTTTAATGAAGCCAGTGCTCAGTGGTTACTGAAGTAGAAAAAACAGGCATAAATGCCTGATGGTAATAGAGGACATATTAAGGAGGAAGGGATCGGACACACAGTGCGTGTTTCTAAGTGGCGAAAAATGCCTCTATCAGGCTGGTAGGAGCCAGTGGCTTGGGAAGCAGTGAATTGTATGAACCTCAAATGATGCATTAGGTCTCTGGGGCGAGGCTCGAGGAGACCGAGGAGCGAACTGTAAAAACACATGGGAGAAGAATCTGGGTTTGATGACACATGTGGGGTATCATCAAGCAGACAGTAAAACCATGCCCTTCTAAAAATCACATGCAGTCTAACCTATTTCTAAAGTCTAAAAAAAATGCTGCTCATTACCTGTTTTTTGTATTCTCCCCCATTTACACCTTCCACTGTGACGATGTGACTGAAAGCAGGGATGCAATCTATCCCCCCCCGCCCCATCTGATCAGTCAGTGTGTAAAATGTCAACATGGTCAGATGCACTGGCTCAGTTCCCACAAGAATATGCCCTCATCCTGTGTTATGGTTTGTGCCGCTGCTCAATGTGAAGTGAAACATATTAAACACACCCATGCACATGTAATTAGCTCATGTCTTTGAGTCAATCGTGCGTTTGTTTGTGTGTCTGGTCTTCTTTTATCTGCTAGGTGTTATAGAGTTTCTTTCAGTCTTTTGCAGCCCTTTTCATACGCATTTAGTCTTGCTGAATTAAAGCAACCCAGATTAAAACGCAGGTACATGGGTGCCCTGGTAGCACAGGGGTTTAAGGTACTGACCATGTAATCACGACATCCCTGGTTTGATTCCAGCTGGGGAACTGTGTCATTCACCCAATTCTCTCTACTATAATGTCCTGTTTGTCTCTATTGTCTGTTCTCTAATAAAGGCATAAAATGTCCCCCCAAAAAAATTATTTTTACACAAAAATCTTACGTCTAATGAAGGATTTTTGAAGGTTCAACCAGAAAAAGAGTTCTTACGAGCACCGAACCTAAGGTCTCAGTTGTGTCGCCCCTTGATTAAAAAAAGCAGACTTGGAAAAAGGTTGCAAAGGTTTTGCAACTACCAAGTCCTCCCCTCAGTGTATTTTTGCTGCTTCCGAGCAGAATCCCAGAAGTGATCAAATCAAGTTGAGAAAAGAAACTAAAAGAGCTTGATTTAATGTGTGTTTCACCAACAACAACGTCACCACTTTTTTAACTTAACCTTCCCTGTTTCAACTAACAGGAGGTAAGCAAGCCTAAAATTCACTCACTTGTTTGCATCTACAGGGTGTCTCAGGCCTCTGTTCTTGTTTGCTGCCATGAATACATAAACTACAGGCATGTACCCACAGAGTGACAACACAAATAGATGCATGTAGTGATGGTCTTACACAGCTCTCACAGCACATATAAGTACACATTTACAGTGTGAAGGTGCCAGTAGATAGTAGAGTGGTGGTTTCTTGAGGGGTCAAGAGGGGAATATGATGTATATGTGTGTGTTGGACAAAAGGGAAGGGGAGAGGGGGTTGTGGGTGTGTGTGTGTGTCACAACAGACAGAAGAGATCCAGCCCAGGCTCCCACACAGCTTTGTCATATCACTAGGAGATTAGGAACACACACATGTCAAGCTAGGCAGAGCCTGCTGCAATAATGCACCTGCCAGCTCTCAAGATCCACTCAACCCCTGTTCAACCCCTTGTTCCTACACACCAACACAAAGACACACACATATAAATGTACCAAATGTTTAAATATTGATCCCCTTGCTTAATGCACACTGAAGGATGTAATTTGAGATAAGTGGAAAACAAATGAATTGAAAACAGCATTAAGCATATTAACTTGTCACACAAAAGAGGAATAAATCGAAAGCAATGTGAGTATTGAAGTATGTCAAAGAAAAGAAGAACAAAAAAATATCAAAGACACGAAAAGGCTGGGATGTGGAAAAAGTTGTCTTTCTTCATGACAGAGTTCCCGGAGAAAAGGGTGGCTCAAAGAGATTCATCTCCACCAGGATTCAAGGTCATCCAACCTAGTAATCCTAGAAGCACTTGAAAAATATGGAGTGAAGACTGGAGATATTCTTCCCCCCAAAAAGGAGTACGGAGGGGAGACTCTGACTGACGAGAATCACTGACCTTCAAACAAGCTCTCTATCCATATAGAGTAGGGGAAGACATGCACAATCCATCAAAAATGCACATGAACTTTCACTCTTCAAATAGTTCCAGCTTGAGTAGCAGTCAATGGATCAACTATGAATATTACATGTACTGAATTGCAGGGGATCAGATTGAATTCACTGTGAAAAAACAAAACAAAAACAAATCTGCGATATTAGAATATTGTATTTTGAGATGGAGTCTCAAAAATGTTGCTAACAGTATGAGAGCAAACGTTGGATTTAAACCCTGTTTTTGTAAAATAAAGAAAGTGGCTAAACATTTAAATGATCTAAAATGTAAAGAGAAGAAAATAAAATAAATAATAAAAACTGTAAAAAGATTTCAGAATCCACACTATGGTCATGAAATTGCCTTTTGTCACGGTCCCTCTTCAGGAATGGAAAGATCAGTGTTAATTTTCACCCTTTCTTTGATTGGATGAACCTGCCTCCCTCTTGCACGACATGGCTACCACAGGTCAGTGGCTGGTGCAGTGTAGCATGAAACAAACAAATAGAAAAAGGCACCTTGTGGCACTTAACTCTCGCCAGAATGCAACTGACGGCAAGCCTACCAGCGTCCTATAATAATGACTGGTGGCTCGTAACCAAAGAATGGCCGAGAGAGGGAGGAAAGAGGGAACAGAGATGAATTTAGAGCTGGAGATAGGGAAGAAGAACACATTAAGGAAATGGTTGGGAAAGAAGGTAGCACTGTTAGAATTCAGAAATCCAGGAAGAGGTGAAACCTGAACAGCAAAAGTATGCAACACTATGTGGAGAGGAGAAATAAAAATAATAAATCGTGAAAGGGTGTTTTTCTCATTGTAACGTCTCCGAGCTGCTTGAATACTATGTATTTAATACTAATAAGCAATATAGATATACTGTATATAGCAGATACATACAAATATATATATATAGTGCTAATTAAAAAGACTCATTCAAGGGGAACTCCACTGATTTTGCATATCAAAGTTTGTTTACAGGTTTTGGGGAGTACTACTGCATGTGCAAAAACAAGTTGTATAAAGCCTTTTGCTGCTTCAGAGAGAGCTGTGCGAAGTCAGATAAATTGCCTCAAGTGATGTCACTTGAGTCAGCATCAGTTGGGTCTGAAGACTAAGTTTGAAAATGAAAATAATCTAGCATAACACACCTGAATTCCTGACCGAACCATCGGCGATAGAGTTTCATTGTGGGTAGGCGCCAGGTATTGACATGGAATAAGAATGTGTGGACGAAAAAAGAAGATATCTCTGGTTCTGCGTCATTGATTTTGATCCTTTTTAAAAAACTGTCCAACGTGAGTCTGAGAAATGCTATTGAAGTGCAATGCTAAATTGGCAGAGTACTCTTTATATAATTAAATGCAACATAAATGAAGACGTGCATAAAACAGAAGGACACTACTGTACCTAAACATAATCGAAACATAATTGCATTTCAAGAAAGCCTTCTCGAACAGTCCATGCAAAATTATTAAAAAATATAAACTGGACTGGACAAGGCAAAGAGGGTAGGAGGAAAAGGGACAAGACAGGGGAGAGGGGAATGGAGAACAGGACAGCCAGCCGATCATCCTGTGATAAGATGAGGAAAATAAGTCTGATTATCACAGAGGCCGAGAGCATTAGACAGACAGTTGGGAGTCATCTCAAAACTCAGGAGGGAAGAGGCAAGACAAGAGGTCACAATTATGCCCCGCTAGCTGCACTCCCCTCCTCCTCATGAAGTCCTCTAATATATTCCGTTAGTTCCTGTATGGTGCGGAGGGGAAATTCTAATTAAAGGGTGAGGGGAATTTTGACACACGTGAGGCAGAGATCAATATTTAGCACCATAATCAGCCATTCGTTCAGCCATGGTTTGATGGTGTCACTGTGAGCAGACTGCAGCTCTCCATTAGAGTGTTTGGGAAGGAGCAGACAGGCAGGCGAGCAGGCAAGCAGCCAAGCAGGCAGGCTGCAGAGAACCGCCAAACTCCCAGCCATCATGAATCAAAGCAAGTGATGTCTCCTCTTGTGCTCCATTTTGCTTTGCTTTTTATCTTCATTCATCCTCTTAAAGGAGAAAAGTGAACTCTGTCAGACTGGTTTGTGAAAGGGGTGCAGGGGAAGTGGAAAAGAAAGGAAGAGAAATGCCACCGAGTGGATACGGTAGATCAGGAGGAACTGCAGCTGTCAGGACTTTGGACTGTTAGTTGATTGTCAGGAACACAGACGGTTCTGTCTATTTAGTGATTTCTCTTTTTGGTCTGACAAATATTTCATTTTGATTTCAAACAGTGGTGGAGGATATATTTATATATTTTACTTAAGTACTTTACTACAGTAGCAATACAAGAAGGTGAAAATACTCCATTACAAGTAAAAGTCCTGCATTCGAAATATTACTTAAGTATTATTAGTAAAATGCACCTAAATTATCTTAAGTAAAAGTATTCGAAGCAGAAAAATGGCCAGGCCAATAATGTCATTGGATTATCATTACTGATGAATTTTACTGTTGCAACTGTAAAGGAAAATAGAACATTTCCCTCATAATTGTAGAGGAGAAGAAGTATAAAGTAGCATTAAATGGAAATACTCAAGTGAAGCCTGAGTACCTCCAATTTGTATTTAAGTGCAGTACTTGCATGTACTGTTAAATGTACATAGTTACATTACAATACTGGTTTCAAATAAAACATCTTTAAAAAATAACACATTAACAAATGGGCAGCTTAGTTTATCGTTGTATATTACTGTATTCATTTTACAAACAGATACACACACAGACACACACAAGCACACACAACATTTGTGGCATGTGAACAAGGCTGCTTAGCTGACATGGATAGTGACCAGTGACTCAGTATCAGGAACATGGTGTTGTTTCCAGAGGGCAAGGAGAGAGGATGAGGGGCAAAGGAGGGGGCATGTGGAGGTGCGTGTGTGTGTGCATGTGTGTGCGTAGGTGGGTGGGGGGGCAGCCCAGCCCAGGGTGTCCCTTGTCTCCATGTGTCAACCCATCTCCTTGTTCTTGCATGTCACTGACACACACGTGGGTACTTACCAACCCAAGTTGCTCCAATTAATGGCTGTCCCACTGCGCTGTCCGTTGTGTGGTGTGCTAGCCTGGGTGACAAGATATGGTCTGGGATCTGTCTCTCCAGTGACATAAGGAAGGAATTTTAAGAGGGAAAAGTGATGCAAACACACACCGCCTCATGCTGCGCCAAGATAGGTAGATAACAAAGACTCTTGTAAATGAGTGGCAGCGAGGAAGGCATTGAGGATTCTCTAATTACTTGCTGCAATCTATCTAAGTCACTGGCCTTCTAATTTGATTTATCAGAATGCATGAAATCCCTTGGAATAATGCCCTTATTAGAAGGACAGAATTGACGGGGGGACAAGAGGTCTGCCGAGAGGAGGAGGAGAGCGGAGATTTAAGCATCAATTACAGTCAAAAGGAGAATTAATAGTTATTAATCCACAAACATAGCTATCGTTCTCTCTGCTACCTCTCTGCCACTATGAGACAATCCTCTTCACACTTGCCCTGCGACACGCGCACACATGGTCACACACACTTCCACTGCATGCAGATACACATTCCAGCATAAACAATACATACAAACAGGCGTTTCTTTCTGTTGGCACACACCAGTATGCACATAAACATGCACATGCACACCTACAAACACACAGATACAAACAAACATGCACAGGAAACACATATATCTTCACAAGATGAAATAAGCAAATGCAGAAACAGACGTGCATACGTCTTAAAAAATGTAAACAATCATGCGTAAAAGCAGCACAACAGTGACAAAGGAAAGATGCCATTCATAGCTCTTACTCTGGATGGTTCGCATCATTTTGCCTACTGGTAGATCAAAGGTCTTTAACTCTTTAACTAAATTCTTGACTGACAAATTCAATTGCTGTCAGTCTTCTAGGGCTCTCAATGTAATATGTGCATTTTGATTCAATTTGCCCAGCAAATACATACATATACATATTGTTTATCTAGTTATGGGTACAAAAAAATCAATACTTATATCTGTGCTTTGTCATTCCTAAGTGCATCATGAAATAGCAAGATAACCCTCTAATTGAATCCAACAAAACCACATAGATTGTTAATTTTGTGCCATTAAGCTTTTGCAACATTTACAATGTCTTATTTTTGCCTGTTGATGACTCTTGTTTGTCCCCTTGTATGGGAAAAGAACATTTTATATATCTAAAAATTGAATTTAGAAAGGTCAATCTCTAAACAAATAATAAATCAAAGATGAAGCTAACTTGTATCATTTCTAAGGAGAGGAATTCAAAGTACAGGAATAGTTTTCATAATCATTAGAAACAGAAAAATACTATTTTGCTATGTGAAGTATTTTGTAATTACACATTCTAATGATTATTCAAATCATCCTAATGAATTCATATGTTACAACAGCACTTCTTTTGAATGCCTCACATGCCATCACATGCACAAGAATAACAACAAAAGGACAGCTTGTCATGTTAAATAATTTAAAGAGCTGTGAAGGCAGCAATGCTGTATTAGGTGACACTCTGATCTGAGTTTTATGTTAAAACCTGTGGTTTTTGTTAAAGGGCTGCTGAGTGGCTGAAAGTAGAATGCCAGTGTGCTGTTGCCTTGCTGTCAGTCACACAGAAGCAGTATTTAGACAGGGAGCTGAGAGGTCTGCTCAGTTGCCAGCTCCTGCCTTTTAAACAGCCCTTTCCTCAGAGAGACAGCTTAGCACTGAGTGCCAGTCATCCTCGACACCACTCCCCCACCCCCCCGACACACACACACACACACACACACACACACACACACACACACGCACACGCACGCGCGCGCACACACACACTTTGATAGCCTCTTTGCTAAAGAACAATTTGGCAGAAGGGGAGAAATGATCACGTATGGTTAGACCAAAAGGTACATTGTAATGGGTCTATCCCCCTGTTTCAACAAAGTGGAGCGAAAGGCATCTGGACAGCAGATTCATCAGCATTACTTGAATGGAGGAACAAGCTCATACAGCATTTCGTGGCTGACAGAGAAGATGAATCTAGGCAACTCTGCACATCGGGGATCCTCATAGGCCTTCAGTCATGGCCAGTGGTAAAGACTGAAGGATGGGAGAGAGGTTGTGGAGATAACACATCACGCCCTGTCTACGTCCCATATTATGATGCTGTCCTGTAGAGTGTCTGGGACAATACTGTGTTAGCTGCCAGAGTGCCGTTGACATCATTGACAAACCTCTATGGTGTCAAGCAGTCACTCACACTTCTACTGGGTGTCTGTCATCATGCTCAAACAGTCAGGCACTGACACCTTTTCACGTGAATGAAGATTCTCCAGTGACTGACAAAAAATAGTGGATGGCCTTTAAGGAGGGGAAAAAGACACTACAAGAATAGCACCTCTCCTCAAAAGGAGAGACTTATAATTTGCAATAATGGCACACCAGTAGCTCTCAGAGAGAAAATTACAGGAAAAAGGCGATCTGAAATATCCTTTTAACTGGCAGAAACACATCCATTGTAGACAGAAGTCTTGTTTACTTGGTAAAATGGCATCAATTAGGAGTGGATGGCAAAATTAGCATATTCTCTTAATGGACTGGCCTTTCTTGTGCAGCGCTCTCACACTGATTGTATGGAAGGGACATGTTAAGGGAAACTGAGAAAAGGTCAGGTGTCTGCACCATTCAGGTGATCATATTTTTCACCAAACAGTTGTGCATTCTCCATGGCTATTGTCATGTTACACTGCAGCTGAGAGCAATACTGCAGCATGCAGGCAAATTTTATTTTGAATTATTGTGAAATACAAATTAAGATACTCGACATGTAGCTTGAAAATATCTGCTGTCTTTTAAACATTCCATATTCCTTTGTCTAAAAATAATTGCAGCACAATATACATTTTATGATTAAAGAAAATCAGAAATCAGATTGATAGAAATCAGAACTCAGAAATACCTGTATTGCCAAGTAGGTTTACACATAGGAGGAATTTGCTTTGGGGTTTTGGTGTAAAACAATAAACATAACAGGAATACAAAGAAGTATAAAGAAACATAAGCAAGTTCTGCAGGTGAGGGATCCTAACTATAAAATTGACAATAAGATATTAAATAACATTATATAATGTTATAAGTAATAATAATAATCATAGAATAGAGTATGTACAATATGGCGACATGGAATTTAAATTACAGTGTGCAAATTAAAGCATACCAATAAATGTAGCTACTTCAGAAAAATACTATTAATTCCACTGAAATAATACTACAAAAGTCTTAGTTAAATTAAAACAAATAAGAACCACATTCAAACAATACATATCTGTAAAGGCATGTAGCCAAAAACTTGCTCATCAAAAGTTAAGTATAATCAGATCTACTGTGTGTTTTCTTTCCTGATTGATGAATCTCAGCACACTGTTAGGATTTAAGCATACTCTGAGAAAAAATATAGCCAGAAATGAGAGAAATTAACAGACAATTTAAAGTGGTGTTGAAAATCCTGTTCCTAGTACAGAGCTAATCAGTTTGAATGATTTGCCAGTTAATTTCCATTATTAACAGGCCCCCATCACTTTGGAAGCTAAGTAATTCTAAAAATGATATTTCATCATCAGTGCTGCAGTACGTATCTCAAGAAGGGCTAAGCCCCTCCCAGCCACACCAAAGCCGCAGACTGCAAATTCTCTTCCCTCGTCCTCCACTCCTCCTGCCCCTCTTCCCTTGTGCCTCTGCTCCCACCACCCCAAATTGACTGGTCTTGCACAGTTGCAGCTGAACAAGAAAGGAATTGCTAGTGTCAAGACACAGTTTACAAATATGACATCTCCTCTGCCATGGCTGGAAATATGAAATATTGATTTATGTGCAGTAAAAGGTCTTATAAAAATGATCACATACACATGAGGGATTAATGCGCAGAAGATCAATAGAAATTTCATTCTTGACACTAGACTGTCACCTATGGTGAAATGCTAAAATAAAGAAATCAATATTATCTATGAAATGTCAAATTTATTATAATTATGTGGATGAAAGCTGGCCAAGTGGCTCCCAGGGGGCTGAGAGGGATAGGGTACCGCTCTCAAGCATCCCTCATGTCCCTCCCTCTCATGCTGCCAATTTTGAGAGCAATATTGGTGTAAAGGGTTTTCACCTGTTATGTATGGCCTTGTTGTAACAAATTCCTCCAGGAATATTTAACTGTGGAAAGACTGACAATGGACAGAGCTGCAGTTCATAGCCTGCAGGTTGCGTAGTTAACAGCTGTTAGCTTTGGCACATATTATATGACTCTGCCCTCTCGATTGAAACCTATTTGGCAGCTGCTGCTGACATGGACAAGTCCCAGCCACTAAAGTACGACATCTCAGCATGCGTGCTGGTTCAAAGATGACAGATTCAGTCAGGCTATGTATTGATCTTGAGGCTCGAATGTAGTCAGTAATCATGGTGATTTGTTTTGCTGTGGACATAAACTGTTTAATAAGAAAAGATTTCACATGAAGCCATGACTATGAATCATATTAATTGAGAAAAACATTGCCATTTTGCAACATGGGGAAAGTTTGTGAACGAGTTTCTCCATTTTCAAATTATATCAAGAGACTTCAGCTCCTAATGTGTTATTGGGCATTCTCAAATCTCCCTCAACGTTTTATTTGCTATTGCATTTAAACTAAGAGCTATTTGTGTTCATTCACTTGTTTTCCATGTCTAATTAATATCCTTTGGATGTGTGTGGATCAATTTATTTAATCAATGTTGGGTAGTGCCTCTGGCCTTCTAAAGGTCACTTAGATATGGAACTGGGAGTCAGATCACAAAGGGGCGAGCAGGTAATTTGAATATGGCAGGCAAACTTTGCATGTATGATCACACATTTCTGAAAAACTACAGAGAATGATTTTCCTTTCGGTCTTCCCATTTCAGGCAATAGTCTTTTTTTCCACCAGAGGCCCACTGTACACACTAGAGTGTGGCAGCTGTGTAATCCCTTTAACAACCGACGGGGCTATTAAATGAACCGGCGGTGCAGCTGCAAATAGCCAATAAAGCCAGCACAATATCATCCCTATTAAACAGTAATCTCGGCAGGCTTAAGAAGTTCTCTGAAAAATGGGAGGAAAACCATAACAAAATGTAATCAAGCAAAACATGGGGATTTTCCTCAACAAAATAAGCCAAACAATTTTCACAGTGGCTTACATGAAAGGTGTTCAGCAACAGCACTCGAGCCTCAGAAAACTTCCCAGCCTCTTCAGGTGACCACGGTTTGCTGCCTTATCACAAATACAGAAGCACACAACAAACAAAATGAGCCTGTCAATCGAAGCAATTTATCGCCACAGATATTAACAGAGAAAGGGAAACAGGGGAAAATAACAAATTGTGCAGTTACATTTTAAAAGTGACCAAATCGAATTCATAAGATCACAATTTGAGAGATAGAACCCAGTTTATTTTTCCTCCCTTTCACCGGCTTATGTGCTCTGTCAGATGAAAGCGGAGCAGAGAGCCGCTGCTGATGGAGCCTTTGAGCCTGGGAAAGGAGGCAACGCAGCCTCTTGAAGGGGTGCCGGGGACAGTGATAACCAGGGAGGCCGCGGGAGCTCCCTCCGCTGCCAGGGGAAGGTGTTCCAACTTATCAGAGTCTGCACACGGGGAATGATTACCTCTCTGCCGGGCCGATTACTGCTGGCTCTCCGGGTCAAAAACAGGCCAGGATGAAAGAGAGAACTGAAGCCTCCTATCCTGCCTCCAATCATCCATTAGCACTCAGAGCGAGGGGCTTGTCTACCGCTCCACCCCCCTCAGACCCCCTCTTCGACATGGACTTGTCAGTCTGGTGCATAAGGAGAAGAGGGACGTAATCACAGGCAAGACTTTCACTCACACCAATGTCATGGAGGACAGTGCGGGGGCTTGCAGAGGTAATTTATGGATCTGAGTATAAGCACTTCTTTGACATATTATTTATTCATTTGAGTTTGTTTAAGAACAATCCTCGTCATCTGCAGGGCGAGGCAAAGTATTGAGCTTTGTTTACACTATTGATGTATGGTATATATGCTGATCCACTCACATGAATAAGAATGTAAAACAGGCCAGAAAGCACCGAACAACAGACACATCAAACAACAATATCTGAATACAACACACACCATTCAAGATTTCCCTCCCTTTTGTTTGCTGTATTCTAATAACGTAGGAAAAGGCATGAGAAATGTATTCAAGATGGTCTTTCAGTAGGCTATGCTTGCAGCCTGTGCAATATCTGCTCTGTATATTTTGCACCACTTTCACGCGTTTGCATTGAAAACAAATGGGACATTGTATTCTCTGTGAAATATCACTAAGTACTTGAACGAACAGTCAATCAAACAAACAATCAGCCTGAATTTGTTCTACTGACTCTTGAGTGAGTGAGACGCTACACTTAAGAGTATCTACATTTAATGTTTCACTCTGTATGCATTCCCCAGCCACAGTCATGCTATGGATGGACAATGGGGCTGGTGTAGCACAGCTGACCAGAATCCCCTCTGCTTATAACAGCACAACCCTTCAGATTAAGGTCAGTGCTTCAGCCAGTTACCTCTCACTCTCCTCTCTTTAATACCAGAAAGGGAGAATAAAAACTCTAAGCCAATTGCTAGTGGCATCTCTGATGAACAGAGTGTAAAGATTTGTCTTCCTCTGCCTCCATGCACAGGTCAGTGTAGGGGTCTTTAGAGTAATGCCTTGCTCAGTAACCTCAATCGTGTAATTCCAGTGACCAATCTATTTGGTCATATGGAGAGCTGGGTCTCAGGGGATTGGGTCAGGCTGTGTGATTTTGGGACAGATGTGTGTGAAATCTGTGCTGTCTCCTCCACAGGTAAGCTAAAGAAAGGCTGCAGGTCAGTCCTGAGAAAGGAGTAGAGGGCGCTTCCATTTACAGGCTACAGTCACATAAACACGGAGCTGCAACACACAACACCTAGGCTATTGCTCTATTTCCAGTTTTAGGCCAATATAGACAAGAAGCCCTTAATGTGCAAAGAAAAATAGAAATTGGAACATTTACATTTACACGACAACTCGGCAAACTCTGCTGTGACACAACTGAAAGCTCACAAACAGCTACAACTCAACATTATAGTGAGTATTGTTTTCAGCCATGCTAGCGGCGGGGCTCCAGGGATGGCAATGCCAGTCTGTCGATCAGTTGTTCCACCACTTTGGTCGAGGCTGAAATCTTGACAACTATTAGATGGATTGCCATGGAATTTTGTACAGGCTAGGGCTGCAGCTATCGATTATTTTAGTAATTGAGTATTCTACTGATTATTCCATTGATTTATTGAGTAATCGGATAAGAAATAATTTTGCTTTGTTAAGAGCAATAGTAAATATGCAAAAGAGAAAACAACTAATTGGTTGAATTTTTAGAAAAATCTACATTTTTATTGCCTAAATTGCATACAATAATATTATCTGTCAAAACTAAACCTAGTTAGTACATTTATGTGCCATATTACATTCTGGGGAAAAAAAAATCTTAAAACAAACACCTTTTGTTTTGAAAAAAAAGATATACTTAAGTTTCAGAACTACAAGTTTCAACCTAACTACAGCTCATGCATAAGGTAAGCGTTTACTGTCATTTGTAGTAGGCAAAAACGAGTGGACGAGTTAACAAGAAATGTGACTATTGTAACAATAATAAATAACATGAATGTAGCTCAGGTTTTCACAAATTGACTGCAGCATTTTATTTTCTGTGGTTTATATCTTGAACAAAACCTAGCTGACTTCAGTGACATCATAACTAGATTTACTATTACATATAGCCATTAGTAACGTAACCTACAATATTTACTAGCCTTCATATACCTTGTGTCGGGTCTGCGCTGTGGCCTGGATGCCTAGACTGTAACGTTATGCTTTCTGCTGAGATGCTGATGCATAGACATTGTGCTATTGTGGTAGGCTAGTTCAGTTTTACCGTAGAAACGCTATACAGAGTTTTCATGGACACTTTCTGTCGCTTTCTCTGGTCTGTCTCTTCTCTGAGCCCCTCGCTATTTTCTCTCTCTTCCTCCTCTTTGTAATCAGCACTGTCAAATCACACCAAAAACACTCTGAGCCGTCTCTGGAAACACACAGCGTAACTGTCATCTGTGCGAAACACAGTGCGCTGTATATAGTTATATGAATTAAACAAAGCTTAGATGCAAAAAACTTAAATCGATGATTTTTACTAATCGAGTTACTCAAGGAATCGTTTCAGCCGTAGTACAGGCATTCATGTTCCCCAGAGGATGAATCCTACTGACTTTGGGGATGCCCTGACTACTCCTATTGCGCCACCCTGAGGTTGACATTTGTGGGTTTCTGTGAAATGTCTTGACAAGTATTGGATAGATTGCTGTAATATTTGGTGCAGATATGCATGTTCCCCTTTGGAGATCCCCTGAGTTTTCTTATAGCTGCATCATCAGGTCAAATTTTCAATTTGTCCAATATGTTTATGACTAAATACCTGTAAAACTGATGACATTCCCATCAGCCTCACCTGTGCTTTGTGCTTATGCTAATTAGCAAGTGTTAGCATGCTAACACGCTATATTTCGATGGTGAACATAATAAACAAACCTGCTAAACATCAACATGTTAGCATTGTCATTGTGAGCATCTTGTTAAGTTGGTGTTAGCATTTAGCTCAAAGCACTGCTGTGCTTAATATAGTCTCACAGAGCCCCTAGCATGGCTGTAGACTCTTAGCGTAGGTGATCAACTATTTAAGAAACGCTTACGAGCATCTCCTCAAAATCCTTTAGCTGCTGTCACTGAGTGTCACTGAGCTAGATGATGAATTCCTCCACGCTCCAGGGGGGCTATTCTGTATCTCAACTTTCACTATGAATATTCATTTTGCTTTATAGATCATTTAAGTATCAAATTTGTCCTGCCGATTTCCCATGACTTCAACTGCTTCTTGGAAAAAAAGGACATACGAGGCATCACATATGATGAACGCAATATCGTACTTATGTAAAGTCTCAATAAAGGGCTGCAGGACTGCGCTGAATAGTGCACATATCCTGACATGGAATCAATCAGATAAATCCCAATTTGAAATTCTAATCATGACTTAAACAGCAATTCAGAGTGACCATCTCTATCCCATGATGCATATCTTTATTGAAAGGAATGATATCTTTCAGACTGACACTGAACCTATTAGCAGCCATCTATTGAATTGTAGAGCAATAATGTTACCTAAAAGTTAAGGATTTCTGCATAACAAGATGTAATCACTGTTCTGCATTGAGGAGATACTTAAACAGTGTTCAAGAGAGGGTTTCCTATGCTGTATGCTGAGTAGTCTTCATATTAGTAGAGATAAGAATTGACCTTGGGCTTCTGAAGATGAGTGGACACAGAGCATGTCAGAAATAGTAACCCGCACTACTGCAGTAACACTATTCCTGAGTAAAATCTTTATGCTGTTGTACTTTGACCGCTCCCTGTGCGTAATTAAAGTATTTGCTCTATTCAAATATCCTTTCAAATTGATCAAATCTGAAAATAAAATGCATAAGAATAAAACTGAAAGGAAGCACATTCATCATTCGGCATCATTCAGATTAGAGTGCAAGTTGAATGAGCAACCAAATTTCTGAGGCCTACACAAACAAAGAGCGAGCTCTCACTACATAGAAAGACCTGTGGAAATGCTGTTTTCAATGATCCAAAGCATCTTGTCTTGTCCTTTTCACATGCTTCCAATGAATTATGTATCTGCAGTGATTTATGGTGCGCCATGTTCAACCCTCTTCTTCTCCCTCAATGTGGAATCCTACATGGATTTTTCACAGGGAGCCAACTGGGACAACCAAAATTGCTCAATTTAAGGAAGTAATTAAAACTGTCCGCAATCAATATTTATCTTTAGACAGACCATAGTGGGGGTTTAGTGACCATCCCCCCACCCTGGCTGATGTCTAGCCCTATGTCCCCCTGCTCTTCTCATTGACAGCTGTTCAGCTCCTTCAAAATAAACAAGAAACAGGAGCATGCTGTTCCCACTATGGACTTGACATGTATCCTGAATAATCAAATGACCGTAATATGTGAACCAGTAAAAACATGTTGAGGAGGTTTAGTTGACTAAGATACACATCAGTTTGCTGGGGAGTCTTATCTATAGAGGGATAACTTGCCCTTCATTGTGAAATAATTAACTATAATTCTAAAAAAGCCAATTTTCTCACAAACTAACACATTTAGATATTATGAAACTTTCAAAACTCATGAATAATCAAAGCTGAGTACTCTCCTGTTTTGATACTCTGCAGTCAGATAATTAGTTTGACATTATCTTCTCACCTGTGCACAAGTAGAAGAAGTATCAGAGAAAAAAATTCTACATTTATACAAAATAGAAAGCTGATATTCTGGATACAAATAATTTAAAATAGGTGGAATAAATTTGTAACATAATCCCTTTTGGTTAACCTGCCTATTTAGCATTTATAAGCAATATTTAAACAGCATTATTTATTTCCCTTCCTCTATAAAGAAGCCTTAAATGGTTAACAGTTACTGAATGATTATACAGCATCTATTAACCATTTAAACATATGCACAAATTTAATTTAAGTATTTATATACACTGCTTATAAATGCTAAATAAGGGGGTTAAAATAAAGTGTTGCCCTCTTTTGTGAAAAGTCTTGATCGACATATAATGTACTCACCTCTAGACTAGTGAGCTATTTAAATAGAGGCTAAAATCCACAATAGTCCAATAGAAATCACTCACATTAACCTAACCATGATAAGGTGTCATGAAAGGACAACTTACCCCAAAAGAAAGTAACCTCGAGTCCCCAGACTGATATTTCCCACTTTTATTCAATAGAGAGTATTTACTTGCGATCAATTTAGTAAGGTGAAACAGTCATGTAAAACAGAATAGCGGTGGCATGACAGTTTGGTTACACTGTCTTCAGAGACCTCTTGCTGCAGGCAGAAATCATGTCTCTGTCATTCTATATCATCAATTTTAATTATCCTCACAAGTGCTCATTCTGCTTCAGGCAGCAGTGGGAAAGGCAGAATCTGGGAAAAATTCCTTTAATCTATTTGGGACGTGATGTGTGAGGTGAGACCTCTGTCTGTCACAACCCCCCCAATGCTCCAACACCACACCACATCGCCCCAAAAACCACACATGCACACACACTTTATGGGCTTGTGCTTGGATGCACACATGTACAGTAAAAGGACCAAATACATCCCACAAAAAAATCGTATAAATAAGTCAGTTTAAATAGTTTATCTGTAGTTACACTGAAAGAACTTCTTTTATTTTTTGCTGTTTTCCCTCTTTTCTTCTTGAATGTTGTTTTTTGTGTTGTTGCAGCACCCCACTAGGAGTCAACCAGTAGGTCACTGTAGCAAAGGTCATGCACCTCCTTGCCAATCTCCTGCTGTAACTGAACACCACACACATTTAGTGATCATTATGACACCCCCAGGTCCTTCTGTCCTCAATAACTTGGCAGGGGTCTCACTGACCACTGCCCCTCCTGCTGAGTTAGACCACCTTCTGTCTACCAACAGATCATGCAGACTGCACAGTCACTGTTTGTGGGGTATTCTAATTGGATTTCACTGGGTTGGGTGATTGGCTTGATGAGGATGCAGTGACACTGAGCTGTGGTTTGGCATGGAAGGACTGCTGATGATTGTTGGGAATTGAGATTACTGGGGTTGATCTTGAAGATTAAGGATTTTTTTGGCTTCTTAGCTATGTGGTAGATCCCACACTGTTATTAACCCTCTTTTCAACGGCCACCTGTTAATCATAATACAATTAGGATGAAGAGGAAATGGAAAAGGTAGATGTCTTATTTCTATGGTCCAAAGATAATATCTATTATATCTGTAGCTTGACACTGAGAGGAACTAAATCTGACACACATGTAGCAACAGGACTGAAAAGTTTGGCTGAAGTTTAACAAGGCTAAGAGCCCTGTTTTATGACATCATATTCAACCATTAGAATAGCTGTGGTATTTCCTGTCTGTTGATGCCATTATTTACTATACAATGTCTGATGCTCAATCAGACCTTCAGTGATTGGAAATCTGTAGCACACAAGTATACAATATGGTTAAATCCAATTGAGGTAAATTGCATGCATTTTTAGTGATCATTAAGTTTTTAGCATCACTAGAGGGGGCAGAAAAACACTTGAAAAAATCTCTCTGCTAATTGCAATCAATTTCTCCTTTCAGAGAAACTTCTGATGCCTTCCGGTATTCTGCTCTTCATGGATTTCACGTGGGGCTTCATGGATCTCGTCCTAACAACAACAGCATTGTTGGCCACGGTGAAAGGATCTGTTGAAACATGTCTGAGGATATACAGATAAATATTGTAGTTTACTGCAAGAGCTCTTGAAGTACTGCTCTGCACATAGATAAAGAGCAGGCAGGTATGACTCATAAAAAGACATAATTAATAGAAAATGAGCAGCCATATGATTGGCAACTGCTGCAAAGTGAAACAGACAGAATGAGGAACTGATAATGAGTTCTGGCATTGGTGAAATATTCCACTTACCCCAGGGAGAAAAAGAAAGGTACCTCCCCCTCCATAAAAAGAAAGGATAAAAGAAATAAGTTAGAGAAAATCACTGGCCAGCTTTTATGTTTCACTCTGTCAGCTGAGTGTCAGGGATTTGCTGTCATAAAGATAGTGAAAGCTCAAGAGCTGGTGCTAACCAAGAATTAATCAGTTTAGGTTTTGGTCCTGAACATAAAATGTCAGACATTGCCTCTCAACTCTTGTAGGTGATTTCTCTGAGCTGAACAACACAATAATCCCACTCTCACTTCTATTGAAGGTCAAAGTTGGTCAGTGAGCCAAGAAATACCATATCAGGGCTTCCTTCCTCCTCAATTGCTGCGAGTATAAATTACAGAATTAGTGTATTGATTGCCGACTATGGCTTCAAGCAATCACTTTTACAGCCATGACAAGATTATTTTATCCTTCTTTTCCTGTATTATTATATGTTGTGTTTGAGTTATTCTACCAGCATGGGCAGTGACAGCTTGAATTTATTCAATAAAGCGGGGCAGTTAGGGAAGCCAGTGAGGCAAAAAACAGAAGACATCACATGAAGAAGAGAGACAGCATTCCTGCCTGCAAGTCTGCCATCCTAAATAAAGAAAGATATCTCCCAAATAGAGCCCTGATCAATACATTCATACAAATACAAGCACATCATTTGTTACGTCTTGGGTGATAACTTCAGTTTTGCACATGGGAAACTGCAGCAGTGGGGGAAAAATACACCATAAATTACAGACAATAAGAGTTTATGATGATTTGTAACACTGTACATAAATGGGAAATTCCTTGTTGTGTCTCAAATGCATCATTATACTAGTAAAAATAATTTCTACATGTATCAGATTGGAGACAAAGGCAACCTGTGGAGTTTTTGACCACTACCTCATGTTGTTTTTGTATCTTTTGTTCTAACTGCAGGTACACAAGGAGTCACATGCACAAGCATATAAGTGACGCAATACACCTTTCTGCTGCCTGTAGATGGCTGTAAATTAGCAGTTGCGATGGTAATGCACAATAAAAGTTGGTCGGAAAAGCATTCTATGTGTTTGTTAGGCCTTAATGATATACACAGTTGTTTTTGGCAGGAAGCACTCACTGTAAACAAAATTGTGTTTTCATACAATCAACTTCCCAAGACACCTTTCAATAAGTCACACGAGTGTGTTGAGGAAAAGGTCACAAAGGTCTAAAACTCCTTTAAAAGGGTAATTCCTATTTATTCACTTATATTCATCGTTTTGACAGTTGGTTTTTTTTTGGGGGGGGGGTTATAAAAACATTGCACTCTCCACAGCTAATTGCAAAAACATGGAAATGTGATGACGTCACTACAGTGACGTCCAATCCGGCAAGAAACGAGCAGTCAGAAACTTGATTTGAAGTGCACCTGATTTGTTAGCAATAACCCCTCAAGAAAACTCTGTGCACAAATATGGAATATGCAAGACATCAACATTGAACCAGTAATTCTGTCTGTAAACTGCAGTGGAGATTCACAATGGACAGTTTTGGTAATCATTTTACCGTTCACCTTCATTTTCTCTTCCAAATAAGGAGTATAGTGCTGCTCTTATAGCAAAGCTGCATTTTCAGTGAGCTTTGTGTGTAAAATGTTATCGTACAGGTTCAATAAAAAGATTGGGTAGATAAGAATGAAACTTAAGATATTCTTTAAGGGCAGGGCAGGCAACTGACTATAAAATGATAGTGTGGGTGATGCTGAATCATACTTATGGTATTATCCACGCAATGCACTTATACACACAAGCACAAACACAAGCACATAGACTACACACTCACGTACAGTATGCACAGTTTATACCCTTTAAACTAAAAGAAATGTGGCACATGTAAAAATTTAACAAAGAAACACAAAACAAATACATTAGTTAACATGTGATAAAAAACAGATTTTTGCCTCCCATAACAAACAATAATTTGACTAACTGAAGATTCATGCTCTTTTGTGCTGCAGCAGCTGGTCGTGTGAAAAAGCAATAATATGCCCGTGCTGTGATTGATGTACCTTCCCATTTATAAACTAATTTGTATTGGTTTTCACTTATTCCCAAAACGCTTCAAAATTATAGAAGGTAAAGTGCATAAAAGCTAGTACGACAATGAGACATACTGCATGAACAAGGACAAACTACAGACATTAAACAGAGGCAATTTTATACCTATATTATATACTTTGCAAATTTCATTATCATAGATTTAAAATATAAAAAGCAACCCTTTACATAAGAGAGTGTTGAGACTTAATAAACATGGTTAATTTTCAAAAAACTTGTTCAGAACAGTGAGGAGATTCAGTTTCCTCAATGACCTGTGACCAAAGACAGGGACAATGCCTCAGTCTGCACATGACAGACAAGCATCATTGGCCTGTATTGCATCAAAATGACGGGACCCAACACAAGTAATCTGACACATCTTGATCACAGCACAGTCCTGATCTTTCTGTCACACTGGGGATTAAAACAGAAACATAGGGCTAACAAGGGTCAGATATGAAATTTCAAGGAAGTGACACATGACAGGACAAACAATTAAGTGTCAGTACGCTGACCTTGGGGCAACAGTTTTACACCATGACCCTCTATGCATTAGTCATTTCACCAGCAGCATGAAGGGAGGAAAAGGGGAGCCTCTCTACTCTTGTTCAACCAATGCCATAAGCCCAGTGTTGTTCATTGTTTAGTCGTAATGATTAAAAGATGTACAGCACTATGGAAATTGGAGAGCTCATGATTTGTCTTTGTCCGGTCAGCCTCCTACAGTATTCTGTGTGAGTTGCGGAGGTGCAGTTCAAGGTAGTTGTGGTCTTTACACAGCACATAAAAGCATGGATCACACAACATATGAACGCACACACGTCATTACATTTCAGAAGTGAAGTAATGAAATAACATAAATGAAGATGTGATTCCCTCCTTACTGGCTGTGGCTCACTGTCCAAGGAGCACATTTTTAGTATGTGGCTCTTTTAAAAACTACTTTTTACGGGAGCCTCTATCAATCTTAGGATTTTTCTACTGTGGAAGCTGTACAATGGCACCTCAGAAATCAAGGATGTAATTACTCATGCAGAAAGCACAACGTGAAGGAGAAAAAGCCATGTTCTGCTGAGTATTGCTTTTAGAGGAGGCAACCAAACAAGCAATGGTGGCGCTGTAATCCGTCAAACCTGACTGCTAATTCTTCAGGTGGTGAAGACTGCAGCATTTTTTTTTTTATTAGTGTCCCTTTTTACACAAACTACAGTAGGAAAGCTTCCCTTTAATATCTTTCAACCCTCTCTATGACCCAGAAGTTGTGTGACAATTTTTCAGATTTTTACTTGTAATTCATACGTATGTTAATGCTTCAGATAATGCATATGTGTAGCGTTAATTAATTAAAAAAAAGGACAAATACAAATATGTGCAATAGTTATTGTAGAATTAGCAGTTGTGTTTGTACCTTAATATACAAGTACAAATGAAAGGCTTGTTTGTTTTCCAGCTTTTTCTTCCACCTGTTGAACACATTTTAACAACATTCAAATATTTCCTCTACTGCAAATAATAATATTAAACCTTATTCGAAATACATTTTAAAAGAACTGAATAATGACCAGTACTACTACTGCCTTTAACATAAACAAAGCTAGTTCTAGCTATCTAGTTAACAGCTAATTCATTATTAATTTCTAAATGTGTTTTTTAATCATCATAGACATTGGCCAGCATGGTCTCATTTCTCTGTGACAGCTGGTGATGCTTTCCTGTGATTCGCAGTAATCCACTTTTTATTATGAAGGAAATACTGGTATTTTTTTATTCAGCGGGGAATGAATAAATATTGTACGTGGCAGGGACATATGGTCTAAACAGAACAGAAGTGACAATCCAAATTTGAGAGACAAAATTCAGCACTACTTGCTTACTGTAGTATCTACAAATGATTAAAGTGCTTTGGTTTTATTAACTTAAGACTACAGACAATAAATTACAAACGGTAGAGATGTTTTAATTGAAGCCCCCTTCCTCTAAACCAAAAGATTTCTGTTTCCTTGATCTTTCTTTAAATAAATAGATAGTCAATAGTCAACACATCAATAGTGTTGTATTTTATTTTAGCATCCCTGTTGGCAGATGAGTTCAGATTGCAACAAAACCACATTCAGACCCATACATGCATTAGAACTTTGGACAGCTCAAAAAGAAACTGAGCATAGTCTGTATGAACAAGTTAACCAAGGTCAACTGCCACAGTTAAGTTTCACAGTGTGTAACATCCTCTGTTAGCTGGCAGAGCAGCAAACAATAGGCTATTTACTGGAAACAATATAGAATCCCAGACACATATATAAACTTTTCATGTAGTAAGGTAAAACACTAATGATTAAGTGTAAGCACTTTGCCTCATACTGTAGTTTACCTGCTTTGATAACGCATACTATTATGTAAATGAACATGACATGACCCAAATCTGCTCAGTGTAAATTAATGTATTTTACCTTTAAGATAAGATGTTGCGTATCCACCAAGCCATTTGTGTAATATGTTAACAAGAAGGCATAGCTGAGATTTAGTAGCTAAAAAGCGGCATAAATTACAATAAGATGAAGCTGCTCGGCAGTTCTCCTACTAAATGATTTCCATAAAACGCATTCATATTATTCTATTAGCAATGATAGTATTTTCAAGGTGCAAAACAAATGTCA
This sequence comes from Coreoperca whiteheadi, assembly GCA_011952105.1. Taxonomy (NCBI): domain Eukaryota; kingdom Metazoa; phylum Chordata; class Actinopteri; order Centrarchiformes; family Sinipercidae; genus Coreoperca; species Coreoperca whiteheadi. The sequence goes on from CM022488.1 coordinate 15,912,121, forward strand.
TTACTCATCTGTTGTCTGTATGGTGAAGCTTGCTGCACCACTGTAGCAACTTGTTCAGTAATTTAGTTTTGGGCCAGTCAGATCTCAATAATGTTGACGTTGGCGTTATCTTAACTCAGGTACACAATACATCGAAGGGAACGTTTATATTTTCTATAGCAATCTTTTATTTTCATACAGCCGTGGTGAACAGTTTTTTAATGTCATTTTTTCTGATTAAAGCTTTATGTCATACAAATGAGGTAAAATAGGATCTAAGTGTTCATTTCCTTTCATTTGACTTCATGTTGCGCAGGCAGAATGTATTAGGAATGTATTATGATAAACTAGCTAGTGCTGCTACATAAATATCCATTTCCTCAGCATAATCTGGAGGGCAAAACTTACTAAGAGCAAAAAAAAAAAGACAACACAGGGAAATCCTGACAAATGTAAACCTGAATCAAAACCATACAAAGAAAGAATACCAGGCTTTGCAAATGAAAACAAACAAAACAAACACAGACACAGACACACACACACAAGTTTAAGAAGCAGATAAGTGGGGTTATGACCGCAACAATATGAAGCGGGGAGGTTGACTGGATGGAAACAGGGGGCTGGGGACACCTTTTTTAAACTACTTCTCCTGCAAACAGCATTATCTTGATTAAAGTTTAATTAAGGATCACATTTGGCTGTGCCTTTCATAGCGATCTACATGAGCAGATTTCCTAGGGCTTAACTCTATCGCTGGGAAAATCCTCCTTTATTACTTTCAACCTGTTGTAAAAGCTGTTGGCACGGAGGGACGGCTGCCTCATTCACTGGCCTTGTTTGCTGCTGGAAAAATCCCGAGTCTCAGGAGATCTCCCCACAGTGGTTCAATTTAATATCTGTCCTATCACTACAAGGCTTGGGCTCATTATTAATGATACTATTCATTAATTTCTTGTTGGGCTGATGTTATTTATTAAAATATTAAAGAAAGCTCCTGAGACACTCTCGCGTAATGAGGGATGTGTCCTCCTTCCACAAACCCCCTCCTCCCTCCCTCCAACCCCCTTCTGCTGGATGGATGGTGGGTGGAATTACCCCACTCGGACGCTGCTAGCCTGCGCACCCTCATTAGTCGTTCTCCAGGGCTGAGTGACACCATAAATCCATTCTACACGTCCACCATTGGCAGCCATATACAAACGCACACCGCTTGCCTCGCCCTGTTAATGAGCCATTCCCATGCACAGGGAATTGACTAGTGTCCATCCACTATAACTGAACAGTATTTTTTGGAAGAACTAAATTGCAGCCTTGTCATAGATTTAGGGCGTTGGAAAACACTTTCACTTCTCATTAATAAGATATCACATTATAAACTTGAAATTGAACTGATTGGCCATGTCTGCAGTAGTAAGAATAGGGGTATTGATTGTTAATGCAGCATTACTGTAATGTCTATAGACATGATGAGAAAAAAGGCAATTTTTTTTATTTACTATATGGCAGGCAAAAAGAGAAATTAAGTGAGTTGATTTCATTATAGTATATATATTATATACTATATAATAGTCAAATATTAGAAAAAAGTATTGAAGAACCATGTTAACAAATTTAGAATCAAAATGTTATGACTTTGCCAGATGCAAGATAACTAAACAAAAACATTTCTATCTCATACACACACTGAGAAAGAGTTGTTCAAGAAGCTTGGGCATTACAGTTTATATTGCTCTGACCCCTTCAATTTCTGTATGTTGCCTGTTTCAAATCCCCAGTATTAATGGTTACATACAGAAAGCCAAGAATCCATTAATCATAATAATTAATATGATCCAATTATATTGCAAAGAATATAGCAAATTGTAGGGGAAAATAAATAATGATCTATCACTGCCATGTCATAGGGATATGGGACTAAAGCAGTAATTAGACAGAGGGATTTTAAATACTACACACCGAGCGAGCAGCTGATGGCTCTACTGTTTGAATCTGATGATGTAATTAGAGACAAAGTTGAACACAGTGTTTTTGCTGGTTCAACTAATGAAGCTCTAGATAGAGGTTTAGCCAGCTTGTTCGAAGCAAGATGTACAAATAATTAATGTTTTTGTGACTGTAAGTGCAAAAATGCAACTGCACTGTTGGGTGAGATGTGGACTTTGCATAAGGAGTTTGTCCCTTTTACGTCATTATACAGATTTCTGGCAGTCGATTAATAAACCTTTAAGTTAAATGATTATAAAATACTACAAACAGTTTTCACACTGAATGTTAGGTTTATTTAAATTTAGTAAGGGATTGCTGAGAGCTCATGAATGGTGAAATATGTGTGGCGTGTGACAGGAATAATGCAACAAGAAGCTTCCGACTACGACGACTTTGTTCTCAGTGTTGCCACGAGTACAAAGACATCAGGCGCTTATCACAGCTGCTCAAGAGCATCTGCACAACAAGACCTCAGAGATTCTCTGAAACATGTAAAGATGCGATAATTTTCTCAGAGCAGGTAAATCCTCAGGCATAAACCACATCGGACATATAGTGAATCCGCTGTTTGTCACTAGATAAAATACCATGCACAAACCATCTCAGCACATACAGTACTATATGTACTCTGCACAACATTATCACTTAATCAAAAGTAAGCTACCCCTAATAGGGTACAATAAAATTGAATATGGAAATAAACAGCCTTAACCATAAAATAAAGAGACTGAGTGTTCTCTACAAAAATCCCAATAGAAATCCTCCTCTGCTCCCTGTTGTGGAATTGTTGGCTTTTTGTGAGTACAGAATTAATCACCTGCCTTCCTTCCTGGTCTCTGTGCTAGGACCCGAGGACAGAGGTAATAAGACAAGCCCTTCAGGGACGCACCGCCGAGTATAAATATCAGCTGCTGTGCATATGTAAATCGCTCCCAGACTTATTTATTTTTTAATTTCTTCTCAAAGGCTCAAGTGTGCTAATATCAAATAGCAAGCTTTTAGGGAGTGTTTAATGGCTGTTGGTGGGTGGTAGGGAGCGGCGGACTCTGGAGCGTGCGCCCGTTTATGAGTAATTAAGGGGTGTTTTGCCGAGCATAAATAATGCTGTTTGTATTGGCCCTATGCAGGAGAGGAGCGCGGAGAGAAGAGAGGAAGAGGCTAGGCTGAGGTGGGTGGTGGGGGTTGGTGTTGGACAGACAGGAACAGCAGGGGTTAACCCCTTAACACACACCTCTCCTCACCACTCTGCACCTCTTAATGCAACACACAGGCATGGAGAGGCTCATTTGTTAGTTCTATACCACTCAGCATTACTTAAAGAAAATTATTGTTCATGAGGATCACAGTGACGTGGAGAGAATTACAGTGTTTCTTTTCACTAACCTCCCTAATCGTTCTTTGATAAATAAATGCCATAACTGGGATAGCAAAACAGCACTAAGCACTAAAACACTGAAGATAGTTTTTTGTGCAAATCTACAAATGTAGCAGCATGTAATGTGCTCAATATTAATAGTACAAATATAAATATGGAGAAATATATCTGGGATGTTTCTGAGGACAAAAGGTGATTGTGTCTTTGCCATTAAGCTCCGAGGCTTTAGAGAAGGCCTATCAAGGCCTGAGGTGATCAGACAAGCCAGATCTGTGTCATATCTTAAATTTCTGCTTAAGACTATTATTTTTACCTAAGATTTGCTTCTCCTCCTTTTATGTTGTTTGTATTTATTTTTTTTATTGGTGTTCTTGTTACTATTGCTTGCTCTGATTGCCATACAGAACTTTGTAATATTCTTTTGAAAAGTCCATTATTATTTTTCTTAACAAACTTTGGCACACCACCCTTTCATGTTACATTTCTTCTGGGTATTAACTGCATACACCTCTATTACATCATGTTACCAGTATTATCATGAGGCTTCTGTAACATATTCACCATCAAAAAATTTAATCTGAACAGTGTGTACTCTAAGTCATGTCAGAGCAGGTGATTTTTACTGGGGTAGGAAATAGTGTTATTTCCTCACACATTAGTAGAGGAGTTGACAGGCCATAGAAAGTACTGCACTTGAGCGCACTAATGGTCAGTGAGTAACACCACCCACCCCCCACCCCGTCTGACACCGCCACTGCAGATTCCAAAGGAGTAGCCATTTTATAGATCCTTCCCTCTTATCTCCTCTAGCCAACATGTTCACCTGCAGTTAAAATACTCATGTATACGCAGCTCTACTTGCCAGAGGTACCACTCCAAATGGTGATATTTTCCCAAATTAAGAGCATTAAACTTTGTGATTTAGATTTCTATTAGAGACTGTTTTTACTTATACCTACAAGATCTGGGCTTTGTTTTCAACAACACAAAACATTTATCATGCATGCGAAATGTTTCTTGTTAGCATTAATACAATTATCACAGCAAGTGCAGTAGAGCTGCCATGAGAGAAAAACAAAGCTCTAGAGGAAATATGTGATTTTAAGCGGTGCTCTACTTTATGAAACCGTGATCCTATATTGCCTCTAACAAAGAGGGAATACATATCCTACCCCCCTCCCTCCACCTCCTCCCAGTTTTAGGTGCCACAAAGGACTATGCTCTTCAAGAGAAACAGACTCACAATATAGGCTTACAAGTTCCTCTGGGTACAATTATACCATATCTCTCTAGTAACAAGTGGCTTAGGTAAGGGGGACAAGAGGACAACCTCTTGAGTAAAACAATTTAGCTGTCATGACTGTGTGGCAGGTCCCAGTCCTGTTTGGGAAGCAGGCTGATCCCCAGAGTCAGAAGATAATCGTGTCCAGCCCAAAGAACCAATAAATCAATCTGGTTTAACAACCACATTTCATAGACCTCTGTTTAGCTCTATCAACAAAAAAAGAAACATCAGTATGTGCCTTTAAAACAAGCCTTGGTTATTTTTCACCATGTGACATCCATAAATGCCAATAAACATCAACTCGGATTATTTCTCTGAACATTTCGCTGTCTTCAAGCTAATCAAAAACTTTAAATTTGTCATTGCTGAAGACGCCACAGAACAGTTCTTGCGTCTTGATAAAAAGTATGAATGAAGACAGTTGAGAGAATAAGAATATAATTTTATTCTACTATCACCTCCATGCCCATGCACACAAAAGACTTGTTTATTCATTAGACATTTAATAAGCTGAGGTATCAGAGCAGACGCATGCTGGGATTGTTTGTGACTCACCAGGAGGTACTGTAAAGCTAACAGGGACTGGCAGCACCTGTGCCCCCACGTTCCAGCTGCCAGCACTGTGCTGCGGGGCCCAGGAGAGGCACATTAGCCGGGGTTGCGACTGGAGCTCCACTAGCCTGGTCATGCTGGGGAAATGTCAGCCGCGAAACCAGTCAGGTCCACTGAGCCCTGAGCCTGGCTCTAGCGCCCAGCATGACTCTGACATGATCATGGACGGCGGTTGTGACACATGTAAGCAATGACTCCACACAGTTATCTGATCAGCATTACGCCACTGTCAGAAGGCTCTGACTATAGGAGCGTGATGGGAGCTGTGATAGGGCTCCCTCTCTCATATGGGTCAGCGATGGAGCTGGCCGGTCCACTTCCTTGAAAGTACTCAGTACTACACACTACCTTCTCAGTATCAACAGCATTCGATGTGTACTGTATGAAAAGACTCAAGGAAACAGACGAAAAATATTCATTTATTTCCATTAATCTATTTCTTTATTTCTCACTTGATGTATTTATTTTTAATGAACACACAAGTAGGATTTAAAATACACCGGGAGCAAAACAAGCATTATTTGTCATAAGCCTGTGTGTGCATCAACCATCAATCATCGCCATCACAATTGCCACAGTCTGCTGTCAGGGCCTATTACCGCTGAATTCATTTCCCTCAATTAATTCAAAATCTAACCCCTTGGCAGCCACCAATGTATGTTTTTTTATATCCATCCACCCACCTATTTGTCAAAATGGACTTAGTGACAGTACAGTAATGCATTCATTAGAACATTGAGAAACAGTAGTGCACACATATCATTAATTAACTCAGCATTTATAAAAGACAAATATTCAGCAACAGCATTTCTGCATCCACTCGAGTCAACATTTTATACTATATACTTGGATATTGCTAGAATCAACCCATTGTTAAATATTTTTTTCCCCAAAATAGGAACATTTAGATTTCAGAGAAGAGTTGCTGTCTGATAATAATGTTTGCTTACTCCACTCTTCTTTGATTGAACTATTTTCCTGATGACAACAAGCTTATAAAGCCAAAGCCCAGACATGAGATCCCATCAGTGAAGTAAGAAAAGACAAAGAAATGTCAACAGAGTGTATTACTGTCTGATCATTGGTCTTATCTAAATCCCCCCCCCCCCCACACACACACACATACACACACAAAGATAAAAACATAAACAACAAAATAGAAAGAGTACATAATTAATAAACAGCACAAAGTGCAACTATCCTTATCACCGAGGCTACTGTATCCTATTAAACAACAGTTTTGTCTTGAGGAGGACAAGGAGACTTTAATGCCTAAAATGTAGTGTTTAAATTAATTAAGTGTGAACAAGATTTAACTTCAGGATATCATTTGAAAGTATAATTGCCCATAGGGATTAAAATGAACTCGGTGGGCTATAGTGTCACCCCACTGAGCTCCCCATGTTGGGAAATGTCCAGTTTTAAAGATTAATTTGCATCTTAGAGGAGAAAGTCTTAATCTCAATCTTAAAGGACGTTAAAAGGGAAAAAACTTGCTTGCAATCAGATGCCACTTGACTAAAATGTTCACCATGCAGAATCCACTATTACATTTTTCCTGTGCATGATTCCAATCGCTTTAGTGGCTGTGCAGGGAGCATTTCACCGTGCATATTAATTACACAGGGGCTTTGTCATGTGAGGGTCACAGCAGCCATGCTAACTAAGCTGGGTCATTTAAACTGGCAATGCAGCTTTGTGAGCCTGCTGTGCACATCACAGCCTCCGTCAGAAGGCAAAGACCTGCAGAGATAGGTTGCTGGTGTGATTACCAGTTCAGTAATAAATACCAATTTCTCACCGGCACCTTCAGAACTCATGCGTCTAAGCAGCTCACAATAGGATTAAAATATGCCTATTAGACTGTGTTTATTACAGATTAGAAAGTTAGGTTTGTACTATAAGTGGTCAGAATAATTGGCTGTCCTAATGAAAATTCTTGAAAATGATGCTCTTAAAACCTGCACTATAGAGTTAATTTAGCACATGTTGCAATATTCTCCACTTTGTAACTCCGAAACCTGTTTTTTAACAAATAAATTGCTGCGTTGTGTAAACCAAACTTTTTAATTTGCTTCCTCTGCAGTGCCTTTGCCACAAGTGTTGGTTGACATGAGCTCATGTGACATTTGGGAGGAGGGACGGGCACGAGTCGTGGCTGGTTAGGCATACAGCAATGACTCAGCTTGCTGATGTGTGGGACATTTCTCACATCTCTCTAGGCAAACCCCCTCACACCAAACAACTCCAAATAGCTTCTAACAACTTCTTCACCAGCAGCAAAGAGACTCTCTTCCCATTTATTTCAAGGGGCACACATTTTGAATATGAAATTTCATGTGCTTCATACATTGTTTTGAAACACACGTGCATGTTACGAAGAAAAAAACATACCAACATTGGAAAAATAATCTTAATGTCAGGATTCCTGACAAACTTCTAAAAGTGAACTAATAATAATCTAAACGGCTTGGCGTTGAAGTGATACTTAAGTGTTGTTCATTGGTATTCAGTGTAGCACTGTAACTCCCATAATTACTTTCTTTCTGTATTTAGAAGAGAAATCTCAAAAATGTCAACACACAAAATAAAGTGATCTGCACAGGGTGGATTGGTCATGTCATGTGATATACAGGTGTCTGTACTTACGTGTCTAAATGTAAAGAGGTAAGGACTGTTCATTTAGATTGTATGAAGAATAATAGGGGGAACTTGGGGCTTCAAAATATAGAACACAAATTATATTCTCTGTGATATTTACATCAGAAAGCAACACCTGCAGCAACTCTGTGTCCTTGAAATAATTACACTTGTACTGTTATGGAGGTCATAATTCATCCTCATTGTCCTGAACTTTCCTGTATGAAAAAAAAAATCTCAATACCTTCATGCTAATGTCCATAAAACATTTGTTGTTCAATGGGAAGCAGGAATTAGGCCCCACTCAGTATGTAGAAGTGATATCCAAATCCTGTGATGTGTCCTTTTGAGGCACACCTAACAAGTTTGCCCATTTCTGATTAGCTCAGCAGAAACTGTGATAGTTTACCTTGATAAATTAGAGGAGGGAAGATTTAATGAACAGAACATGGGGTCACCTTTGTTTCTTGGGGTGATACAATAAGAAAAAAACAAACAGATTTTTCTTACTGCCACATGCCTCTCCTTAATAATCAGATTTCTCATCCTCCTCGTAATAGAGGGTGCACAGAATCTCATTACCTTCTCTAGCTGAGGGGAGAGAGGCAACACTTCTTCTTTGACTTCTTCTGTAAACCAGGGAGGGGAGGGAGAGGAAGGGTGGTGGTAGAGAAAGCATGGGACACACAGAGTTCTGCTTATTTGCACATACATCGACATCCCCTTACAGATATGTAAATGACTCAGGCAAAACCCAAATGCTAAAGTCTACACCATTAGTTTTCCACTTCATAATCTCCACATGGGGCCGTTAGAGGGATAATGTACCATACAATACATGGTTTACTTTTAATTAATAGGGAAAACGTATTTTGAAACGAATATTAAATCTAGATTAATGTGGAAACCCTCCCTGGTCTTTGTAAATGCAAGGCTCTGCTCCTTTCAAAGAAAGAGGGAAAACAGCCAAAGCTGTCCACTTGAGGAAAAAAAAATCTAAATTCAAGAGGCATGAAATTGTTAAATGGAACAATGGGAGATTTATTTCAGTTTATTTTTTGGCAAAATAAAGGGATAGCATGGTCATCTTGTCAGGAATTCAAAATAAAATTCAAAATGACAATGTAAGGTTTTATGTATTGGTTGATCTGCTGTAAAATATTGTTTTTACTGGTGAAACAATTAATAGATTAATCAGTTGATCAACAATTTTGATAGTTGAGTAATTGTTTGAATCATTTATTAAAAAACAAGACTAAGAGTCTCCAGCTATACCAGCTGATCTGTGAGGCTATACTTAAGTACAGCGGTGCTTTGAGTTAAATACTGAAGCTGGCATGCTAACATGCTCACAATGACAATTAACATGGTGATTCAGTTGTAATGTTTACCATGTTCACCATCTTAGTTTAGCTTTTTAGCATGCTAGCATGCAAATTAGTACTAAACACAAAGTAGAGTCCGTAAGATTCATCCTCTGGAGAACATGAATATCTGCACTTTCCTGGCAATCCATTACAACAGTTGTTGAGATACTTCAGTCTGCAGCAAAGTGGTGCAGCGACCGACTGACCAAGATTTGCGCTTCTCAATAGTTTAAATAATTTTAAATTGAATATTTTTGTGTTTTAGACTGATGATTGAACAATTAGCCTTGAACTCTTCTAACTTGCGATGAGGCTTTTTATATTTTTTCTTTACTATTTTCACAAATGTTCACTATCATTTATAAACTAAACAATTGATAAATTAATAGAAAAAAAAACTACAAATGTATCGATAATTAAAAGAGTCATAAATTATAGCCCTAGTTCATTTAATATCCTGCGTTAACTAGATTCTAAATGTTCTTTCCAACAGTACATCTGTCTGTGTTGCTCTTAAATATATCTCATAATATAACATTTCCCCAAAACTCTGACTTTAATGCAAGATATTTCAGAACAGAAATATGCATACAGAAATTCCTTTCTAAATTCCTACTGACAAAGGCCCTGCAGTGACGTTGGTTTGGTACATCTGTCTTCTTCTGAGGTTTTAAAAATCATCTGTTTGATCTCCTTTGATCATTCTTCAATCTGACAGACCACAAAGTAAAAGCAAAAAGGACAGCTTCTCCACTACCCAAAGTGGCATAGTGCAGTATAACCCTCTGCATGCTCTGCTCTCTCCAAATGCCAGACTTTATTGCCAGGTTGAGCCCTGGTTAGACCAATCTGCAGTTCTTATATCCCCCGTCCCCACATCCTTTGTCATAAATCCAGCTTTCCAACATCACAAACTCCCTTGATCAATACACTGCTCAATTCCAACTTTAACTCACAAGCATACATGTCACCCAAGCCTTACAGCTGAAGGGATGTTTGTTTACATCTCTGTCACTGATGGAGCTTCATGTACACTGTGCAAGTGGCTCTTATTTTCTGAGCACATGGAGTGTTCCCACTCCCCTAAGCAGGAGGTGACAAAGCATTTAGCAGCTCCTCTACAGTAAGTGACACATTTGGCTTCAGTTTGCATTAAGCACAACAATTAATGCATGTTAATTCTTAATTATGCTAATTTCATTTGAAACAGGCTGTGAGGTTCTAACAGGGTGGCTTGGTGAGAGAGGATTCTTTGGCAACATGGGGTTGTTGTTTTCTCTGGTTATGCTCCTAGCACATTCACATGTCCTCTGGTGTTAGGGACCCTTAATGAGGATGGAAGTTCAAACATGACATGCTCTCGGCTCATAAAAATAATTGGGCTGTTTTTTTATCTGTCAAAAAAATCTGAAAACAATGTAATTAATTTGCATGCACCCCTACCAAATTTTATAAGAGCACTTTAAAAGACCATGACTGTGTTTTTAACACAAAACAGTGGTGTAACCACGACACTGAAGGTCTTTCAACACTCACTGAAGTTGTACGAAACACAAACAATAAACTGCTCCGTGTACAGTGTAGAAAAAAAATGTATTGTATTCTTTTAGAAATATGATGAAATATAATAACTTGACATAGGAATTAATAGGTCTGTTATGGTCTTGATGGGTGATAGATTACAGAGAGGGACAAGAGGGTTTGAACAGATAAATTACACTTTTAGGAAACTGTAGTCTGCCTTTAGGAATTGGGTTTTTGACTGATCTTTTTCCATCTATCTTTAACATACTGCAACCGGACCAAACCAAACCAGGACACCAGAGTTTCATGTTTATCAAAGAGCAGTTGAAATTTTATCTGTCTCAACTGGGTAATACACTTTAGATAGCTGGCAAATTGATTCTCAGTGTCATCTTGCTAAGAGCACTGGCTCTGAAATTTTTATTCTCTGGGTTCAGCCCTGTGCCCGGTCATAGCTTCACACTCAACATCATAATTCCCCTGAGGAACACAACAAAGCGATCTGTCTGGTGGTTAATGTACTGTACATATGTGCTGTAATGAGATACAATTACATCAAACCAAATTGTGTGGACAACTTAGTGTATCTAATTTTCTAATCTTTTTGCTGTAAGCAATGTAAAAGCACATTTGATACAATTCAGATGTTTGTGTCTGAAAAAAGGTGTCTCTGTGTTTTTTAAAAGTGTGCCATCTTATTAGCGTAATTCCCCAACCAGAAACCTGCAAAATGTGCACTTTTGATTTTACAGTTCCATAAAATGTCTCTAATTCTCTTTATTCTCTTGTGTTTAGGGTATTCAAGGAAAATGAACAAGACTTGGTTCGCACTGTTAAAGACTGTGGCTGTCGGAATATTTCACCTGACACGAGCTGTGCAAGTCGCATGGCACAACCAACCCAACCAACCACAACTGGGCCATTAAATATATGTAAATGAAGAGAAACACAAGAGAGCCGGGTATAATAGCACGCACAAGGGAGAGATGGATCCTGGGTAGTGATTAATTTATTTGGTGATGCCTCTAGCGAGGAATTTTAGGTCACAAATGAAGTGACAGGATGACAAATTACCATTTTAAGGAATTTACTGGGAATCATTAATGAACAATTGTAAGGTAGTTTACAGCAGGTAGAGAAGATGGAATAAATGTAGATCTCTTTCCTCATCTGAGATAAATGGTTTTATTCTTTTTTAGCACATCCTTTCAGGAGTGTCTTCTTATGAAAGGCAGCAAGCAATTCAAAATGAACAGCACAATTATTTAGTATTGAAAGAGGCACAATTAAAAAGCTGTTTGGTGGGAGGTAAAAAATTAAGTTTGAAGTAGATAAGGAGCAGTCATCAGCTTGTTAATCTGGATAAACCCTGCTGTGATTGCACATTAAACTTTCTTATCTACAATGGTACTGAGAACTATACTCTTATCGACATGAAACTTTGTAATTTGACTTTTATGCATAGCATGATCCATCAAACATCTATTACAGCTCTGTCACCATGTCAAGGAATGAAACTATCAAGCCACATAGAGCGGACACAGTGATTTAGGATGCCCTGTGTATCATACTGTTTCTAACTAGTTAAAAATAATTCTGATTCTACTGTAGATCAACAACTCTAATGATGCATTATAATTTCAAGCACATGTTTAATTAAGAACAGGATTATGGGGAGTGACATAAAGCCTGGAAGAAATATATAGATTGCTTTTGGCATCTTTACACAATTTGGCTTTGTCACTGACAAAATAAATCAATTCATTAATTAAAATTAAGTTCATGGGTAAAAGATGGTATCATAGTTTATTTAAGTGTTAAAGGAGACAGATGCTCTTTCAAGAGTCGCTGTCAAGCTTGTCTGTCCTGTTCACTTTGCTGCCTTTAAATGGTTTTTAAAAGCCAGTGGTAAAAGAGAGTTGAGATGACAGGAGGAATCTTCACCGCATGTATTAATTCGACAGATTCCTTGATTCCCCTCCTGGGCCCCTCTGGAGGACCCAATGCTTCAGCGACTCGATGGTGCATTACAGTAGGTGTGACAAATATCTTTGGTTTAGAAGTGCGAGTGGTATGTTGGTTCACAGTTGACATGTCACTGGGATGTCTAAAAACACTCATAATTGCACTTTCCAAAAGGGAAGCAGTGTCCCAATTTGGTTCATGCTGCAATGATGTGGCCCTGAGAGGAAGATACTCTGTGTCTGATATCGTTATATTTATATGCAGGGCATCATACTAGAGGAGCACATTTCACTTTGATTAAAGAAATAAAGAAATAAAAAAAACGTAGCAGCTACGTAGTAATATGAAAAGCTGCTCAAAATGTTCAATGTTGCCAAAAAGGGCAATTTGGCTACTATACAATAACTATATGTCAAATTATGCAGCTCATTCCTAAATAATTCAAGTCAATGCTAATTCTTTGTAAAATATCAGTATATCGACCCTTGGTGTCTGTTTTACCTTGTGTACTTATTTGGTTGGAATGACCAAAAATAAAAGTTGTATTTATTTTATGTTGTGATTTAAGCACTTCCTACGTTACTCCATGACTCTGTACATTACTTCGTAGACAGTGTTCAAATGACACCGTGGCTTTGGAGGAGTCCTATTTTTCGGGGATGGGAGGGTACTGTACACATGCACGTATATGCCCACCTACATGAAAAAGTTTTACTATAAATACATTTTAATTGATACAGCGAATATTTAGGCTTGGACAACAGGTTGTTTTTGTTTTGACATTCTTGCTGATATATGTTATAAAACAGAGACTTAATAAAAGTACTGTTTTAGGAATTTTTTTCCTCACGTGGCACACATTGTAGCATTCACTTGTTAGCCAGAAGACGTTCACTCGAAAGACAACGTATGGTGCATAACGTGTGTTGACTGCACCCTCACATATGGATGGCCTTTGTAGGAATAGACAGCATTGAGTGTATTATACACAAATTATCAGAAATTGTTATGCACAAATAAACACACATGTTGACAAGTGCTTTATTATTAGCCTATTATTTATTTCAGAAACCTAAATATAGAGAATCAATTTATACAGAAAAAAAAACTGTGGCACCAAAAATTACGATATTTTAGCGCTCCCCAAACATTTCTCAAATGAGGTTTTCTGGAGAGCTCATGTCTCTTTCAGGGGAGCCAAGCCCCCAGTAGCTCCCCATGTTGCGAACCCTGTTTGTACATAACGTACGTTTAATCCGTACGGTTACTCCTTTCTATAATATGGAAAAAACACAACACTGAATGTGTGGGAGCTGTCAATGACGAAAAATAACATCTAATTAACACCAGCCCTTAAATGTCAATCACCCGCTGCCATGGGAAATGCCCACCCAGAGGCCTGAAGCTTAAAACGCAGTTTGAATTCACTGACCACTGCAAACCAGACAGGAATACAAAATAAACTATCTGTATGATACAACCATCATAGGACAATATAAATAGCTACAATTGCTTGACAACTTTCTTCTACATAACATTTCCTTGACACACTGCTCTTGATTTATGTCACAGTATAAAGAAGCAGTGCACCTACATCCCGTTCTCTGTCCCAGAATGCATTAAATCAAATATCACAGAGGAGACCTAGTGTTTCTACCATAGATCTGGGTTATTTTGCTCAGAAGTTTCTTCTAGATTAATTACATGAATGATTACTTTGCTCAGAAAAGCAACTCTCCTACTGAACATAAGTCTGGCAGTAACACAACAGCCTATCACAACTCACTGGTGCAGACACAGCCTATTTTTTCCTCAGTACGTAAGTATTGCATTAGAGGGAAACGTGGAAATTGGATGCTGAAATTGAAAAGTCTTCTTTGAAGAGCTAGCTCCACAGAAGAATGAGCCTTTTTTTTTTTTCTTTTTCAACAAGCCCATAAATGAAAACTGATTTACTGATTATCTAATGGGGTGGTTAATCATTTGTCAAGAAGTTTGTTGAAACTCAGAAGAAAACAATGTACATTTCTCTTAAATGTTTGATTTTAATAATTCAGTTTTGAGAGCAAGCCTGCATGCTTTGAGCTGAGAGGTCATCAATTCAGAGTTGTACTTGACTGCAACAATTCAATTGACATAGGCATTATAAAAAAAAAATCAGTTGTAACTATTGTAACTTCAGGCACATATTATTATGCTGTTAGCAGAAATCCCCTAGAGCTTAGAGATATAGACAGATGCTGTGGATAGAGAAAAATGACAAATAGACAGATAGATACACAGTTAGGCAACCATATACAGTAGAATTGGAATCCATATTTCCACTGCAAAGCCTTGTTTTGTTATCCAGTAAGACATGGATACTCTACCTCTGCATAACCTCTGACCAAACCTCTTTGGTGTCACAACTGAATGCATGAGTGACCAGGGTAATGTTCACACTCTGCATTGGATACACATTGCATGTACCATGAAAGTGACTATGAGCTTCTTTCCAGATTGTGCCCAATTTCATGGTGCTATACACACACAGCATCCGTTGATCACAATGATTTGCAATACACTGAGTGTTTTCTGTACTTCAAGGGACTATCAACAGCATGCCTTACCATGGATAGCAATGCCAACAATATAACAAAGCATTTTGTATTTTAAGTTATACAGGGAGTTCTGTAAGTAGGACTTATTGCACCAATATATTTAAATAAGGACAACATTAAAGCATCATCGATCACATATATATTCTGTGTTTTAAAGCTGGGAATGTCTATGTACTTATCTAATGAGAACCGGAGAACCTACTGAAATCATCTCTCCCAGTGATGAAGAAAAAGGTGGATATTCCCTCTCTTTCCTCCTCTCCTGCTCTTGGCCTTTGTGGTGAGAATAATAAGCTGAATGCAAGAGATGTGTGTGGTTGTGGTTTGATTGACCTCTGCTCCAAGCTGTTTCTCCACACAATATCATTGCATATTGACCTGCAGGTGCTCAGAGGTAGGGCTAGTGCAAAGGTCTGGAGATGTGGGACTAGCAGTGGTAACAGGCCCCGGCCTAATTGTCTGTTCTTTGTAAGCTGAAGTTATTGGCAGCTGCCACTGTCTCAACCGTCCTAGCTCCGGCAAAACGAACCAGGGCCTGCTAATTGCAATGGCCTTTTCATCATCTCAAATCAAACACTTTCATACAAGTTGGGAGAAGCAGCATCCTCTTCACCATTAGTGAAGTACTGTATAGCGCTGAGCATAGAGCGGGACAAGCGCATCATCTATACCACTCCCAGGATGTTACACATTTTTCCTTACTAGCTATGGGAGTATTTAGCACACAGCCCCATTGACCTCCTCTCTCTCTTCTTACCTGAATGCCATAACCCGATTTTACCAGTCATTTAAAAGGGTGGTTGGCAGGAGAGCGGATAGCAGCTCGGATGGTGAGTGTAAGTGGGGGTGTGATGGCGGTGTTCAGCGGGGCTGGATTGGAAGGGAGGGCAACTGGTCCTCCTGACAAGAGATCAATACTGTCCTCAGAGTGGCTGGAGTCAAGCTGCTGGGTCTGACAGGGGGCCGTGTGGCGTAATTGGTTCAGGGGGCGCAGCAAGTCGCCTGCCCACCCCCCTTCAGTACTGTCACAGCTGTCACATGTCATCCCCCTGCACTGCTGTCACCCCGGGAGGCTAGTGGTTCTCTCCCTCTCCCCTTTCCCTCGCACCCATGCAAATGTCCACTTAGCAGATGAATGCCGCCGATATTAGGCACATTCTTCATGCTTTTATGCAAAAGTAAAATCTATGTCATCTGAGAATTTCATGGAAATAAAGTCACCATTTATTCAGAGCCGAAAGAGCGAAACCGCCTGTAAAAAGTGAAAATGGTTTGGTTCAGCTTATTAAAAATGGAAAGAAAATATGGCTTTGGAAAAACAAACAATGAGGGAGTTGAGGATTAGAGGAAATAAAAAGTAAAACCGAAAGAAAAAACTTGATACATACAGCAATGAAAAATATCTCACCTCTATATTACCTCATATAACTCACCAGTAACACTTAATCCAAAACTATTGATTGACTGATGTGTAAGCACAATATCTGTACATTGAACCGTGCATTGTGTTCAGGTGTCTGTTGTTTTCCAATAAATACTGTAGCACCATTGTCAGATATGACGTAAGTCGATAGATCCTCAAGGAGAAATGGACAAAAAATGATGTCCAGTATCTTAATTATCTTTATTTTAAAAATGAACTGCATGAACTCTTTAATCTGTCATTTTTTAGCACAGCACAGGGGAGCTGATGATCGATTTCAATAGGGAAGACTGTGTGCTGTAAAGAGACAATAATGGGGATAATGATTGTCTGCTGTTAATCTAGCCAGTGTGGATTCTGGCTTTTAAAGCCCTTTAAAAGCAGTACTCTGTTTAATTCCTGGTGAAAACTGAGAATGATTTGTCCACCATGACTAAAACGCTTCTCAATCTAACTGTTTGAAAGCTTAAGTAATTGTTACCATTTCATCAAAAACAGCCTGCGCGTACTTGGAATAATCACACATCATGTGACAGAAGTGGAAATTTCCGACTGTAGACATCACAGAGATGGGTGGATTAAAGACTGGTTAAACATTAAACAGGAGTCCATATGTAAATTTACAGCTAATTAGGAGATGCTGTCTGTGATGTTATCCTCCAAGAGACTCTCTGCCCTCAATTTTCATACACTTAATCAAATTAAAAGCTTAGGAGCAGCGTGATTATCGGATTATCACAGATACATGTACAATTCCTTTTAGTTTGGGCAAATAATGGGTGGATTCTGGTACAATCTACCCAATGGCTTAACTCACTGTTGGGGGATCACTTTTCTTGTGTCATACTGAATGCATCCCATTTTACATTACATTTTCTAATCTAACAAGCGAATTTCTCTTATTAAACTTACACTTATACAACAGATGTAAAAATGTGTAGAAAAGTGCCCTTTTTTACATTTCTGTCTCACGTCATGATTTGATGTAGACATCTGTTATGGCACAGTTCAGAAGGCACTGCTTTGATCATGCGGCCTGAAGACTCATGGACCTCAGGGCTGGAGAGGCTTTTCACACAGGCAGAACACGTTTCATACATGTAGCCTACATGTGCATGCACTGTGAGGGTTAATACACTAAAAGAACATGTGCAAGTGAACACTCATAAACACATGGGTGAAGCTGATCTATGACAGCAAAGCCTCCTTCTGGGACTGCACGTTCACCTTGGCACTCTCAACGGTTCAGCGGCCCCAAGGATGTGGTTAACAAATTGGGAGAAAGCTCGCCAACTTCAGGGCGGTCGCAGGCTTGTGCTAAGTGATCTGTATTCCCTGTGAATCTGCTGTTCCTTAACCCTGTGAAATTAAGAACACTTCCTGAAACTTGCCCCCAGACCTCTCATATAATACAAAATTCAAAAAGCACCATGCATCAGTGTCCTTGAGTAACGTAAGAAGGAAAAACTGGCCAGATCAGAGCCAGAAATTGTCTTCCCCAAACATTGTTGGAAAATCCTTATGACTATGTACATTATGTGTACAGTAACTCCCTCTCTCTGGGTCACGATATGCACAATAAGATGGCTGTTTAATTTATGTTCTTTTCCTTCTGTCTCTCAATTTTGGAGGCTTTTCTCCAACAGTAGGAATTCCACGAGGCTTTACCCAAGTTTTGTCAAAGTGTTTTGTAGACATAATTTACCAGATACAACCTGCTGTAAGACAGTTAACAGTAAAAAGAACAAGGCTCTCTGAGTATCGAGGAAAGTAAAGATTGGCAGGTGAAAGTGAGGCTTACAGGCTGACCTACACACAAGACCTCTTCATCCGTGACTCATAATCACTACTCTGGGGGAGTCACATGGTCTGCTAAAAGGCAGCCAAAGCCATTATGGGGGTGCTTAAAACTCCACTTAAAGATCACTTTATAGCCTATTACTTTAACTGTGGTTAGGTATTTACATGACACCTCCTGCAGCTTTTTGGTTCAGTAATACATTTGCTTGTGGGTAGAGCATCTTATGTGACTGTCTGCTGTGACAAAAGTAGTCAACATCCAAGCAATCGCTATAAAAAGGTGTAGCTTATTTCTGCTCGTCTGCTGAAGATCCTGATGTTGTATTAAAGGATAAGACAATAAAAAGATAAAAGGCCAAATGTTCACAGGTGCATGGACACATACAGTATATTTTAAATCAAATTTTATATATTGTTAGAAATGTTTCTTTTTTTTTTTTTTAATAGAGCACTATGACAAAGCCTGAAATGCCATACATTTCTTAATGTCTTGGTGGCATAAAATGTGCTGCTGTTACATTGCGTATAGCATGAGCAGGGCAATGTTCCCCAGCAGGGTAGGCTTGGATCAGTGGAGACATGCCCTACCCTAGGGTCAGCCGCGACCACACCACTCTGACGTGATGCGATGCCAGGGCGATGGTGTGTAAATAAAGGGAGAGAATTGCAAATCTTGTCATGGCTGCAGCGAGCGGAGCAGCTCAAGCAAAGATGGTTGACTGAAAACCTGACTGGGAGGTGGTTTGTGGCTCTGTGTGGAGGTGGCAGACTGGCCAGCTGGGGAGGAGAATAACTACCATCACTGCTTCCCTCTCACAGCCTCCCTCTGGCCGGACAGCTCAGAAGCAATTCACCCAGCTGCTCACTGCTGACATATGACTTAATCAACCACACGTACACTAATGAAAGGCCATATGAAAACAATTAAAGCTATCAGAGTGGCCATGGCAGGTATTCTGCTGTTAACAATTCAGGTTGTTTTTTTCTCAGCTGCTTAATATTATCTGGGAAAGTATAGTTAGATTTACATATAGTAGTTGACTCTGGTCGCTGACAACTTCCAATTACAACTTTCATTTTCCCTGTGCACTTTGAATGTATGGTAGATAATCACTTTTAAAAAAAGGCCATTATCAGGCATTTTCTGACAATTAAGCTACAGATGGATCAAAATTATTATTTTACTTCAATATTTCAATATCCTGCTCTGTGTGAACCCCATGCATTGTGCAAATGTCTCCTCAACAAAGGATTACAATCAATTAAACATTTATGGAAATGGCATCGCTTCCTGTAACGCCAGGCTATTTCCCCTGACATTTTGCACCTATTATATTTTCAGACATTTGATGATGTTCCTGACTCATACTTGGACATTTTGATAAACACTGACATGGACAAGACGGAGACAAGGTAACCGAGTGCATGTCTCTATTTGAGACAACAGCCTGAGTTTCTCCACATTTGGATGATTACAATAAGCAGATCCTAAAGTTTGTCAGAATCTGTGATAAATGCCATTAGCTAACAAATCATGGGCTAATCACAGAATAATTACAATAGTTACCTATTTAATTTAGTTTTTTTAGAAGGGTAAGCATTGTTTATGACTTTGGGTTGAACTTTTTATAGGCCAATGAAGCTTGTGGTGTGTCAAAAGCATTTTTCCCCAGATAAACAATTTATTCTTAATGTGAGGTTTGTACCTCAAATTACATAAATGGAAACAGAGAAATTATGAGCACTTTCTTATGCTTATGCTTAAGTGAGATTATTAGTTTTTGTTTCTTACACTCCCATTGAACTTTTGCGAGCCATGCTTTCAATCGGCAGCTTTGAAAAGTAAACAACAGATGTAAATTTCTGTAGGGAAAGTGCCCATGGGTTGAACTGGCAGACACCTTTTTGACAGAAAAGATTCATTTCCTCTTTTTATCATTCATATCTGTGTTTATGCATAATACCATTTCACATCATATGACTTAGTTTAATAAACAGGATTTACGTGAAGCAGACTCCTTTTCTGACAGAGTTTGTCTAATATGAGTAAGGCCATGGGGAGAGGTTGTCAATGTTTGCTGGTGGGTTTGCTCATGGATGAGACTGTGATGAACGTCTCACCTCTCTATATGCAACTGATTTTAAATTCACAGTAAAAAAGCAACTCATAGCTTTTGAATTCTTGAATATTTCACAAAACGTTGATTGACACATATAACTATAAATTACCAATTATGATTTGTATATAATTTTACCTGTGATCTAGCAGTTGTCCTATCCGATCTTAAAGAGGGAAGAGCAAACAGTACTATGATGTATTCATCTCCCTTCAGCAATGCATCATTTCAAGAATAAACCTTGAAGTCTTGCTTGCCTTTATGTATTTTTACATTGACAAAAGGTCTATAAGTCATGCTGTTATTCAGAAAAAAAACAAGAGTTTGGATAAACAGCATGGTTCATTCCATCTTAATTCTGTATTCAACTGGCATATCATGGAAATTTCAACAGTCATAGCAGATTAACCTTGTGTGTGCTTTCTATAGGCCCCTCTTTGATACATTTACATGCATCCTGATCAGAACTCCGTTTGGTGCATTATTTCATTTCCATTTTTTATCAAAAGCTTGACCTTCCTCTTGGAAAAATAATCACAACCGTTATGTTGGAAAATTCAGTCCTAGTAATTATATAAATAATGAATCCCTTGAGGTTGGAATATTCTCAGTGGACCATGGGCAGAGAGCATGTCTGCCACCTGTCTAGCAACATACTGTATAGTACAGGCTAGAGTGTTCTAGAAGAATCACAACTGTAAGGTCATATTAGGTAACACAAACTAAGGGAAATGGGTATTTTCATCCTGAAATTGCCTCCCATTGTAATGGAATGTGAAATGTTTGTTGTAGTGGTGAAGTGTGAAAATGTCATAACTTCAACCCTAGTGAAGTTCACAATTTTAAAAGGACAATTCCACCTTATACAATTTATATATAGTTTATGGATTTCTAAAATGAATTACGTATAAAAGTTAAAGTGACAAGTAATAGTTTACACTGTAAGTCATATGTAATATTGTATAACTTTGTCTCTTCAGCCAGTGGGCTGGACAGCAGAGAGACGATATTCTTTTGGTTACCTACAGACAAATCCTGGTCCTGAAGATATATATGGACATTTCAACAATAACCATATTTTTGGAGAAAAGCAGTGCATTCACAAAAGAAACAATGCACAGCTATCTTAATTAAATCATTCAAATAAAAAGCACACAACCTGTGGTAGTTACAACTATTTTAGGTTGCTTCTGTAGTCTATCAGTCCCACACTGTAGTTTGTTTACAGTCCGAGTAGTATTGACCAATCATGTTTCTTTTTAGAAATTATCTGCATTCAAACTGTCATCAAACGATCGCCGATGGGTTCCGAGATTGCTAATCAAACTGTAAACAATGACCGGCAGAAGAGGAGGTCTTGGCCTGATATCCCCTGGCTACAACTGCAGCACCTAAAAAAATTTGCTGTTGCAACCAGAGGCTAAATCTTCATCAGACAAAAGCCCATGGATTTCGAGATTTTGGACCCTTTATATTTCTTTGCTAAATGTACATCTGTTCAATTATATCTAAATCAGAATAAGAATGGATCATGTAAGCACTGATATTTTTGCAACATGTACAGTTTTCTGAGCATAGTCACCCTGCAGCGTTACAGGCACAATACCCAACTGTATAAATCAAAACACTAATGCTGCAGTTGAAAATTGGAAATGCCTCAATCTCACGTTTTCCTTTAACTTCTAACTTCCTGAAATCTCTGCTGATTGTGCTTCAGTAGATCATCTTACACTTAGTTTCTTTAGAGGTGTTGGTAAGTGGATTTTGTTACCTTTGGACTGAGCCCAGTTGGCTGTTTACAGTTTTTATGTTAAGGAAAGCCAACTGGCTGCTGGCTGAAGCGTCATATTTGCTGAACAGACATGGAGTGGTGTCAATCTTCTCATCTAACTAGCAGCAAGAAAATAAATAAGTAAATAAGCAAATATTTAGGATGGACTTTCCCTTTAACTTTAATTGAACGATGAAATACTTCTCCATGGAGGAAGTTACACCACCATTGGTCCTAAGATACCTTTTAAAATCCTATTGGATACATTTAAAAATGCATGGTTGTCAATCTTAAAACAACACTGTGACAAAGTGCTTTTGACTTAGATGTGACTTTGTGTAACAAAAAAATAAAACATTTAATTGAGCAAACCTGCAGTCAAAATCAATTTTCAAATTTAGATCTGAACCCCATTCTCTTATTATTAAGTGCTACTTGTTCCTCCATATAATCAGAACACAGAGCAAACATTATCATGCAGTGAATAGGTCTTCTATAAAAGGTGCCATGTTTATCTTAAAATGCAACCGCTCTACTCAATGAGTTTTGAATACCTTTGTTTATTACACGGTTCAGCCAATTCTCTCTTGCTTCCCTTAAAAAGAGCTATGGCGTCCTCTCTGTATCCCTGACAGTAAAAAGCAGTTCCTCTTTCCAAGACATGGTTTGTCCTCTAAAGCAAACTTGCTGACATTGTTGAGGGATGAGTGAACACATAACAGAGCAGTGCTTGTGATATGCTTCACATTGGACTCCATTCACACCACTTAAAAAAAAAGAGCAATGGTATCACCAGGTGTAGTGCGCAATATACAACTATGTGATTACAATATCCATATGCACTGTAGGACCCAAGGTATGTAGAGGAAGATAGGAATCCTCCACACAAATATGAAAATCAACAGTGTCCCCTATTCCATATATAATCAGTCAACACACTGTGGGAAGAGATATCAGCCTAGCTTTCCATTTGCTGATAGTGGCATGCAGCGGCATTAAGAAATCACCCTGAATGTGCCGGGGTAGATAACTGAACATGTTGGGTGTCTACGAGAGATATATTTACACAAAACATGGAGCAGACAGGGTAGATCTAATTGACTAGGTAGCAGTTTGCCGAGGTTGGTACGGCAGGTCTCGGAGTCGAGTGGATGAGGGTCTTAGAGAGAGGCCGTCAGAGAGCAAAAGATTAGTGCTGACGTCTCTGCCACATCAATTACAACCTGCTGCTTGGCTGGGGAGAAATCCCCACCACTGTCTCTTCAAGGCCACCAAGCACAAACTGGGTGTGTCAGAGGTCATCCAGGGGAGGAAGCGCAAGGCCTTGGCCCTCCCAGTGGGAGTCACTCCTGTGGGCTGGTGGTTCAGAGTCCCCTGTGGAGGGAGGTGCCACAGAGAGTTTCACAGCAAACACCAGATCTGTCATTCACCAGAGCCACATGGTCCTGCACACTAGGAGGGGAGTGGCAAGGATGGAGAATATAACTCAGGCTCTATTTTTCACTCTCTGTTTTCATGTTGTTGCATAGCTGTGTAACAGTGTTCTCATATCATGATTCTTTGCTTTTGCATTCACTTCTGATAACAAATCCTTATTATGTTTTAGCTAATTTAATAGTTCTAAGAAATGTTGAACAAGCGCTATTTATTCTCAAAATAATCACTTCAACTGTACATGCAGTGTATGGTTGATGAAAAATAGTAGATAGAATGAAAGTTCATTAGTTCAATAAGAAATACTATGAAATTTGTGGTGCAGATTATTTAGTTATGTGAAAAGCGAGTGAGAGGTTTTTTTAAGGTTTTTCACAACACTCACCATTCTTAAAAATAGTGCAAATATAATAGTATTCTGTCTTTGTTAGGCCACATAACAGTGATATGTTTAATCTACACCGCTGGCAAACCCAAACAAACAACCTCTAATTCCAAACACAACCGAATCCAAAACGTATCCGAGTCTCAGCTAACACGAACACACTGTCTTGGTGTGCTGGCCACCGGGCTAAAACGGCATGAAGCCATCACACAGAGTTAGCCTGCCTACTCTGTCTGCCTGTTGTTGTCGGTCCAGTCAGAACCCCCACCCCAAAACATCCAGATCTGCATCCTTGTCAGTGGGGGGCTGACACCAGGCATTAGCCAGTGTGGCCTCTGATAGCACCAACACCTTCACCTTCTGCCTCAACCCCTACCACGAACCTCCACCACAAGGCAGAGAAGCACTACGACTGGGGTGGCCAAAATCTTTACAGACCGCTAAGCTCTCTTTCTTGATATGAGCATTATTTCATCTGCAAGAGAGCGTAGTTTCTGCTGTCATAACCTTTTAAATAAATCTAAATGTTACCTTTCCATACTTTTGTATCAAAATTCATCAATTTTCCATTGCTGTGATATTGACTATACTGGTATTACATCTGCTTTATTTTCTATTGTAATCAGTGTTTACACATATAATATAATTAGATAATCCACATGACTTGTTATTGTCAACAGATGTCATTCAGTCAGTCATATATATAATCAAGCATAGAGGCAAAGCCTAGTGATGCACTAAGAAGAACAATCCTTTAGTTGCCTAAACAACTATAAAACAGGACTTCATTGACACAGAATGGGATCATAATCCCATTAACTTTAATTAGATTTATGTGATGCTCACCTTTCTTCTGTGACAACAAATTAATGATAAGCCAAAGAGAATTAAAACAGTAGTAAGTGAAACCCTTTTCTTCCCCCCAAGGCTCTCTACTGGGTCCCAGCCTCACCTAAAAGCTCATGAGAATTTAGATCAAACCCCTCCTGCGTAGAGCTGAGTGAGACCAGCCATAAATTGCTAATAGACTAAATGAAACGAGGTAGGAGGCTCCTGCTCTGCAGCAATTACCCCTTAGATGTAGTCATTCATATCCCTGCATGTCTCGTTTCATCAGGGCAGCGCCGGCACTTTGTCAGACTGTCTTTGTTGCACAGCTCTGGGTTGGTTAGCGGACTGTCCATGGTACCGATATGCAGGGGAGCATCTGAAACAACAAAGTGCCGTTTGACTGGTTGGCCGTTCACAAGAATAGAACCTCTTCCTGCCTTTCATGTAGCATGGGCTTATATAATCAATTATTAATCAAAGTCGGGTTTTGAAACTCAAACTCAAAGACACGTCTGCCATACTTAAGTATCTCCCTGTGTTTTTTATTTGCTTGGCCACCTTTTCCTGGCTTCATTTATGATGCTCTTACAGATTGTGTTTCTGATGAGTTGCTATAAGGGTTCATCTTCATGGTGTAGTGGATTCATTGTTTTTTTTTTTGGGGGGGGGGCGGGGGATTCATACTAGACAAAAGGACATATTATGACCATGAATTACTACAGCTTAAATGAATCAGTACAACCCATACCATCAGATTATTATACTTAAAATGAAGGGTTGTTCTTCAACATGTTACATTTAGGTAAAATATTTACTTCTGCGAATAAAAGTGAATCATACAGTCATTTTAGTTTCTCTTTCAACTCGATACTTGATACACCATCAGCATATGAAAAAGTTCCGGTGTTTTAGCAACTGTGACTTTACAACAATTGAACGGAAATAATATGCGATGTCTGCTGCTACAGTATACAAATGCAGGGAGGTGCGTATACAGTTAGAGCATCCATACAATGTTTTAAGAAAAAAAATACAATAAAAATACTCTACTTTAAAAATGCAAACTTCAATTGTCAAATGTCATGTTCATCACATATATCAGTGATCATATCTGTAATTAATAAAGATCCACTAAATCAGACATGTAAATCATGATTCATTATCCTGCTTACCCTTAGCTAGCACAGGATAAGGAAAATGTAGCTCACATAAACCTCTACACTTGTATCGTTCACTTTTCAACAGAATATGTTTGAATAAAGACCTATGAATAAATATTGTGCAACTTGCAACTCAATTCAACCATTTGATTAAAAATGCATCCATTGTTTGGGAAACTCCAACTCTTCTGTTCACCTTTTATTGTTAGACAAATTGAAGTGTGCACTGGGAGGGAGGCCAGCGGTAAACACAGAGAATCTATTTAGCCATCCCATTCCAGGGCTGAGAGGAGAGCTGGGCCCTTCAAAGGCAGAGGCAACAATGTGAGTGACATCAGGTCATCCTGCCTCCTCACAGTCACCTGGCTGATAGAATTGTTCTGGGGGGAGATAGGAGGGACCTGTGAAGCACAGCTTTTTTGTCATTGCTATATCTTATGATTGATGGCTCCATGGCCGCAGTGAATCTGCCCTTTTTAAATAATTTATGTTGCCCATCGCTATGGACAAGTAGCATATAACCGGGTTGTTATTTTTCCATTGACTGGAGAGATCAATACTTTAAAGACATGACATAGCCACTAATGAACTACTTAGATGGCTCTCTGGAGTGCAAACAATTGCAGTGTTTACTCAAAGCAAAGATTGAAAACTGTTTTAATACACCGCATTGTAAAGTTCTACTTTAATTGATACAAAATGTTGGGGTCGGTTCCCTTTGAATTCAACATGTAAATAGAAACTGCAATACAAATAAAAACAATGAACCCTCCATTGTCACATTCTCAACAACAGTATACAAAAAACATTATGATAGAGTATTTACTATTAAATTTTGATAGGAATCCACATCTTGACAAGTGACCTAAAAGTGATTAGGCCCAAACCCTGGTTGGACAAAAAAGGTAGTATTAATCGCAGGACTGCTATGGTAGAGTGGATTAGACTGTAAAGGTGTACCTAATAAACCGATAACTCAAGTGTATAATCCAGAAAACAAGCAGTGTAATTCTTTAAAATAATCCAGCAGAGTTATGTGTTGTAAATCAAGAGGCCCTTGTTCATTCTCCCTCTAACAAAGTGACAAATTAGGCGAACAATAGTGTTTGAATTCTTATTAAAGTTGATTAATTCATATCATTAGTTGATCACACAACAGCTCATAAAATATACTAAATTAATTTCTTTACTGTGATTAATACATGAAACACTTGAATTAACATCAATAAATCAATTTGTGAATCAATTACATTATCATGTTTAAATACAGAGCTAATAGTGTACATTAACTAGCGGCGTAGAAGTGATCATATATCATTTGGCATTCCAAAGAGGAAGACCGGAGGAGCATCCTTAAATGATCAACGATGAAAGAGATCCAACTCTGACCTTAATAGGTCCCAATACATTTTGCATTGCGTTGTTACTGTGGAATGAGGGTAAGATATCTACCACCAGGATTCAATGTAAGCCATGCTTCTTTTAATCTGCGATATAGGACTGATTACACTATCAAATAGGTTACATTTACATTTAGCAGACCCTTTTATCCAAAGCGACTTACATATGAGAACATTCACAAACCGAAGGCGCAGCTTCGGGAGCATTTTTGGGGTTCAGTATCTTGCTCAAGGATACTTCGACTGCTGACCTTCCGATTGGCAGGCAACCGTTCTGCCACCAAGCCACAGCCACCACAGGTTAGAATTAGTTGCTGAAACATGGAAGTGATGTGAACTATGACAGCAAATGACTTATGTCAAATGCAAGTACTGCAAGTATGGCAGGCCTTTGTTAAAATAATGATTCTATTTGAAATGTAAACGTGCATCAAAGCCAATTTCCTCGAAAATGCACACATAACCAGTTTTCTTATATATTACATTATACCGTAAGTTGAACTTGTTTTATACTGTAAGTGAAGTGGAGACACTTTAGACAAGACGCTTCATCCAATTTAGCACTTGGAAACTGCCTTGTAAAAGTGACTGCCTGCTCCAGTATGAACAAGACAGCTATGAAAAGCATGTCAAGACTTCTTTCTAGTTGCACTGCAGAGAGGCACAGACATTGCTGCTCCCTTACTGGGCTACTGCAGATGTGAGAGGTCCTCTCAACCAGCTGTTGTGTGGATCAGTCAACAGAGTTAACGTGACACACGTTTGTAGAGAATTACACCTCTACCCCAGCCAGCTTTGGGCCTATAGGGTCTCGCTAATAAACCTGGACCTTGTAATGGCTGTCTGATCACTCAAACGTAGGAGCAGCAGCAACGGGAGGACAAGGAAATGTCATCCAACATGGATAGAAAATGTACCTCCACCTTTGTTTAAGGTTCATATGGGCTGAGTTTCATTGGTTTCTGTGTTTGTGCCAGGGATTGGCTTGTTAGATGTTATATGGGCGCAAGACTTGACTGTTTTTTAACCACTCAGCCTGCTTACGAACCTGGCTCTCTAATATATATTGAGTTTATGAATCAAGCTACACTACACCTTAAGGAGCAGCGCTGCACCTGAGCTGAGCGGAGGAATAGCGACTCAAAAGCAATAACCTGCAAGAGCATCTAAGTTCATTGCTGGAATGCAAGAAATAGAGGATCAACTCAAAATAAACTACAGTGCCAATGTTAATTGCAATGAAGGAACCTGTCAGCCAATGCAGCTGTGTGTCTCATTAATGTGTTTTTAATCATTTTTGGACAACAATGGAGTCTATGGCACATATATATATATCAGGCTTTGACTACACAAGCAACACTTGTTATTAGGAACAATACATTGTTGGTTTTGGTCTTTTCATACGATTTCTTGACAATACAAAAGATTAGCGAATTACCTCAGATTTATATTCTAAATGTAATTCGAAACAATCCATTATTATAGATGGGATTAAATTAATTCCTTCTCTTGCACCAAGAATTGCTTGATGCTTCAGAAGATAATTTTCCTTGTAATTCTTTTCACCTACACAGATGCACCGACATACTGTACATGCTGTTTTTTACCTTGATAACGACCGTTAATTCATCAAGAGTAAATACAATGTTTAGTTGGAAAGGGACATTAATTATCACATTCATCGGTTTGCTGTTTCCAAACTGGGTTATAATGAAACATGCTGTAATAGAGATTGCTCTTGGGGAGGCAAGCCGTTTATGAATCGCTAGAGGTGCAGCAGCTGCCGTCCCCCTTGAGAGATAGAAATTTATGCTGTATACCCCGCTGATTGTTGAGAAGGTAAAGAACCAATAGCAGCATGTTCAGAGGTTTAATTTAAAGTGTGTTTCTCACTAGGCTGCTCACAACACTTAATTAAACTCTGCTGTTTTGGCAATGACAAATGCTGTGGTGCAGGAGGAAGCTGGGCTGCTGTGACTGAGAGGCTTTTGTAATTTCTTTCATGTGCAGCGATAGCCAGATCCAGGTCAGAAACTGTAGAATTAAAGAACTAAACAAGATTTAGACATGGGGAATGGGAGGGCAAGGGGGTGGGCGGTTACAGTCATTTCTTTCTTAGAAATACATCTATTTTTCTCTCTTTTTTTGTGACCTCTTTCTCATTTTTGGAAAGTTTTGTCATAGATTTATGAGGGTTGAGCTTCTGTGCCTGGTTTTCTGTGCCATTGTCGTTTCTTAAGGCTTGTGTCTCCTTGATGGAAACTTCAACATTTTACTGAAAGGTAGATGAATAAAATGAATATATATATGAATATAGTATATTGTTCCTATTATTTCATAATGGTCTGATCTTTCTATTACATCTCTTAGCATGACTCTTGATTTGCCAAACCATATTTTCAACAAAGGAAGCCTTAAATTTAAAATATGCAAGTAAGTGTGAAATTTTACTTCAGAGGTGTAGCACACAAAAACATCAAACTCAAATCAGTCAACAAACTGACGGGGAGTGACTAAAAGCTTTTTTTTTTCTGGGTACAAATACAATTCATGCCAAACAAAAATCTTATTTTGTTTCTGTAATAATATGACTGTATTACTGTGCATTTAATGAGATCCATTTAAAAGGTGGAGTCAGTCTAGCACATAGCCACTGCAAAGCCCTGCTTGCTGCTGTGTTATGAAGTCGCAGAACTCTGGCTATACTACCAGGAAATAACCACAAAGATGCCTGCGAGGCACAAACAGTAGCTGGAGCATTTCATTCAATAATGTAATCCATACTTTTAAGTAAAAGACCTCAATTCTTATGTCCTTTTTTATTACTTGAGTGAATGGTACCACACATTATGTTTCTGTCACATGCCAATCTTTTTGCACAGAGCTTTATCACAACTGTATAAATAAATAGTGGTTTTACTGGCTGTGTAGCCAAGAAAATATGCAGTCACTATGTTCAATTTGAAAAGGTGTTCCCCACAACAAAATCACTGACACTACCAACTGTCTTCATTATCATGTAAAAATACATATTTATCAGTTCATTTTGAAATGTAGTAATTCCACTCTTTTCTTTTTTTGGCTAATCGTGACCAGTAAATAATAAAAATAGTTGCATATGCATATAGGAAAAAAACATAGTATTTATCCTTTATATAGGGGATGCAAACAGCTCCATATGTATTTTTGTGTTCTGTAAATGCCAGGGAGACACAGCAGCATCCGTTGGAGTTAACGGTGCAGCACTTTTGTGTTCAGTAGCACAAATCATTAATCATGAGACCGGCCATATTCTTGTAGTGCCTGTGCTTTCATTACTGGGCCTAATTAAACAGTTCTGTGAACTGGAATCTCAGATTCCTCTGTTACAGATTATCATTAATTATGGTGAAAGTGCTCAGAGATGTTGGACTCAATTATATTCTGCTCAACCCTGGCAGCGGGGTGATTCATTGTTCTGAGCACTCCACAGCCGTACTGTCTCTGCTTATCACCAACCTCCACTTTTGTAAATTGGGCTCTGCCAGCCAACAAACTAAGAATTATGTGCTGCTTTTTTCATTACAAACATGTTGGAGGAGCACAGACCAATTAAGGGTGGGATATTTTGTGTGGAGTGATGAAGCAGGCATTGGTACAGGGAGATGGGGGTTGGATGGGGGGTACTATGGGAATCAGCTCACCATGCTGAAGTTGTCGCTTTATTACCATGTGTGGTGCAGCCCTCCACCAGGTCTATTGACTGATTATGCTCAGCATAGTTCCTCAATATCTCAAAGCTCTCAGTATTGTAATGGTGAAATTTGAATTTGGATGAATATTATATTGCTATTTCTATGCAAGTAATGTATATACACACAGATTTCCATTGTCCTGGGGGAGGGTTTAAATGGAGATTTCTATTGTACTGGCAGTTCTGAGTGCATATAGCTTGGAAGAAAGTGTTAACTTTTCATAATATCCGTGTATGACATGCAACTCTTTATACAGCCGAACAATGTCAATATTACTTCTATGGTCTTATGTAGAGTACGTGGGGGTCTAAGATGGAAACAGTGTGTGAATGAGATTGTTGGCCACCCTTTTTTTAGGGTCAGAGAATCGAGAGGAAAACCTGAATCAAAGAGAAGTAGAAGTTCCAATGGTAAGCTTAGGCCTTAGCGGTTTGCACAATTTCATATGCCACAGTAGGTAGTGATTTTAATATATATGAAAATCAGTCGGAGCTGTGTGCATGCGTCTCTTATAATATCACCGGTGAGAGATTTTCACTGCCTTACAAAGCAGGACAGTTTTCGTTTCCCCTCACTATAGTGTTGTCTCAGTACGACTCACAATAAGATATCTGTCTCAGTTCTTTCAAGACTTAAGGCAGTAACGCAGCTTGCAGTAAAATGGATACATGTGAAAGCAAAACAAAGCAAAATCTCCAAAATGTCTAAATTAAATTTTACAATATCTTTGTTTCTTTCATAGTTCCTTGAACTGGTGTAATCCCATAATTCCCATGGCATAGGAGCAAGAAATGGGAATTTTCCTTCTAGCTCATTGAAAATGTAATACACTACTTCCAAGTCACAGGTCAGCTGGCAATCTGAATTTTAAAAGGACTGTGAATAATATTCTGTTTTATTTTGAAAATGAACTTTGTGGCCTCCATCATGAATCCAATATATGTCTTAATCTTCTGGGCTCTTGAAACCCACAGCTCTGGAAGAAGGCCTTTGACTCCTGAACCTAATAAGGAAATCACTTGTTTTCTCATCCGTCTTCCCATTTTTATAGGGGCTGACACAAAATAGCCTTATTTTAAAAGTAATTGATGAAGCATAAAATATATTTTATATAATATTAAGGCTTTTTCTCACCTTTTCTACTTACATTAAATGATTGTATTATGCAAGGCCAGAACCACTAATACAAGTGAAATACACACAAAAATCATTATTATTAATTATTTATTATCTCTATGCATTTGCATAGGTTTGTGTGCACAGTGTATCCTAAATATGAAAAGATGAGCATCTATTGTTATTCTGAAGCAAACATGGCTGACAGTGGCAGTGAATTTAAGCGTTAATTACACACTAACCTTTTCAGAATGGATATTTAGACACGCTGTGTCCTGCGACTCTGAATGTTCAGGAAATGAAAACATCCAACAGCCAATCAGTATCTACTCATATTAGCATAGTCTTTTAAAGCCGAATGCCCCAAAACATGCCACGGAAATCCTCTCCTATTTATCTTAAAATAGCCACTTAACTATGACTGACACTAATTCTTACTACATGAAACTGTAGAAACCCCTTCATTTCCCCTGTCTGTCTCTGTCAGAAAATTACAAAAGACAGAGTTTGTGATGTCCCCAGTGTGCAAATTCCCTTATTCTGTCAGATTACTGCATTTGATATGACGTAGTGCGGCATTCTGGCCTCACATGCCTGCCAGAGAGAAGGGACCTGTCAGCAGCAGAGGAGAGCAGTGCAGATCATCACACTGACTGATCCACAGGCCCAAAGACTGTCATCTCCTCCGACTGTACAAGTCAACACAAATAAAAGTGAGGAAGCAAAAGCCATAATGGCTGGGAGAGATCCAGGCTCATTGTGGCCATTACTTTTATTCAAACCTTACAGATGACATGATGTGAAAAATGAGCCTGTGTCTAGTCGGGTGCCCATTAGTGAGTGAGCACATTATCTCCCCTTTTTCACATTGAATCTCCTCCCTGCATGCAGTGCCAGATGCTCCCGAGGAGTCACTCACTTTTATGGGCTTTTGACTGCCGTACTCTTTTAAATACAGGGGCCTGCACCAGGCAGAGATGACGTATGGCTGTCAGCGCTCTTTACCTCACTGACAGATGCCGTCAGTGGATCCCTCCTGAAACCTTCTGTCTAAAACTAAGGGGGACAGCTAACCTCTTCCCTCTCAGGAGCAGACAAGCATGTATCAAATTGATTATTACAGCAAAGGGGGTGATTTCTAAAAAATCTCTGTTTCCAGACAATTACAGTGCAATTTACTTAAGTACAGTCTAAAGGCAATCATGAAATACAACTCCTCAATTCCTTTTAAGAGTGATATTATACTGTGAAACTTAAAACTTTATAAATACTGAATTTATTATGAGGATTTTTGGGGAAGATCGCTGTATATTTGATCGTTGATAAATGATACAGAGCAAACCAGGTCCACATACTAAAATATACATTATAAAAAAAGTTAATTTTTCTGGATGTTTTGATGTTAATAAACATCAAGTCCAAGGCCCCTTTTCTTCACACCTCTAACAGTCGTTAAAACACATCCCCCAGCCGATGAAGGAAAATCAATTACTTTGTCAAATCACTGTGTTCCTGTCACATTGTTGTGGCTGGAACTGACATGACGAACAAGTGCTTCGTCCATCTATCTAGACTGTGAGAAGTTCACACCACATAAAAAAAATCTTCTTGCACAGAGACAATAACTAGTATTTTAAAACACCCATACCACACCCAGACTTACTTCCTTACTTCCTAATAAACAAAGCAAAACAAATTTACAACCACTTTAATTTAGTCGTCACTTTCTCTGTTTGGTGAATAAATATACTTCCATTTAGGCCCTTGCCAAAAACATATATTTGATCTTTTCAAATTGTTGTTGGGATCAAGGTTTAAAATCATGAGGCAGACTAATTGGAAATGCATGAGGATTAGGTTCAGTGGGAAAACAACACTGACAAAAAAAAATTCTGAAAACTGAGAAACATATGTAGTATAAAGCCTTTTCTTCATTCCTGATGGCCAGAAATGTACCAGTGTACAGTGTGCCACAGTTAACAAATATTCAACAGTATGGAAACCCCCCAAGGAAGGTTGAGCCTATATGAAAATAACATATTTTATTCTACAATGGGAAATAAATCTGGATGCAGTAACACAGAGCAAAGCTCAGAGGTTGTGGTCAGTGACAGAGAGTCCTGGCTTCTCTCAAGCATGAGTATGAACCAGAGCCGCTTGGTTCAATCTAATCTCTGACAAGAAACAACAAGCCTTTGGGACACCCCTGCGGCCCACCTCTATGCCGCACAACATCATAAGCAGCTCAGCTCAGGGGGTTAGATCTACTGTAGCTGTCAGGGGAGAAATATGTTTCCATTTTACAACTTCAGTGGCAGAGAAGACCATACAAATGCTCCTCTATTTCCCTCACTATTGCTCACTCGCTTGAATCTCTCTTCTGCTCCTGTCAGTTTTCCCTCAGTACACACACTCAAGGGGTTCCCTGGTGACTGTGTCCCATTACTATCCTGAGACTGCTGCACAACAGAGCTGCTCCTCCATTGTCCCCAATGTTACCACTCATATTCTCACATTGCCAAGTCAAGCAGTGTGCATGGCAAACAGGATTTGGTAGCCAGCACAGTTTTAACTCAACCTCTTCACTTCTGTCTTTTCAAACTTTAAGATGTAAAAGAGATACGTAGAGATACTGACTACTGAAAGGTTTGGCTCTATGTTTCGATTCATAATTTAGACAAGTTAATTCAGGGGCCAGGTTCAATATTGTTCCCAGACTTAACATAAAAATACAGATTTAATTTAGTAATACAAATTACTGGGTACAAAATACCCTCACAATTTTGATTAAAAAGTCACCATAACAGTTAACTTTCATTTCAGCAGTAATTCCACAATGTTCTTGTAGAGCAAAGCTTACAAAAATGCTAAGTCAGTTTCTTTTAACCAAACTTACAGGTTAAGTATATTAAGTTTTATAAATGTCAGAGTTTGACTTCTGGAGATCAAAAGCGTGTTTTGTATTTTAGTTAGTTAAATTTATTGTACCAGTTTATATTCTGTATAATATATCATTATATGTTCGAGGTCATTCAGAAACAGTGTCTCCATTACATAGTTTGTCCATCACAGAGCGCTGAGATATTTGGCAGTAATGGAATACAATAATATAAGTACGTTTTCATAAGTGTATGATCACCTGAAACTAAGAATCGTTGTGTTTTCATTACTTTGGAATAAGCCGTTTATATCTACAGGGGGAGTGGGTCCCCCGCCAAGGAGGTCGCCATGTTGCACCGGCATGTTTCTACAGAATGAATAAACCAATCACTGGCTCTAGATAGGGCTGTTCGTTTTTTTCACGAGTTTAGTGGCCCCCCGTAATTTCTCCTACATGCTTGGAAGGGGAGGGTGATGCGAGTGGTATTCAAATGGTTGCAAACTGCAATTTCAACACTAGATGCCAATAAATCCTACATACTGGACCTTTAAAAAGGCCAGGCAATTAATTTCAGAGTGATAACTGGTTACAGTTTGGTATTTTTAATTGTGGTAGTGGGGTGGCTTTTTTTTTTTTATACAAGCCCTGAGTGATATTATTTAACACCACTAATGTTGATATCATGACGGCAATACTTGGTTACACACCGAAGATTGTACTGCGACATGGTTGCATGTAGCAATCGCTACAGGCTGTCTGCACTGCCAGTGCTTATCCAAATATACCAAGTTACTATGATTCCACAAGGATCTCAGGCATGATTGTGCTAATCACCTGACACACCTTATTTCCAGATTCATTTTCTCCATTCATCTTGAGCAAATGTAGCGACAGCTTGCAATCTGTTTGTTTTGAGTTGTCAAAAGGAACCAAAGGCATGTATCAACATGGAATAAATGCTACTGCAAGATGTCACCAGCTGCACATGATATGATGAATTACAATCATATGTTAATCAGCCAGAGTTGCATTAATAGGTTGTTTACACAGTGTTCCATCTCAAACCTTCCTGGACTGTTTTCTCATATACAGATACGGATTCTTGAACAGACAGGAGTACACTAACGCTTGCAATACTAATTAACAGATTTAAGTTTTTTGTTTTTATTCTTTTTATTTGGTTTGTCTTCCAGCAGCATAGGAACAACTAAAATGCATTTATGAAATAAAATGTATCTTTAATGAAAAATTAACTGAGTTTGTTAATGCATTTATAATGACTTTGTTTAAATCTGCCCGCCTGTTTTTGTTGTCGTTACACATCTTTGTAAGACAACTGCTACCAAGACTGCCTGACAATATTGGAAACCCAATACAGTTTTCATCCTTCATCACTCACTGTATTTCTCTCTGACATGCATGCAAAATCATTTGATGTATGTGTGGGTGTGTGTGCATCTGTTGTGGAAGGTCGGCCACAGAGCAAACAGCAGTAGGTCCTGCAACAAGGTCAATACTAGCGTAAGTACCTTTTTATTTCCCTAGCCACCCACAGTGTTAGATCCTGCAGTTTGTCCAGCAAACTTACTAATGACTAGAATAGCCTCTCTTCTTCACTATTGTTTTCCTTACCCATAGGTGGGTGAATGAGGAGGATCTAGAAGGTATTTAAAATAATTAATTGACATGGATATTAGAATACATACATGATCTGTAGCCTATTATCTAGGGATAAGAAAATCAATATTAAGGTTTAAAGAGTCTTAAAGAGCTGTGACATTTCCTGATTCCAGACCTGGTAAAACATTTACAGAATTAATGGTTTTATGTTTTTCTCTAACAAGTTATGCATTTATTTTGGAAAGGGCTGCTACCTAACAGTAGATAAATTAGAAAACATTTGATTGATTTAATATCTGACTGTTCTTCTTCTTTATAAATCATTTTATATGACGATATCTACAAATGAATTCTACTGTTATTGTGAAAAAAACCTGAAATTCTTTAATACAAATCTGGAGTGAATATTAATTAGCAGCAGACATTGCCATGAATCTACATCCAAAAATTCATGTTAGACTAATTACGCCCGGGTGATATGGTAAAACTGTATATCATGACTGTATGAAAAGTCACATGCAAATCAATTGCTTTGGTGTTCAAAGACCTGTATTCCACTATTATGCATTACAATAGACAAATGTGTGAAACATTTTTTTTATCTACAGTTTGATGTCCAAACTGACTCCAGACAATTTCGTCAAAGGTAACATGATATGATCATACCATCAGGACACAATTCCAGTGAAAGAGTATGTAATAATATTACATTTTTTCCCAGGCCAAAGCCAATTGTGACAGCTGACAGCTTAAGCTAAAAAGCATTATTTATCCAATCATGTCCCAGTAAGCAGTTAACTGGGCGGATTCAGTGTTCTCCCAAAAGAAACCACCTGACACTTTTGGTGGTTACCTGCATCTTGTCTGACTGGTATAACACAACCCTTCCTCCGGCATCGCAGACATAAAGTATATTGAACATGAAGTATAATGGTAAAGGCACATGCGGTTTTCAAGTCTGAGCTGGCTTGAGAACTTTGAGGAGTTGATCAATGCTGCTCATTGAAAAATAATATTCACATAGGGATTTATTAAATAAGTGAAATCGCAAACAAGGTAATATTTTTAGGAAATTAGAAACAACAATATAACTAAAGTAATTATTACAGTATATGAAATGTGTGGAGGGAGGCTACTGTGTGTAAATAAATGAGAATCAAGAGTAAATAGAAACATCACAAGAACAGACACACTTATAAACTATGCTACATCTAAATTGCTTCCACACTCCATGGGCTCAATATGCGATTTAAAAGAGCCTGGCGGTGGCAATATTCCTCTGATATGGTGTTTAGTTTTAATAGGAACCCTCAGCTCAAATATGAGCTGACAAACACAGCAAGACAAACACAGTCTCTCTCCGGCAATGAAATATACACTATCAAATAGACCTGTACCTTTCTGAATCCACTGTGTGGGTGAAACTAAAGCGCAGAACAAACAGCATTCTGATATGGCTTTGAGGGTGATAACAGCGTCTGACAGGGTGGAGAGAGCAGTCTTTGGGCTCGGCGCCAAAACACAACCCGTGATTGACATGATTCCGTGGCCTTAGAGAAGTTTACCTTTTAATAAGAGCTCAGAGAGGCCCTCTCAACAACCTGGTCCACACTCTCACAGACAGCAGGCGATGGCTGGGGAGGTGTATGTGCATGTATTTATGTGCGTGTAGGGTTTTTCTGTGTGTGTGGGGGTGCATTCACATGCGTGTGTATTTATGCACATGTGTGGACGTGCCCACTTGTAACAGATTTCAATCAAGGATTTCAGCCATGCCCAAATATCCCTTCTCTTTTGGGCCAAGTTGTTTGAAGAAAATGAGTGGACTCAGGATCAAGAGCCTTTCTGGAGGAATTTAAGTCTGTTTGAGGATTATGACTTCTTCATCCTGTACAAAGCCTGCAGAGAGAGCTATATGCTAGCCCTTGGAGGCCGAGCTTACCAACGCATTCCAGACAGCGATATAGCAGTGATAAAACCCAGGAAAGACATCATAGTTTTGGGCACAGATCTTCAAAATAAATGGGGAGTTGAAAACTTTTCA
This sequence comes from Coreoperca whiteheadi, assembly GCA_011952105.1. Lineage (NCBI taxonomy): Eukaryota > Metazoa > Chordata > Actinopteri > Centrarchiformes > Sinipercidae > Coreoperca > Coreoperca whiteheadi. Next base: position 15,951,170 of record CM022488.1, read on the forward strand.
GTTTTACTCTAGAAGACCAATTCTTTTACAGTGTAAGAATATATGCAAAGATATGATGAAATAAATAAATACAAATATTGTGGATATGCAGTAATAAGTGGATACAGAGGAAGGTGACAAGTGAAAACGGTCTTTCCACCTAACCTCACAAAATGCCTCTGAAAATGTTGCTCTTAAACATAATTGCAAGCTTGCATACCACCTTTGTGAAATTCTGCAAACATTTCTCTGTACTTCTAACCCATGGTTTCCTGTTCCTGCCAGGGCTTGATTCTGTCAATTCAACAAACTGCTGCAAAAGCCGCACCTCCTTCAGTTCAGACTTATGAATTACAATTAGCAAACCAACACATCCCCTACCAGGTCTGATCAACATCTTCAGCTTTCAACCAGACTTTCTGCATTAACAACATGCCTGATCTGTTTCTGAGAGATGGCACCACTGGCCTAGCCGTCATTGAAAAGCCAAAATGACTGTGATTGCCACTTTACAGAAGCTTCATTAGTTATATAGCTGATGAGTGAACTATGTCCGCACAGCCAGCTAAGTGTGGATCATCTCTGAAGGGAGCTCAGATCAAATCTGTCATTATTTACCCTGTTTACAGCGTAACCTGAAAGCAAAACAAGAAATCAATAGAAAATGGGGACAAATTACTGTAAGTGTCAATATTTAAGACCGCTGAGATAAAGGGCTCTCAGCCTGTAATAGATTCTTTCCATTTACCTTACGCTTTTCGAGCAAAGGGTTTGTCAAATGCTGATAAGACCATTACTTAGTTGTTGATAAAACAATTTAATATCATTATAACTCTAAATATAACAAATGGAGCTTGTTCAACGGATATCATCAACATCCAGCAATAGCACTGCCTATTCTATTACAGTACATTCCTTTTTTCCCCATTCCTTTGACATAAACTTTAGTATAATACCTGTAGCCTACCATCATAAAGATTTAAGCATTTACAGTGTGTGATGCAAAATTCTCCATGTAATGCAAGTGGGTCTGTATGCTTATTTTGCAAGAAACAATCAGACAACAAGTTACCTACAACCCTTGGCATAGTAGACTAGGAGCATTTAACCTTTTCTTAACTAGTCTGAAATCTGCTACTAAGAATCATAGATATCACCAACAAATGTTATTGTTAAGCCCATGAAAGTATTATATAACTGAATAAATACCTGGAAATAGTCAAGGCTAATGAGTTATTATGCAACATGCTATGGTACACAACACAGATTTTATTCAACACTTTTAAAAAGATGCAGACACACTGATCTCAGCTATCTCCCAGCAGTATGAGTCTCAGGAGTGCCTGCTTTGTTGAGAAGGTTACAGGACTTTGTTTGACCCCAGAGCAGTGTGACTCTTAGAACTGTGGCTCCGCTGTACTTCACACTTATTTCTTTTGTTCTTGATCAAGTGCACCCATCCCCATACAAAATGCAGCCAAACAGACCGAGCGAGGCGATCTTCCCGGGCAAAGGAAGCCATGAACGAGCAGGAGAGAGGAAGTAGCATCTCCTACAGACAGTCGCAGCAGGGGATGGACTAACTATAGCCACATCAATGACTAACTCTCACAGCAAGGACACCTCCCTTCACTTTGAAAAGAAAATAAATTAAACAACAAAGGGGGAAACTGACATTCACTGCCTTTCAGTTTATTGCACCAAATAACTGCTCGTTGTACATCCAGCACAGGATCATTGTTGAGTTCAGCGGCCAGTAAGACAGCAGTGAACTAAAAAAAAGGAATTTTAAGAACAAAGTTTCCTTCCAAGCAGGAATAATGATTGCTGTATATGGATTCATAGATGAAGCAGAAAAAGTTCCCTCATCTACTGGCCTAATATGGTCATTCCAACACAGGAGGGGACCCATCTCTGTACTTCTTCATGCATTACATATACAATCAATAATGGAAAAATATACACTGCGAAAGGCCTTAGTCGCACTGACTACAAGCGGCATTGATAAATTATTTTGTGCCAGTTATGACAGCAAGGTGCATGCAGTGAAGAGAGTAGAAGGCCTTTTTAATAGTGCAAGGAGAGAATTAAATCAAACCCAGGAGGGCCGGCACTGGAAAGGAGAGATGCTGCATCTCTCTGCTCTAAATCACACCTCTACTTAAGCCCAGCCCTCGCTTTCCCCATTTTTCTACATTATCAAAGGAAACCTGTCACTGCTGTCTATGGGAAAGTATACAAATCATGATTTATCAGAGAGTGGATCTTTAAACACCTGTGTGAGAAAATAAGCATCCCCTGCATTATTATTTATAGGCCAAAAAGTTTTTTTAGTATTCCTTTAAGTTAAGAAAGTATCGAAAACATTGTACATGTATTTAGATTTGTTTTCAATACAACATTTAAATCTAAATACAGTAAAATAAATAATTGCAAAAATGCTGATATACAAAATAATTTCCACTATTTTACACTATGGACTCTGAACCTATGTAAGTCATGTGCAAACAATGGGCTCCCTTAAAATCCTCAGTGTAAAACCCTGTAGAACACAGCTCCTTATAAAAAAGTGAAAAGTTTCCAAAGGTCAAAAATTAATCAAACTCATTACCTGTGGAAGTGAAGGATCCTGGTTGCTGCTAACACGTTTAGCAGATTTTTAACCTCTATTTTCTTTTCAAAGGGGTGGAGATTCCCAAAGGAGCAGATGTCCATGACTTCTCATTTACAACTGGATAAGTGAATGATAATGATCCTCCTAGGCCTGCTTCTGGAGACACAAACATCACAGTTCTTAAAAACAGAAAAAAAAATTGATAATAACTAACTCATATACTGTATATATAGACAAATGTCATTAAAATTATGCAGCACACAGCATGCAGTTTAATACTGCATTACTTATTTTTAAACCCGAGACTTTATGCCACGAGAACTGTAAACCACAACCCAGTTTCAAGGCACTTTTGCAGTACAAACAGGCAAAGCCACACCAGCTGGGGAGAGAAAATCCTTCTTACTGGCCACCAAGTCCAGTTGCTACCACTTTATCCAGTAAATACTGCAGAAGAAAGCGACAGAGCGAAAGCTGTATGAGGGGAAGAAGTGAACTTAGGGTGATGGGTACTCAGTCTAATATCTAGTCTCAGTTCCTAGTGCAGGATTTTCTTCAGGCAGGAGCTTCTTATTCAGGAAACACACGATGTGTACAGACAAGTGTAAGGTACATGTGCATTAAACATTAAACGAGATTTAATACACTAACGTAATTTGCAGGAAAATGTTCAATAATAATGCATTTTTATTACTGTTTTGTTCCCTTAAGATTTCAGGTTCATATTTTACATTTCTATACACTACTGCTCTGAAATAAGAAGCTCAAATTAATGTATTCTAAAATCAGGATCAGTGAAAATTGTTTTCTCGCAGGGAAAAAGATACGAGACAGCATTTAGGGTAATTTCACACGCATAAACAAGTATGAGCCTAATTTGAGCTGATCTGGGTTGTTAGGTTTATGGCCTAAACGTGCCAAATGTTTGACAGTAAAATTTTGACTTGCCACAGAAATGTAAAGACACCATTCAGTTGGTAAAAGTCCCCATATGGTAACACTGTGAACTGGTCTTTTAATCAGATTAAACCTACAAAAAAAAAAATTAACCTCCACTCCCCTCCCTATTAAAAAAGTAGTTGTTTTCATCTGAATGTCTTTATTTAACAATTAAAATCAATCTCTGATGTAAAATGTTTTTATTTGTTTTAAAATTAAGCCTAGACATAAATGGTAATTAGTATTTATTAGAATAGTATTAAAAAAATGTTTAACATGAGTCTTATTTTCCCCACAAAAAAATAAAAAATTTAAAAAAAATCACAAAAAACAAGCAAACGTTTAATGCTCTAAGGGAAGTCCAGGCTGTAAATGTGCACAATATTCCACATTATATACATGTCATTTCAGAGTGCACTTCAAGTGACGCAGTGTCAAATCTGTGTGACAGATTTAGGTGAATGCTGGTGAAGGGAGCCCTGCGTGGGGAAAGCGGCTTAGGGCTGACTCAAGCAGCCAGAGCAAGATCTCCAGCAGGCAGAAAGGAGCCCTGCGCACCGCGGAGCCGCTGCCTGACCAGCCCACCAACACTGACAGCCAAGCAATAACCTGACACCATTGCCATCTTCTGACTGCAGTCACACAGGACTCTTTGCCTCAGCTTCATACTCATGAACTTCACACTAAGTTAGGAAGCGTTGCAATTGCTAAGAGACTGACGAAAACACAAATAAAAGGCGAAATTATAGAATTCTACAAGGGCCATGGTCAAAAGTAGCCATATTTGTTTTTAAAACCCAACATATAAAAATATCTAATAATCCGCAGGCTGATTTGGTCAATAAACGTACTGGTATATAGAGCTTGAAGTGAACTGAGACACTACATGAGACACACACAATGTCTGGAGGTTTCAGAAGTGAAGCTAATTCTGTTCTTTATCTTTAATGTAATGTCTCCCTCTAGTGCTGGCTGCTGGACAAAGAAAGCAGGATACAGCAGGACAAGTAACAATCACCTTCACAGAGATTAGAATTTCAAAATCAGATTTTGATCATTGCAGCCCTGCAATTGTATTTTGATTCATTGGAGTTTTTGTAACTCACAGAATGATCAGTGTTTTTCTGTATTATTTTAAGTGCATGCAGTGAAAACTGAATTTAAATATTCTATTGTTACCTAAAATCACTGGACTTGGGGGAATTTTAATTTAACCTGTGATGAGATGTCAGAGTTTTCTTTAGTTTCCACCTATTTGATAAAATTAAAAAGTAAAGCTAGGATGCCACTGAGAGTATAACGTCAGTGAGAGCTGGATGCTGGTAAGTTCATTCTCAAATTTGGGAGCTCCCTGACATCTAGTGGACAAAATCTAGGCTGCTTCCAGAGTAGCACAGGCCAGGCCAAGTATAAAAAGCCATATAGATTTTGCATTTACAGTACACATGACTCAAACATTCCTATAGACATGACCAGATACCACTTAAGTGAGTAAGTGCTGAGATGTGATTTTTGTGCAGTTTGGATAAAGTGACTCTTAAATGAGATTTGAATATACAGTGCTATGACCTACAGTGTCCATAAAGTACCATTAATATAGTTTTTGTAGATTACAAATTTATGAATAAACTTCTGGACCAGCAGTCTTCAAAAACTGCTTTGCTTTAAATACCTAACTAACTAATAACTAGCATTATAGGCATTGTATTGTCATACCTTTATAGTATATTATTTGGAGAAAACATGAAATAAATAACAATACAGCTCTTTTGCAGGATTGAGAAAACTCATGCCCACCGGACTAGAGCCAGTGTTGATAACTTTTAGAGGTTCAATACCAACATGGGGTACTTGTTTATTTAGGTTCTGTGGTGCCAAGAATTGCCAAGTTACCATTGCACGTTATTATTATTAAAATATAATAATAATAATAATAAGTTAACTCTGTTGGTTTGTGGGGTGCACAGTGGCAGAGCGGTTAGCGCCCCTGCCTCCCAATAAGGGAGACCACGATCACTCTGGTGGAGTCTCCCTGTGTTACTGTGGGTTTTCTCCGGGTTAGGACACCACAAAGTAGTACCTGAAACATTAATGAACATCAGTCATCAACATCAATCTCTTACAGACTCGACAATACAATATGACACTGTAGGCTTTTATGTACTTAGCATCTAATGCAGAGAATTTATCAGAACTGAATTATATTTATATTGTAGAGATGTTGCTATTATTCTTTTCACATCTCTAGCTAGCATAAACACCTCAAGAAGACATAAACTAATTAAAGACAGTGCCAGAAAGTTCAAACTGTTTTCCAATCTGTCCAGCAATATTCTCATTCAACAATGTTGAACACAAAGCCAGTGTGCCAGAATCAATAAAAGAGCCTCAGTTTTGTGGGGCCTAATTCAAGATTGGAAATTGTTAAAGTAATTGAGGCCAAGAAGTTGCTAAATAGAGGTACGTTTATACCGTATGGACCAATAATTGTTCATTACTAAGACATCCAGGTTATAGGCTTAATAAATCTGGTTTTCACAGCCTTTGGAAAATTACCTGAAAAAAAGGGAGCAAAGCTTTTGAGTGCCAAGCAATTAAAAACATATTTTTAAAAGCTCAGGCACAGTATCAAGGCAGCAGGCGAAGGTCTTGAATACAGTACACAACAGTAACAAGAGTCTTGGAGGCAGTGGAATTAAAATGTCAAATTCACCTAGTTCAATTTTTAGCTGAAAAGGCTTTTTTTTAATTAATAAGGAAATACTGATGGATTGTTGAATTTTGTCAGCAAATTAAGACAGCAAAGTCATACATGACTGATTATTGAAAAGAGGCTACTGGCACTTGAAAGTGACAAATAATGTTTCAATTAGAATTGTTTTTCTATAAGGATAAGATCAGCGTTTTTCACATCTATTTGAATACAGTACTCATCTGCCCATGTGTACATTGAAAGGGTTATTGATCATTATTCCTCCTGTTACCGGACGTAAAGAGATTCCTTCCTAGCACGCCTCCAGTGTAAGAGCAGGAAAACTAAATCAACAGGCCTCCATTTGTGCTAAAATGCATTATTAAAAAAGGGACAGTTCATCCCAAAATCATAATACATATTTTTCCTCTTACTTGTAGTTGTTTTGGTGTGAGTTGCCGAGTTTTGGAGATATCAGGCGTAAAGATATCTGCACTTTTTTTAATATAATGAGACTATCTCACTCAGCTTGTGATGCTCAAAGCTCCAAAAAAATACATTTGAAAAACTCAAAAGCAATCTCTTTCCAGAAATCATGACCCATGTACTCAAGATAATCCACAGATTTGTTGTGAGCAGTTTCACGTAGGAACTATTTTCTTTAGACTGATAGTCGTTACATGAAACTGCTCAGAAGTATTAGTCACCACAGTCTGAGAGATAACACTCTTAATAGCGCTAATCCAATGCAAAATATGGCTTTGCTGTTGATGGCATTAGATAACTTTATAAATCCAAGAGGGAACACTAGTTTGGTCACCCATGCACAAAGACAAATAACAATAGAGACACAAGTCAGACAGGTCAAAGCAGGATATAGGTGTAGCTCAGAAGCACGCACCACTGAATAAAAAAAAAAAAAGATGTATATTTCATACAATCAATTAATAAATAAAAGGCCTACCATAAATGATGCACCTGAAAGTAGCACCAATAAAACAGGCAATACATATGAAATGTACAGGAACTAGGGCTGCAATGGTTAATCGATTAGTAGATTGACAGAAAATGAATAGCTATTAATTACTATTAATTAATGACTTAGCTATTAATTCATAACTTCTTATTCATCGATTTGTCGTGTCAGTCATTTTTACAGCAAGAATGTCAAATATTCTCTGGTTCCAGGTTTTCAAATATGAGGGTTTGCTGTTTTGACGGTAAATTGAGCATCTAGAGGATATGGACTGTTGGTCAGACAAAACAAGCAAATTGAAGGCATTACTGTGGGCTTGAAGCAATTGTGAATGGCTTTATTCACATTTTTTTTCAAACATTTAACAGACTAATGATTAATTGAGAAAATAATCAACAGATTAATGGAAGCATAACTTCGATAATGGATTAGTGGCACACTTTGACCTTGTAGTTTGAACTCTCCACCTTGTTCTTTTCTCCCAAACCTTTTCTAATGAATCAGGAGTCAGACTAATTACAGACCCAGCCAAACACAACTGCATAAAACAAGACACTGGCCACTAAACTCATGTTTAAAAAGCTCCCTACTGCCCTCAAAGGACTGTTTCCTGAGGAAAACTTTACCACAGCAACCTTAGATAATGCTAATTCATAAAAAAATATGTAACATACCTTCATACTTTGCACAAAGATGGTCTCAACGGGTAACGTCAGTTTGCCATCATGGCGGCTTCGCCTTCACCTGATAACGTTAAGTTGGTCCGTCTTGAGTCTTTTGTATTCGGTCACAGTCAAACACAAAACTAACTTTGAAAAACAAAGCAGGTCGTTTGGGGTTAATTTCCGGGTTCCTTATGGACTCCTGTCCTGACCTGACTTCCTGTCAAGGTCTTATCCAGGTGGGAGGAAAACATTCCGAAAATTGATTGTGACCGACTTTGATCCGTTGCGACCATGCGGAAGTGACTATTGCTATTCTTATAAAATGCGTCAACAAAATTGAAATGTAATTATCAGGTTGATTTACCTATTCATATTGTAATATATTTTATTATATGATAACACGTTCATATGTCTTGCTTAAGGGAAGGCAATGGGAATGCCTCTTTCTGCTGCCATCTTTGTTTGCTTTATGAAAAATGTGTTTTGTATAGTAATTGCTAAACTGTACATTGACAATTAGTATAGTAAATACTGTATAGCACACCAAATCTGCAACTAATCATAAATGTGTTGCCCACTGATCGTTTTTGGTTCAGATGTAAGAGACTTTGAATGTTGTGGAGGTTTTCAAAGATGATCCCATAATATACAGTATATGTCCATAAGTTAAATTAGTTACTGTGTTGCTTTTATGTTTACATTAACTACAGTTCCAGAGGGTTTGACAGCAGGTCAATGGCTGACTCATGAGGTGAACATTGTCAATATTAATACTGAGGAACTGAAAGGGAAAAGTAAACATAAGATTACAATCATATAAAGTCTACTGTTTGTTTTGTACTGTATCGGCATACAATATTGGCAAAAAGAGGAAGGTACAGGACAGATATGTATCAATATTGTAAATGTTCATAATAACAAAAAGAGGGTGTGAGCATATATATATATATATACATCATATACATATCATATACACAAACTGTTATAAAGTATGCAATATGTGTCAGCAGAATTCTTTAATTTAAATATTTGTTCATCTGTGTTTACTTTATATTTATTAATTTATTTTTCACCAAAACCAACTTTGTCAGTCTTTCCATTGTTCCAATAATCACCAACTCAGCTTTGGTCAAAATAAATCCTAAATTCAGTGCGTTAGATGAGAAAAGAACTGTCGTTATATTGCTCTCCTCACAGGAGGCTCTCCTTGCTAACCTGCACGTGTGGCCAATGCAGTTGCATAAACAAAGCACAGAGAAGCTGCGTCAACAACACAGGCAGAGGAACTGTGATGGCATTCTCTGCTCATGACGCCATTACTCCACTATATCTTTACATAGTAAATAGTTGTTTGCTGCTATAATGTTCAGAATCTCATATACAGAACCTTTAACTGCTCTCACATGCTGTTACATACCAACTATGCTTCTCTAAGCCCTCACTTCACAAATTTCAGTTGCTTTCATCATTTATGACTGATATTTCAGCTACTTTCATCTCTTGCTCTTCAAATGACAATTTAACTGTTTTCATCTCTTTAAACTACTTTTTATCCAACAGTTCAACTGCTTTCTTTGCTTACACAATAACTGAAATTTCAGTTTGTTTTCATGGCTTAGACATCACCTAATATTTCAGCTGCTTTGTCTCTTACTATTCAGCTGACACTGAAATCCACTTTCAGCACTTACAAACTGTCTATTAAATCGCTTCAGGGACAACTTGAAACGCATACTTTCAGATGCTTTCAGTGATCACATTTCAACTGATTTTAACCTGTATCAGCTCTTACTCTTCATGATTACACTTGAATTGACACTTCAACCTATTTCAAGTGCTACATTTACTATTTGGTCTTTAGGTGGCGCTAGGAAAAAAGTAACAGAGTGACCAATTCCATTAGCATACTGTATGTTCAAACATACTCTTCATACTTACAGTAAACGAATGCAAATTTCATCCCATTGGTGGAGCTACATGAAAGGCAGAGCTGTCACCTAGATCAAAAGGAGTCCTTCTTTAGAACCATGATTTTGTTCAGAAAATGTCATGGCAATCAATTCTATGTCAGGATACTGGTATTTTGACATATCTTGTGTGAGGTCATCAAAAGCATTAGCATCCTATAAGGACCATGATTATCCACTGTAATGTTATGGAAATGATGTGTTTACTTTACATTATCATATCAAGAACAATTGTGTTCGATAAACTGCATGTGACCACATGGTGGCACTAGAAGAAAAGTCAGAGTATTTGAATTCATCATCTGGAAATAATCTCCACTCCAAATGTCAATGGAAAGACTTCTAAAGGTTTTGGAGATATTTTAACTATGGGACAGGTTTGAATTATGTGATTCCTAAAGCCTCACCACTTGTATTTCACTTGTAAAGTAAATTAATTTGTCTTGCTATAGTTACCTTAATGCTGAGAGATAGTCAATTGGTAAACTATCTCACCTCTGGAATCTCATTTGCTTCCCCTAAGCTGAGGTCCTACCAGAGCTTTTCTTGCCTGTGTCTATTTGCTAGGCTCAATTTGTCTCAAAATTACACAGTTATATAAATACTAAAAGACATTTTCATACAAAACAATTGCTAGCACCGCAACTCCCATGGTAACACAGGTACAGCAAGGCAGAGGGAGAGGAAGAAGTGAAAAAAGGGAAAGTTTATGGGCCTACTACCCAAACTAGGACAGGTGCCTTGCAAACAAATGAGGTGAAGCTGTGAACACAGGAAATATCAGTCCAAAGTAAAACAAGATATAACAAGACGATGCCTAAGATAATGATTGAGAGTTAGAACAATGATTAAGGAGAACCTACAGGTTGATGTGTGTTAGGCTTCTTTAGTATGTCTACTGAGTTGTCAGAATAACACTTTCACTTATTCAACAAGATAATAAAGAAGAAATGAATGAATATTAACAACCTTAAGTACCCAGCTGTGCTGAACTTCAAACATCATCAGCATTTCTAAATCATATCATTCTTGTTACCTGTCTATTTATGTTAAAGTCTCTCAGAATGGCACAGCAAGAAATGTCTGACTTTAACATAAACTCCATTATCCATCCATCTCAAAAAAGATCTGAGGTTCTTAGGGCTCTATACAAAGAACCTGAGAAACTTTATGTGGACCGGAGGGTGCTGTCAGTCATACTACCTGTCTGGATTGATGGAGGCGAATAATGAACAGTGACATATGGTCTGAAGCTGCACTGACTGCATTTAGACTTCACGAGCCCGCTGGGGGGCTGAAAGTGGCCGGGGAGAGTGAGATTTGAGGAGAGACTCTGGAGGTTTGCAGGGAACATCATGCTGAGGTAACCAGCTGAGGATCTCCAACTGAAATGCCTCAAGGTCAGAGGGAGATGAGAAAAGAAAGCAAGATGCAAAAACATGTATGTTTGTTGACTGGCCACCACTAATATTACAATATAAGTGGGAATTCTCCAGAGAGCAGGCATAGACACCACCATCTTACTTTCCCACATAGATTGTACCGCCCTATATACTGTTCTTAATGAAGAAAGAGCACCTACTGTGCTGCTGCCAGTAATGTTTCTATAATTAATGCTTCCAAGAAGAAACTGAAAAGAATAATATTTCCACACAGTTCTTCAGTTTGAACTGTGCAGAGATGTTGACAATTTTCCTTCTTTGCATTAGATGGCACTATTGTCCTTATAATGTGGTGGTTAAACCTTCAATCAAATCAGAATGTTCTCAAGTCACCATTAATGAGACAAGCAATCAGCATAACTGATAGCAACAAGTTGAAGATGGTTTCTATTTTCATCTCAGTACTGCGTATTGTGGTAGGCCTATAAAATGGTTACAGTTTTGGTAATGCAAGTTTCAGTAGTGATGGGTGACATGTTCGTATAATGACTTGACTGCAGAGCAAGAGAGAAACACTGTCAACACCACAAAGACCCATTGAATACAATTGGTTTGGAAGACGGCTGTCAGAGATCATTGCAGTAAATTAGCATATGATTATTACAATGATAAAAACAGTAAATCCTCCTGTGAAGATTATGAAACCAATATCAATATCAATGTTATTCATGTTCATAATTTCCTCAGGTGCATAACCCATCAAGGCAACACGTGCCTGCATAATATTTGGTGATGTATAGAATTTGATGTGCCTCTTTTCTTGTGATACCTCCTGACTCCATAAAGTCCAGTGTTATTATTTTAAATGAAGATGCATGGTGCTAACAGGCTTACATCCTGCAGCCACTTTGCCTTTATGTATCCTTGGTGTACTGAAGGATTACCTTGCATTCCCTCTCTTATTATACATGCTATAGGTTTCCAGTTTTATGAAGAGCAGCAATTTTAAACACGTAGAATGTCTTGATTGTGCTCACGAATTATATGATATTATTTGATCACAGAGGAATAGACTTTGAAAAGACAGATCGTGGTAATCCTATTTGCTTGGAAATATCTGTGAAGGTAGATGAAAGTGTCAAGACAGCCTCATTATAAATTATACGGAAAGCAGGAGAAGATGTATTTTTGTACATATGGTGTACAAAACATGTGAATACAGTATATATATATATATATTATATATATATATATATAAAGGAGAAGCAAAGAATGATATATTTCATCAAATATTTCATGTGAAGTCGTTATGTGAAGGCAGCAAGTTATATGTTCTATGCTACTGTACAGAGAATGCTTAAATATTTGCAGAGTTATTAGCACATATTTATTATTCATTATACTTGAACAATGAATGCTTCTCTTTTTCACTTGCATTGAAAAAAGTGATTATATTTTATGTAATACGTACAGTTTCTGACACAATGACTTGTGAAATACTGCATTAGGTCTAATCAGCATGTCCAAAATGACAAAAACACATGTTGTCAGTACAGGATGTATAATTGAAACTCCCACTGCTGTTAAGCCTACTGGATAAAGATAGGTTCTGAAAATTCATGAATCTTACTACAAGATTGACCTCTTGGGGGAATTATGATGTGAATTATTTCTCCACGAATTGGAGCTCAGTTCCATGTGTACTGTATGAACAGCATGGGGTTTTGAGCAGGAGAGAGAGAGAAACGCTTTCTCACAACCCCTACAGAGCAACGTGGCCTGCACTCCACATCAAAATGGAAAATCTTCTACACCTGACAGAGCTTGTCTGACAGGAGAGCTGTGTCTCATTATAGGTGATTCATTATCTGCTGTTCTTGGTGTGTGTGCGCGTGTGTGTGTGTGTGTGTGTGTGTGTGTGTGTGTTTACCTGCACATCAGCATGTGTGTGCACATCTGTGTAATATGACATTTTCTCTTTGAGCACACATGACAATTGCAAAGGCATCATGTTTTATCTAAACACCCTGTGACCGTCAAAGGGTAGGCAAGTTTTATAAGTTGCCCATAAAGTGACAACAGGGATTATGGAGGTCAGCGTTTTACAAAATGTGGCAATCATCTGACCTTTACTGCAAGTCCATTGTTGTAACTCACACACATCCTTTTTCTGTAAAAATGTGACACTCTCTCTCTTTCTCTTCCCTTGAACTTTCCTCCTGTACATGTTTACAGGCGTATAACTCTCTCTGCTCTTGCTGTGGCTCTGCCTCACTGGAGAAACCTGTTCTCAACCCCCAGTTTTCTGATTTAAAATGGGTGGCGTGGGTACATGAGCAAAATACCACGTTTTTCATTGGAGTGGCTGTAAGGATGATATTAATTAGCATAATTGCAATGACCATGTGGACTGAGATTATTGTGTGGCTGCTAGGCTGTCTGTTCTATTGTAGCTCCTCTTAGAGCCTGTGGATTGCTCATTGACTCACCCAGCAGTAGCGTTTCCTAGCAACGCCTCTTGAATGTACTGTACAGTACTTCCCCATCTCATGGGCACCTTTAATAATCTGCTTTGCTATTTCCATGTAAGCTTTGTTAAAAGATTTCTGGTGCATTTGAAATTGTGCTTTTTTCTTTTTTGCGGGTCTCTCAATGTATAGCAGTAAACAGTGCATATTCAAAGGATAAAATGTAGTTTACAGCGGGGCTTTTCCATGCATGCTTTTCTATGACAAGATAATTAACATGATGCAAGACAAGTGTTCATAGCTTTGAATGAATTGCCCCAGAATGATAGCAGTGTTCTCCAGAAGAATGGCTTTGAAGAATGACAATTTCATCAACTGCACCACACTCCTGATAGACAATTTTAATAAGTGCAGATAATTTCACTGCGGGACCTCGTGGTCATGATGAAGCAGACTGAATGCATACATCATGGTGTTACACAATGCAGCTATGCTTTGGCCGCAATCAGGTATATTCTGGTAGAGAAATTCTCCACATTTTAACTAATAACTAAATGCAATAGTGCAGGATCACAGGTTCACAATAGCAGTCTAAAAAAAGAAGGAGTGCATTTGAAAGCTGTGAGCTGAAGGCAATGGGAATTGAGAAAGGTTATCTGTTTGCAGGTGATGAATCCTGGCATTACATGTATTGTTGTTGCCTGAGTCTGGGTATGAAATTAATGGCCCATATAAAGGCTCCCCATCATGTGGCTGACAGACAGTATATATTCTCCAGGACATGAGATCATGACTTCTGATTCCTTGTGAAATTGCGACTGAGATCTCTCTGAATCATCATGCAAGGAATCTGTCTGTATGTGGGTTGCATGTAGACCTCAAAGCTTTGGTCTTGGCATGGAATTGGAATGTCTATGCCCTTGTGTTTTTTGTATTTTTATTTTCCAACCCCTGACTTTCATCACCATACCTTTATCCTGGGTGATATATCTGAAATCCCACCACAGTTGTTCAAAATTCCCTGACCCAGCCCTCCATGCTTAAATATATTCTTCAGGGTTTTGTCATATCAGTTGCTAAAGTCTCTAACTAACTCAACATGTATAAATATTAGGGTCTACAGCTTCTCAGCATGCAACAGAAAGCCTCTCACGAATGCCACGTTTTCCATATTTTCACCCACTATGTTCATCTTGCTCCTCGTCCACCTCTTCACATTGTTTTGTTTTATTCATGTCTGATATTGAAGTTTCTCTCCAATCATCCAGAGCTAACCTAGACCTGTGATTGCCGCTTGACTGCAGCATCCAACATCTTTGTGTCAGACCTAGAGTTAGCTCCTCTAATTCTGTTTCAGTTCCTTTTTTTATTCTCTCTCTCTCTCTCTCTTCACCTGTTTCTGTCCAGTGCTTTTCCCTAAGGTGAAGGAGATGTTGTCTCCCATCTGGCTGACTTCACAGCAGAGTGGCAGTCTGTTGCAGTCCTCTTGTGACTCCCTGCTGCATAGTGTTCAGCCCCACTGAATTAATCCAGGCATATTTCTTTTAATGCAACCACAGACAGACACCTAGTAAAATCTGGAAAAATTCTGTTTTGTTGTAGAGAAAAGATCCTTCTTTATCCTAGTACTGGTAACACACAGCACATTACTTGATGTCTGTATCTGAATGGACCATTTTATTAAGTTTTTTGTGATAATAAAAGATGTTAACTGAATTTGCAGTACAGTTTTTTCCACCCTTTGAATCGACAGTCATCTTGCATGCTTAATCGCTCTTTAGCGTCAGTGACTGCGGGGAAGAAATGTGACACTGATATTACCCCACTGAGATAAGATTCTCTTCAAATCTGTGCCTATATTTAATGTGTTTAGCCCCCCTCAACATCACATTTAGATCCACAGTTTTACAAGGGTTTCTGAAATCCTGTGACTAATGGCTGAGCATATGGCTTCCAGCGTTATTATATGTTTTCCCTCAGATATTCTCAAAACGTATTTTCTTTTAATTCATGTACATAATGCAACAACTGGATGTTGTTTGTTGTGTTATTTCCATGATTTGATTAAGAGAGTTGTAAAATTAGATATCTTTTTTTTTAGGCTGAATTACATATAAACAATTTCAGATCAAAATGTTACAGTAGATGTGCAGCATAACACTTTGCAATGCGATCCTGCAGTATGTCTTAATTAAGCCATTAGGATGCACATTTCCTGGACATGGACATGTCTGGTGTTAATGACCCACCTCAGCTGTCCACTGTGGTTACTTTCAAGGCCATGTGGTTCTCTATGGGCGAGGATAAAATGAAATGAGGAAGTGTGAGTCAGCAGTGAGAATTCGCAGGGAGGTGATTAAAGGTAGTAGTGAAGGCCCTTTCTGGGAGCAAAAGATTAAGACGATGCTGCTCTCTCATCTTCCTCAAAGCCAGAGCCATTTGATGTGGCCCCTACAGGCTGCTCATCCAGAGCCAACATTTCTCGGCAGCAGATCACAAATGAAAATACACATATTCAAATATGTTTTGACGAGAGTGGCTATCATTAGACGATAAATTGAAAGATTGGCTTGGCACATCACAGAGTGCATTTGAAATTCCTCCTGCTGAGGATCTGGCGACAGAGAAGATTGTATGTGTCCGGAGCCAAACATTTGCAAATATACAAAGTACCATAGTTCTTCTGACACTGGTGTATCAGACATTTATATAATGCGTGCATTTATTACTCCAATAACAGTGAAAGCAGAAAACCTATAATTAGAGCTGAAATGATTAGTTAATAAATCAATTAGTGGAAGGACAGAAAATTAAATGGCAAATTTTTTTATAATCAAACATTTAAGTCATTTAGCAAGCAACAATGACAAATATTCGCTGGTTCCAGCCTCTTAAATTAGAGGAATTGCTGCTTTTTTCTGTTTTAAAGATTTTTTTTATGCATTTTAGCCTTAATATTAGTTTTTTTGCTTTGTACTTTCAATAGTTTTTTTTAACATCAATAAGGCTCAGAATGTCCTATCAACATGATTCCTGTATCCAGAACATTGACATTCACCTGTATCAATTCATATATAGATATTTGCCCTTTGTTGAAAACCTGTGGACATACAGGCAAAACACTCAAACATCGTTAAACTGTCCTAAACATGTACTGCAGAGTACAATTAACATGCAAATTGATGGCATTTCTGAATATTCCAGCCTGACTGAGACATGTAGCGGCACTGCTGTAAAGAAAGGAGGTTAAAAAAGAAAAAGCCAAGGGTTAATTAAGGGTCAGTAGAGATAGACAGGAAACAGGAGAAGGGGATGACATGCAACAAAGGTCCATGGCAGGAATCCAACCAGGGGAATTGCAATTACATGATATGCCTTCTTAACCACTTGTCTAACGGGACACCCTCAACTTTGCCTGTTTTATGTCATTGTGAATTGAATATCTTTGGGTTTTTTAACTGTTGGTTGGACAAAACAAGCCTTTTACAGTGGTTGCTTTCGGCTCTGGGAACTTGTGCTTGTGAACATATTATTTGAATGAGATGGCAGGTAAAGGTAAAATCATCCTGACCCCACAAACTTAGTTTAAGTCTTCGGTTCTTCCCTTTTGTCTTTGCTAGGTTTATCTTGAAAACACACAGTTCCTGGGGTGCCAGGCCTTAAGGACTTAAAAATGTATAATCCTTTTGTTGAAAGCTTTTTCCCTATGTGGTGATTATTTGTACCTTATCAGAGAAAGGTCAGAGGCTGTTCAGAAACCTACACAAGCAGCTTCTTGAGACAGCTTGTTTGTGAAATTCTTTCTGTGAAAATAAAATGTGTACGTGAATATGTACTTTGTGTGTACAGTACAGTATGTGTGTGGGTGTATGTGTTGATGTACATGTTTTATATTGTATGACTGTATGTATGAGCAAATGTGCCCTTCCAAATGTTCCTCATATATTTCTCAGGGGATAATCATATTAGAGTGAGTCACACTTGACCTCCGTTGCAGAGGATTTAAATAGATCATAAATACTGCTGCAGCGTGGTCAAATTACTGATATGTTACTACAGTAAGACGTCACATGTATGTTTGAAAATGTGCCATTTGGATGGTAAAGCAGTGAAATTATAAGGGCCCTTAATTTATGTAATATATTTTAGAAGGATGATTATTCATAGTTATTGTCAATTTTTGGGTGATGTAGCAATTGATTCAGATAAAAGGTTGTTTTGAAGGCATTCATACAGTCACGGTCTCCCTTCCTCCTTCTTTGCTTTCACTGATTTCCTGATGTAGAGATGGCCATTGTACTGTACATAGATGATGCCATTAGCACAGATACATTAAACATGAGCCATGAGCCGGGCACTGGAATAAAATGGAACAGATGGTAAGCATATTTTGAGCTGAGCCAGAATGAATAATTCCCTCAACTGATGACACAGCAATGCCAGCAACAGCTTTGAAAACTCCCAACTTGTTGTGAGCAAAGTTTGTATATTTAAGTCATCTTTTTTTTTGTCTAAACCACAACACATTTTAAGAGATGTTTTTCTTTTAACAAATCTAAAATGCAAAAACATGTCAAAGTGTGATAATTCTAAAAGAAAACACTGTAAAAAATCACAGCACTCACAAGCTCACCCTTAAATTTTAATCTTTAGTTTGCACTCCCCGCACTCACTGGGATGATCTTTGGTTTACCTTTGTAAACAAGCTGTTGCTGTGTGTGACATTCTGCTTTTACAGCAGCTTAGCTTTCCAGGTTCAGATGCTGGATGTTTGTCCTTGAGGGGACAGTTGCCCTCAGACCTGGCTGTCAGTTTAAATAAGAGGTGCCAGAGCATTTTGTGGTACATTTCCTGGAAGTACTCGGGGTATAATCCATTTAAAAATGTCCATGTCCTAATAGAATTTTTTTTCTGCAAAGTGAGGTTAATGTTTTCATAAAAGTTTAATATAAACCCCTTTTATATATTTTAACTAATGCTTTGATAAATTACTTCTTCACGGAGAGTCAGTGACATTTTTGAGCATATTATGTAGAGGGTCAGATTTTTTCCACATCAGCTCACATGTTCAGGAAAGGCCCTGTTTTTTGTCACTCCACTGGTCACTGACAAATCAGGGAGTGACATTGTACTGTCAACCATTTACTCACCACTGTCTATAAATTGCAATTTTGGCAAGCATCCACATTAACTCCTTCCAGCAGCTCATTGTTAAAGTCTTATTTTGTTTACTTTTTTTTCTCAAAGATGATGGGCTTTGACAGTTGAAGATAAGGCAACCCCCACCAAACCAAGTCATTAGTTCTCTGGCGTGGGAATATTTTTCACAGTAGAGTTTTGTTTGACTGCATAATGCATTACAGTTGCTGAATGATTTATTCCGTCTGACAAGTAGCCCATAATTGAATGTAGCCTTCAAACGCAATGCTGTGAAAGCTATCACACTCACCCACGTTCGACTTCATTGCCTCCAGGAAGCCTGCTTCCCATTCTACCCCAATTAACATTGTTTCTGTGTGCTAGTACTTTCAGTGTAACTCTCTAATAATGAAATACGCTGAAGATGGGGAAAGAAGGGTCAAATGAGCAAACCAATTAGGTGGTGTTTTTATAACACTTCTCTTAAGAGTTTTGTTTTCAATCATTCAGTTGTCTGGACTTGAAGTGTTTGTTCTTAAACTCTACTCACTCCGACTCTGACTGTGGAATAGAAACAATTAGCCTATTCAATCAGGAAACTATTGATGTGTTTAAGTGATACAACAGTGTTTAACTTCAATTAAAAATGTTGGTGAATTATCTAAGGCAAGTTTCCCTTTGCGACACCTCACACGTACAGGAACCTTGTGTCATAGGTGACCTTACCTTCCCCAGCATATCTTTATCTTCATTGTCCTAGCCCCCATCACCTATTGATCTCACCAGTCCTCAGAAACACCAGCAGGGGAAGAAAATTGAACTCTTTTGTGCTTACATGACACCGACAAAAAAATAAGACTGAGAGGGAAAGAAAATAGTGCTTCATTCTGCAACATTTATTCCAATCGGCTCCCTGAGGCTGAACGCCGATGGGAGGCTTGGCTCCTGTGGTGAAGGAAAGTGGAGGCTGTAAGCTTGCTCTATTTTTCTATAGCATCAAAAATGCATGCGGGTGAAGTGCATTATGAATTACATGCAGGGCTACTTCTAACAAATCCATATAGTCTGTAAGCACATGGCTGTTCAGCGTCACAGTTGACTGACTGACTGGCATCTTCATCATGAAGCATCCAGAGTGGGTTATTAATGGCCTGAAGAGTCAGGTTTGAAACATTCAACTGAACAGACAAAAAAAATCAGACTTTTATTGTTATATACATGTTTGGTTACTTGACAACAATGTGCACTAGCAGTTACATTGTTGTTTGTGATGCCTTTATCTGTAGGATAATAACTGCAGAGTAGGTGCAAGAAATGGGCAGAGATGCCAAAATTCAGTTGTAAACGCATATTAGCTAAAAGCCAAGTGTTTCTGTATAGTGAACGGAGTTTTTTGGCAGCATGTTAACACCCGACTACCTGGGGAAGAGTCCAACGCTGTTTACAACCAAGGTACAGCAACAAATGAAACACAGTGTAGACTCCTGAAATATTCATCCCACTGCCACAGCAGATGCTGAAATGGCAGCGAAAAGACAATGATGAAGTGAATGACCAACAGCAGAGACAGAGACTTTGCCCGGCCAAGTGAAACCCTTGATTCTACTGTGGGTTTTATTCCTGCTGCTCAAAAAATAGAGAGGAGTCATGAATCTAAGCCTCCCTCCCATAGAAAACATACAGTACACAAAATAAATCTACGTTTAAGTTGATACATGTTGAGTCCTGGCAACATGCGTATGCAATGTATTCTGGTTGCAGTTGCTAGGTAACAAGTGCTTCTGGGGAAAACCCTCATCATATGAAGTATTTAAAACGCGTCATTAATTGCTAATTTGCAGATAGAAGTATTTGAATACAGCTTGTGTCCTTTTAGCTTGATTTC
Organism: Coreoperca whiteheadi; assembly: GCA_011952105.1. Classification (NCBI taxonomy): domain Eukaryota; kingdom Metazoa; phylum Chordata; class Actinopteri; order Centrarchiformes; family Sinipercidae; genus Coreoperca; species Coreoperca whiteheadi. The sequence goes on from CM022488.1 coordinate 15,971,876, forward strand.
TTCACATAGTTTGGATCTTTTTCTAAAGCAACATAATCATTGCTTGTGAATTGCCTGTGTGAACATTTGATTTGTTTTCACATGTAGGATGTGTACAAACGACTGGATGGGACACTGTATTATACTGTAGCTAGATCAAAAGCCTTCATGTAATGGATGTCACGCTTGCAGAGGAACAGAGGCACACAGTTACATACAATCTCTTTCATAGCTTATCAAACAGTTGCCTCCACTGCCAGAGCTGAGGATGCAGCCGAGAATCCACCACCCTCGTCTGAACACGTTTATTTTTAGCAGGCATGGATTGTGAGAGAGCACTTGTTTTATTTCAGTCCTACAGGCTCTGCCTGAAGTACCACAATTATTTGGTGCACTTTGAGTATGCAGAGTCATTTTCCTCAAGCCTACATCCACCACATGGATGAACAAAAGGTGGTAGGATTTATGAAGATTCATTGCAGCTCAAAGAAACATTCCTCATGACCATGAATAAACCCGGTTTTTGCTCATTCTGTAATATCAATTCAGTGAGTTAATGATGGGCTAATTTGTGACTGAACTATTTGACAAATATACACACAATAAAAACTTTTTTAATCCAGTTTTTTTTTTTGATTACTGTAAATGCACAAAGAAGTGAAAGGTACAAAATCATTACACACCACATACACACAAGATATTATTTTAAACCATAAATCATTCTTCAGTGCCAAATTACTTTACTAATGAGTTTCAAATAATTTTCTGCTGAGGATCACATTCTCATCTGGGTGACATGCAGTGGCTTCCCATGGCTGGAACAACAAATCGGATCCTGCGCTGCCCTTGCTCTCAAAGCATTATATTTGGCAAAGGAGGGCGACAGTTGCTTACTGATCTTAAAGCAAACGTGAAATGGAAAAGAACAGATAAAGCGAGCATCAGGCAAACAGGCTCAGTATTCTACAGAGAGAGTGGGCTCGGTGTGATGTGTCCTCCTCAGCTCCTTTTCCCTACGCTGTTGGCGACTAAAGCAGAGAGAGATTTTGACTCAGGTGCAAACTGAGCTGTTTTGCAGACACCCACACCAGCCCGTTATCTTACAAATACAATACACCAGAGACAAGGCATCTGTTGAGGCTGTGTGTGTGTGTGTGTGTGTGTGTGTGTGTGTGTGTGTGTGTGTGTGTGTGTGTGTGTGTGTGTGTGTGTGTGTTTGTGTGAGTGAGGATGTAAAAGTATGCAGGGTTGCGTTTGTGTGTGTCTGTGAGTATGTGGATGTTTAAAACAATGGAAGACAAACAGATGATACATTTTTGCTTTACTTCCACTGTTCTTTTTCCATATATAATGCAAACTCCTAACAATACACTGTAAAAAAAAATAAATATATATATATATATATATTTATTTATAAAAGGGAGAGACTGATCTGTGTGAAAACGTCAGAGTGCAATACACTACAGTGTGTTGTCTTGATAGCAGTTGCACTAGGCTGTGGCAGCTGTTTCCCCACTGAATTAACCTATTTGTATTGCCAGGATGGGAGCTATAAGGGATAAAGAGGGAAAGTGTAAATGTAAAACAAGTCATGACAGAATCTGACATGAGACAGAAATATCCCCCCCCCCCGGTGTTCTCCTTTACACTCTCTCAACCATTTTAATCTGCCCCTTAATACCATTCTTCCAGACTCAACTTTGATCACTGTCATTTTGCAAAGTTACAGGATTGGAAGGATTGAGACAAATGCATTATTCATCCCACACACCAATTTGGTTCTCCTCTGCTATCTGTAATGCACTTCTCTCATCTCCCTGTCAGTTTTGTCTTTCCTTCAGTTTGCTCTAGCGTAGGACAGCACTAGCCTTTCGGGATCTGTAATGGACTGCAAAGTTTAAACCAATGGGACATATCACAGAATCACACAATTTAAAACCTTTAGAGAGAATAATCATTATTTGTAATATTATTTTGAAATGTTTTGGCTAGTTGATTTTAAAGAACACAGCAGTTGCATGTTACTGGTAAATACTTCAAATTTACCAAACATATTTAGAATTTATTCTTGTCATTCCCACAAATAGTGCCCCTCTCTAGTAATGTGGCAACAGTTTATATTCAGTGTCAAAGGCATGTTGAACAGCAAACAGTAATACCACCCTCATATTTGCTTCATGGTGCAGATATTGTCTAAGCACCATCATTATCGCCTTGAGCCAGAGTGAGCATTAAGCTTCCCGACCCAACATGCACCCCAGTAAATCATTCCAGAGCTCATGAGTCAGGAACTGCTGCAATAAAAATGATTTGGAAATCACTACAGAGGCCTTGAAAAGTTGATTGACTCTCCAGTCAGATGGACTAAAGACTAATACGACTACTTGAAGGAGATCGCCATTTAAAAGCACTTGACAATCGGAAGTATGTGGCAGTGACAAAATGTGACTGTCAGTTTCTTTGGCCGATATCTGCAAAACTCAGTAACTCACACCAAAACAACTTAGATGGATAAGCAGCACTGCAGGTGAGAGGTATTTTTGATTTTGGGGTGAACTGTCCCTTTAAAGTTGCATGTCCCAGGAAAAAAGTCAGTACCCTTACCACTTGATGATCCATGTAGAAAACACGAAAATATGGAAACAGCATTATTCTTGTATTTTAGTGTAGAGCTAGTTAGTCCTATTATATCATATGATAAAGAAAAATGTAAGATTGGACTGTCATTTCATTCTTCAACATAAGCCTGGTTGGCTGCTTAGCTTACATACTTTGACAAGCAATAAAGATCATAGATTTATGCTTTCTTGCTCATATTTTCAAACAGTATGTTTCACTTTTACCATTAAAGAAGGATGAGGAATAACCAATGTGTTGTGGCGAACGTAATTTTACGTCAGATAACGAGGTTGGCACAAGTTGGTGTGTGAACTTCTCCAAATCCATTAGAGCAGGACAGAGCTGCTAATGTTAGTTGGTTATGAAGAGGGATAAACTAAAAGAACCATCATCGAAACTCTATGTATACAGAGTATAGCTCTTACTACACCCCCATGGACACTGCTTGAACATGTGGAGAAATCCAATGCTTGACAGGCCTGCCATCCCCAATGTGCATCTGGCACCCTCTTCGCTTACTCACAAGACCATATTTGACTTTTTATCTATATAAATCCAGTTGACTGCCTGGATTTTTCATCACCCTACCCATGTTTTTTCCTTTTTAAAATTACATGATGAGAGACCTTTTATATGTTGCATCTGAAATGATAGACCGGGCATGTTAAATTAGTAGGGGAACACAGCAAATCACTGTAATGGTGTGAGGACATTAGTCTTGTTTCACAGTGTGCCGTGCCAACACCAACGCCAACAGTTCAGTCTTATGTTGCACTAATCTTCATATGTGATGTGTCATGTATCATCACATCTCCCATCTTCATCCTGACACACATTGATGTGGTGCAAGAAGTGAGAGAAGTGTTTAAACTGCCAGTTGGCATCCATATTTAATTTTGAGAGCTCAATGAAGTTTCACTCTCATTGTGTTTTAACAACAAAGAAGAGTTTGTTTGCAGACTTCTAGTTTGGAAAACTGTTTGTCACGAAGTACATAGATTTGAACGATGGGTATTTATGGGGACCATTTAAATTCAATAGAAGTTGTAAAGGGAAATGGCAAATGCTGCCATTTCAGTGCAAAATTGTGTTTCATTTGTCCTGTAATCAGCAAGCAATGCCAGCTGTTTTGCTTGCCACAGGCTGAGTCTGTGTCAGAAGTTATTTGTCAAGAAACCTGATAATGGAAATGATCAAAACATCTCTCAAAGAATAATTTTTCTCTGGGATGCTAACAAGATTTTAAACTCTGAATAACCCTTTTCTTGCCTCCTACTACAATCCTCCTACATTTTCCAAATACACTTGAGTCAATTATTTTAGTATAGAAATGTTATTTCTGTGGAGAGGCATTAATGGTTCTGCTGGAGAGGCTCACATGTCAAAAGACAAAAAAAAAGACAAAGTGACAGCTAGAGCAAAGCTCTAGGGCGATTGTTTTCTGGTGGAGCAAGTGCTGATTTAAGGTGGCCTTAAGGGTTTTGCATCCCATCTCTAAGGAGTCAGAGGATAATGTCTTCAGCAGTTTTGATATTCTGATCCATCCCATGGGTTTATTTGAGAGATTCAGAAGAAAGGGCTATCTTGAGATAAAGACAGAATTAACCCAGCTAACCTGTGATACCTACAGTCATGACACTGACTTTATCTCCACAATTCCTGTAAGGTATCTCTTGAAATACAGTTATTATTTACACAGCGTATTTGACAGCAACAAAGAGTGTACTGTGAAATATGAACAGCAGCAGTGATTACACAGGGTATGATCAAAACAATGAAAGAGCCAGAAGAAAAGACTTCTCGCAGTGACACTGGCTCTGTGTCGATGTGGGATCCTTTATCTGGCACAGTTTTGGTCCAGATTTAGAAATAGATCACATCAATTTGCAGCCCTGCATGTGTTGTCAATAAGGCAAGATAAACGTACAAAAATAGCACAAGCAATCCATTGTGAATGTTGCATCATTCGTGTTTTAGAAAAAGCTCTGCAGACTGTACCTCTGACTCTAAAAAGATAAAATCGTCTGCATCTCTGCCCTTGAGATTTTTGACAGGGTTTTTGTCCAGTTATCTACTAGAGCACATGTTCAGTGTCAGTCAGCATTCACATATATCATTTTTACCAGGGCTTTCTGTCTCCATTCATTAAATGTATAGATGCTTGAAGAGACATTTACAAAGAAATCATTTCCTTGAAAATAACATTGTTGCTTTCCATGAAAGAATTATATACATTTCGACATTAAGAGGACAATGATGCCACTCAAGCTTAGCTTAGCATAAACACTGGAAACAGGGGAAAACTGGCTTGGCTATGTCCAAGGTAACAATATTCACCTATCAGCATCCCTGACCTTCATTAATCAACATGTTATATGGAAGATAAACTATTTGGCATTTTTAGGGTTTTTGTACAGTTTAAAACAAATGGATTAAACCAACTGATTAAACAGACGGCTAAAACAAACAATATAACGTGTTAATTAGTGAGCTTTAGAGGTGCTGGTAGGTGGACCTTTTTTCACCCTTGGACAGAGCTGTTTCCAAACCATATGCTAGGCTAAGAAAAATGGACGCTGGCTATCGCTATGTATTTTTACCGTACAGATCTGAGAGTGGTATCAAGTTTCCCATCTAATTATCGGCAAGAAAGCAAATAAGTGTATTTCTCACATGTCAAACTATACATTTAAGCTGAACAGTCAAAATTGTTATGTGCACAATGGTTAGAATATGCTTAACTTCTGGCAATGATCAGACTTATTCTATGGTAGAGGCACCTGCACAGGCCCACGCCAGCTCTTTACAGTGAGGTAAAAGTGTTGTTGGTCTTCCATCATTTTGACCACCCCCTGTAATAATATATTAATAACATTTTATTGAATTGAACGGGTAATCCATGCATTACATCTAGTCAAAGTAGCAAGATGCTAAACAGTTAGATCTTTATTCCTGAAGAGATTGGGTATCATACAATGTCTTTGATGCATTTAGAGAAAACCAGATTTCATGGCATGGATTCAGTAAACAGAATGAATATGGGGCTGTCATAGACCCTGTGTCTATCTAAAGATTATAGTCATTATAATATTATTGCTTTCATCACAGAGGAGGGAGATTATGGGCCCTTAAGACAAAGGTTACAATTTCCGCACAGGCCCACCTCTAAATCTAACCAGTAACACCTAAGTTGAAATTCTAATGGAGGTTTTTGTATGACCAAACAGGCCTACTGTAGATTAAGTTGATTTTGTTATATAATGAAACAAAGTGATTGCACAGTAGGCTACTGCCATAAGCAGTTAATTAATGACAGAATGCCCATAAATGTTTTCTAATATTACTGGGTATTATATAATGATGGCTTTGTGCTTATCAAGTACAAGTATTGACTCTTTCAACTTAAGTGTTACTTTAATAAGCAAGTGAAAATTGCGTAGCATTGTGCCCACTTCAGATAGGTCATATGATGCCAATAATGCATTTTTCAAATGTAAAATGCATCATCTAGCAAAATATGCTGCATTTGATCAACTAATAAAGTCATAAAATTGCACATGGTAAAATAGTCTATATATGAAATACCAAAAATCCAACTGTGAACAAACATGAAAATGGAAACAAGGTAATATAGTTAAGGCTAAACATCTTTGTCTATTACCTTTGTATAGCTAAGTCAATAAGAGGAGCATGCAATAAACATAACATTGCCACAATTTTACATTAAACAACTAAAGCAATCAACTCAAAACAAATGTATGTGTCTTTCGTCACCACAAATTAGAACCATGTAATGTAGGTTTTCCATGTCGTAAATCATATGGCTTTGTGCAATTTTTCACTGTCAGTAAATTCACTAATGTAATTGTTTTAGTAAAATAATATATCAATAAATGTCATGCCAGAAATTATTGAGATTCTGTTCTACATGCGCTGTTTCTTACATGCCAGATTGTGCTAATTGTACATCATCCTAAAAAAAATATCAGAGGTCTTTCATCGTAGCATGTACACTTACATCCAGGGAAAAATGTGCTCAAATCCACCACCCTACTTTATATAAGGTATTTGTGCACATATTCTACATTTCTTTTAATATAAGAATATTGTCCATTAATAAATTAGGAATAGTACAAGGACTTCGGGTAGGGGACTAAAGGTGAGTGGCATAAGTTAAAATATCTTGCTTGCTTTATGTAAAGCGATCTGAATTCATCTTTCTGAGTTTGGGAGGCAGGTGTCCGTCCATCCTGCCCCCTCCTCCCCCAGCCAGTCGCTGCAGCTTGGGAGGTAAGTCTGCCACTGACTTACTCATGGGCTCTGAGCTGATCTTGGAGGCCTTACCAGCCTGCTTATCATCAGAGACACCGGGAACAGAGCTGATTCGCTGCAGCTTCATGGGCAGGTCTCCAAAGCTGTAAGTCATCTCTGAGGTGGTGGAGCTCATCCTTAGTAGCTTCTTGGGCAGGCCGTCCCGCCCTGTGATCTTCTGGAGCTTGGTGGGCAGCTTGGTGGTGCTGTCATTGTCCTCCAGGGTCTCCAGGCAGTCCAGAGAGCTGTTCTTCTCCCCGCTGTTGCACAGGGATGGAGCCATGAGGGGCGAGGAGAGGAGCAGAGCCTCCTCCTGCTCCTTCACACTGTATGGAGGGGTGGGCACCTCGAATGTGGCATGGAACTGAGAGTAGTCCACCTTAAAGAAGCCTTCCTCCAAGGAGATAACTGGGAAAAAGCGGTGTCCCCAAAGAACCTCGTCCTCGGTGTAAGACGTCCTCGCTTGGCAGGTCATCCCTGTCAAAGAACATAAACAAGAGACCATTAACTGGAGGAATTGTAAGATTTATTTCTACAAATTAATTTTGAGGCTTCAAAATTTATGAAGTGTTGGGAACACAGTAACAACTAACATTTTAAGATGAAATATTTCATGACTCTAGTTTGAAACAAATGAGCACTAATTTAATTATATGCTTGGCAGTGCCATCAGAATCAACAGTAAGGTAATCATCAGGATTCTTGCAATTTTTGGATCACAAAGCAAACAATATTGCAAACAAAAGTGCCTCAGTGAACATGTACTTACTGTATTACAGAGCCAGCTGCCTAAATAAAAAGCTTAATTGATTTTTCGGTTTCCAAATCTAATGTTTTTTGAGCAATTTCCAGCCTAAGCTTGAGTTATTTGCTGTGTGTTTTATAAGAATGGCTAATTATTTAATCATAAAAGTCCAATTCATTCCAAAATTACTGTTCACAAGGAACTGCCAATGCACTTGTCATATATTTGCAGAGTAAATCTTACATAAGTATATTTTTAAATAGTTTTTAGTATTTTCTGTTTACCTGAGGTTCCACACTAATGCATACAAAACTGGTTAAAGCTGACCCAAGACAGATAACAACCCATAATATTCTGTGCTTCTAGAAAAAAACCACGGGTCTTTTCCACATCACCTCTTATGCTACTTAACAGTTCAGTCCACACCTTAAGCTTGGCTAGTAGCTACAAAAGATAGAGGATTAAGATCATCAAATTGCAGGAGAGGCAAACCCACAGGAGCAATGGCTACAGGCTGCAGGTCTAGCTCACACTAAAATTTCTTTGGAGCTTTCTGACACAATAGAGGGAATCCAATTTAATCCAAAACACAAAAAGACACATGAAGTATCTGTTACATAACACTGCTCAGCATGAGAAAAGCCAAAATGAGTGTGACAATTTAGTTCAAAGCGTTTAAGTCGGTCATTTGGAGATTTCAAATTAAAATAAAACATCCTATTTTGCATGTTCTGGGTTTGTGTGTGTCCCTGTAACTATGCTCTAATCGGCACAAGATAGCAGATTGTGATAAAAAAAAATTCCCTCACAGGGGACAATGAATTAAGTCCCTGCTTAAAAACTCCCCTCACTTCTTCAGAAACAAATTCATGCAATTAGCAAAATCATGAGGTTGGAATTAATGATCAACAACATTTTTTTCCCCATGCAAAGTTATTGGATACTTATTAGTGATTACTCTTCACCATTGTTGAGCAGATGCTATCATAGCTGCCTGTGTATTATATCATATACACAGCTTACAGCAAAGCCCTATACACCTCAGCATAGTACACATTCAGCTGAAAAAAATCAACTTTCATTTCTTACTTCAAGTGAGCATAGAAACACTATAATTAGGTTTAAATCTAAAACAAACCGCTAAATTTATTTTATGATTCCGAAAAGCCCTTATTTTAGCATAGAGAAATGGCTGGGAGCCATCATGTTAAGACTTGTTGAAATCCATTAGGAAATCAGCGACTGCAGTAGGTTATTATCACGTTTTAATTACCAGCTTAATATTGTTCTAGCAGCGACAGTTGGGTTCAAACTAAGACGAAGCGCTCATTCAGTGCTCATTCACAGTGAGACATGGATGACATCATCGAAACTAGAGGCATCTGTGATTCCACCCGATTCCCAAGGTCATAAAATAATTCACTGATAACAGATCTGTACACAATCGCAGATGTGCAAGAATCTGAACATCAAGTGCGTTTGGGGTTTTCAAAGTATTACTTCTGCACTATTGCTTCGGAGTCCCAGAGCCTTTAGGCATATGGAAGTGTGCTGCAGTGAATAAAGCAGGCAAAGATAATGAGAACTTTAGGGTCAAAGCGATTGAGAGTTAAGTGTGAATGGAAATCTTATTGCATTGTGAGCCTTTTAAGATGCCTCCAGCCAAAATATAGTCACCATATGATCATCGACAGGCTTACATATACTGATTCTGAGAATACTGGGGTGTAATGCTTTCTCTTTTGGTTTTATAACAGCTACTTAATCACCACCAGAAGTCAGTCATACATTGCCTGCTTTATTGAAATATTGAAACAGTCAATGTTGCAACATTATCTGAACATGCATACAGTACATACAGGACTGAAGAAAAAGTAGAATGTAATTGTGCTTGAGGCAAAAGGTTACCACAGTAATACACAATAGCAAGAAATAGCTTCTTCTTACATCTATTAATAATGCTCTATTGTTCCTGCAGATGGTGTAGGAGTTGCTGTAAGACTGCTGGAAAACCATGAACCCTGCAGGCCTGGGGCAGAATCCCTGTTGAACCTGTTTCCCCTCCTCAACTCTCAGAAAAAAAAAGAAATCTCACTGATGTAGATGGTCTAATCAAGTGTGCCCTTCTTCAAAAAACTAACTGGACTTTATCGTGGTCATTAATATACATTTGATTTCCATATGTTATTCAAGGTTTGATGCTGGAGCCAAGCACAATTATAGACATGGGTGCATCACATAATATGTACAATTGTGTTGCTAAAGACCAGCTGTTTCTGCGACACCCACATTCATATGGAACACAGTGTAACCGACACAGCAATGGTAACAATCTGTGTGCCTCGTCTTTCACTAAGGCCACGACACAGTTCGATTTGGGATGGAAATGTACATGTTATGCAGAAGAATATCTTCGACAGAGAACTCAAACTGATAACAGAGTACAGTTAAACAGCTAAAAATAGCAAGAGTATAAAATAACAAGAAATCAGTTTTTTCTACAGTTACTGAATATAATTCCTAAAAATAGGAATCCAGTCAAATGAGAATACCCATGTCGGTGTGTATTTCGTGTTACTGGTTTAGGCTTATGTAACTCCAAAATACACGCCTGCCCGGGACTCAGTGTTTCTATGGAAACAAAGCTGTAGGAATGTGTGCATGCAACAGCCATAAACCTTTTCACTTTTGAGTTTGGTCAAAAGTAACAATGACAACACAAAACAAAGGTCTCTCTCTTAGATCACAACTGCTCAAAATGGATTTTCCACTGAGGGCAGGGTCAGATGATCCATATGGCTCCAGAGTCAGACCAAAATGGTTTTACTGTCACTGAAACATGACCTTTTACAACACAAAACCGCAGCTCAGAGTGGGTAAATCATATCTTTTGGTGACTTGTCATCAGTGAAGGCTGGAGCTCATATTACAAATATCAACTTTATTGAAGCAGAGGGCAATTTTCTCTTCCTCTATCATCCATCACTCTTACAATATATTGCAGTGTTTTATATCTGTGTCATCTTCATGGCACCACATTCTGTGCCATATGAGCATTTTGTCATAATTACAGACCCAAGAGTGGGAAAAAATCCAATCCTATTGCTGCTGGGAACATGCAACTGTAGGACAACTGTGAGAAAGAAACACCTCAGATGTGTGGTGTGCAGTGCTGTCACTCACAGCCAGTTAGGGGAGTTGGTAACAACAGTTAACATACAGTATGTCAAAAAGTGAAACTAAACCAGCACACTTCAGATTACTTTCTGTACATCTTTTTTATACTCTGTACTAGGTGCACCTGGCTATATCTTTATTTTAAGATTCGTATGTGGTGCTTTTGCCTTTATTTGATAGACTAGAGAAACACAGGACGACAGAAGGGGTGGTGACAATGGTTGCCAAATCTTACCATGAACTTTGCGGTTAAACTGTGTGCATCTTTAACCATTTGTCAACAAGGTTCCCCTGCACCTGGCGATATCTAATGCAATCCAGTATAACAGCATAAATATGAGAATATACAAGACCTGAAATTACACATATGTATAATAATATAGAGTATATCACCACTATTCTGTGTATATTGTGTACCTCCAAAATGTGAACTTTTAATGAATCTAGATATTTCTTTTGTTGTTTTTCAGGCTCTTTAAAGCTTTGTGACAATGCATGTCTAAGTTTAATCCAATGGCTGTATTGGCTTTAGGCATAAAAGAACATATTCAACCCATTGGGAAGCATTTAGTCAAATAAAAGATCACCAAATCTGAAGATCTTGGGTTTTCCCTGGACTTGGCTTTCACCTATGATGATCAACACATACCAGAAGTTTCGAAACATAAGAATTGTATTTACATATTTAAAATTTGATATACTAGAATAAAATCTGAAAGTGTTCATCAATTAATCGACAGTCATTTGAGATTAAATTAATCGGCAGCAACATTGAAAAGCAGGTAATTATTTTTAAGCAAAAAGCAGAATGAACACAATCAAAGCAAATCAACACATATCTAGATTATTTCATTCATTCTTCAACTCATGAACAATAACATATACAGTTAAAACACACTATCTCTATTGGGGGGGAAAAAGAAGAAACCAGGAGGGGGGAAAAAATCAATGAAAAGAGACAATTCCTCATTCAGCCAATTGGGAAAGAAATGTGTAACTCTGTGGATCCATTACACTTCTCATTTCAGTAAATAGTTATCTGTTCCCCTCTGTGACTCCGTATAAGCCATTCCCAATACATTTAAAATCCTCAATGGAGTGGCCATTCTCAATTAAGTGCTGCACAAAAAGAGATTCTGTACCACCCCTGAAACAGAATCTCTGTGGGAGTACTTAGAGTACATATATGGTCAAATAAACACACTTTTGTGTGTTATACATCCACTTTCAGTATCTTATATTTCTCACCACATGGGTTAGGGTTAGGCTCTGATAAACCTACGTTACACTACCTGCTTAGCACCAAACAGCAGACAAACAAAGTTAGCAACTAGCTGGTGAACAGAGAAGAAGCATTTAGTAGCTAAAGAGCCAGATGTTTCCCCTCAGGAGTTGGTGGAAACCTTTAGACCTTAACAGAGCTAAAAGGAGAGTGAATAGTGGACTTACATTCACCAGGTGGCCAGAAACATGACTTGGAATGAATGCTAATGTTGCCCAGTGTCTGCTGGAGATATAATTAGCCAAATGTTTGCTAAAACATTTGCTATAACAACATTATAAGGTGAAAATATGTCAATGTTGTGTTTACAGTTTGTTCAATTAAATTGCCATGAGTAACAGAAAAAAGTATTAGAATAAAATCTACTTAAATATCAAATATAAAACTTTTTATTGATGAATTGCTGTATAATGTTAAAAAACATTTGAATGTTGTAATGGTCCAGTCATCACATGCTGTATGTAGTTCTTGAGATTAAACTCTCTGTTGTATTATTGTTGCTGTCTGGTAAATATCTTGTCTCTGATTTTAATGCTTTCAAATAAATTTCTCATATCACCTGAACATCTACATGTAATTGTTTATCATATTTGTTTCTGATTGTGGACAAATTAATGAAATCTAAATGTGGAAGTAAGAATTACAATCCAATTATGATCAGATACCTTTCTTGACATGTTGCACAATACAGTTTAGAAGTATTTTTTTATAAAAGTGCAATCAAGCAAAAGAGAAAATTATTCTAAATATTCCGTATGTCAAAAAAAACAGCTTAAATGCAGCTTAAAAAAATCTTATATATATTGTATATAATAGTATTAAGGTACAAAAGAAATGTAAAGGCAACAAATAAAATATGATCTGACACATTGCATATAATGTCACATTGGAGGAGCTGTTCCATGACACCTTCATCCATTTTTTCATAAAACTATGCCTATAGTATACAGGTTGTGAGATATATGATCTTTTCTAGTTAATGTATACCTTAATCCTACACAAGTGTGAAATCCCTTCAGAAGTCCCTCATCGCTAAAGTTCACCAGGCCGTTTACTGCGCTCATACTGTATGCAATATCCATGTGACAGCATGAGCGGAATTAGAATAATCCTCTGCTGTATCCACAAATTTAAGGCCGATGTAAAAAAAAAATTCTTGTCATTAATGGAAAATTTCAGAGGGGAAAGAACATAAAAAAGCAGAGAAGAAACATTTTCTGCATAGATGTGTGCAGGTGGTTCACATGCTGAGATTTTTCTGCCATCTCAGCAACAACCATGTTTTTAAATCAAATCTGAGAGCATAATCCAAACATGAAAATCAAATAGAATTAAAAAAAAAAAAAGAAGTGGTGGACTTTAGAATGATAATAATAATTTGTATTTATATAGCACTTTTTAAAAAACATAACTACAAAGTGCTTCACAGATAGGATGGGATAGACACATACAAAAACAAGTATGTAGTGTATATATACATACATACAAAAATACATATACATGATAGATAGTCAGAATTAAAGCACACGACCAAAAATAAATAAAATTAAAAGCAAAACAGAGAGTATTAATGAAAAGGCTAACCTATAGAAATTAAATGAAAAAAGCCACAGATTCAGCCGATCTGATGGAATAGGGAAGGCTGTTCCAAAGTTTGGGAGTTATAACCTCAAAAGCAAGGTCCCCTCTGAAATTAAAATAGGAACGGGGAACAGATAAGAGGCCTTCATCAGATGATCGGAGAGGCAGACAGTTGGAATAGGGGCTATATGCCAGCACCAGGTCATGGAAGGCCCAATATGTAATTAGTAAGATTTTGAAGTTGATTCTGTGTTTTACTGAATGCCAAGCTGTGTTTTGCTGAAAGTGTGATGTGCAACAACTAGTCTTTGTTAGCATACTAGCCACTGCAACCAATTAAAGACAGGCTAGAGAGGTATAAGATATGCAAGTAAAGAGGGAGCAGCAGTAGTCTAAATGAGAAAAGATTAGGGTATGTACTAGAAGTTGGGTGTTTTTGGCAGATAGTTTAGGTTTGATTTTGGCAATATTTCTCAACAGAAAAAAGCAAGAAGTGACTACACAGCACTGAGATGGGATATATGTCTGGACACTACAGGTGCTCTATCTGCGCTGTACAGTATGTGCAATATTTCACAGACTCCCAGCTGATTCCATTATGGACTGAAAAAAATTCAAAGAGGCAGAGAGAATAAACTTTGAGATTTAGATGCCCAAAAGCCATCTCAGCTTGAGACTCCAAATAAATGCACTTTTCGTTGATAGCACAGAGCTGGCTGCTTCTCTGGTCTAACAAAGTGAAGCAGCTGCAGAGTCAGTGGAGTGACAGCAAAGATAAAATGGGTTCTTTGGGGGCTGGAATAGAAGAGAACTGTACACTCGGAGGCAGCCTGCCAGTGTTTCTTGATAGTAGCTGAAAAAAAACAACCTAAGTGGTATTCACAGACTCGGTCGTCTAAAAGAAGCTCATCCAGGTTGCTGAAGCCACAGGATTATATCTGTTTGGTGCCTGGCTCAGTCAGATTCTCAGCTGCAGATCTGCACTTGACACACTGAGGACAGAGTAAAAGTTGAGGGGCAGACCTGAGAGCAGAGATCTATTTATTGCAGCTATGTCAAACCATAGGTAGTCTCACTGCTATTGTATGATTCAACCCATGGGCACCAAGCAAATGACACTCAACAATAACAGCTATGTGAAAATTAAGGTTTATTCATATGACTTCACTAGATGAACTCTCACAATGTGAGTCACTGAAAAGGGAAGGTGGGCGTCAAAAAGTTCTTTGCAACCTGGGACAAAATCACAAATCACAAATATCCTCCCTCTCCTTCTCTCTCTCTATCTGTCTGTCTAGCACTCTCCTTCACTCAGTCACTCAAATGGTCACACACACACAGCACACATACATATACTCACTCACAAGTGCAGTGCTGTCAGCAAAGTCCCCTGACAGTCTATCACGGCTGTGGAAACAGCTCCAGTGTTATGTTTGAGAAAAATGCTAGCAAAAACAAGCATAAGAATCTGGACGCTGCATACACGGAGCACCACCACCACACAACACTGTCCAAGATTCTTCCTGATCTCATTGTCGGGCATTCGCTGTGGCCAAGGCTATCCACAAAATGCCTTTGTGCCATTGCTGTATTGTGAGGAACAACAATTAATTGGAGACAATTATCATTTTGCAAAACAGGAAGCAGAATCCCCTTTTTTCTCCTTTTTAAGATCTGTGTTACAACATATTAAGCTGCTGCACTGAATACGGTAATGGTAAGCTGAGGAAGAGGAGAATATAAAGATGCTGCGTGGTGTGTTTAAGCTTGCTGAACAGAGAAAAGTTCAATTCACAGGTCTGAGTAATATGGTTCTTAGTAGTTTGGCTTTTCACCAACCGACTTTTTATTCTTTTCAATGAAATGTTAAAAATGAAAGAACAAATTGTACCTACAATAAAATAAAAAAAATCTCATTTTGATACAGACACAGCTATTGTGGCCACAAGTCCTGTCTGATCATCTGTTTCTATGGTGACCACCATCGAGTGGTAAAGTGTAGGAAAATCCACAAGCATTCAGTGACCTGTTTTTCACAGTTTGACTTTTTTTTTAAAGAGGGAAATAAGTCCCCTCCCTCTGTTAAATACTGTTTTACTGTGTGATCTATTTGTGAAGGTGGCTTGTGAGGTTCATCCACCCATACAGCACCGACTGAGCAACGAGAACAAGGAGGAAGCTGACGGAGGGAAAAGGCAGGGGAAGTGCACTGCTGTGGGGGAGGGGAAAGCCTGGATGCTGAGGCAATTGCTTGAGTGTGGAGGCTTTTGGGAAGGGAATAGGAGCAGGGGCTGCCAACCATCTCCACACAAGGTGGGGTGTCAGGCAGGCTTGAGGAACATATGGCTGTAGGCCATTAACACGGCCAGGAGAGCACATTTTACAAGAGAAGGCAGTGCTGAATGGTACTGTAAAGGGAACCAGTTGAGCAAAACGGCAATCGATGGATTTCCTTTAGGCCAAACACCCACTATTGGTCATATAGTAAAAAAAATCACACTATGGCTGCGTCCAACACAACTGAGGCTATGATGATTTTCTCTTTATTATATATTGAGTGCAAATGATCAGAGAACCATTTTCTTTCCATAAAACAGACTGAATGAGTGAAAGCTGTAATCTCATATTGATCTCAGCTATTAAGCGGAGTTTCAGCTCAAAGGGGGGAGACAAAAGAGGGTTTTTTAAGCCTCAAGAGATCTCAGACTTAAATGGTGCTAAAGAGGAGCAACTCGCTGTTAGGAAAGCGTCCTTATTGTTTTTGTCAAGTTTGTCACTTGAGCTCAAGAGCAGATTATTCCAGTAAACTCGAGCACGTCTGAGTGACAAAAACAGAGAGAGACATCCCTGATGAGGGTCTTGCTAGAAGACAAGCCTTAAGAACAACATGTTCATGCGGCTTTCTGCTTAGGCCGCAGGATTGATTCACCTGCACTTCAGGGACGGTCACAGCGCCACCAATCAATGCTGCCAGTGACCAACACTGAAAGTGCATCGCAACCTTTCTCATAACCTCTTAACAACAAGTGGAGCCACAATATTATCTCAATTACAGACATGTAACACTTTGCCCTAAGTGTCCATCTTCCACCTAAACGGGTTTATATTGAGATCTACAGTTTATTTTGTTAATAACCAAAAAAGTCATTCTCACAACATCATGGCATGCACATCTTCTGAGACAAAGGCAACCGAGACCTAGTCAATTATTTCTAACACTTCGTAGCATGATGAAAAGACTGAGACATTGTTGGCAAATGCATTTTTGGTGCTTTCGTCACACAAGTTTATTCCCGGTCTGCTGCCACACCTCCTTTGCCAGTGATTTATTGCCATCCAACAGGGACTTGACAAATCCCTAAAGACACAATTACTGTGCTCCCCCTTGGGAAGCCTGCACAGTTAATCTAAAAGGGATAATGAATCCAGAATGTCATAGCTGGTTCACTGCAATGCCCATTATGTGGAGTTCATCCCCAGTGCAATTATTGTATGTACGGTAGACATGAAAGGTAAATCTCACCGATGCATTCTTAGAATACCCTTGTTTTTTTTTTATCTAATTCATTGTTCAATGCAAACTAAACCAGGCTGCCTTTGTGCAGGAGATAATGAGTAGTTGTTTGGCAGACGCCAAAATACATAAAATATCATGAACAACTTTATAATGTAACAAAATCAAATCCAAGATTCTTGCAATCTTTGTGAAGCTTATAAAGTTCAGTTAATTTTTACAGTCTGTGAGGTGTTGACTAATCTCTATGATGATTTTGAGGGTGTAGTTTTCCTTTTGTTGTGATGAGCTGATATACATTGTAAATATAACCCCTATGTACAGTATATGCAGTATACAACAACAACATTAATCAATAACCAACACCTCTCTGACAGCCTGCCATATAAAATGGAACATTATATTGTTATACAACACAAAGTTATTATTCATTGAAGAACTATTGTAATAGTTTGCATTCAATTATATAGATCTTTATGATATTGTGTCCATGCCTTTCAAAGGCATTTATCATATGTAGCCAAGTAAAAAGTATTACATGAGCAAGCCTCTAAATCTACTCATGCTGCTTTTACTTTTACAGAAAGAAACACAATCGTGACGTTCAAAACCCAGTTGTGGAAGAAGTACTCAGATCCTTTATTCAAGTAAAAGTAGCAATACCATAATATAAAAATACTCCATTACCAGTAAAAGCACCTAAGTATTAAGTATTAAGGTGGCAGTTAATGTAATTTCTTCTAAAAAAATGAATGGTGTTTTATACAATGAACATATGGTTTGTATGTAAAATCTTAATCTGCAAAGTATCTAGTAACTACCACTGTCAAACAAATATAGCTGAGAGTATAACACTCATCTCTGAAATGTATTGGAGTTTAACTAAAAACTAGCAGAACATTTAAATCCTCATGTTAAGTACAACCACCGTATAATATTTAATTAAGTAAAGTTCTTCAGTATCCTGCACAATATTAGTATTTTTTTACATTTATTTTATTAAAAGGAATAACCCCTTGAGAGGGGGTATTCAGTTTTAACACAAATATACAGCATCAGAAACAGTAACAATACATAAAATATGCAATACACAAGACGACACAGCTCCTACGTTCACATTAACATACAGTGCTCTCTCAAATTAGATTAGCCCACCTACCAATATATACCATTTTAAACAACATATTAAATAAAAAATGTAGATAGTCAGAAAGACGGTTCTAGAAATAGAGGCAAAGATTTTTCGTGCTACAGTATTTTTGAACAAATGAGACGAGGTTATAGAGCGAACACAAAGTGGAAGATTATTCCAGTCATGTGGAGCTTTATATGAAAATGCATATTTACCAATACCTTATTTAATCCTAGGGACAGTAAAGAAGACTTGATCACTATGCCGTAGATTATATGAAGAGCTAAGAAGTATTAATTTTGTTTTAAATAAGTGGGATAGTTGAGGTAAAACATTTAGAAATGAACTGAAGCCAGTGATGATCGATAAACGTACACATTGCAGTGGTGAGTTCTGTAGGGGCAGCAAAGTATGAACCTGCACAGACGATTGTAAACAGGATGTAAGAGGATGTAGATCGGAGTTAGTAGAATTCTGATAAATAATATCTGCATAATCCAAAATAGGAAGTAATAGATGAGAAACAATTATTTTACTAACCAGATAATTAAAACAATTAAGAGATTGATGCAATATTGTCAGAGAGTAGTTGAGTTTGTTTGTGATGTAGTGTATATGGGTTTGAAAAGAAAGATCTGAATCTAACCAAAGGCCCAGATATTTAAATTGTGTTCCAGGACTGAGAGGAGTCCAGTCCAAACATACAAGGTTAAGATTAACTGCAGAGGTTGAATTAACTTTTTCTGAAAAGGCATGGCATTGGACTTAGATTTATTGAGAATAAGCTGGTAAAAACATTTAATTAAAATAGATATTAAAATTGATATGATTCATGATTAATCGGAATGATCCTTCTTATGTCAAAATGTTCATTTTCACTGAAAAAAACTACTAAAATCATGATGAAGTGACATTTGTTGATGTCTGTTTTCTTACATCTGGAGGATAAGATTTGTAGGCCAGTGCATCTCTTCAGCAACACAGTACTTTATTAAAATGCTGTTTTGTGACACATTTTACCTTTTCCAAAAAATTGCAGCTTCTGGGATTTGGATATTGCACTTGGCCATATTGCGCTTTCGATAATATTTTGATTAATTGTGCAGCCCTGTTCTTCAGTGAATGTACGGTGTTTATGTACATTTGACCACTCGTGGAATTTCGATGAAGATTATAAAAAGTAATAACATAATGTCTATGCTGTTTGTATAAAGATTACCAGGAAAGTGTATCTGTATTGTATGTAGATCCAGACTTCATGTATCGTTATCTCTTCGTGAAACTGTAAACATTACCCATGTTTGTCATGCGGAAATATTCAACCACGTCAAATGAACCCAACTACCAAATACATCTTAACAAGAGCGCTGCAACGTGTCCAACACGTGGCTTATTTCTACACAGGTGGGGCTCAGCAGGGACAGCCACTTCTTGAGTTCTCACCCTGAGCACATTAGATTTAATTTGGAAACTCCCACTCTCACCTGATCTGCAGCTTTAACTCCCCCACTGAACCCACTTTTACCCTATGACCCGCTGGGCAGTAGCAGAAAGCACGACATCAGGAAGACAGGACACGCTCTCAGTGTAATGATTCAGAATGAATTATGGCCAGTTTCTCCAGAGGACTTCACAGTTGGCTCATATCCGGAGGTTCACTCGTGCCAGTGTTTACCTAAGCTCTGACACTCCTGACGTCAGGCGACCCCCGACCTCCGGGGCTACGGCCTCTTACTCATATGATTTAAACTATTAGGGCTCCGGTGCTACAGAATGTTCTCCATTTTCATTTCAATTACTGGCGCTGATGATAAAACACAGATCGGGCCATGACATTGGCTGCTCTGCTAATCAGTGGCAATAGATGTTTCCAATTAATTACGCTGGCTGGCTTTACTACTAGACAGAGTCTGCATCAAAGCAAATATTACTTTTAATTTCATTTTAGAAATATACAATTTATGTATATTTGTTGCACAACAATAACTTAATTGAAGTTGATGATAATATTACATAACAAAATTATTTTTAAACAACACAGGTTAGTTCATTACTTTTTTATTTACCTAAACTGAGTGGCAAGAGTCTACTTAATGCCTTTTTATTAAGAGTTAATACATTTGATCACAAATCCTAAAGATCCAATTCAAATCATAATATTTTCTGATTCTTTTCCTAAAACTTTACTACTACAATAGTCAAAACACCGACTTCATTTAGAAAACGCAGTTGCACAATTTCAAATATTTAGCATACAGGTAGGCAATTCATTATTCAAAGCGCTTCTCTCCAGTCACATACTACACTTATGCACACAAAAACACATGAATAAACATTACAAGTTGATCCAGTCTCCATGCACCCAACCCCCTGCCACCCACACTCATTTTAAAATGAGCAGATACCTGGGATATTCTATTTTTTATTCCATAACAGTGAATCATAGGAAAGCCGTGCAGCAGGAATGAAAAAGAGGGGGCTGACAGAAATCTTTGAAAACAATCAAAAATCACTCACGACTTTATCGAGAGCATTTTTGATATTTTGGCCATAATTTGCCTCATAACTGTGATACAGTGTTTCACGTACAACACACAGTCATTGGAAAATGATGTACAAACATGGAGATTATTAGTTAGCTGGAGTGCAAATGTGCTGTGTCACCAGAAGAGTGAAATAAAGTCTAACTGAAAACTCTCTGAGCAAACAAAGACAAGTATTTAAATCCACCAACGCCAAGACAGCTGAGTTTATCATGAAGTAAACTTTATGCCTCTAAATCCTAAAAAAAGCATGTCAAACACATTTCTAAATATGATTTATTTGCAGCATTTTATGAATTTCACAGCAAGTGTAACACTCCACACATTTGCATGAATGTCACATCACTCTGAAAAGAAAAAAGGTTTATGCTGATGATACAGTTTAGGCTCGTGAATCATTGCTTTTCATAGCTGATGAGTGAATTTAAAAACACTCTGCAGAGCTTGTAAAGATCTGAACACTGTGTTTTGCCACCATGTTAGACCCCAAACATCACACAAAATGTTAGGGATGTGCTAGACTAATGTGCTGACAGACTTTATGTTTTGTAAGGGAAATGAGTTCCCCAAGAAATAAATCATCAGCTTGCTTATCTTTCTTAGTCATTATTTATCTAATCTGAAAACTGCCTGGTCTTAAATGACATAAATACATATAAGATCTGCATACAGGAGCTGCAGCATTCAGACCGGAGTGTTGTGGTGTAGCCGCATCCTGTACAAATCCAGCACTGAAAATCATGAAATGAATTTAGTCGCAATCCACTGACTCGTTTCATGGTTGGAGGAACCTAAATGTCTGTTACTGGCAGCTACAGTTTATTTTGGGTTCTCAAGAATCAGCTCCTCTAATGAACAGATTGCCTCTGGCTTGGTATTTAAGCCTTTGTAGTGTTGAACAGCATTGCTGGTGTTAATGGGATACTTATCTAAACTTCTGATGTATTTTACAACTGCGTGTAGTAGTTCTGAATCAGCTGATGAGTCAAAGTCAGGTCATCATCGGTTCTGTGGGGGTACAGTGAAAGTTACACTGCAACGCTATTAATATGTCATTATTTCACAATTTGTTTTTTAATTACTTTTCACACATTCATTATAAAGTTTATGTATTTAGAAGATGCCTTTTTTAACAGAAGACATTTTGACATGTCACAGGTGTAGCAAAAGCACAGGCGTAAATGAAAAAAATCAATGATGACAGAGTTCCATTTAGCTGCTTCCATTTCAGGGTCCTGGTATTGTGCATGCTGGCTCACTGTAATATTAAGTACGTTTCCATCCACCTGTTTTTATGTGCATTTTCAAAAATAAAAATTACAAAATATTGCCAAAACGTTTCTGGCTGAGGTGGAAAGTTTGGTGCATCAATAAAAATGAAATGCAACAAAGTGTGATGGAAACAGCAAATGAAACATGCAATTTATGCCGGATTCAGACTACACGATATTTTTATCTGTTACAATGGTCACTGTGTGGTGATTATGGAGTCAGAAATTCTTGCCGTGACTTGACCGAGAGACATGACAGACTACACGTTGCGTGATGTCACAAGAATGTAAACAAACACACGGTGTGTATGATATTGGTCTTGAGTTCGGAAAAGCCTAAAAACATAATATAAAAACAACTGTGACCTTTTCTGTTTCACAGTTCCAACTAGCAGCAGCAAGAGCATCATTCCACTTTGCCAAGTTTACAGTTGTGTGCTTCTGTGCTCCTATTGGTCAACATTTGGAGCACGTCATGGAACGCAAAAAATAATCTGACATGCTAGTTTTTCTGTAGGGACATTTTGAGGCATCCCAGATGGGGTCTCGGTTGTCATCCACTATAATATGCTAAACAGGATAAGACAATCAATTGTTGCGCTCGCCACCCATTTTTGTTCCCAACACCCTACGTCTGTCGGGTCGGGCTATTATCAAGCTCATATCATGTCATCTGAACCCAGCATTAAACGTCCACACAGACTAAAAATAGCAGCAGACGAAAACATCAGATGGTAACATCATCACCATCACGTTTTCTACAATGTTTTCCACCATCTGAGGTTTGACTGACGCTCTTTTAATTACGTCATCTTCTTGTGCCCTCTTCTTCTGTAATGTTTGACCAGACAGTTAGCTACGCCAGCTGTTTATCTCGATAAACCAGCTCCTAATAATTACATAACACTAGTGGATGGAAACGTGCATTCATTTTCTGGAAATGTGGTTAAAATTTGGGCTACATTTGGATGGAAACACAGCTACTCTCATCGCTTACTGGAACACTTGAATAGAACAGAGCCATTGGTAATGTTATTAGTATCACCTGTGCTTTTCCTACTAGGACTAGTCAAAATGTCTGCTGTGAAAAAAGCTGCCAATCAAGCCCACTTGTACATGCCAACACAGTACTGAGAAAGGGTCTAATCAGTCAACATAAGCCTGTGTGTTGACCATAAGTGTGTAATAGCTTTTAAAAGGTGACAGTATAAGCTGGTATTGGCTTATCACAGATCAACCCTGCGTTCTAAAAATTACATTTACAGTATTTACTACTAATTTGTTATATCAATTATGTTTTGAGTTGGCAATTTGTTTTTCTAGGGTAGTAAGCGATAAATTTATGTACAGCATGTTACTCATGTTGACGTGTTCATGGTGGATGGTAGGCATACAAAGCACAGAACACTGATATAAGAGACCAGAGTTTGCATTCCTAATAAAGTAAACATGTCATGTCTAGTATTTTAAGTCACTTTTGACTTTTCAATATTAAACCAAGATCAAGTGCTTTGATTGCCTAAACATAACCATAAGAAAGTTTATTAATGCTTTAGTTGCTAAAAATGGATATTGTATTGCAAGAGAAAATGGAGTAAACTAATGAAATAGTGTCATAAAACATTATTCTAATACAGTCAGAATTAATATTTTGCTACTTGCCAGATGCATTAACCCCAATTTTCCATTATGCTGATTAAAAAAACATAGTTTGGGCTGCATTACATCTCTTACAAAACACATTTGCTGTTGCAAATAAGTAGTATATAATGGAAGTTTCTTGTGCACAGATATCTGCATATCATATAATAATTCAAATAAACAATACTGAGACAACAGAACAGAAACTGTGATCAGCTTGTCCAGAAGACTCCACCATAGCATTACTGAGCAGATGTTACTGCACTGCAGACTCTGTGAGAATTAATAAGTTCATTGTTGAACTGTAAAATCTAATAGGTACAATTTTTATTGCAACTCCATAATGACAAAATTTGAATTTCTTGTATACATTGTATTCATTAGTAATTTGTATTAGCATTATACCCAAACATCCAATATCAGCTGGGCTGCAGTACTTATTTGTTATTCACTCTTGCAGTATTAAATTCCTCTTTTGGCATGCTTCTAAGGCACAAATAATGCAGAAGTAACTCAGCTTGGTGTTACTGTGCTGAGATTCACATCAACAAAGTGTCACACAGAGCCTGACGTGCATATTTGCTCTGTAGCCAATGACAGTAGTAACTAGTAGTAACTCTGAAGACACTTGTTGGGGAGTGATGTGGTTTGTGATGCATGTTGTGATTGTTATTGTGTCAGACATTATCCCTGTTAGTGCTGTTAACTCAACAAAAACTTGTTACTACAGATTTCTTGTTTGTACTTTTTTTTTACTTACAGCTAGCCTGTTTTTCAGAGCAAGCAGTCAGACAGCATGTACAGTACAGTGTATTAATTGCAACGTGATGTAAAGCTAATTTATCCTCAGCAGCACAACATCTTCCCGCAGCCGCACCACAAAACCAACTCGATACCACAAAGCCACAACTGGCTTTACTCCAGAAGAAAATATGCTGCTAGCAGACAACCTACATGTCTCATTTGGAAGGTGCATCATTCTGAGGTGGTGAACAAAAACACGTTGGGCTCATATTCAAACGGAATGAGGAATAGCTCATGCCTTTTTATACAATGTAGAGGTTGTCAGAGATTACAGCAAAATGGAACAATTCTGACCTCCTACGTGCTCTGTTGCAAGACACGCTCCTTTTTTTCTTTTCTTGTGTGTAAAGAGAACTTCGGTGAGTCCAAAATATTTTTCCGGGATCTCAGGGAACAAAAGGTTATGATGTTAAAAAGGGTACACTGTTGTTGTCTAGTTATTATCTAGTAAGAAGGACAAAAAAGCCAGGGATTGTGTGGCTTTAATCTGCAGTGGAGAGTATTTTAACTTGAGTTCCAGACACTGTTTTTTTCACACATAACACAAAAAAAGAACAACAACAAAAAAAACATCGATCTGGGGAGTTTGGCAGCTTCTTCACTAGTAAACAACAAGCCTAATAAATATTTCATCTTCTTCTTTCTCTGCTGTATCACCTGTTCTGCCAAGCACTTCATAGTACAGTAACGCCTCTGTGTGCTTTTTATATTTTAGAAGAGATCCTCCTTAATGCCAGGTGATGTTGTCAACAAAGCAATTTCATTTCATGTTCAGCGTCGCATGTTTCCCTGGTTTATTACTGAAATTGTGTTATGATTCCTATACCATAGAAATAAAAACCTAAGTTTAGGTGCAGTGCTGCAATCCTGAATACTCAAGGAGAGGTTGCCATGGAAACAGAGTTACATTGGCCAGAAATGAAAGCGTCTGAGGATTTAGACTTTCACTGTACATCAATTTTTAACCATAGATTGTTTCTACATCAGCCTTTCCACCAACTTCACATAACCACAACTGCTCCTCAATGCAGAAATGTCTGTGAAGAAAAAAAAACGCGAATGTAACAATCCCAGAGGATTGAGCCCAACCAGTTTAATTAATACTGAGATTGTCATATTATAAATGAAGACGATGTGTTGACACATGCTTCTGTGACAGTCACTGTAACACTGTAAATACTTGCTAATATGTCAATGATAATTCAATCACATCGCTGCACTGAATATTTTCATACCTTAAAACCTAAGCAACCTGTACACAGAAGCAGGTGTGTTCTGGGTAATTACAATTACAATTACTCTCATAAGAAACTTTAAAACAAAGTTTGATCATTTTGACACCACCGTTTCATTGGTTCTTCACTGAATTAAATGAAAGAAAGAAACTGTAATTGAGAGAAATCAGGTGTTCAAACACTTAGCAGACCCAATTTTGTGGGACATATCTAACACATGTACACCATGCTTGGGAATATGTCAAGCCTCATCAAAATGACAGCATAAATGCTACATGTCATACACTGAAGAACCTGTACTGTACGTCAGAAACGTCTTAGCTGTAAACAGACTTTAATAAAACTGCACTAAATGACTTTCACATTCAGTCTATTAGGAACTGAATATCTTTGCTAATTGCTGTCAGCAGTGTCAACTTGTAAGCCTCCCTGTCCCATCTCCATATGCTGTTTTCTCTGAACCCACCTATTACAACTGCTCCTCTGTTCACTCTATAACACTGAAGGAGCTCTCCCCACACCATATCAGCTATGTCAAATAAACGGTTGAATTCAAAATGACCACAGTGGAGAATTTTACTTGGGGCATCACTCAACTTGTGGAAATGGAATTCCCTAATTTCAAAGGGACCTTAGAAAGTAAATTATTATCCCCTCTGAGAATAGCAGCCATGAGGTAAGTGCTCTATCGGCACAAAGGCGGAGAAATGGAATTTGTTTCAGATGAGAAAAAAGAAAACGTATACAGCCTAACACTGACCTGCTGGAGTTTGAACGTGTTCAACGTTCACTGTAGCTTGAAACATCCCAAAACCCAGGTGGTGTTTTAATAAATAGACCCAAAAATGTTTCACTTAATGCCTGCGACACAAAATCAATCATCTATGATGTATAAATGCAAAACCACTGCTATTATTAGCGCAAATGTATGTTTGTCACAGAAACAAAAATCAATAAAATGCTATCAAGCAGTCATTATTATCACCTATGAAAGAGTACAATACTATTCATAAGATTTGTTGCAGAAAAAGATATTGCAGCAGCTCAAAAACATAAAGACAATACAACATCCTGTACATTTAACCTGCAGCCACAACATGCACTGAAACAGGCTACAGGCAGGTCTATAAAAATGCACGTTTGTGGTTACTCACCTGTAGTCTCTACTATTCCTTCTAGTATCACCACAATTTCAAACTGCTCTGTTTGCATGGACCTCTGGGAGAGGTCGTAGAAGGGGCTTTTGGTGTCAATCACATGGCAGATCGTGAGTGGTGAGACGAGAAAGAGCTGGTCTGCCCCGGTACTGAAACCCACATCCAACTCCAACTGATCCAGCGGAAGAAACTCACCCTCAGGCGTCTGGCGAGACTAAGGAAGCGTACAGGAAGAGACAGAGATGTTTGGTGGGGGAAGGAAGGGGTACGACAGACTTAAATATTCTGGCTTATCAAGAGCCATTGTGTAAGGTTTTCATATTTTAAATGCATTTAGTTCAGTCTAAACTCCAGTTTATCAGAACAATTACTATGATTTCTTAGATGACTTCCAAAGAGGCATATATACTGCAAGAATATCCACCTCAGCATTTGAGTTGATGTATTACTGAGTCTTGAAATGTATCATATTTGAAACAACTGGATCAAATCAACTGGTTTGAATTTCTTGATGCTGTTTTCTGCATTAATTTTCCTTATACTCAGCTGCTGTCAGGATATGGAAACTAGAAACAAGTAGAATGCTTATTTGTCTTTCTGATGAAACTGTTTTAATAATTTTCTAAGATGGATAGAGTAGCAGTGTGTCTTTGGTAAAACTTACTGAGTTTATACTTACCTTAAACTTACTATCACTATATTCATATACAGTATATTACCATGATAATTGGTGGATGTACATTTGCATCGTAAAGCATTGTTTAAAAAAAGTTGTTAAAACTTTACTATAGACTTGTGAATGTGGACAGCAAGGAAATCCATAGATGTTGTTCTTCTAATAAGGGACATCAGCACATTAAGCCCAAATGGTAACTCACTACCGCTTGTCACAGTTTTTAATATGAGCTTATGAACAACGTGTTCTTCTCAAGGTCTGATGTAGGGATACATTGTTGTGGTGAAGGCCTCATGGCAAACTTGACTTTCCTCTATCAGTTATGCAAAATATACAGTAGAATTTGTTAAATAGATAAAGGGCCTTCTGTGCTATGCCTTGGTGAAGAATTGCAATAGATCTTGTGGTTTCTTATGGTCTATTTGTATTATTTGCATCATTGCAGTCTAGAATTTGGAAATGAGAATGAAGATTAAATGCATCATGCACAGTCAACAGGAGGAGGCTTAAATGCCAAGGTGGAGGCCTTTCAGTAAACATTAGGTGGGCCATGATACACAATGGGAATAGAACAAAAATAGTGGATGCCTCCCGACTAAAAGTAGCATCACTTACTTTCAGCAATTTGCAGCGGATCTGTGCAGAGACCATATGGCTGTTACGCAGGTTGCCGACCCTGAACATGAGAGTTAGTTTTCCATCTCGCATAGAAATCACCGCATGTTCACTGAACATCAAAGTCTCGGCCCTTTTCTTGGGCTGAGACATCTTGATAAACATGCAGCCGATCAGAAAGGCATCGACGATCGATCCGAGGATCGACTGGAAAAGAAAGAGAATGATCCCCTCGGGGCATTTGTCTGTGATGTATCTGTAACCATATCCTATAGTGGCCTCGGTCTCTATGAAGAAGAGAAAGGCTGAGGGAAAGTTATAGACATTGGCCACACATGGAGTGTACTTGTCATTGTGGGCTCTGTTGAGGTCTCCTCTGATGTATGCGATGCACCACCACATAGAGGCCATGAAGAGCCAAGCGACAGTGTAGGTGAGGATGAAAATAAATAGATTCCAGCGCCATTTCAAATCTACGAGTGTTGTGAATAAGTCTGAGAGGTATCTGCTGGTTTCACCACCCAGATTCCCATGCTGGACGTTACATCGCCCGTTCTTGTCCACGAACCGCTGCCTCTTCCTCTTTTTCTCTGGGGGATGCTGATTGAATCCAGACCCGCTAGATGAGGTGGTCACTACCTGATAATCGTCCCCAAATTTCTTTCGAAGTGCAGACATACTACGATGACAGCAGCGAAAGAAACAACAAAGGAGTCAATGATTTAAAAAAAAAAAAAAAAAAAAAAAAAAAGGGGGTGGCCATTTGCTGCACACGCAGCAATGTCTCCTGTTTGGAAATAAGGCAATAAAAGTGCGCTGTCTTCGCTCCAATTAGTCTTGCACCGTCCGCTTTCGCCACACACTACTGTTGGTACACTCTACAGCCATGAAATATCAATAATGTGCGAGTAGTTTACAAACCCCGAAGATAGAAGCCATATGATTAAAAAAAAAAATAAGCGACTCACAGGATAAGGTATCCAAACGCGCCAGTCGCAGTCCAGGTTTTACAGGTTTATCAGTTGCTGCGTCGTGGATTACTCATCGCCCGTGAAGGTTGGGGCTATATCGACCTGTTCAAAACTGTACTCACAAAGTAAGTTTTCATGCGAAAGTTCAAAATCCCTTAACGGCCCATAAAACACCAATATCTTTGCGTAATGAGTCGCTGGAAACGGTTTCCAGGATGAAACGTCTCTGTGCGCACTTGCGGCTGTGTTGGAAATTATTCGGTTTCCAGTCCTTCCTTTGTGGTCTGTATACATAGGAGAAGAATTGCGTCCAAGCATATGACTGTAAAAAATAACAAGCCGGAGGAAGAAAATCACTGTCCCACTGTCGTCATTTTTGGCTGCGCGCATCGACGCTGACTGCCAGGCTCTTTTCGGGCACCTATTCCCCTCTCTTAGAGAAATCTCGACTGGATTCTCATGGTTCCGCGGTAGAGATCCACCAGATGCTTTTTTAGCTGCTTAGATCCTTCTTTCCCTTCGATTTCCCTGCGCGGATCCTGCGCACTTCCACGTTTCCAGTGATGCGCTCACTGTTGCCTAGTGGTACTACAAAGACAGACAATGTGGAGGAGGAGGAGGGAAGAGGGTTCGCCTGATTTCACAGGATTTTTTTTTTTTTTTTGTGATCAAATATGTGAAGCTGCAGCCAAGATGTCATGATGCCTTTCAAATAATCACACGGAAGGCCACATTTTAGCTTCTAACAAGAGAATGAACAAACATCTGGTTCCAAATTGGTTTATATAATTGTAAATTCTAGCTGTGATAAAAATGGGAACAGAAAATAACAGCATTGTATGCCTTTATCTCTATGTTACAAAGACACTGCCATGAAGCAGCCTAGTTTCACAATGCTGAACAAATATATTTCTATTGTTCACCTAATTTTCTCTACACTATATCTGTAGTTCAAGGAAATGTCCTTTCATCTGTAGTAGACATTCACAAATACACCTTGATTCCTGGTTGTTTTTCTGGGTCACCTGTGCTAACAGCCACCAATGACCCCACTTTCCATCCCATGCATGACTGCACCCACTTTATTGGGTGAATGCTCCACACAGGAGATCATAGCACGGTAACAAGTTCTGCAGGAAAGCTGCTGACACTCAGTAAACTGCATTAGATCTCTCTGTGGCGACAAAGAGCTGCAACCAGGATGCACAACTCAGAATTCATTCACATCATATTACCGAGATCACGGCCACTGGGGAATACACCCACACCATAGTTACCCAGGCTTACATGCTGTCTCTCAAACACACATGATGAGGCAGGACGAACAACATACCACCACCTCTCTCACACATAGTTTACCTCTCTCCATCGCTCTCCCTCTCTCTTTCCTTCTCCACTAGATATTGTGGTGTTGTGTGTTGTTCTGGCAATATTTCTCCCCGCTAAAAGCACATTTATCACATAATCAAGAAATCACTGATGACTGCAGCTTTGAAATTCACACGGCAACCAATTTTAGCTGGAGACACGGTGTCTCAGGAACAAAGCAGTTTGAGGATCAATTTAATTGTGATCATTTCCACCCCATAAACACTCAATATCAGAAGATAAATAAATGAAAAAGCCCTACAATTTAACCTCTTTACTCCTGAAACGTATAGCTCAAACTTATAGTCACCCACAAGATAGGGTTACTTGCATACACAATCTCATGTGAATATGAAACATAGATATTTTTTACACTCTGTTATCATGTCATGCAGCATCTGTTTTCTGCATCTTTTATACAGCAAAATACTGTAAATGTCCACAGTAGCTTTTTTTTAACCATTTTTGGATCCGTTGTCTGAGCTCACAAGGATCAATATGTTGTCGAGTCAGTCTGGTCCCAGGCGAAATACACCTCTCCTATTACCATGTAGCTCCCTGTAATTTAGGCCTACCGCATGATATTCCATGTCCAGTCTGATCCCAGCATGCACTACTGTACAAATGGTAGCGTCTAAAAACAGCACTAAGGCCTGACATAACCGATTCCAAATGAACTATCACATGGCAGCACAGTGCAACGTTGATGTGCCTCCAAGTGTTGTCTGCGAGGCTCTGTGATTCAGTCCTCTAGAGGGGGAAAGACAGGAAAAGATTTCCCCATTAGTCACTAGGCCATCATAATTGCCAGGTGAACATTTGCTACAGCTTCTGCAGGACTCTGTGCTTTTATAATGAGCGCAGGGGGACACAGGTCATCCACCATGCATTATGGCCCTCATTAGGAGGCTATTCACATATTTGCAGAGCAAAAATAAGGCTATTAGTTTGGACTGGCCAACATCCAGCCGGCACCCTGAGCTAGACATTTTTAATTGCTGTATTTCATAGATATTCTCATTGAAACTAAAGTTTTCCCACAACTCTTCTCAGGATGCAGTGGGTTGTTTGATGACACAATCTTTCTGCATTACTGCATTACTTTGAAGCCCCTGAAAACTTCAAATCAAAGTATTTTTCTATAGCATCATTCATGACTGAATACCCAACAATCAAAGGAAAAAAACATCTTTAGGTATTATTTATTAAGAGTCAAAATATTAGGTAATTTGCTTCATCAGGATGGTGTGGATGTGGTGGGATTACATTTAAATGACAGTGACCAAACAATCCAAACTGTCATCAAATTCAAACCTTGATAAATCCTGATTGGTGCATGCTAAGTAGGTGACATCACCAGTGAGAAGAGCTCAGAGAAAATAAGAAAAACAGAAATCTCTCATGTGAAATAACCACAAATGTTCTAAGTTGGCCAGAAAATTGTGTGATCGTGTGGGAACCCATCACTCACAGTGAGAAGTTGATTACGACATTTTCTTTTCAGGGCCTTTAAGTGATACAGCAGCAAAATGTTTGTAACAAACCTGGTTGCAGAAATGGGTTATTGTCATGTGCAGTTCATTTTTCAAACCTAGAGGTATTTTCATGTGCTTCAGTCAATAAGATCACATTTACATGCAAATTCATTTCAGGATCAGTAATAATCACAGAGTCTCTAGAATGATCAGCCATAAGGGAGTCTATAGAAACTTTTATTTGAACGCTCATTCAAACATTACCACCCCCACAGAAACACTTCTCTGATGCTGCTCAACACATAGGCTTTGTCAACAACAGCTAAAAACAAGAAAGAGGTTAAGGTGCGGGCTTGTTCTTGTCACACAACAGGAGGCAGCTGATGTGTAACACCGTGCACTAAATTAGAATATATGCAGATTAGCTTTTATCTAATAACGTCTGGATTTGGAAAAGCTGCACATTTTGCTTCTGTAAACTTAATTTTGCTTCCCTCACCATCATTGACCATTGTACCATATATAGTTGGCACTTCTTAAAACAGCGTGTCAAACCTCCCGTTAGTCAATGATCAGTAATACTTTGCTGATCTTCTGTAACCCATTTCATAAAAATAGCCCGGTCAAAAAAACAGATGGGCGGGTGGGGATGGGATTGATTTATTAATCTAATCAGACCAATGTAGGACACGAGATTCATTTCTCCTCCTCTCTGAATTAGCCAGGATAGCACTTCAGGTCATTTTCTGAGAAGATCAGCCAATCACTTCAGACAGTCTTCTCTAATTTTCCATCTTCCTTTATAATCTCAACAATCAGAGACAGAGCAGGGAAAACCGCCTCAGTTTTGACGTTGGCTTTGATGGATTTGTTCTTCTATTTCCCCACCACAAATTTGCGACTTCCTCACTAAAAAGTCTCTTTAATCTTATTTTGCTGCTACAATAATGATTTCTGAATTTTAAACAAACAATCCTCTTCTTATGAAAGACATGCCCTAAGATTTTCTCCCTGCAAAAGATTAGGTCTTAACATGATCTGAGGCATGCTCGCTGGATGCTGAAGCACTAACAGGCTCTCTTCCATGCTTGGCATGTAACGTGAAACCATGTGGTAGACGAGCAGAGCTGTTTCTCTAAACCAGTGATTCCATGGGGTACAGCAATTGGGTCAAAATATGGAGCCTCCAAGGGACAAATGAGATTGTCAGCATCTTGTGGTAATCAAAGGACATTACAGCTGTTCATGAATGACTGCGAAAGAAGCAGCAGCATTTAACCACAAACTGAACCCTAAATAGCATCTGATAATGAAGATGATACCTCCAATAGCCACACACAGTCAAATGAGGAATTATTAAAGACACAATCCTTTATAGGTACTCTTAAAAAACAAATGGAAATATTGTTCTGGTGAAGTCTGTTGGTTTTTTCTTCCCCCAGCTGAAGCAAGACCTTATTAGTTGTCGCTGTAGTCAAAATAGCATCAGAACAGGAGTGTTTTGTGGAACAGCTCCTGGAGATTGATGATTGATTACTACACAATTACTGCTGAAAGCAGCAGGGCCCCTCCTCCTAATCACTGCTTTCATTGCTAAAAGGAGATTATCACATAGGAGAAGCTTGTTAGAGCCACTTCCTCCCTGCAAATCAATAAAAAAAAATGCTCAAGAGATTGCAAGCATACATCAAAAATGTCTCATTTGAATCCCTAGGCTGGCTCTCCACATTTGACAGGTACTGTACATTATTGTGTGTGTGTGTGTGTGTGTGTGTGTGTGTGTGTGTGTGTGTGTGTGTGTGCACGCACGCACGTGGGCGTGTGCTTCCTGTGGCAGTAGATCTGACCCCCACTGAGATACTGGCCTCAAACCATGTCTAATTAAAGCTGCTTTTCAATGCTCTGGAAATTCAAGTCCCCTCAACAATTAAGTGCAGGATTTCTCTCTGGTCTCCAGCGAAAAGAAAAGGCACATCTAGAGAGTTGATTATCCCCCCTCTCTCTCCCCCACTCTGCCTCTACCCATTATTGGATTCACTTAGTTGATGGAAACACATATATTGAGCAGGGAGGGACATGCAGACCGGGCATACAATCAAGAACACCAGCGACAGAAAGTGTATAGCATCGTGTTTGAAGTCGAGGCACGAAAGTGTTAAGAGCCTCTTGTCATGATGGTCTAATGAAGACAATCACAAAACCAGAAGGTAGGAGGTTCAATTCCTGCTGCTGTGTCCTTGAAAGGTTCCCCTCGGTAAGAGCATCAGCAATATAGGTACAAATTCAAGCTTTTGTTTGAGGTACACAACAGCAGGGTGTTATCACATTGCTTGGATTTTAACCTTAAAAGCATGCATGTTTTACCGTACATTACTACGTACCTCATACATACGTATGTGTCGTGAACTGGCTCGCTGTTCAGATAAAGGAAGAAAAGCATTCAAAAGGCTGGAGGTCAAAAATGTAACAATTTATTAAATAAAAGTTTTCACAAAAACAAATCAATGAAATATGAACAATCGATAACATCAGTGATGTACGTGAGTGCCGGGGTGAAAGGAACACGTGTTTTTTTTCGCGTAGGAAGATGTTGCATGTTAAAAGAAAAGACAAAACAAAGCAACCAAACCAGGAAACCACAGGGGAGTTGGGAGAGATCAAAGCAGACTGAACTGGCCAGCTTTATAGGCTTGCCAGCTCATCAGCCCAGGTGAGCCGGCTCAGTAACGACCTGAACTCTGTCAGCCCACTACCTGCAAGGGGAAGAGAAAACACAAGCAGGCCAGGCAGAGTAGATGCACAGGAGGGGTCGTCAACTTTAAATTAAACTGTTATTGCTTGTAAACATTTCAGAACATAGTATTAACAGTAATAAACCCCACAAAAAACATATTTTGACTTCTTATTTTCCAATCATGTATAGATGCCAAAGGTACACATTTTAAAATTCATTGATATCTTTCAACGTAGCCTCTCATCCTTTTGTTTGTGTACTGTTAACCATAGGCTACTGTTATTTCTAAATGGCTGGCACTTACCAATTACGAATTAATCAGCACAAATCACAGTCATTGTCTTGTGGTCATTACAACATGGCTGTATGCCATATTACGCCCTGTCCGGAGTGGTCCACTCTGGGCACCGCGTAATATGGTCCTCGGTCTCTAAAGAGAACCAAGGTATGCATTCTAAAGGTTTAAGACATAGCCACAGAAGTATATTT
The DNA here is from genome assembly GCA_011952105.1 of Coreoperca whiteheadi. Taxonomy (NCBI): domain Eukaryota; kingdom Metazoa; phylum Chordata; class Actinopteri; order Centrarchiformes; family Sinipercidae; genus Coreoperca; species Coreoperca whiteheadi. The sequence goes on from CM022488.1 coordinate 16,007,195, forward strand.
CCTGAGCTTAAATGAGCCCATGCTTTATATAGTCGAGAACTGTGCATCCTCCATGGTGAGAAGCTCTGAACATGTACTACCTTCTAGAGCCACAGATAAGGCCTCCATTAGGGCTATTATTTTAAAGCATCTCACCCCTTAATGGACTCCCCTGGCCCAGTCACAGACCCACTATCACATGCCCAGTTAACCAGCCTGGGTTCCAGGTGTGAGATTGTCTGAAACGGCAGTCAGGGCCCCTGCTGAAAGTGTGGTGAGGCGCTGATGTGTTGACAGCTCCACAACTACAACTATTAATACTTCTGCAATGGTTACCTTGGAGAGGTTTACAAATATGGATGAAGTATAAAGCCCATTAGCCCAAGTGACAAAATGAAAACATACATTATATGTAAAGTGAGTGTGAGTTATTAAAAATATAATACTTTTCTCTGTGTCCTGTAGAATGCAAACTGCTCTTCTGCATTATAAACCAAATAACTTTGCAGTTTTTCATTTTGTCAAGAGAGAATGTCTGTAGGCCTACTTAAATGTGCTTGTTAGGTTACGCTAAGCTAAGCTAAGCTAACCAGTTGCAGCTGGTAGCTCATATTTAGAGTACAGACATGCAAGTGGTATAATCTTTTCATCACTCGTCTTTTAATCAATCAGTCCATTGAGAGAAACAAGTTTGATGAATGATGGTGAATGGCTCATTCAGTCATTTTTCTAGCAAAAATGCTAAACATTTGCTGGTTCCAGCTGCTCAAATTTGTTGTGTTTTTCTGTCATATATTACCGTAAACAGAATATCTTGGGGTTTTGGACTTTTGGTTGCACAAAACAACTAATTTGAAGACGTCATCCTAAGCTCTGGGAAATGGTGGTGGACATTTTCCGAATTTTTTTGACATTTTAAAGAATCAATCCTTAATTGATCAGATGCTGAGAAATAACTCAGCAATGAAAGTGGTCATCAGTTTCCACTCTATAATATTCAGATTGCTAGATGTTAGTTAGATATTCCCTGTTGCCCTCTAGCTCTCTTTTTTTCTGTGCCCCATTCAGGAAGAGTAATTTTGCCTCTCAGATGGAACAAAGCCAGAATCACTTGAAAGGTCTTCCTTGATTAAATGTACAGAATATGCCTTCATCAGCTGACAATGGCAGGCACGTTTACAGATACTGGACAAAAGAGGAAGGTTGCATCCATTACAATGTATTTCTTATGGCATCCTGCTGTACATGTGTTGCCCTCTAACGGTCATCATGGAAGAGAGGCTGCAATTTACCACCTTTAGAAGCCCACACACTGAAGCCCTGGTAATGAGATGTACGGGGGTCTTAAAAGCTTCAAGAACATGGTTTATTAAACAACTGATGTATTGGTGTGATTTGCTAGTGTTCACATTTTCATCAGTTGCTTGACACTGAAATTAACGGTAAATATAATGCAAAAACTACGTCAGTGACAGTTTGTTTTGTTTTTTCTACGAAAAAGGCAAAATGTACAAACAGGTAACATCACTTTGCAACCAGTACATTGAAACATTACATTCCTATTTTAACACCATGCACTTCAGATAATGAAAAACAATAAATGTGTGTGGGTAATACGAAAGAGGTGATTTAATTTTAGTCTGAATGCCAAGCAGGCACTTGGCAAGGATTCAGTATTCAAGCAGCATTGATAGTATTTCACCATTAGTTGCTCCCTCATGTACGCTCGCCTAAGGTCTTTTAGGTAGTCTGAGAATTAGTTTTGTGGGGCCGATGATGACTTCCAAAACACCGCAATTTCAAAACCCAAAGGTAAGCACTGGTTTTTATTACCACGATTCCAAATAAAATACTGCAATACCTCGTGATCTGTTTACCATTCAATGTCTTTTCTCTGAGGAGTGTTCAAGTTTTACAGCATCTTAGAAAAATAATTGGTTCTGTATGTACAACAACAATGGTGATAGAAACATGTTAACAGCATTATGTACAATAACATTTGTTGTCTGATCCTGATCAACAATGTAATGAAAAATTGCATTTGCTGATAAGTGAGTATTGATATAATGAATTAACTTTACTGTAACTAAATGTTTGAATAAGCATTAATATGACGGAGACATATTGATGAGATATGACAATTATTTAATATCAATACGCAGTAGTTGCATTTATTTATTTTTTTACTCGAAATTAAAAAAAGACTTTACATTCTCCTTTTTCAACACCTAAATAAATCAATCATCTAAAAACCAATTAACCAAATACAAAACAACTTTCTAAAGGCACACGTAACTATTCAGCTCCAAGACATCATGATTTCTCAAGATATTACAAATAATTTAGCAATGCCTTAGTAGCAAGAATCTGAAAACTTGCAGAAACTGAGAAAGGTGATGTGTTTTTAGTAATGACTCTCTCAGATAGCCGTGATAACACAGTGCAGTCAAAGTGCTCCAGAATAGTCATTATCACTTAAGGAAAACTCTTACATTCATTCAACATCAATTATATCTACTCAGAGCAAGTCTTGATCACTTGCTACTTCCTTTACCACAGCCTCATATTTCACTCTTCAAACAGCCTGTTATAATAAACAATATAATAAAAACTATGAAGTCGAAAGGGAGGATGTTATAGCTGCACTCTTGCATTCTAGTTATTTTGTTTGTTTGAAATTTTGATGGTTTGAAATCTTCAGCTTGTTATTTTTTTTCTAGACATCTCACGTAATCCACCTTAACACTTAGAGCCCAACCAATAAATCAGCCGATATTAGCTTATCACAGATATATTATTATCTGCCTATATGGCAGTGAATGATTAACAAGAAATTGCAGTACAGAAATGCCAACGATATGTTTGAGGTAATTTAGACCTAGTGTCTCCATTACATTGTCCAGCGGAGAGATGAGCAAACGCGTTTAGTACATATTTTGTTCACAACAACCAAGGGTTACTTATAAAAGGTGTTGTTAATGTTATTTGTGTACGTTAAAGTCGAACTGAAATAACAATTCAGTTTTTCCAAGAAATTTAAATATATATCCTTTGTGTCTGTCCTAACTTGTGTTTTTTTATTTGGTTTCTAATGACCAAAAAGAATACATTTTCAGCTTTATATATTTGTCTGCAGCGATAGCTCCCCCTACATTAATATTCTACTGGGGATGTGAATTTTTCATACGGACCATATACAGTCTATGGTACTCACTGACAATGGTGGTACTGGTAACTCGATTGGTCCAATTTCTGTTTGGGCGGCAACTCCAACTAGCTCATAATATCACTTCAGTTCCAGCGGCCACACGGGCAGCTCGCCAGCATGGGGGCCAGCGTTGTTAGCCGTTGCTTTCCCTCATCTGTGCTTCGAGCACTCCTTCCATATGGTACTCAGGGCAAACAGAGTGCTGAGGTTACAGCATCGCTCGTTGGTGAGTTTTAACTGTCTGGCCATTTTCTATCACCACAACTGGACCCATAAAAAAAGTAATGCTAGCTTGACCCCTTCCTTTGGATAATGTGGGAGGAACACAGCACTGAGCAGGCGTTGAGTCTGCCGGTGTTGAAATAACATGAACAAGAAATAATATCTAGTGGGAATTAGTTCAAACATTTGCAAGCTAGCCTAACTAGCTTCCACTTAGAGTGGAATACAAACTTAACAGCATGTTCAATTTTTATTACATTTACATGAATGTTGTAAATGGGACAGTTGGCTTCAATCAGCTTGATAGCCAGCACAATGTGGGCTTGTTATGTGGGAATGAGAAATGCCCACCTAGAGGCAAAATGGAAAAATATAAATAATAAAAGTAATGAGAATTCAAATTTCAGTTCGACTTTAAAACCAAAAACAGCGTACGTACAGTTTTTTGTATCGGATTTTTCAACGCTCATATAATAACATCTGGATCAGTTTCACAAATTTAGCATTGGTAGGGCACTATTAACAACATCCTGTTATTTGAATGTAACTCAAACACTGATATGGAAAGAGGATGCACAGCGGTCATAACAAGAGTCTTGTTTTTTTAGACTGTACCTACAGTGGACACCAATGTACTGTATGTACACAGCACGAGGAAGGTCATTTACAGTACAGACCATCGCAGAGACATGCCTTGCAATAATCTTGTTATAGATGCTCTTTAATGTTGTTTAATTGTTTGTCCAGCAGCTAAGCAGCAGTCTGAGCAGCACAGTGGATGCACAGCTAGCAGCTGTCTAACACAGCATGAGTGCTTTGTTTTCAATGTTCTCCATGCACAGACCTCACACATCGTTCTCCCTGCTTGGACAAGATGAGGTCCCCAAAGCCGCAGCTCGTCATGTCGCCTGAAGGGGCAGGTGCAACTTCTCTTAAAAGCTGTGGCGAGCTGTAAATGGAGACGCCTCCATAATGGAAGACAAGCCGCTGCTGCCTGGATCTCTGTACTCGCTGGCCAGGCTGTTTCAGGAAGAGCCATATGATGAGCGTGGTAAGAGCCACCTGGTGAGGACGTGGAGAGCCAGGACTGCTTAGGATGAGGACAGAGTGGTTTTGGGGGGGAGGGGAGGGCGAGGTGAGGGATCAGACGCTCAGGGTCATGTTACGGAGCAGCCACTGCTGTGAGCGGCTGCCATTGCAGTCTCTCAGAGTGGGGACCATCTTGTCCTCCTCAGATGGCATGTCCAAACACTGGTTGCTGTTAACATGCAGCAGGGTGAGTCGCTGGAGAGAGAAGGATGCAGACAGAGGCAATTACACAGATGTAAACATGTATAAAATAATGTACAATCACACACAAATAAGCACTTCATAACAATGTCTGTTTTGAGTTATTTAGGGTTGGAGTTTTTCCCAGGTTTATTTTCCCTCAACCTCCCTCATCGGCTGTACTTTAACTCTTCTGGGGAAAAAGTTTAATCCACCTGGATGACTAAGAGGAACCTTCTCAGACACACTTCAACTATTGATTTCCCACATTTCACAAAAATACCTCTCGACCCAGTAAATGGCCTGAGCTTGTTACAATGTAACTGTAGCGAGAAAAAACAATAGGAACAACAAGAGAGCATGATGTTCTAGTCGAGAAAAAGAGAGTTGTGCCCCTTATACAAAACAACATGCACTGAGGCTGCTAGGAGAATTGAGGCTCCTGTTGGTGGGGAGACTGTTGTCATTGCCACTTTATAGGAAGGATTTCTCTGTGAATGACTGAAGCATCAAAATGTCAATAGCCTAGAAATAACTATTTTCTCTGCTTCAGAATGACTGAAAAAAACCCACCAAATGTTTATATGTAGAGCTGCACTAAGTAATATTTTGGACAATCAAATGAGTTGAATGTGATGGAAAAGGTTTGCTAGTAATGCCAATACCACTGATAATCAACACTCCAAGTCTGCAGGTTACTTTCAGCTCAATGGTTTGGACGAAGTGATTGATGAAGTTAATGAAGAAAGTCGAGCCAAAGATACAGAACATTTTCTCAGGATGGCAGGCTAAATGGGGGAGAAAATGCGGGCGAACATTGGACACAGAGGTGCAGTCTGGTGGTGGGACAGAAGACTACAGTAGGAGTAGGCCCTTGGTACTCTCAAATGTCCAAGTTGCATAAAATATAAGAACTTTCACCTGGAGTCGTGGTTCTGTCCATCTGATAAATGTAAGTCCAATATTCACTCTCCCTTTAGCTCTATTTTGCTCTCCACTATCTCCTGGGGGAAATATCTGGCTCTCTATCAGCTGAATGTTCCATTACGTTCACTAGCACTAAATTTGTTGAGAGCCAGAAAACCAAAACAATGTGCTGAAAGACACTATAGATCTCCATAGAGCTGGAGGGAACAGCAGCGTCAGGTGCTAATTAGCTGTATGTTCGTCCCCAGAAGTGACCTACGTGGTCATGTGATCCATGTATTAACATGACAAGAAGGATTGTAGCATTTTAAAGTATTTATGCGTTCTGATTACGAAAAAACCCTACTTTTTACAAAAGACTGTTTGTCCTACAGTTTGTTAAAATTACTTCGTGATCCATGTCCGGTTTTGTGTGAAACAAATGTTAATGAAAGTGATATAATTAGCACCATTGGCGCCAACAGTAATGCTGTAAGCCTGTTTACAGCTGTGAATTGACATCTAAATGCTAATAACTGTAAATATTAGAAAAAGAGAAGTTATGGGCAGTCACTTCTTCTTGCATTACGAATGATACAATGCTCATTTTGCCTCAATGAAAAGTTAAAAGAAGATGCATTACGTTACATAGTAATATAATATAAACAACCAGGCAATGACATGCACAAGCTTATAATTAAAAATGACTGAATAGATATTATTTTTCCTATTTTTTTTGCAGGATATGGAGGATGTGAAGCAAAAACAATTATCGTGTTGAATGCACAGTTTGACTCATTAAGGGAAAGTACTCCCATAACAAAATACATATATGTCATTCCTTTGAACCAAGAGCCAAGACCTTTTGTTTGTTTAAATCCTTTTATATATTTCACTACTATACATCTAATAAAGATTATTGAGATTGAAAGACTACAGAAGACATCCGTGGCTTGGTGGAAGAGCGGTCGCCCACCAATTGGAAGGTCGGCGGTTCGATCGCTGCTTCCCCCAGCCATGTGTTGAAGTGTCCTTGAGCAAGATACTGAACCCCAAAAATTGCTCCCGAAGCTGTGCCTTCGGTATGTGAGTGTGTAGGTCGCTTTGGATAAAAGCATCTGCTAAATGTAAATGTAACAAACAATAAATAATAACAAGAATGATGTCTGAATTCCATTTAGCCCGGTATTGTGATTGTGACACTTGAATAGAACAGAGACATCGCTAATGTTATTAGTACCGCCTTCACCTGATTGACACATCAATTCATCTTCGAAAATGTTTCAGCAATATCATTTAAAATTAATAAATATGGGTTTAACAGTGTCAGATTATGGGAGTACTTATTAAGAGTGGATTTAGATTTAAATGGTTCTGACCTCGAACATTCCTTTTATTTTTGGAGTTTACTCTGCAGTATACCTTGTCCTCACAACAAAATGAGCTCACATTTATCTCCTGCTCCACTCCACACATTGTCCCCTCTCCCCCATCTGTGTACTGTTCAATCACATAAACCAGAAAAGCCAGAAGACAGAGCACGCGCTTTTAAAATGTCCAGACTGGAAAAATCACACCTGTTGTGATGAGCTGAACTCAAGCACCACATGAGCATGTAGCACAAAAGTCTGTGGCTGTCTGCCACGTAGGCTCCAGAGATATACACACACAGCCACTAACAACTGGAAGAGAACTCTCAATGGCCTTGATTAACCATTTATGTTCATTCCCTCAGAAGTAACACGCTTCCGCAATTTCGTTCCTCACTTGAGTTGCTTTTCTCGTCCTAATGATCACACGCAGAGAAGTCAAGAAGCTGAAGTTCTTTAAGAAGAAGAAGCGGAGCCTTTGCTGAGGAAAACAATGCGATGAGAGAAATTGGGTAAATTATGTTAAAAATAAAATTGTGCTTATCTTAGGTGCTACTAAGTGTTAAGTGTTGTAATGTTTGTAAATGGAAGGATTTTGTGTTTGTCAAGGTCTTTTTTATTAATGTGTTGGAAAGAGTGAACATATATACAGACTTTATGCAGCGATTTGTTCCTCATTTCCCTCCCCCTCCCACATCACGAACATCTGAACACAATACATTTATCCATCCATCCATCCATCAAAATGAGAGATAACCTCAGTTTCACAAGTCTGCACGATGTTATCGTGGGAGTCATTTTCAAACTAAATAGCACAGCACACATGTAAGAAAATACATCTGAACAACTAAAAACCACAGGCTGCATGTGGCATTAACACACTGGCATTATTTATCTTGCAGTTGAGGCATAATTCTTTATTAAAACAAGAATGTGCTTGGACTGTTGACAGGGGATATTCAGACTAATGAGCACAGAGATGCTCAGGCCATGTTTGATTTGAAGCTATAAAACACAAGGGCCTGACATTCTCTGCCTAGATACAAAGAAGTGCACACATACACACGCACACACCTTTTCTGAAGTACACATTGTAGACCACCCTACAGGCACATTTGTTCAAACAGAGCAAGAACAAAGAGAGCAGGTGGCGTTTGACCTCACACACCTGCCAAAGAACTAAAAAGAACAATAAGGTAGCACTTCACTGGAGACATTTTACATTTCTTACTTTATTAAATAAACAACATGAAGAGTTCTCCCTACACTGTTTTAAGGATAAGTAAAGAAATCATAGTATAATCAAGAAATACTTCTCTTTAATTGCATTTTCATACATGGAGCTTTTCCAAACTGGAGGTAGAGCTAATCTATAAATCATAACCTGGCTTAGGCAATAATGAGAGTAGTATTTTTTCTTTCATTCAAAAATCCAAACTTACTCTAGTTGCAGAGATGACAGAAGAGGACTAGAACGGTAGAGGGTAGACAAACCGTTCCATATTTAATGAAAATACTAGAAATGTGCAGGTCCTGTCCTTTTCTCATAATTATTTCATGCCTCTTTGGGGCAGAGAAAACTCCGATCTCAGCCTCCAAGCAAACCAAACCAGTGTCTCGGGAGCAAGGCACAGAGTGTGTGCACAGCTGAGATCAGCTAATTAAATGAGGACGGTTTCTAACCATAAGCTCCGGTTGAGGAACATTATCCTCTTTGTCACCAAGCTGCATACTGGACTTGCTGAAAGGCACAAGAGATCCTGTTTGATGTCATCTCTTTGCTGACTCTGGAAGGAGATCTAGAGGGCTGGGCTGCTTTTTGTGGCAAAATACAAAAACAGCAGATTCCTTTTGTCTCAAGGCTGAGTCAGGCAAGAGTCTCATTTGCTCTAATGGTTTGCTGCTCTTGTGTACGTGCGCTCCTCTTGCGCTGGCTATGGACCTCTGAGCGTGAACAACAAATCAGGCCATCTAACAGCAGGTCACTTTACTGCCGCAACTCTGATACACACCAGCAGCCCTGGGAGCTCCTTACCCAATTTACCCTGCTTGGACACAAAAACTGTGGCATGCAACAGTGAAATTGCTCTTAAGCTTTTTCAGAGATACAACATTACAGGACTCTGAGGTGCAAACTCCATATAACAGAATTGGCTTCAGAGAAAATGACAGACAGACACGAAGACTGAAAAAAGCAAGAAAATAACAACCCTGAAATGGACAGAAATGAAGAACCAAAAAAACATTCCTTACAAAAGTATGTAAATAAGCAGGCCGAGTGGTGAAAAGCACTGATAATTGAGATTCATTGCTTTTACAATATGTACATGGCACACAGTGTACACAGTACACAGCTGCTTCGGGCCAATAGGAGAGTGGCCTGAGAGGCCAGGGCCATGAAAGGTAGGTTCACAATGAAGGATCACTTCAAAAGAACTTGCAAACAATGGCAAGCCCATTTTAATCAGCCCTGCACGTAGATAATCAGCTAAAAATAAACACATCTTCCTCCATCTCAGGCATCATTCACCAAACCCTCACTGTCCAGGGGACAGCCAGTGAATTTTCACATTAAAATGAAATATTTATGTTGGAAAATAAATGTCAAATGAGATCTAATTTACCATGACGACTGGCTAAAGGTCTTGCAGATAGCATCTTATACACAGAACCATCTTGATGGGACATCTGTCATTGCTTGGTGTGCCTCTGCCCCCGTCTTCCCCCTGAAAGGTCACCGGTAAAAGCTACTTAATGCTTCCTAAAACGATTTGCATGCATATTCTGACTAATACCTGAAAGATCAACATCATAACAACAAGCTCTGCATTCATCTGCTCTCACTGACAAAAACAAGACAATAAAAAATACTGGGACAACAATGAGCTACAAAAAGGTGCCTATTAAAGCCTGAACAGGTCAAACTAATCTACTTAAAGTTCTAACAATGCTAATGACAAACTACATCACTACGGAGCAGCTAAAATGACCACCAGCTTCTAATCGAAGCCTCATTTGTACTAACCTGCTCACCTCAGGCCCTACAGCCCCCAGAGCAGACTTAGAGAAAATAATCAGTGGGACTGAAGTAGAAGCGTCTAGCGACCTCCAGACGGGTGTAGTTGTGGAGGATCCAGGCCTGTATGGGACTGTTGTTACAGTACTCCACTGTGGGGCCGTAGCTGCCGTCCGCCAGACGGCTGATGGTCAGACATGACTGGGTGATGATGTGGAGAAAGGTGTGCTTCTGCGGTGAGCCATGAGTGAAAGAGGCAAATGGTGGTGAAGGTAAGTCCGAGAGTCATCAGTTATTGTTAATTGAATCCATCTATTCTACACAGCCAACTTTTTCAGTTTAACGAGAGATGATTTTTCAATTTAATTTTAATAGAAAAGGTGTATTGTTTATTTAAGATGTTCAAAACCTGGACTTTAAAGCCTTTAAATACAATTTGACATTTCTGCTGCATTACCATGAAATATTTCAAATAGTCACAGCTTGTGAAACTAAAGCCACAGTATGTTACAGTCAATAAAAAAGGGGACGCAAATATCAAAACATCTGAGCCAAATTTCACCTGACACCATTACCACATCAATAATTGATAAAAATATCCTTTAAAGAATACAAACAACATATTTCAAAATCTGCATAAAACAGATCAAAATAGTAAAAAGGAATGTTTTTTTTGACACTATGAAAGATTAGATGGTCAATGCAAGGCAACATTTATAATTGGTTACTGGTTATTGTCTGATCTGTCTCCTTTACTCCCTTTTTCTCCACATTTCATTTCTCCTATTTTTGTACGGTACTTATTTTGAGAAATATTATTTGTCGCATTTAAAGATGTATCAATTATCAATGTGGTGACTGTGACCAAAGTTTGAAATTTGGCTCATGTGTGTTGAGATTTGGTTCATCTTTTTGAATGATTGATGCAGCTTTATGCTGCGTTCATGCCATATTGAAGTTATTGTAATTATGAGTTTCCAACAATTTAAACGTAATCACAATTAGTCATGTCAATGCACCTCAACTACCAAATTGTAATTACAACTGGTAAACTGAAATTTCTCCGAAAGCTCTGATACATCCGACTTGGCACTTAATCATACGGAAGTGCCGTATAACAAAAGCAATTTGGCCACCTCACATCAGCCAAAAGACCGTCGTTCAATGTAATTAAATCCAAATTTAATGGATACAGTGTTATATTGCCAATACACACTATTTTAAACCTAAATTCAAAAGATTTCTCTCAGCAGGTGAAAAAAGGAATGCTGTCGGTCACGGTTGTAAATGAATACAGCAGGAATATGGAAGAGTCAGGAATTCCTGTGAAAGTGAAACTGAGGAACAGATGAAATGTTGATGGTACTGTACCATACCATGGTATGTCACCCAGGATTCAGCCCCTGTCCGTAACACTTGGGCTAAAAATAACCTCGGCCGCTGACAGCGGTGAAAGCCCAATCCCGTTTACAACAGACTAGTCCTCTTTGTTTCTGAATTATTCAATTGTTTTCATATTAAGAATGCACCCAGAGAACTAAGTGTATTGAAAGGATTTCTCCCAGGGTTCGATAAAATCTTGATGGTAAGGCCTCCAGGTTTCCTCACCTTGTCATATCTACATGTCAGCAATAAGACATCTCATTCACTGACAGATAACACTGTATTCAGTGCAGTCTTTTCTAACCATCTCCTTGTGGTTTAAAACAAAATGCATAAATTGTTAATATAAAAGAAGCTTTGTGAGTTGTATAATCCATAATGTACTTTGAGTTCTCAGTCAACAGGCCTTGAGAAGAATATTTTTGTTCTCCTAAGAGACTCAAAATGTCTCTGTTTCCAATTTAAGAGCTTGCAACATCTGCATTTAATTGAATCTTGAAATTGTAAGAACAGTATAGTACAGTTTTCATAACCAGGAATATTAAGTAAAATGAAACTCTGCTGTTAAGCATGCAGATTTTTGGCTTTGTCATTTATCTAATCGGTTTTCATTTTGGTACTACTCCAAATGTCCAAATGAATAAACTGTGACTCACTCACACATTTGTATGTTGTGTAAATTCACTTGTGTCTTGCACACCATAAGGTCTGTAATGTGCCACACAATATAAAAATGCATCAGCATTAGGTTATTTGTTTTTCATTTTTGTCCATCACAGATTTAATTTAATCGTTAGCTATATTTTTAGCTCCAACTTTTATAGACTGGCCATCAGCTGAATCAACACCTCTCTAAAACAGTTTCAACAAAAAAGTTAACATTGTAACCTTCAAAAAGGTATAATTTATTGCACGACTGTTGTATTAGACTGCATTCTTTTTAGATAGGTGTACCTAATAAACTGGCTACTGAGTGTCATTGCTTTTCTGAATTTTGTGTGATGAGTAAATAAATAATTATTTTTTAAATGCATTGGGTTCAAAATCCATGAAAGACTCGACTTCATTCCTCTACCAAAAAGACTCCAGTTCACTTTGGGATTTAAATGATCTATTCTAACAACCAATGACACTTCACAGTCCACACAGTGTTATAGGATATCACAAAACTGGAAGCACAGGACTGTAACAATGGGGTGATATTCAAGAGCAATGACTTGAAAAACTTACCTCAAAATCATATTCCCACTTGCCAACATACTATGTGAAAGGAGAGAACATGAGAGCAGAGACACAGCTGCTGGGTGGAAAAAGCAACTCAACTTCTGTGCTGCTAAAAACACTGACATTCAGCACCATCTGGTGGCAGAAAACACGTACACAACTCAACCCAACCCACTTTGCACTACCTAAATCCTCAACGTGCACCACCGCGCAGTAATGACACAGCCTCATGACACAGACAAACACATTCAATCAGCATTTCATCAAAGTCATTTCTCAAAGCATCAGCCATCAGGAGGAAGTAATGGCCGCCGAAAATGACAGCCTGGCTATGGATTGGATATGGATTATTTGGCTACTATATGAATCCTACCTCAGCATCGTACTCAAACATCTGATTGCCCTTCATGTGGTGACACTTGAGCATGACGACAGGTCCGTTGAGGCGGGAGACGTCCAGACAGAGGTCATCTGTCCTAATTTCCTTATCTGCCGTGTATGAGAACACCTGGAAACAAGATGTCTCACTCAGCCCATGAAAAACATCGGAAAGGCCAACATTATACAGCACTTTGCATTCAACAAATGTAAACTGTGATTGCATTGTAAAGTGCTTTGCTATGTGAATGATTTGTACATATTTATTCTGGAATTTATTTGGATTAACAGTCTATCTCTTAATGATTTGTGTTGTGTACCCGATTCAGACTCCGATTATGTATTGTGCAAGGTGTTTTTAGTGTTTTCTACAGATACAATATTTGACTCCCCTTTTTAAGCTATATGTAATACCCCATAATGAGCGTTGTAAGAAGAGAGTGAACAATATTTAGACGAAAATCCAATCAAATTCTTGGCACAAACCTTCTAACACTGCCAAAGACTTCACAATGACCCCAATATGGAGCGAAATCAACAGTGGACTTTAGAATGAGAAAGAAAAACTTGGCAAAAACCCAAACTTGAAGAATTGTATAGAAAATCTGTGGATTGACGTAAAAGGTGGCAATTCACACACACACTTTGCGTCTGCCGTGATTGCGCTGAAGCTTTCCCACAAACACAAAATCCCAAAGCTCATGTACCCAAGATGAAGGAGTATCCAAGGCTAGGTTGGTTCAATATTACTACTACATTCCCTTTCCGGCACTTGTAAAATATTTCTAAAAGCATGTTTCCAGTTAGTGTTTATAGGACATTGTGTGTAGATAGCTTTAAAAACAGAATACAGATCAGAAACAATAAAAATGATATTTAAGTGTTTGTACTTTTCCGCCCTCACCTGGTTTCCACCCATGCCGTGACAGTTGAAAAAGCCAACTTTCTCGTTCTCCTTTCTTCCCATGTTGTCCACACACTGGTTGGTCTCAACATTTCTGATCTATAAGCAGGAATAAGAATGAAAATAATTAGAAACTAAATTTGAAACTAACGTTCTGTCTCTAGGTTGGTTGATTTTAGACTTATTAGCAAATTAATCACTCAAAAATATATTTATGAATTCGGCCAAACCTTTGCAAATTTTGCATTTCAACACTTTAAAAATCTAACCTAAGTAATAACTTTCTTGAGTTTGGAATTTTTATCACAATGTTTAAAAAGTATTACAGTGTATTTTATTCATTCCAGTTGTTATCCATTTAAAAAGGTATGTATTACTTAACACTACTCCAGGCTGCTTGTCCAAACAACATCAAAAATGTGTTATTTTTAACAATAGTTAGCATTTTGCATGTAAACATTTTCTGGGTTCAGCTAGTTCTTTTCTTTGTCATATAGGATAGTAAACTAAATATCTTTGGGGGTTTGGACAGTTTATCAGATAATACAATATATCTGAAGACCTTGAATGTTACAATGGTTCTAGCTGGCTTCACTTTAACCAGCATGATGTCAACAGCTTGCTGTATGTACATGCTGCTGATGTTTTAGCCTGATCACACACAAGTCACAGCCTCAGTGTTATTGACGATTTCTTTACATAAAATTTAAGTGACAGACAAAGCTGACAGTTACATTAGTTGCCAGACGTTTTCTCTCATTATTGAGTGAAAAGTGACTAGTGACTAATTTCCACATGGTGATCATGAAAAATGCATATTTACCATCATGTCTGATTCCACAAGAATTTATCCAAATTGTACTCATTATCTTCACTATTAAAGCTGAAATGGATAAGTGATCTGACTGCACAGCCTCAGTAACCCCTGCTATCACAGCTTCTACTGACTTCACACTCAACTCACTGAACTTCTAATGAACTCGTACATTCACGGAGCTAAAGCTGAGCTGGCTCTATACGTTGCCTAAGCAACTTATTATGCCTATCATGCAGGAACAGAATGGCACTCATTATTAAGTGATATAAAACCTAATGGTTCCAGCTGTTAAAGAAAGGCTGACTGTGTGTTATGGAGGATGAGAATCAGTCAGGAGAAGTCTGGTTTAGAGGAAGATGGGAGCTGAGGTGCTGCAGTGGCTAAAGAGGGAGAGAACCAGCTTGTACTGCAGTACAGCACAGATGAAAAAAGATCCTCTCATCCTCAGCTGTATGAATGTTGGAGGATTATAGGCTCATTTCACCATGAGTTCTTCAACTGACATTACTTTTAAATGGCCTCCATCTATTGTGCAGGCAGCACACAGCATGTCAGCGCTGACTTTACCCCATGCTGCACTGCTGTCAAGCCATGGGCATCAAGAGGCAAATTCAGGTCACTTAAAAAAAAAAAAAAAATCTTTTTTCTGCGTGAGGGGGAACGAACTAATGAAAGGAACTTGAACTTCTATTATCTTGAATACAATTAGCTATGAATTCTCACGCCTGAGCTGCAAATTATCCCCCAGTTCCCACAACCCCCTTTTTAATTTTTAAGAGAACAACTTTGCATGCTCCATTTCTGCCTATTAAAGTAATCTGATGAATAATGTCCTCTATTCTTTCAGATTTTTAGAAGAGGGAATATATATTTTCATGACAAAATGCACATCTTACTGATTAACAATTTACAACCCTGTCTGACAGAGATTCTGACAGAAATTTGCACTTCTTTGTGTTTTAAAATTCATTTTTGCTCACTAAGTACAACACAACACTGTACCATGAGTATACATGAGCCTTATCTCACCTACCCAGCATTCATAACATAGCTGTGTAAACAGGTGACTGGGATCAATACTGACTGCACAAACATCCCATTGTTTGTTAATCGTTTGCATTCAATATGACCAGCTGGGGATGTTTGTTTTTTATCTCGTTTCATTCAGCCTTTGCTGGATCCTGAGATTTTCTGATTTATCTCGGAGCGATATTGTCTTTTTGAGAAAACAACCCCGAAGTATATCTGACTGAATGCAGAGGGAGGGAGTGTATCTGCTGCATTATGGGAGATCAGAGTTACGAGAAAGCTCATACTTCACCAAGTGAGTAGTATCTTCTCGGGATCTGGGAGTCTGGGTAGACGTTCTCTAGATACCAGGAAAACGGTTTGCACTGCAAGGCCTCACGGAGGGCTTTACGGGAAGAAACGTCTCCGTACTCCACCCGCATCACGCCTGCAGATAAAAGGATTCAGCCATATGTAACAATGAACATCATCAGTCAGTATTCCCCTTAGTATTTGCATTTTTTTTGTTCTGAGGGACAGTACTGTTTTCTTGCACCACCAAGACAAAACAACAGAGGGACCCTTTATAAAAAAAAATAAATAAAAAATAAAAAATCATCCTTACAATTCAACCTGAAAATATTGGATATCTGGGTGGTCATGGAAGGATTTTCTATTTAGTGATGCATAAATGTGAGGAAACTAAGTCAAACCCCATTTATATTCTCCTTCAGAAATGCAGAAATGCAACAATTGTGGAATATAATGGTATATAACGCATGTTATTTTAGCCAAATGGAAACTGCATGATGTATCAGCCTTGGTGCAACTGAAGACTGAGGACGGTTTAGACAGCGACTGGGCACAGACACTTACAAACACATAAGGCAGATGGTTTCTCCCCAGAGTGCCTCCTGAGGACTCATAGTTTGCATGTAAATAGATCCACTGGAGTAATGTATCATGAAAGAGCTGATAATTGCATTGAGGGAAGATGGAATACAAATTTCAAAATACCTGCCAACACTGTATATTTATCCATCCAACACGAGCCAGACAATGCAAACAACACCTTCAGTAATACCAATAACGTCTTACACTTTAATCTGTGAAACAGACATTAGAGGTTGGCAGATAAAAGCTATGAGCTTAAGGCCACTCTTCATCCCATGGCTCTCTTCTCTCTCCCTTTCTGTAGGGTCTGAGCATCACATGTTGCAGATGATGAATAGACTCTTTGATCTTGAAATCACCAGTGCAGAGGAGGGACATGGAGGGAGATGCACTTTTTAATAGGCTCGCTGGATGCCACTCCCAATAAGTGAGGTCTGGCAGCAGCGTGGCCCAGATCATTCTCACTAATGTCTGGGAGGAACAGTCATTGTGGGGCCACAAAACGCAGAAAGACTCATCCATCACAACCCCCCGGCTCTGTCTGCACACCTGCCCGTGCGGAATCCTGCCTGACTAAGTGGAGGAGAAGGTCACAATTTGTGAATGAGAGATTTCCGGGACACTGCGGTCCGCTGAAGGGTAATCACACCACTACGTCAACAGATGGAGGGGTACTCATCTCTCAATCCTATTGTTCTAATTTGTCCGTGTGTGTTTGAGCTGTGTTGACAAGAAGACCATCTTTGGCAAATTTCTGAACTCAAGTTCAGAGGAGCGTTGAAAAGATGAAAGTAGGAATGAATTAATCCCAGTTTGGAGATGACAAAAGTGGCCTTAAATTCCAATGTGAGAAGGAGTAAAAGGAGAAATATGAATTCCCAAATGAGCAAGATAAAGTACCATGCAAGAGAATGAAAGAATAAAGAGAGCAGACGAGTCTTTCCTTTTCACACCAATTTGCTAAATGTAATATCAGTGAGCACATAAATAGCGCAGAGAGGTCTGGTCATGAGGATTGTTCATATCTGCTTTTGAACAGCAGTGCAAAATGAATAAAACTTCTACTAAATTCCTGACTGAACCATATATATTCGCTGAAACTTCTAAAACATGCAGAATTCATGCCATTTTAGCAAAGTCGTCAACATGTGATTCTACTATTCTGGTGGCAGAAAAGATGCAGTCAGACAGCTCTGTACCTGGTGATATGATGTAGAAGAAATCTTTGAAATCATCCATCCAGACTTCAGCCAGGCGCCTGTTGTTCTTGTTGATGACTTGGCCCGTTCCTCCGGGGAAGCTGTATGGGGTGGCCTTCCGGAAAACATGGCCCACATGTGAACATGTTACAATTTCCAACGAGCCGCCGCACTGCCAGATCTGCAGACAATGTAGATTTACATAGTATGTGGCATGAAAGCAGACAAATAGAGTCAATACATGTGATCGAACATTTGGGTGAATGCCAGTTCCCTGATTTGATCGTTCCGCTCTTCTTGATTCTCAGGTAACGCAGAAATCGATCAAATCTGTCATCAATAAGGACATTACAGTGCTCTTAATTCTGCAAGCAAGGAGGCTTAAGCAAGGAAACAAGAGACATCTGTTTGTGACCGAACACTGCAGCTGATGCTACATCACCGCAAGTCATGTTGTTCCCAATATCAAGATTTTCTTATTCAACAACTAGTTATGATAGTTGTAACTATAGTAGTAACTACACCCCTGATTGAGATGGAAAGCATAAATAGAACTTGTTTGCTCTTCTTGTGTTTCATCACTCATCAAGAGTTTTCTTTTTATGATCATCTCATTTCCCTTTTATCTTCAACTTATAGTCCAGGAGAGCCGGGACGTTATTTAGAACATTTCCCCTGTCACTGCTGCCTGTTGTCTTTCAGCAATAAACACGTATCATTGTCCATTTGTGTCATTTCCATTCAGTCACGTGAGAAGCAGCAAATCAATCACTGTGCGATGAGCAGAAAGTACATTTTGGTGAGAGCTATAATTACAGCCCGTCCTTTTTTCCCTAAAACAATAAAAATACATGTTTGAATATTTTAAAACAATAGGAGGAATTCTAATCATGGTGTGGAAGTAATGAATTTACAAGTTAATCATAAATAAATAAATGTGCATGCCTGAGCAGTAAAGGACACTAACAAACTGTACTCTATTTGGCATGAAGGGCTCTATTACAGACTTTTACACTGTGGTATAGGGGGCAAAATATATGATCTGGTCAAATCAATGTATTTGGAAAATAGGTCTACCGTACAAATTGGTGATAAATGAACTGAATCCTACACCCAGAAAGAAGGCTTCCATCAGGGCTGCACCTTAAGCCCGACTTTATTTAATAATTATATAGATATGCTGCTCCTGGCATCTCCCTCCTAGATAGAGAGGTGAGGTCTCGGTTTTACGCTGATGACCTTCTTCTACTGTCTTCTGAATAAGGATTACAGCAACAGCTGGACATAGTAGAAAAGTACTGTCAGAACTGGGCCCTGGCAGTAAATATGAAGAAAACCAATGTCATGATTTTTCAAAAACGCCCCAGATGCCAGGTGAACAAACACCAGTTTACCATAAATAATCATAATTATTGAACGCAGTATGAGTTATACCTACCTTGGTATAACCATAACAGCCTCAGGGAGTTTCAACATGGCAGTGAATGCACTAAAAGAAAAAGCTCATAGAGCTCTAAATGCAATTAAGAGAACATTTTATAATTTTAAAATTCCAATTAAAACGTCTCTTAAAATATTTGATTTGGTCATCCAGCCCATTGTGCTGTATGGTAGTGAAGTATGGGGTTCACTCAGTCATCATAGCTATAATCGTTGGGACAAACATCCAACAGAACCTTTACCTGCAGAGTTCTGCAGATACATTTTACACGTATACAGGAAAACACCAATAAATGCATGTAGAGCAGATTTAGGCAGATAACCACTGATAATTAACATTTGCGAGATCTGAAATGGCAGATTATCTCCTGTCAGAGATAGAAAGCAGAGACAGATCCTAACCAAGTACAGACTCAGTGACCACAAACTTGCAATCGAAAAAGGAAGGCACAAAAAAACCATGGCAACCAAAAGAAAACAGAATATGCGGTCAGTGTTTGACAGGTGAGGGAGGTTGAGACAGAGATGCACTTCCTCCTACAATGTATAACATTCAATGAAATAAGGAAAATTTACTGTAATAAATTCAACCGTCTGATCTCAGATTTTAAAGAGCAAAATGAGCTCTCAACATTACAAAATACTCCCTGGAGGAGGAGACAGGGCAGATCTTGCTGCCCAATATGTATCAACATGCCACAACCTGAGGGACAGTGAAAAACACACACACACACACACACACACAGTTTTTAGTTTTCACTTTTTGTATTTGTGTGTTAACTGCAAGTCTACTATTTATTTTATTATCCTATCTTACTCATTTGTATATATTTTAATATCACACACACTTAAAACAAAATGTTGCAGTGTTTAGTTGACACTTTTTGTATTGTAACTGCAAGTGTACAATTTTTATTATTATTATCATCATCATCCCACCCTACTTATCTGTATATATATATTTTAACAAAACAATTCTTCTGATTGTTTGTTTTTATTTTGCAAGTGCTTTGGCAAAGTTAACATCTGTTTCTCATGCCAATAAAGCCCAAATGAATTGAATTGAACGGTCCTCTCACTGATCTGTACACAGTCTAAACAGTGGTTAGCTGTGCACATGAAACTAATGTGTCACATTTCTTAGTCTGTTTTGTCTTGTGGAAAAACATCTAGAAAACAAGAACAGTGCTTATATTTGTTACTGTTCATTTATTTGGACAGAACATCCCATCATCCAATTATGTGTGAATATCAACTCCAAGGGAACATCAGTGCATTTAAAGCCGACTGATCTAGCTGTGCCACCGTCACCAGAAACTGACGTCGCTTCGCATATAAACATGTATTTCCAAGACGTCTCTTTGCTTGCATCTTTCCCTTGAATTGGAAGGGATTCAAGGAAAAGATCGAGGAAAAAAAAGTCGGGGAAACGTGGATACAATAAAGGGAGTTGGTTGGTACCCACTGACATCAACCAATTCTAGTGACGTGATAATATCTTGATAGCGTCCCTCCCTAGTCTTTCACTCACTCTAAAAGACATTTCCAGATTCTCTCCGCCCCAGATGTCCATTCCAGGATCGTAGCTTCCTAATTCTTCAAAGTTTGTTTTGTCTATAGAGAATAATCCTCCTGCCATGGTGGGAGTCCTGCAACAGACACACAACAACAACAAAAAAAAAAAAAATCCTTTTGCAATATTAAGTCTCTTTGTGCTGTGTTTATTAGCATCTTAGTGTAACTCTAAGGAACATTCAGAATTTAATAAAAGACCAATTTGTTTGACAATTTGAAACAAAGCCTTAGAGGAGTAATTACTTTTATCTTTTAATTCCTTCTATGTTAAAGTCGGCCCCTAATTAAGGGCATTGTTTGTTGCTGTGCCTAGCTTTGTGTAGCCAAAAAAGGGCAACTGTGAGCAGAGTTCTATTTTTCTATTTTTAAATTAAATGAGCTCACAACTATCAGGCTGCTATTTATGCAGTTGCCTGCATCAGGGGGATACACAGAGGAAAAGGATCTATTTCTATCTGCAGATAAAAATGGCACTTTTCATGAGAGAAATCTAACTATCTGTGGCCTGCTGCCATCACAGATAAACCATTCTGACGAGAAACTGAGAAATAACGTCTGTTAGAACTTACAAAAAGTGTATTTTCACCTTTTTTTTGCAATTTGACCTCCTCCTCTGTTAATTCTTAATCAAAAGATATTACACAAGAGGAAAGTAAGTCACACATTCCCCTGAAAAACTATCTAGATTTTGCTTCAGAGGAGGAGGAAACATTGCATCTGTGTACCTGACAGGAAGTGTTCTGTCCCCCTTGCGCCGATCCATCTCCCGCTGGGGAACAGGGTACCAGCGGAAGTTCAGCTTCCAGTTGAATCCACCATAGGTCATATCTGAGCCTGCCATGTATTCAAATGTCTCGTCGCTGATGACGTCGATGATAGGGCACACCACTGCGGTCCTGAAAGACACAAAAAACGGCATCATAACCAAGGGTGACCAGACATCCAAACATATAAAATTAAGTTGAATATCTGTCATTTTTCATGATGCACACAGTCTGGTCTACGATTCTAATAAGCACTTTTACTCACCTTTGCATTAGGGAAAGATTTCAGGATTAGTGTTTATTGAATTTCAAGTATAATTGTATCATAATATAATAATTATATGCATGCTGCAATTACAAACTAGCAAAAGCAGCTATTGAGTTATTTTTAGATAAAATGCACAGCAATGGAACACAACATAGTAAACTATACATGATTTTGATTACATTTGCCAAATCCTGATACACTACATATCAATATTGGAAAAAATGTTAATATCACAAACCTGATGACAACCAGCACTCTCAGCCCTTTTTTGGAGTTACCAAAACAACCCATATCAACACACTGAATAGTCTCTGTCTGAGCCCATACTTAAAGACATCAATATATCTGCAGCAGTGTTCAGTAAAAGTGTAATGGCCCCATAATATAATATTCTGAGTCATATGATACTGATTTCTTCCCGAGGGAAGAATGAATGTGTCTGACCTCAGATAAGAGAAGGATCACAGGAGAATCAATATCAATCCATCCATCTGTTAATGTCACACACACACACCTTCTGTTTGTTTTGAACAAGCAAGAAATAAAAGCCTGAAATAAAACAGAAACCAAACAAACACCTTGTCACTTTAAAATAACACATTTGGCTTAACAACCGTACAAACACTTAGCTGAACAAAACATCCTCTTGTCAAAACAAACAAAAGAAATGATCTCCTGCTCAGCCAAGCCACATCATATTTGTCCCCAAACATGTATCAGTAGTAGCTAGAAGACATGTCCTTGTCCACTTTAATTTTGACTTTACCAGCATCTACTAGCATCAGTCATAGCAGAGTTAACACAAAAACACAGCTACAGTAATTGGAGCTTGCGTTTCCTCTGAGGCAGAAGCAGACAACGCAAAATGATTATCTTCTCCTATCAGCAGCGGCAGGCTCAAACAGTGTATTCATAACACTGGTTTGCTGTCCCATCAATATTCAGAGAACGCTTTGGCTCAAGCACCCAATGATGCAACTGAAGTGAAATCTGATAATACCAGTATTAATAAAGCATGTTTCAGGACTGAATAGGCAAAAGATTAAAATTATTGACAACGAGAAGCTCATTAGCACTGTATCATCTGCTCCAAAAAATTTGAATCCAGTCGTTATTTCACATCAGCACCTTAAATATCACCATTAAATTTGGACCATTCAGTGTGTGCGGCCTATTTTGGCTAATACCTGTCCTCTTTAATGCGCGCCAGCAGGGGCTCCAGCCAGCCGACAGTACACTCACAGTGAGCGTCCAGGAAGGTGATCACCTGACCTTTGGTGGCGGCCGCCCCCCTCAACCTGGCTCTGATTAGACCTGAACGCTGCTCCATCCTCAGGATCCTCACTGGCACCTCCAGAGTCCGCACATAGTTCTCCAGCTTCTTCTTCAGGAAGTCTGAAACAAAACAACAGACATTTGAGCAAAGGTGCACCTGTAGAGTAATTTCACTCAACAGAGTTGATTTTTAAATAAAATTTTTTTTTTTTTTTTTTAAACCAAAATACCTCAAATCTTATGGTTCCAGCTTCTCAAACATGAATAAAGTATACATTAAATATCTTTGGGTTTTGGACTGTTCATCAGACAAAACAAAGAATTTAACTATGTCGTCTTGAGCTCTTTAAAATTGTGATGCCATTTTTCTATTATTACTATCATTCGTCATCAACCCTATTTGACCATCAGACGTATTTTAGGCAAAATGATGAATCTATTAATAAAGAATTTAATCGGCAGATTAATCGATAAAAAAAAACAATTGTTAGTTGCAGAGAGTTCGCTGCTTATTGGCTAGAGTGTAGATCACCAACCTCGCTCGCTGGCATCGTCGACTAGCACAATCTCCACAAGCAAGTGTCTGGGAGAGCGGTTGATGACGCTGTGAACTGTCCGCAGCAGAGTGCTCCATGCCTCGTTGTGAAACACGATGACAATGCTGGTGTTTGGCAGGTCATCCGGGTACACCTTCGTTTTACAGCTGAAAAAGCAACAGTAAAAAAAATGTATAAAATTAAATCAGTGAAGTAGATTTGTTCAAAGGTAAGTTGCTCGAGGTAAAGCTTTGAAGTATTTCACAAAAAAATCTTGAAAATTCCAGAAATTAAAATAATTTTGTGAAGCAGATTATTTTATTTTTTTTTACTCACTGGCGAGCTCTTAGATTCCTCTCATGTCCCTTTGCAGGGGTCCCAACTGCAGGTTGGGAACCACTGTTTTAAACTACACCACTAACAGATTGTTACAATAACAATTAACTATGACTATAACCTTAACTCATGTTGAAACAATTAGTTGATTTGTTGTTAAGTAAAATAAAAAAAAAATAAACCAATAATATTTTGTGCTCATATAGAATCCCAAACATTTGCTTAGAGCTTCTCAGATGTTTCATATTTTAATTGAATACAGATGTTTTGAGTGCACACCATTTGATGGTCATTTGTAATTATGTTTGACATTTTATAGACTAAATGATTAATTCATTCTATGAAAAGTAACTGATTCATGGAAAATAAAAATCTAGCAGCAGCTAAACTAAACCTAACCATGGCTAATGTGATACCTGAACAGAAACATTTGTATCCTTATATCTAAACCTAAAACATAAGCAGTCTAAATGTGTTGGTCTAAAGCTCCAATGTTGTTTTCCAAGCTGCAGTCACAGTGGTCCTCTCATTTTATTGGATGAAAAGTGTCTGAGAAGAGAATATGAGTGTGTCCTGCTGCTATCCAAAGCTGTCATCAGGGCAAAAACATTGTCATACGAGATTTACTGACAAATATCTCCAAAGAAAGTAGAAAAAGCAAAACCAGCGCTGACAGCTATGTCAGCATGTCCTTGGTTGATGGGACGTCTGTCAAAGCTGAAGAGTGAGAGTGTGACAAACGTGGGACGGCGCAGTAGTGGATGATGTTGAATAAAGAATGAGCTGCGTTACAGAAGTGGAGGAGGTGGACGGCCAGGGTGAGTGGAGGGGTAGTGGGAGGTGACGGGGGGTAAACGAACGGAGCAGACAGCATTGCTAGTTCAGTCCTGTCTATTCAAATTGACGGCACTGACTGGCATAACTAGGCCAGGAGGTTGCCTTCAAGACAAAATGCTATTGCCTTTCAGAGGCAACGACTAGCAATTCTGCATGGCTCTGGATAATTTTCACCACACAGCTGATCACATTTTGCAAGGCAAAGCCGTGCTCTGCAATAAAGCTGCTGTAATATTTATACTGAGAGATGGATGGAGCCATAATGAAGGGAAAAATATAGCTGAATGTTCACGTTTTCTCAGTAATATAGGTCTTATTTTGCACTATGCAGGCACAGGATCCTTATATTTGCATCTCCATATTGCAAAAAAGGCCTTGAGTTGGCATTCTCTTGGTATAGGCCAATAAGAATTGCAGAGTTAAACTGGAACGTAGGTGTGAAAAAAGACTTTCTTGTGGCCCATTTCTCATGGTGTATCTGACTGGCAGAGCTTTTGGTATCCACTTAATGAAAGTGCTGCGGAGAAGTCTTGTTCAGTTGGAATATTTAAACACGAATCGCTCGGATAATGTCTCCACGAGAGACGAATGCCGGTGCATATCAGCAGCCCGAGACGAATGTGCCCATGTTTCACACAAATTGCTCCTTGGATTTTCATTAAGTGCTCAAGTGGATCTTGAGTGACAGTAAACAAAACCCTGCTCCCATTCAAATGTCAAGCCTAATGTACACACTTGAGGAATCTGATGGACCCTGCATTGAAACAGTGCCCATAATTAGAGATGTCTTTTCACATTAGATAAAAGGTCATTAATACCAATCCAATCTAATGGACTCAACAAACTCTAATCTAAAAATTACTCTAATCATCAGAATAACATTGCTTCAATAGTTTAGAGCATTTCACTGTCTGCCACCCTGTTGAGACTCTTTTGACAAGAGAAAGAATCCCTGCTGCCATCGAACACATTTTTCTGAATTCTGGAACAGTTTCTAGTGAACCCAAGGTCTACACACATTAAGGAGCGAAAAACCCAAAGAAATAAAGAAGCAAAAAGCAGAAAGTATCAGGTGAAATGTCAGCTGTTTGATAAAAAAAACCAAAAAAAAAAAAACAGTGGTGCCTTGAAAAGTGTGATGGTATCACAGGTACCAAGGTTTGCAGGTAGCAGAGGAGCAGGGTTAGGACTGTGTATGCTGGTCTGTTGGAAAGTGGATGTGCGTGTGTGAGTGTGAGTGAGTGTGTGTGCGCAGGTGTTATAGGGTCAGTGGTGTGATTCACAGCATGCATGCATGCTGGAAGCTTACTCACCCATCCAGCCTCACGTCCGGCAGACTCCTGTTGAGTGCAATCATGTCGCTGGCCATCAGATTGAACTGGTTAATCTTAAAGAGCTCCTTCATCTTTTCCTGCTCGTCCTTGGGGACGTTCACCGCCTTGCCCATCTCCCCCGGACCCTCATAGCTCCGAGATATCACCGCTGTAACATAACGGAGGCAAAACAAAAGGATATCTGATGAGAAATCAAACCCATTATTGTGTTTTTCCTCACTAAGGAGGTGAGAAAAATAAATTGCTCTATACACACACACAGTCTATTCCTGATAAGGAAACAATATGAGAAAGACTACCACGATAGAAAAGCCCACTAAATTACAGATGCTCCACATCTCCTCTTTAAATGGGACTGAGAGTAATGAGTACTGACTGACCTCCCTAACCCTAGCCTGTTGGCTGTGCACCCTGTTCCAACCAGAGGGGGGAAAAAAAAGAGTTGTGGTGGTTTTTCAAGAACTAAAAAGAAGTAAGAGTGCACAAGTTGAATACATATATTTTAAATATAGTGCTGGTTTGACCACAAATGAAGCTTGAGTGAAGAAAAATGACACATGTAACACATACATGTTAGAAATGTACTTCCATCCATCCATCCATTTTCTACCGCTTATCCGGGATCCGGTCGCGGGGGCAGCAGTCTAAGCAGAGACGCCCAGACTTCCCTCTCCCCCGACACTTCCTCCAGCTGTTCCGGGGGAATACCGAGGCGTTCCCAGGCCAGCCGAGAGACATAGTCCCTCCAGCGTGTCCTAGGTCTTCCCCGGGGCCTCCTCCCGGTTGGACATGCCCGGAACACCTCACCAGGGAGGCGTCCAGGAGGCATCCGGGACCGATGCCCGAGCCACCTCAGCTGACTCCTCTCGATGTGGAGGAGCAGCGGCTCTACTCTGAGCTCCTCCCGAGTGACCGAGCTCCTCACCCTATCCCTAAGGGAGCGCCCAGCCACCCTGCGGAGGAAACTCATTTCGGCCACCTGTATCCGGGATCTTGTCCTTTCGTTCATGACCCAAAGCTCATGACCATAGGTCTATTAGGCCATAAGTGTGAAAGTGGCTGGCGCAGCTTTATCAATATATGCAGCATCCTGTCCAATGCATGGTGTATGGTGAAATGTCATGTTAGGCACTTTAATTCAATGACAAAGACGAAGCGAGCAGTTCGGCACTCGTAAAGAGCTGGGTCAGCGTGGGACCAAATCCAAAGACATTTAATTTGATTGGGATGAACAACTACGAGACGTGTGTAACTAATAAACACACTAATAAAAACATCCTAATAATAAAAAAAAATGATACAACTTTAACTCCCTTTTATGTAAAAAAAAGAAAAGAAAAAGAAAATACAACTACTCACCGATATAACAATAGCAATAATAAGAACAGCCATTTAAAAACAATATCTGAAAACTGTACAGAAATGTACTTCTGTGAGCATTTATATCAATATATAATCTGCTGTTCTGAGAAAAAAGTGTGTTTCTAATCTTTTCTAATCTAAATTAGTCCACGACAAAAATAATGTAGCATTGGGCCATTGTGAGATGTACAAATTCTGTGAACATCACAGAAGGTTTATTATCTGTCTCTTCGGGCCAAGGAGAGTGCAGCAAAGCATGATAGTTTGATCTCTGTACACTCTGTAAAGTGTAATCATCTATGCTATTAAAAAGCCAGGGCAAAAACGTAATTCTCCAGACCAATGTGCATGTACCAAACTGGTGTTATGTGTTTTAAGAGCAGTTTGTGTGCTGCCGGCATGTATACAGGATAATACAACATAATAAAACTTAATACTGCTCACACAGAAAATGTGATGGCATTCTCACTTGCTGGAAAAAGGATGGGAAAAAATATGTTTCCTCACACATCACTGAATGTGAAAAACAGTGTAAGACATTTAATACAGACAGTGCAGGCACTCTGCTTAAGCTCTCTCTGCTGGTTGCTGTGGCTTGGGCTGAGTGGGTATTAAGCACTGCGCAGTCTGGCAGCTATATTTAATTTTAATTTAATCTATTAGGAGCTATTGAATTCAGAGATTTGGGAGAACGTATTAATAGATGAAAAAGTAGTATGAAAGCAAAACTCTTTCTAGAATTACCACAGTTTGTTGTGCTATATGCTGCTACAGTCAAATGCTTGCAAAACATCAGTATTGCTGTACAGAGCCAGCAACCCTTCACCAAAGGTAAATCACCTCCCATGGATTTATTACTGTGCTCTCTCTCTCTCTCTCTCTTTAATAATCTCTCAGAGCAGGGCAGTGATTTCCATGAAAGGGGGCCACACAGTTAACATTAGCGGCAAGGTCCAAGGTTAAGAGGATTCCCTACGACCAGTCGTGGAGAGAGGCTGGTGTCTGCTGGATTGTTAACCTTTAAAAAGGATCCTACTCTTTTCTTTAACGTGCTACTGACAGACTCCATTTGGACACTGGCTTAAATCTGATGGACACAGAGCTGAGCTGGACAAAGTGTCCATCAAACACATGCTCATCATCTCCAATCAATCAATGTATAGGTACAGATATTTGGGGAAAAATAAAAATCGTACACAAACCAGTCTGGGTCGCCTTTACTTTGTTTGCCTTCCCCACAACATGAACAACTAATCCTATGGATTATTTTAAAATGTAAAATTATATATACAGTATTTTAATCTATGGAAATGGGTTCACTGTGTGGAACAGTACTGTCAGATGCAGAACAACTGCAGAGAGCCGAATACTTTGTGAATTTTGTAGGAGATAGTCCCCGGGCCTTGAAATAACAAGGCAAACTGTCATTCCCAGTTTACCACTACATTTCTGCTCTCTTTGTTACAACTTGAATGTTATAAAATATCTGACAAATTCATATTTTTCAAGCATGGATAAACCCATGTGTGATACACGCAACATTCAAATGTATCTGGGACTTTGTCAGAATAATATGTTTCACATTTAAGATGAATGTTGCTCAAATTAACTAGGTGTTTTCCTTTTATGCCAAAGTACATCTCAGTCAAAACTGCAAAGGCTACTGGGGCTTCTTCTTTATCTTGTATAACTCTTTATCTATGCTGGCTGTGTGGCTCCACAGATCGCAATGTCGGTCTGTCGGCCCGGCTACCATTTGGTCCAGACCATAGACAGGATATAAAGATGGACGATGCATCTCCACTTTCTGTACTGTTTCTCCACTGTACTAAATGAAGCCAAAATATCCCAGAGACAGGAGCCGCCATCTTGTGCTGGTGACCTCATTTGGAGCCAGAGTCGGCGAAGTAGTGATCGGGGTTGGAGCCGCGGTATCGAGGTCCCACCCATACACCCGGCTGATTCAAATGCGAGCAGAGCTCAGTTGTCATCAACTGACGAGAAACACCCTCTTTAAATCATCAAATAACTAATTAAAACCTAAAAAGTGTTATGTCTAAATATCTGCATCAGCCTCACCTGTACTTTGTGTTTAAGGCTAATTAGCAAATATTGGCATGCTCTTCTTCTTTTCCTTTCGGCTGCTCCCTTTCAGGGGTCGCCACAGCGAATCATGCGCCTCCATCTAACCCTGTCCTCTGCATCCTCTTCACTCACACCAATTAACTTCATGTCCTCTCTCACTACACTAAAACTAAATTAGGATGGTGAACATTACACCTGCTATACATCAGCATCTTAGCATTGTCACTAAGCATGTTAACACGCTCACATTAGCATTTACATTAGCGCAATACACTGCTGTGCCTGCATACACCCAGAGCCGCTAGGATAGCTGTAGACTCTTTGTTTAGTTTTAAACAAAGCTTTTATTACTTTGGGGTTTCAGGGTGTATTGTATGTCATACATGAAACAATTAAGCTCCAATCTGCAAGGAAGGTTGTTTTCAAGCATTTAACTTCATTTATTACTATTTATTTTATTTGTAAACCAAATGTCAGCATATTCATGCTGCATTAGACAGCCTTTTACTTTTCTAATAAAAGCTTATTACATCAAGTTTGAAATTATATGACTTTTATAACTGATTAGCACATACTCAAATTTAACAACTTAGCTCCCCCATTAGGACTGTAAATGATAATTTTCACCCTCAGCACTTGAAAAATTCTCCATCTATGAAATAAATACAACGAGTCAGACCGAATATAAAGGCTAGAAACGCTGAATGAATCTGGTCTTGCTTTGCAACACACAAAGCTTTCGGAAACAAACTCTGGTATTTTCAAGCTCAACACACTCTCCTCCTGACACAGAGGATTTATTATAAAAGATGGCCGCGATCATCTGGGAAGAAAACAGTGGCTCTGTCTGTCCTCAGGTCAATCAATCTAATTCAATGTCCCTGCCTGCAGCTTTATCCCAAGCAATTACAGTGAAAAGGTTCCCCTCACACTCACACGTAATGAGTCTTCTGAGACACAATCACTCATATTTCAGTGCTGAACAAAAACAGTGCACAAAATGTGCCACATGTCTACCTGTCTGTTATGTGATTCATAAGCTCATAATTATGACAAATTAACAATATGTGTGCAAATCTAGACTCTCTAAACAACATTTGCCACGTGGTATATGGTATAGCCTTCTCAGTACTATACTTCATTACTGAAATGTCTTGCGAGAGCTCAGCTGGACTTTGATCCCTGTTGTTTGATAGAATCTAGATTCCTCTTATCAAGTGGACTCAGAAACTAATCTGCATACAGATTGTCTTCCAGTTGTTTTCATTCTCATTTTCTTTACAGGAAAAGGTCTGTATAGCAATGCACAGTTGGAGGCTCTATCACAAGCTTGATCCACTTGCTTTGCTCCATACTTTACCTCCACCTCCCCCCTCTGCTCCTTCCTGCATGCAAGTCTGACCCAGCTGGCATTACATTATATATCAGAGAAGCTCCCGTTGAACACAAAACCACAGCAGGTCAGGAACAAACACCCTGCAGAATAGTACTGCACTGATCTTATGTGCATCTTCACCCTAACTGTGAGATGCTATCTTTCTATATGACTACCAAGCGAGGTGATGCTCATACAAAGACCAAATATTCAAGGCAATTAGGATCAGAAGTCTTGTATGACATTTAAGAGTAAAATCGGCAAAAGGTATAAGTACCCGGAAAATAGTAAGCTTCCTCTGTGAGGGGAGGAAAGTCTATAAAAAGACTAATTCACAGTGAGAATGATATTTTTGTGCTCTGAAAAACAGCTCAAATTGGGATTCTGCAACACACCCTGTACTGTCATGACTGAGATCTTCTCACCTTAGCGCCTTGTGCCATTACCACATTAATGCAACCTTATGTTATCACATACAAATTAAAAGCAAATCATTAAATGACAGCCATCTGTTCTACAGAGATATCGGAATGACAATGATTATTTTATGGGCATAAGCATATCAAATAAGTTAAATTCCTCCTAAAAGGTATGTATTTGAAAAATGACGGTGGGGTTTTTTTGTTCACACTATCACTTTTTTTTCAATGATTTTTCATGGATATGCTTCAACACCTTGAGGACGAATACTAAAGTCAAACTAAAATCCTGAAATTTAGCATGTTCAGGATGAAAAATACTGCATGTATATATGTACTGCAATACTAAAGAAGTCAAGTCAGTTTAATTTATATAGCCCAATATGACAAATTTGCCTCAAGGTACAGCATACAACACCCTGTCTTTAGACTCTTGATTCGAATGAGGAAGAACTCTCCAAAAAAACCTTTTATAAATGGAAGAAATCTCAGGAAGAGCGACAGAGGAGGGATCCCTCTCCCAGGACAATGGCCAATAGATGTTGTGTGTACAAACACAGATGCATGGATACCAATCCACAAGTGAAAGTGCCAACCGACACTGAATTACATTTTCAAGAGGATCATGTGTGGCACAAAGCTTCGCCTTGTGATTGTGATGCTCAGCCTCTTCGAGTGGCTGATTGTGGGTACAAAATAGAAACCGTGTTCTCTTTATTTTCCTGTGTGTGTTGTGGTGATGCAACGGTGAGTCTTTGAACAAACACTACCAATTTCTACTGTTGAAAATGATGAAACTTAAATTTTATTTAATCTCCATTGAACCAATCAATTTATCAGCTGACAATCTTGTGACATTTTATTTTCAAATACAGAGTAGCTGATTGTTAAAAAAAAATCTAAACCTGAACAGTAGCTTTGAATGTGTAGCCTTAAGGACATTTCTTTCATAATCAACAGTTTTTCATCTGCTCTTTTCAATTCATAAATAGCAAAACTGTTAAAAGTTACTGTAGATGACTACCAGTTGATGTCTCATTATCGCTTGCAGGGGCTGTGGCTGTTTCAGGGAAGATCTCCACAAATCTCAGACCAGTGTAACAGATGGTTGGGACAAATTAAAATATGTACGCTTGAATTCAGCAAAAATTAAACATTTTTTATAAATTCCTACTACACTGATGAAAATCCAAACCCACCAACTCCAACAAGGACCAACCAGCAAGTTTAGTGGATGAATTTATCTAAAGCTGTGTCTTTATTAAAAAGGGACACTCCACCGATTTTACACGAGGGCCAGTTCACTCATCATGAGGAATACTGCTCAGCCTCTGAAAACCTTTGTATTATAACTTTTGTCGCTCTGTAGAGAGCTTTCTAAAGTCTGAGAAAATAATGAGGGTGTCAACGGTTATCTCAAATTGGGATTGAGAAAAGAAACCGAAGGCTTTTAAAGTAAACTGTTGAAAACCCATTTAATGAAAACACACTATTAAGTAATGGAAAGTGTAGGATCCAGTGTTTTGGGGCTTTGACCCATACTATGGACTTATTAGCGAGGATAACTCAGCCTTTGCTTTTCTTTTTTATCTGTCTCTAACAAGTCCATCCAACTTTAAAGAAGTGCAATACTAAATTATTTAGAATGCGAAAGAGAAATTCACGTATTTATGCTGAAGACAAGAACCTGTGATTACATGGGTCAATGCAACATCCTTTCTTTTATATATTAATAAACAGCACTCGAAAATTTACCTTAGTATGCAAACATAAAACATAACATAAAATCTGACATACACATAACAGACAGGAGTGACTGGCCATGAAGTTCATTATAGTCAAACTGAGAAACAACTGACGTGAGCAATTGGATGACTGCTCTAATCAGGAATTTAATGCAGACATTCTTTAAAAGGTCATTATCGACCTGGTAATGACAAGTGTGGGATTATTGACGCCTTGTCTTAAATGGATGCAATGGAGTAGAAACGGACTACAAACCATCACATCACACTATAGGCTTGTGAAACTCATATTACTGTAGTGATTTTAAATTATTCAAATCTGCATTAATCAAACTTTTTTATATAAATAGTATTCAATCAAATTTCTCTGTGTAATGTGAATGTGCCCCTCATAGTGCTGATGCTCACTTTAATCTTAACTGAGCTTTTAGCTCATTCTTTTGGTTAAACAGCCCCCGTGTTTACCGAGTGGTTCAGTCAGAGCCTCTCTAATCAACCCATAGGCAGACGTTTCCAGCAAAATAATCTATGCAAATAGCAGACAGACTAAGTTATCAACAAACTTCCATTACTGGTAAACCAGAAAGTCAACAAGTCAAACCATTAGCAGCAACAGACCCAGGTATTTTTCTTCTGTTGGTGGAGACCAAAACAGAGCTAAAACAGAGTACACGTACATAGTCAGGTGGCCTTAATAATGACTCAAAATGAGTGTTAATGTTACAAATGCCGTTCTGCATCTGCTACATGTGTAAATAGGCCACTGTTTGCAAACAGGTTAGCCATTACATTTTCATAAGGTTCAGCACATCTGTCACATTGTTTTTGTTTATCCCTTAGTGGCCAAAAACTGAATAATGCAACTTTAAGTATCCCATTCACTTTGGGCCTCCAACAGACTGAAAATTATTCTATCTATTAACTACATCTCTAACTACACTACAGTGACCTTTGGCCACACAAACATTAACTGACTGGTAATTAGTAATTAGTGTGAACTAACAGAAAGGCTTAAGTAATAATCAAATTCGGGTAAATTGATTCCAATAAAAAAAAAAGTGAACGTGTGAATCATAGCCAGATGAGAGTGGGATATTCAGTTTTGGGCTGAATAAGTAGTTTTAAACTTGACAATATAAACCTAAAAACACCTGCAGTGTCATGGAAAACCAGTTCATATATTTAGTAAATCATCATAATTAAGTTATTTTATACACAAAGTAACTCCAATATAACAGTAGACTTTTGTATGGTAATCAGCCTCCGTAGCGGGCAGCTCTGCCTCATTATAACCTTAAAAGCAGCTTAGCAAGCCTCTTAGAAACCCGCTTACTACAGGGCATGTGAGGAAATGAACTCTGCTAAGGAAGTACTGTGCTTGAGGTTGATCTCAGAATCGCACATAAATGCACACACGGATATTGTTTCAAGCTTAGAGTACTTGCTACCACAAGTAAATTACTTAGATCTTTATCAGTGCCATTTGACAATAAAATGAGACCGTTAGAGATTCACTATATCACAATTATACCAGTATTTTCGCATTTTTGTAGATCAACAACCACAAATTGTGCATTTTTTTAAATTATTGTCAACTATTAACCATTTAGATTTTTCTACATGATTTTTTGACCTTTCAGCCAAAGTTTTGTCCCTCAGTGAACTTCATCGTGTTTATAGGACTTGTGACAGATGATGATCATGTAAAACATCCTGGTGAAATGATGGAACATTTTAAGTCATAAGCTTGTTTGACTGATTCAAAACAAAAGTTAGATTCTGCAAGATCAATAATGCAGAGACCAAAAACAAAAACAAAAAAGAAAATTAGCTGTTGTTAACTGTCCCCTCACTTATAAACTGGAGTTATCGCATTCAATAATCCTACAATTTATGCTAATTCTAAATGGTCTTTTCTAAAAATGTAATCTTAAAAATAGATCGGTACATGCAGATTGCTGCCTCAAGAGCAAATATGCCTTATGTTCCCTGATTAACCTGGCTGTGTTTTAGGTCATCAGGGGGCTCTGTGTGATAATAGTGTTGAAACCTGTTCTGTTCTACATCCAAGCATCTGAAAGAAAGACTAAATCAAAGCTCCATTGCATGTAATTCTAAATTAGCATTACTGTAGTTGAGATTGTCTGAACACAAAAAGTTGTATCACTTGACCTACCGCAAAACACACTCCACACTGATTACTTGGCATTTAACAATTATTGATATATCTTAACTAGGTTGTAATTATTTTATGAAGGGAATTACAATTGCTAAAAGCTAAAAAATGTCTGCACTTTTTTCTGTGCGGGCCTCTGTGTGCTCTTGGTTTCAGTACAATACTGAAATCTATTTGTAAAAATTACAAACTGTCTGTATTCATTTTTGTCAAAATTACTTTTTAATTGTGTGGAAATGCAGAAACATATTTTCAAATCAATCTGCACTTATAGATGCATCAACACACAAAGATGGTGTTACCTTAGTGAACATAAATAGACATGTAATTCAAATACAGATAAACAGTATTACAGCATAATTTCAAAAGTGGTAGAGGATGTACAAGATGTAGTTTTCTACAGAAACGTAAAGTGGTTTGTAGTGCCAACATGCTAACATATGAACATGATTTTAGGAATTCAAATGTCTCTATAGAACAAACACTTCAATATGTTTAATGAAGATATAAGTACAATTTGAATTAATTTGAGAAATTAAACTCAAAAGGTTATTATATGTTCAAAAAGCTACCATATGTCAATACAGTTTTTGGCCATTCAGCACATCACAAATGGAACTGAACTTGATTTTCTTCCCTCTATCATACCCCTTAAATGCCTGCTAAAGCCTCTGGAATCCAACATTTTACATTTGAACTTCCTCTGAGAAGTCTTACAGTTCACTCACTGCACACCCTTTTGTCTCCACTCTTTTTACAGCAACAGAATATTTCAATTGAAAATCCTGAAAACCTTACATCAAAACTAAAAGAGAAAGGGAGTAGGAAAGGGAGAGGGAATAAAGCACTTAATGGACCCATGAAAACATCAAGCCCCATCCCGTCTATTCTGTGAATGAAAGGTGTAGCAGCAGTGGGGCGGACTCACCTCGGAGGGCAGGGAGCAGCGAGCGGTCTTTCCTATCGTCACATTTGTTACACTCACTGAAGTAGAGCAGCAAGAACACGTCCACCAGCACCCACACTAAAGAGGTGGTCAGCACCACCTTACAGTAGACAAACCGTCGCATCACCTCCCCGGGATGTCAGCCAAGCAGGGGGAGTCACAGCGGGTGCTCAGGAGCGTTCGGTCTGCTGACGAGGCATTTGAACAGTGAGGAGACGGAGCAGGTTTGACAGAGAGGCGTCATCCTACGGGAGACAGAAAAAACTAAGTGAGAAGATGGAATTCTAAATGTAATGACAATCATGATCATTATTTTAGTCTGCCTGCTGAGATTCCAGATGAAAATCAATCAATAAGCTATGATGATCTAAAACAAACAACTTAGGAAGAAACATGTCAGGAAAATCTGTGAAGGAACTACATTTAAGGTAGATCAATATTTGTCTCTTGTAAAATTGATTACTAATCACCTTCTCCAGACTTCACTTTGTGCATTTCATAGCACTATCATTTCATAGCGCATTATTCCATTTACTTATTTTACTTTTTTATATTAGTGGAATATCACATTAAATAAAAGGTAGAATAAATTAAGACAGACATGGGTGCAACAAAATTAACAGAAAACACAACAAAACTGTGATACAGTGTGTTTAACAGAACAAAACAGAACTTATGAGTTATATTTGGTGCAGATGTACAGTTGAGTGTGTTAATGGGAAAACTACGTGGAGGGATAAGAAAACAAAGAGACAGAAAGTGTATATATAAGCCTAATCTATACTGGATTTATGAAGGAAGGCACAATAATAGATATCTACAGTATATTTGAGGGGTTTTTTTTTAAATCTGAAAATGAAGCGCGGCTTAGAGGTTAAGGGTGAAGTTATATTTCCGGTATCAGTCAGATGTGACAGATCCACATTGAAAACAGTTGCTTTGACAGCGTCATCATGAAATTCCACATTTCCACTATCAGTTACATTCTTTAAGTCATGGCGGGTGCCCAACTCAGTTTGTAGTGCCACAGCAAATCCCTGGCATCATGTTACCTCACATAAAAGTGATCCCAGTGAGTTCCACTGTAGAGAGGTAAACAGCTTTTGAAATTTGAGAAAAAGAGAGTACTGTTCTCAAATCAGAATCGGCAGATTTACCCGAGTTGAGGTATCAGAATCATATCAGGAGGACGAAAAGGTGGCTCATGTGTACTAAGAGGGACAGTTTAAAATTATAATAACAATAATATCAACTTGAGTTTGCAGAGGTGGCACTCCAGAAGAACTCCGACATGGGAATGGCTAGTGAGGGTTTTTTTTTTCCTGTAATAGAGGTTTCTTATCTTTGCTGTATTAGGGGTTTACGGGTGTCACTGCCTTCAGTCGAACACAGACCTTTGTGAGGTCCATTGGAGGTCACACCCAACTTCCCATATTGGACTGACCCCAGACCCTCCACATTTTGCCATTTGAAAAGGATGAGTGACTGCTCATTTTCCCCTTTACAGACTTCTCCCACTTCATCAGTAGTGATGCTAGGACCATCTGGGAAGCTTTCATACCAGAGGCAATTTGTGGAGGTTAGATATCTCATTGGCATGGAATGTATGCCTCACAGTATTTCTGATGAAAAACAACATAATTTTCTGTCAAACAGGATTTCGACTTGACTGAAATTATAGGTTTTTGTTGACTGAAAGGCTTATGAAAGTATAATCAGAATGGAAGTGGAATGATGGGGGGGGGGTGCTTTCAGCCATAGAGAATCAAACACACATACCCAGTAGCATTTTAGACCTTCACAACAGTAAATAGGCTACAATATACATCCCACAGTGTAGCAAATTGGAGTTTATCCTAAAGATAGCTTAAAATTCTGCCAAATATGTTGTGGTGCATGACATGTGTTAAAGCCAACTGAGCACATGCATAAAATTTGTTTGCAGTCTGTAGGCTACTTTATTAAAAATAGGTTTGTGCATATGAATGTGCATTTGATTGCAAATGCATGCACGTATAAAAACTTACCCTAACCCTACCCTTACAACTAGTGAGAAAAAATGCCTGCAGCATCTCCTATGGGGAATCTGACAGATTTCCTTATCTTGAACATGCAGCATGGTAGTGATTTTGCACTCCACACACACACACTGTCCTCTCCACTGGCTGTCTAACCGTCCGTCACAGTGGTCTGACACTGCTGCCCTGGGCTAATTCTTATCTCATTCAAAAACAAGGCAGCCACCATTCACTGACTTCTAACCCGAGTAGATGGACACAATCTAGACTCCTAGATAATAGGTGTAATCAACAAAAAGGTCTCAGGAAAATATGTATGTAGCATATCGCCTCCACTCACATCATAGACAGATCAATGATGATTCTGTCTGATGATGTCTGTTTGCATCTCTAACCATCTGCTTCGAAGCGTCAGTGGCAGACCCATGTTTGGGTTTGGTACCACCAACGGCACCACCAGCAGCTTGCTGGAGTCTCGTCCGAAGTCGTCTGAGTCAGTTAGTCTAACCATCTGCACAGAAGAATATTTCTTGTCTGTTGTACACTGCGCTAAAAACAGGTCCCCCATACAAGCCACTTTTTCCAGTCCTTTCAACACAAGTGTAAACCATCAGGCATTATTAACTGCTTCCTGAAGTGACAGCTACTTGTGTTGTTAGCAACACTCTTTGTTGTGAAATGTCTGGTGCACTGCTATGAGCTAATTTACATATTGCTCATTCATTCAACAGTAGTGCTTCTACTGTATGCAATTGCCAGACTGTTAACTAATTGCTGCCCACTGTAATATAACTGGACATGACTGAAATTGACACTTGTCACTGCAACCATGACAGTAATATGAGCAGCAAACATCTGACGACAAAGCTGAAAGAATAGTGATCAAATCCTGCTCCTTAACCATACATTTACTCATATGTGGCCAAGGCAAGACAGCTTTCTGCTGTTGACAATTAGGGGACTGACTGTGATATAAGTGCCTTGCTCATGGGTGCTTCAAGGATAGAAGAGGAGAGAGCATTCACATGCTCTGACCTTTCAGGGTAGGGATTCAAATCAGCAATCTCCCGGTCACACACCTGCATCTCTATTGTCACAAGATGAAAGTGAATCTGTGATCTCGAACATCAATACAAATTGTGTCTGTCGCATCAAGTGTTAAAAAACCCCATCAATACTTGAATGATTGGTTAACATGTATTACACAACAATTAACATTGAGATTTGGCATATTAAATTACATTTTGTAGAAAAAAAACTATTCTATTCCTCAACCTAAAATACTGGAGAAAAAAGTATTGTTTTGGTACTGGTACCAAAACTCATGTATCACATTGGCACCTGTATTGGAAAAAAAAATGCCAATCTATACCCAGCCCTACCGGCAACAGGAAGTGATTATAGAGCTGATCCCAATAAGCTCATTAGGCCAATGACTGTAGCTTCTTTTATAACCCAAACAACACAAAAAGATTACATTTATCCTTGTGGTGGCTTTGAAAGCTGGGGCATATGCACACACACAGACTCGTCTTTCATTCATGTGCGTGCACATCCTATATTGACTTGGCAGATTATTGTATTAATTGTGGGATGTGGCAGGAGTAAGCAGTTAACAGCCAATAAACACACAACTGATACTAAACATGGTGACCTTGATTGAATGTAGCCTAATATCAAATTAAAAGCATCGCCATTATCACCCCAAAACCATTTTTTGACGTGTTGTCTGAAGCAATAAGACCTTGACAATATTTGCCTGATGTGTGGAAGGTGTGCACGCAACAGAAAAGGAGGATACTCTCCGCTTACCTAAATTATGGATGGAGTGAACCAGTGACCTCTTCCAGCCTCGCACTCAGGCAACGTGTTGAACGCAGACAACATGACCCAATACACAGTAGCCTACAATTAGTGGCTAAATTAAACTGGCTGAATTGCTCCTGCAAACGCGCAACGTCTCGGAACGACACCTAAGTTACAGTCCATCTCAATACGGAGTAGTCCACAATCCGGTGTGATACTGTACGTCCGGTAGCCTAATGCATCTCATGGTACCTGGTCGGACTCCTTGATAGGATTTGTCCCTCGCTGAGCCGCAGTAAACCGGTCACCATCAACAGTCTCCGTGAATTCTCCAGTTCGTTTTAAAGCTGACGCCGCGAAGGCGTACGTCGCAGCACGCACCTGTTCTCTGACTGAATATTATAACGGTAAGAGGACAGGCGAGGTAGTATTCAGCGCAATCAAACCTCGGCTCACACCGACCTGCAAAGCGTCTTGTTCCTCCTATCTGATTGGCTGAAAGCGACGTCGCTCATGAAATCCTCTTGAAGCGAAGCATCACGGGCGTCTGGTAAATGTAGGCGCATCACCACAGCCAGTGATTAGTAGCCTGCTGCGATTTTCAGTGGAATACAAAATAATATCTTTTTCATTTCATTGTGAATTATATTTGTTAGTTAATTTGCAGTTAGATTTACAGTCAGAAATTCATTAAAGATCCCAGAGAATGGTTTGATTTTTATCAGAGCTGGCAAGACATTATGATGAAGTAGGCTAGTTGGAGGGGGGGGGGGGGGTTGTTTCACAACTGACAAAATGACTTCCATGGCACTTGCCAGGAAAGTAGCCTTGTCTTAAAACTACCTTTAAATTGATTTCAGTTTTATAGCTGTCAGAAATGGTTACTTTTGAATAAAGTTTTTGTATTTTTTTATTTTCTTGGATGAGATTAATACAGAAAATTAAATGCATCTTAATATTTTCCAGATATATTTTGCTTGTCATTTAGCTGAGGTCAATTACAATACAGTAATAATATAATTTTCTGATCAAAGAAAAAACTAAATAATGATGGCCTCTCTCTTCCTGTAATAAAAATCATAGGATTTTTGTATTAACACGTAGAATAATAGTTCTTCAGATTTGTTAAAATACTCTACATTACTTGTTAGTTTGAGTTTCTAAAACCCCAGGGAGTCTCTTCACACTGTTGATGTTTGTTTTCACATTATGTACTTGGCATAACAGCAGGAAGGAAGTAGGTTGAAGTGTACTGTAAAGTAATTTCCAGCAGGACAGTGGCTAAATAAAGATTCAAATCAGCAGAATAAATTACATGCACCTTGGTGTGCATGCCTGTGCGTGCCTACGGGCCAATTCATTTAAATTGGCACACTGACACTGTTGTCTACGTCCCAGCTAGTTTAATGAAGGCCCTTTGGTGAATCATGTTGTACAATGCTGCCATCTGCTGCTTTTGATGAGAAACCTTCAGCGATGTGTTGGCCTAGTAGATCAAATCTAAGCCTGGCATTTAATCAACGTTCAACAATTCATGATAACTCTGATATACTGTGGCCTACTGTCAGTGAAGTACTGCCACAGACTTTAAACTGCCATTTTATTTTTAATTTTTTGAACTCGACTATAATGCACGAGCTGACAAATATACTGTAGTAGGTGCACTGTGAGATAAATGTGACTTCCATTAATAAATGCATATACCGTATGCAGATTAACAAACATTTTCTACACAAGATTAAAAAATTCCACTAGATGTCATTGCATGTCCTGGTTCATCCTTGTTCCAGAGAGGGAGTCAGACTTCATGTCATGGCTTTGCGCAGCTGGTTGGAAAACATTTGAGTGATGAACTTGCACTTCCACTTGTTTTTATATGTGTAAGACATCATTTTGGGGTGAAATTATGTCTATTTAAGACATGTTTTCCTCCTCTGAAGAACATCTTGGACCTCTGCTTACTGTTATTTAGCTTTTCATTTCTTTATTTGTTCAGTATGGAAGACAGTAGGGAGTTGTCACTCGCATGGGCCTTTTTCACAGAAGACATTTTGACATGTCACAGTAGAAAAAGCACAGGCTTATTGGTTTGTTTTCACGGTCCTGCTGTGCATGCTGGCTCACTGTCACACAATAGATCACTGTTAATGTTATTAATAGCACCTGTGCTTTACTATGACAAGTTTATTGATTAATTTAATGTCCACAAAAAAAAAACTCTCTATAACATCACCAGTTTGCAAAAGCTAGTCTGTAATGAGTCACATTCACTTTCTTTTGAGGAGTCAAAATCCAAAGTTTAGGGAAACTAATATAGAGCACAAGTTGGTTAATTTATCATGAGTGACAGTGATAGATAGATAGATAGATAGATAGATAGATAGATAGATAGATAGATAGATAGATAGATAGATAGATAGATAGATAGATAGATAGATAGATAGATAGACCAAATTCAAATCTAAACAATGTATCCATATAAAACCTAATTGATAGTGGATAATCCACTAGAAACTAACTTAATAAAACTTAATACAATTCAGCTAGGATTTATTGCAGGATCTATCTTGTACTGGGCTGCATATTGTTAATGTAATCTACCTAAAACACTGGAAACTCAATGTACATACACATAGACTAGATGCATTAATGCATACACACACACACACCAACACCAACACACAGCAAACATACATAGCCTAATACACACAGAACATAACGTACAGCATAGGCCGACATGCGTTTAGGTCATTCGTGACGCGCATGCAGTCTGGTCGCATGGTGGCGCTCTCGCTGTTTTGTCCTGCCCCTTGAGCGGGTTTAACGCAGGCAGGTGCTGTCTGGCTATTTAACCGCGGGTTGGTGGATTCATTCCGCTCCGAAACTGGCTACTGAACACACGCAATCTCCAGTAATGCGAAGCCGAAGCAGCTTGTTGAACTCCAGAAGAGCGTTGTCTGATCCGTCGGAACTTCTCCAATTCGGCTTCTCGTCGTCTGTACTTTTCACTTGATGACAATTTCTCTGGGGTTGTGCCAGGTGCGTCTTTCCCTCTCTGCCTTTCACATCTGTCGCACTGAAAGTTTGATTGATTGATTGATTTTAAAAGTGGAAATGAATAACACCGGGTTCAACCAAACGGAGGGCGGACTGCTCAACAAGACGGAGGAGTTTTTCTGCTGCAACTTTTCATCCGTGGTGAATGATAACGGCTTTGTGGCCGCCGCTCCGGATGAGAGAAGCCTCTTCATCATGAGGGTGGTCCAGATTGCCGTCATGTGTGTTTTGTCTCTCACGGTGGTGTTTGGCATATTTTTCTTGGGTTGCAACCTTCTCATAAAGTCCGAGGGAATGATCAACTTCCTAGTAACGGACAGGAGACCGTCTAAAGAAGCGGAGGCAGTTATTGTTGGAGCTTACTGATTGATGTGGACCTTTCTATTATAATTTGAATCAGACCAGAAGTCTGGCAGAGACAGATGGGAGACAATGCGATGATCAACTGCCTGAACAAGCCCCTGTTTTCATATTGGTATTTAGAAAAACCTCAACAAAATAGTCCCCATGCGGGAGGTAGCCTAACTGGTGACTAAGTCTCACAGGTGTTCAACCTTATTTCTTCTGGCTTTTTTTTTTTTTTAATGCCAACAAAGACATTAACCTCCAAGAGCGTTTTAAGCCTTTTGTTTAGAAAGTATTCAATTAACCACTGTTGTAATTTCAGTAGTTGGAGCACCGTTTGTCAAGCAGCATCCTTTGTCATGGAAGAGGCAAAGTCCTCGTAGTAGCTGCTTAATAAAACTCTCCTCTCATATTGCTAAGGGAATGGAGAAATCAATGTTCCACATGAGCTCTATATGTTGTATGTGTTTTGGGCATACAATATGCAACATATTAATCCGTGTATTTCTATGGATTTCCTGGTTATAACTGTATGTATGAGTGTCTCCGTGGGCGGTGGAGAAAGCCCAACATGCCGTGTATCTTGTGAATTGGAATAAATTC
Source organism: Coreoperca whiteheadi (assembly GCA_011952105.1). Lineage (NCBI taxonomy): Eukaryota > Metazoa > Chordata > Actinopteri > Centrarchiformes > Sinipercidae > Coreoperca > Coreoperca whiteheadi. The sequence continues at coordinate 16,051,274 of CM022488.1, forward strand.
ATTCTGTAATTAAAGTTTTCCTCAATTTTTCTACCATAATTCTCGCCCTCGCCACGCCCTCTGCCATAGTCATTTCAGAATGTAAAATTACATGCTTTGATTTTGGTAATTGTAAATTTAAAAACAAAATCATGTTGATAAGACAGAATGTAGGTTATTGGTGTTATTGAATCCAACAGAAAATTGCTTCTAATAGGAGTATTATTAATTTAAACTGACATCAAGACTTGTATTTTCTATGGCATACATGTGAGGATAAGTGAGTGTTGAATGGGGAAGGAAATGGCTTCACACAAAAAAATCCTTTTCCTCTCATTTGCTTTTCACATCAATAGTCAAAATCTAAATGTTAATTTAATTCATACAACTGAAAATAAGTTTTTCTTCTTCTTAGCTAAAACAGTACTCCAAAAATAATATCCTTCTCATAATCTAAGGGTGTTGTGTAAAAATTGTATATTTTCTGTTTTGGCCAAATTTTGATCCATGCAGCTTTTTCATCCTTCCACCTTCCGTCAAAGCATCTGCTGTGCTCTGCTCCTGGCTCACCTGGATGGCAGCTCCCCGGGGTGAGACCAGCAGCTTCAGAAATGACTCGTCTTGTCAACCCAGGGATGATAAAGCCACCGGGCAATATGCTGGGCCCACCTGTGCTCCAATACAGCGTTAAATAGTTTGAATCTTTCTTTTTATAAAATGTCCTTCACCTCACTTTCTCCCTCCTCCTGTTCTCTCTTTCTGATCCTTGTGTCCTGCTTAACAAGGCTTTCTTCTGTCTGGTAATGGATCGCTGCAACTTGTCAAGAAACCCTCGTCTACACACTTAATGTCCTCATGTTGGATTTGAACCATTACAAGTATTGCTAAAATGTTTTGTGAACTTAATAATGACATAATGTGTGTTAGAAGGCAGTTGCTAAAATTGAAGGAATGCATCCATCACAGGCATTTTAGTGGTTAATAATTAGAATTTCGACATTTGGGCAAGACCTATCACATGTACTGGGGGTGGACACGATTAAATAAACCCCTGTATAATATGATCCGCTACAGCGGCAATGGAAAAAATACTCCCTTTGTGATGCCAATGTTCAGTTTCTTGAGACCGTAGATCATAGAATTGCACTGGATTGCAATAAGATGTTGCCTCTTTTTGTTTGTGGGAGGGAAATATAAGGAACATCTTGCAATACAGTACAATTTAATACAACACCACCAAGATAAACGGCTTCCAAGATTGCCACACTTTAATCAACACTTCTGTGGCACAGTTTCCATCAAAACTCAATATTATAAACCTAACAAACATAGCACAGTATTTGTCAACTGTACTGGATTGTATTATATTTTATATTATATACACTGTACATTTCTTAAATCTCTTTTAGTCGTGCCTTGTTCACACCTCCGATGAGAAAAGGCTGCAATGACGCAAGTCCTGTCAGGGCAGATTAAAAATGGCAAGTTAAATTGATTCTTTACAAGTTTAAAAATCACACTGAATGAATTTTCACGCATATATTGAGGTCTTATAATCTAGCCGACACATTTAGCTAATGTATGATAAACCATATCTCATAACTGTGTAATGTATTTACCACATTTTTACCTCAGGCAGGATTCTGCATAGTTAGAATAACACATTAATACTATAACCAATTGTCTAAAATTAAGACTTTAATAATGGAGATATGGATTGGATTCAGACTGTATAAAAAAAATAAAAATCCAAACCTAATAATAAAGCAGACAAACATTTCTGGCTTTACAAATTATAAAATAAAAGCTCATTCCTAAAAAGTTCATTAACCTGTTGGAGAGAACATAGAAAAAATTAACAAGACAATGCAATTGGGAGAATTATTTCTATATGTCACACCAAGTATTTCTCTCTGCATTTTGTGATTGCTTTCATTAGGGAGTGCTGAGAATAGCTCCCAGGAAAATGTTGTGGCAGTTTAATATCCAGCAGAGAACAATCTTCTGTCTGCAGCTGAACCATGTTAGTTTATCCAGCTGTGTCTTTATTCAGACTGCATTCCGATCAGTTTTGGACAGCCTGTAAGAGGTAGATGTAAAGTTGGAGATGAAAGTTTAAACTGGAGATCTTCATCACAAAAGCGTTTCTGTAGGGATTTACAGTGGAGAATCCGTTGCTGATTGTCAGTTGGTACTGCCAACTCAAAGATTTCACACCCCTGTCACACACCAATGCTCAGAGTGATTTAGGAGATAGCAGCAGCAAACAGTCATCTATACCTCTGGCACTTCTGCTGTGAACAAACTAGTCAGTCTGCAGGGCTTGTGAGCAACTTCTCCCCAGATATTCAGGAATATCCTGGGAGTTTTACTCTGGACCCGAGCCAGGGCAAAAAAAAAATTGTGGTTCAATTCACAACTTTTGCCTGGTGTTACAGTATGTGCTCACATTTCAAGTTTGTGGCTCAAAAAAGAAAAAACTAAAAATCTCTGTTCACATTGTCATCGTGTATCTTCAGTCTGGAAAAAAACTTGTATCACCAATACAACACACATCAAGAAACAGCATCAGTGTACTTCCTCCCATGTCTACTGTATGTGAGCTGTGTTCAACTGTGACAGCATCTGCAGGGTGTTGATTGTGGGCTAAAAGGGGCTTCGGGTCCTGGCTTGCTCCCGTGTGATTGGCTGGCAACTAGAGGTCCAGTCGATGAAATGGATAGTGACTAAAAGCTACAAATAGAAGCAAGGCGGCCACAATCATCTCCCCTGTTTACTCCTCTTCTCCCACAGCTCCTCATCCATCCTTCTTACTTCTGCTACTACACACCTGTTAGTGTGGTATATTATTCTTGTCATTAAATTGCGGTTGTTTTTATATTAAGTTGTATCTCTTTTTATGAAAATAATATTTGATGAACACCATATGGATTTTATACTGTGGGTCCTTCAAAGCCAGTTCTGGCTTGAGTTAGATATTTGACACCAATGGGAACTACACTTTTTAAAGGAGATTTCATAGATTCTTTCTTTAAAAAAAGTGAACACAGGCTGTGAAATGCAGACATTTCCATCAGCAGCAATGCCTATTCAGTCTGAACCAAGCTGTCGCTGACATCATGTGGCGGCAGGAGCACAGCAGTAATTGTGGAAGACAAGCTGTGATAAATCCATGCAGACTGTTTTTGAAGAATGATTCCATTACGTGACATCTCTGATTCCAGTTATGGGATGAGTTGTGGTTCTGTTGTACCACTGATTCTTTCACACTGAAACATCACAGGGATTTAACATCTGAACAATCCTGCCACTAACACTTTAATGTAACTCATTATGTGTGGGACTCACCCCTGATTTGGGGACAAAAAGCTGATCCCCACAATATAAACCATGACATTTTAAGGTTAATACTTGTTTTTTTGGTTCAGATGAGGTAGGTTAAAGTTGCACTAATCAATATTGGGGTCAAATGACATGTGTTTCGAAGGTTTTAGCTTGTGAAGCTACTGAACCAAATAACAAAGCTAACATTAGCTTGCTAAAATATGACGTATTCAGAGTGACGAGTAAAAGAGATAATATGGAATATGGTCAACATATGTGCCCCGACACGACATGAAATGTTGTTTAATAATTGTAAACTGGAAAAATCAAATTACGTTTCACTAAATATTTTACAAAATGTTATGACAATAACACAGTGAAACATCACAAACGTCTTCACTAGCTAAGAAATTCCTTGAATTTTAATGGTCCAAGCTGATTTAGTAAACTAGTCACTAGTTTGAAACTAGCTAGTAGCTAGTTCCGAAAAACTTGGGAGGGACTATACACACAAATTTAGTAATGGATTTAGGAATAGCTGGTACAACCCAATCCAGATTATTTCCTTCATGAGTTGGTGGAGACCAAAATAAAGTGAGTTAAAAGAGTTAAAAGACGATGTGAATATAAGACTTGTATTTGTTAGCTGGACAGAAGCATGATTCCAAATGCATGTTGTTCCATGCTGTGATGTTTAGCTTTTTGTGGAGTTTTGCCCCAAAGTGGCCAAAACGAATAACAGATTAGGATAAAGGCAAGGTTATACATGTAATGGCTATAGTAAAAGGTATTGCAATACTCCAGGGAATGAATGTAAGTGAAACAAGTGCATCTGTTTATAACATAGGACCAGTTCAAAATGAACTCTCTGTTGTTGGAGGTAATCAGGTTATTTTTATTGTCAGTTCAAGAAACAAATGTACTCTTGTAATGTCTAGATCAAATCATTTTCTGTTTGAATAAGTGACACAATGCAGTGTCATTATAGACCACCAGCAGGAACTCAGTCATGCAAATGTATAACGTGTGTTTCATTGCTTTAAAAATAATACCAGTGATGATGTGATATTGATCCTGAAACCCATTTCAATTCTTGCGCGAGCATGTTTCAGGCTTTATTGACCGGCTGATCATGCGGCTCTCTGGCAGATACATCAACATCAGCACAGCGTTGTCTCTGAAAGTGAACTTTGACTTTGCTTTTAGAGGAAGGTTTCTCCATTCACCATTACCATTACGGTAATAACTTTTTCAAAAGAGCACTCAAAGCAGAGACGGAGTTTCAAGTTCTGTTTTTCTTCAATAAGAAACTTTAAAGGGAGCTTTAAAATTCACTGCTGAAGAATATGAGGACTTTGCTACCAGTTTTTATATGTATAAATACAGTTTGATAAGGCAGACACACTATTTTTCATGGAGTCAGTGTACAGGATTTCTGGATCATTTTTATCTTAGTAAAATCATAATCACATGACATATTCCTCAGCCACCATGTTTAAAAAACCTTAGGTTGACCTGTAGTCCTTTTTGTATAGTATAGCATACTCTGCCCTATTCAGCTTAATGCCCCTGAGTCTGAGTAAATACACATTTATCTGTATTTTTCTAAATCCACTTCGACTTTGAAAATCACATTTTTTAATGCATAGCAGCCTGTAAGCTTGAGGATAGCCATCAATAATGTATGGCAGGTATGAGGAGCAATGCTCATACAGCAAGATGTAAAATAGAAATATGCATTATTTAACCAATTGCTTGTCTCGGCACACATGAGTGTGTCTGCTGTTTATACCTAAAGACATGCATTTTTGATTACTACTGTTCTATCTATACTATAAAGTTAAGCTCATCCAAGCCTCTTTTTGTTTTTGTATACAATATGCTAAAGGGACTAAATGTACAACTACACATGGTTCTATATGCATCTGTCCGAGTGTAACCTTTGCACATTTTCTCCTGCTACAGTATTTTTATTTTAAAGCTGACTTCCACAGAACAGCAAAGACCCACTGGCACTCTTCTTCCTTTTACAGTTTGCACCACATTTACCCCGACCCGTCACCTTGACTGAAGTCTATTTGAACATATTTTTCCTCAAACTGTTGAAAAGGTCTTTGAGGCGATTGTGCTCAGAGCTCTTTGTGTTGAGCTCTAACAGACAGATGATTTCAGTGGCCATGAAAAGACATCAAGACCTCAGCTCTACACCTGGCTTAAACTGGCATCACAGATATAGACTCATCCTCAGGCCTTATACCATCATCATCATCACCATCACTTCCTCTCCTGAGACCTGATTGACACAGAGAAGCTGTTACTGACTCACAACATTTACCACAGATGGAGAAAAACAGGATTGTGTCTCAAGCAGAACAATATGAATACTGCCAATATCCATGATTAATGATACTAAATATTTTCTTTACAAACACAAGATTTGTACATTTTGCTTCTTACATACCACAAAATAAATCATTCTGAGGCCAAACATTACAGTGTGCAAAGTCCTTTCCAGTACTCTTGGCTGAGCAAAGATACACTGATGAGAAGCGTTCTCTTCAGTCCTGACTGTAGAAATCAGCGTTGACAGTTTGGACCTGCCTGCCAAGTAGTAGTGTCCTGCCTGCCTGCGTGGCGCACTCCCGTGCCCCAGCTGTCAGCTGCACTCAGTCCCTGTACCAGTAATGAACCACTGTTGGCTAAGTCATCCTTAACCACTACATACAGTATGTCCTTCCTTGGTCATCTTCTAATCACAGCAAAATTGTTTCAATACAAACTACAGGATTTATGTATAATGATGTTGTTTTCACTATTTGTTCTCATAATAAATCAAATTTTCACTGCAAAAGTCAGTGTCATTCTTTGATTGGAGACTGTAGAAGGTTCTATAGAGTACACAAACTATACTGTCAACATAGTGTATGAACGGTAGGTATAATCTGATTTGCCAGCTGAACAGTGTCCCATGTTTCAAATCTGATGCTCGGAAGTCAAGCCTAATGGTGCACCTCCTGGTTCCGTCACAGCACACAAAAGTAAGCCCAAGTGCTGTATGATAAAACCTCTACAGGGTCATGACTTATTGAGCTTCCTCAAATTGCTTCTCACGATGCTGCAAGCTCTTCCTCCCTCAGGCCTGGCTCCATTATCATCCAGCTCTGTCTGCAGGTCCTCCTCGGTCACATCACTGGCTTCCTCCATTTAAGTTACGCTGCATCTTAGCTCCAGAGAAAACCAACACACTGCATGCTACTGATAATCTAAAGAGGCAAATCAGCAAATCCACCAATGGAAATAAAAACACTGCCAAATAATAATAATAATAAAGATGAGTTGTTCCACTTCCAATGGTATAGCAAGGTAAAGCAGGTACATTAAAAACTATAGTAACTAACTAACAGTACTTTCTTAATGACAATTCTGCCTTTGTGAAAGAGAACAATTACTCCCATGTATGACTTTACAATTAAAAGTATCATATTTTATAAAAGACAGAATCCTTAAAGGGGAGACTTGGTGAGCAAAGATAAGCAGTTGCGTTGACAGAACAGATCTATCATAAAGCAGAAGAGATACAAGGAAACAGAATGAGAAAATATTCAAGATTAGACAGAGACGAAAGTTAAAGCAAACGAGTCAGAAAAGGAGATGACTTAGGAAAATGTTATTCTGTGAAAATGATGTTATCTGAGCACAGGAAAAGGAGCGTCAATCACTCAGCGTCAGAATCATCCACTTTACTTTACAAGCTGTGTGTGACTTCACAGCCACTGAACAGGATGACATTCAAAAATGTCACTAATGCAACTCTGCTGGACCCAGTTACAGTCATTGAATGAGCTGAGGAACAAACAAAACAGTTATTGTTATTTACAGTGTGTCTTCCCATACGTGACAAATCCATTGTTGTGTTATGATGATGTGTACTTGGACTGCTTTTCTCCTGTCGACCTTATTCAACTAACGGCGACAATTTCTTCATCTAAGCCTTCGACCTGTCTCTTAGACCCCATTCCAACTAGGCTGCTTAAAGATGTTCTACCATTAGTTAGTACGTCTTTTGTAGATATGATCAATCTGTCTTTACTGACATGTTATGTACCTCAGTCTTTTAAAGTAGCTGTTATTAAACCTCTCCTTAAAAAGCCCACACTCGATCGAGGGGTTTTAGCCAACTATATATCTAACCTTCCCTTTATCTCTAGGATCCTTGAAAAAACTGTTGCTAATCAGTTATGTGACTTTCTAAATAACAATGGTATATTTGAGGATTTCCAGTCAGGTTTTAGAGTGCATCATAGCACAGAAACAGCACTGGTGAAAATTACAAATGACCTTTTAATTGCATCAGACAATGGACTTGTCTCTGTACTTGTCTTGCTAGATCTTAGTGCTGCATTCAATACCATTGACCATCAAATTCTATTACAGAGACTGGAACATTTAATTGGAATTAAAGCAACTGCGTTAAGCTGGTTTAAATCCTATCTATCAGACCAATCTCAGTTTGTATATGTTTCTCAGTTTGTATATGTTAACGATGAATCATCCGAGCACACCAAAGTTAGTTCCGCAAGGTTCTGTGCTTGGACCACTTCTATTTACTTTATATATGCTTCCTTTGGGCAATATTATTAGAAAGCACTCCATAAAGTTTCATTGTTATGCAGATGATACCCAGTTATATTTATCGATTAAGCCGGATGAAACTGATCAGTTAGTTAAACTTCAAGCATGCCTTAAGGACATAAAAACCTGGATGACCAGAAATTTTCTGATGTTAAACTCGGACAAAACTGAAGTTATTGTACTTGGCCCCGAACGCCTCCGAGACTCACTGTCGGCAGATATAATTGCTCTAGAGGGCACTGCCCTGGCCTCCAGCACCTCTGTGAGGAACCTAGGAGTTTTCTTTGATCAGGATCTATCCTTCAAGTCCCACATGAAGCAAACCTCACGGACTGCCTTTTTTCACCTACGTAACATTGCAAAAATCAGGCACTTCCTGTCTCGAATTGATGCAGAAAAATTGATCCATGCATTTGTTACTTCAAGGCTGGATTACTGCAATTCCATATTATCAGGCAGGCTGAAAAAGTCCCTTAAGATTCTCCAGTTGATTCAGAACGCTGCAGCACGTGTACTGACAGGAACTAGGAAAAGAGATCATATTTCTCCAATATTATCTTCTCTGCACTGGCTCCCTGTGAAATCCAGAATAGAATTTAAAATCCTTCTCCTCACCTACAAAGCTCTTAATGGTCAGGCACCGTCGTATCTTACAGAGCTCATAGTACCTTATTACCCCACTAGAACACTGCGCTCTCAGAATGCAGGGTTACATGTGGTTCCTAGAGTCTCCAAAAGTAGAATGGGAGCCAGAGCCTTTAGCTATCAAGCTCCTCTCCTGTGGAATCAGATGCCAGTTCGGGTTCGGGAGGCAGACACCATCTCCAAATTTAAGAGTAGGCTAAAGACTTTTCTCTTTGATAAAGCTTATAGTTAGGGCTGGCTAAGGAGAGTCCTGAACCATCCCTTAGTTATGCTGCTATAGGCCTAGACTGCCGGGGGGACTTCCCATGATGCACCTCTCTCTCTTCACCTCTGTCCTCCTCTCCATCCGTATGCATTCTCATCCCATAGATGCATGTTACTAACTTGACTTCTTCCCTCTCCCGGAGTTTTGTGCTTTGTCGTCCGTCTCTTCTTTCTTACTGTCACTTTCAGCAGGTATTTCAGTGTCCGGAGATGTATCTGGATCGGTGACTATGGCGACCTGCTGGGGCAGTGTTGCTGTGTCTATGGTGCAGGGGACGAGAGGCTTCGGTCCTGCTCATTGGGCTCCACCTGGAGCTGCTCGGTTGTCCGTCTGGACCCATCATCTTCCCTTATGTTTTACCACCTAAACATTTCTAACATAATAATATATATATATATATACAACAATTTTGCCATCATGGCTATATATGTTATAGTTTTGATGCTATAAATCTATTCTGTACTTACGACATCTATTGCATGTCTGTCCGTCCTGGGAGAGAGATCCCTCCTCTGTTGCTCTTCCTGAGGTTTCTATCATTTTTTCCCCTGTTAAAAGGGGTTTTTTGGGTAGTTTTTCCTTAATCGAATCGAGGGTCTAAGGACAGAGGGAGTAGTATTTTACAGATTGTCAAGCCCTTTGAGGCAAATGTGATTTGTGATACTGGGCTATATAAATAAAATTGAATTGAATTGAATTGAATTGAATTGTTATTTCACAGCTCAACGTGAACATTTTGAAACAACTACAAACCCCAATAACATCTTCCTTTCAGGGTTCTTCTTTTCAATGGGAGCTGCAGTTCAATTGTAGAGATCTCCCTCTCTTCTTCACAGTGTTATCTCTACGGTGTGGTGTGTGTCTGTGTGTGTGTGTGTGACACCTTTCTCTCCTGTGCTTAGACGCAATGAGGGTCAGCATTACAGGTGCAGCTGTGGCCATGGAGCGTTGCAGCAGTGTGTGTGTGAAATGACATCCCGGCCTAGCAGAGCCACACCTTACAACACAACAGCTGTCATAAAGGATCAGCATCCAGTCCGCCACACTCCAGGAGTTGCTTTCTAAAAGACCTCTGCTGTTCTATTGTCCCCACTGCTTATTCTTACAAATGAAAGGTCAGTTGCATCACATGACCAATAAACTCCCGCCTGTTTGAGTGTGTCAGTTTGCATCAGCTCAGGTTTGCAAACATAATTTTCATTTAATTTTATTATTTCACCACCACCCACAAATTAATAACATTTTTAAGAAGATGCCACAAATGACACCAGTTCTCCTTGAACTTCTTCTGAAATCTAACACATTAATCAGTATTCACAAACATGCCATTTAGCCTTTAAGTAGCTCTTACTAGATGTCTTAAATAAGCTGCAAACCACAGCTCCTCTAAAGCACCAGTCATCCAATCAACCATTTCAGACTTGATTAGCCTATTCATGACTATCCTATGTGACCTCATTGCTTTTACATTGGGACTGAGCTGTAGAACCACCCATTTAAAAAACAAAGCCTGGCTATAATAGTGTGGATCATCTACGCAGCTGCTCCAGTCGTCACATAAAAGGTTGGCTTGAATCTCAGAGCTTTGCACCTGGCTAGTGTTGGAGATGCTTTGATCTAATTCTCTGCTTGTTTTCCCCTATTTGCAACCATTAAACAGCTCCCTGGTCCCCTTTGAGAGGAAGTTGATTAGTGATTAAAAAGGAAAGAGGAGGAGAGGCATCTTTGTGTCCAAACAGACTCCCAGTTGTGTGGGTGGCTTTTACAGTACAGAGAATAGCTGTGGCTGTGACAGGGAGGTTAGCGACGTCAACATTAAGCCAGCTAAATCTGGCAGCTAAATCCCAGCAGTTTAAGCGTCAAAGTGTACACACTAGCATTTTCAGATTGTTTTTGTAAAAACTTCCATTCACACTGAAGCAGCTGAACGATAGGGAAATAATCTCTTCTTCTTCCTCCTCTTTTGGTTGACAAACTACAAAAGTGTGCCAACATTTGACAGGGAGCGCAACAGACACAGCTCAGTTACTCTGCTGAGTTTCAGCTGGTTAAACCTTCATTATGCCAACTCCTGCTCGCCATCACCTGTACTGTGTTAGTACAGAGAGCTCATTATTAGGTTGTTCTAATTTACATATTGTTCTTTTTCTGTCAGACAACTGAATGAGCGTAAACTAGTGATTTGATCACAGTTCACAGATGCTACTTGTTGACAAGGCAAACATTAATTTCTGCACTGCTTTACTGAGATGCCAATCACTAATTTATGAACTTAGGAAAAAGAGAAACGGGAGGGAAATGACAGAAACTCCTGATGAGTTGTGAGATCAGTCAGAGGCTGAGCTGAACACAAATACACACACAGCACTCCCACAACACACAGTAGGTGTGTACATTGCTAGCTAGCTTACAGCTAACAGTCTGTACAGTTGGCTGGTTGTTTAGGGTGAATAAACACATACTGCACAAATGGTCCAAGGGTCGCCCAAATAATGCCAGGCAAACATTTACAAAAAACTTAATGGCCACACAGTCCCTGACCATATCTGGGCAGGCATACAGTATGTCATATTTTTCCAATAGCCTTGTTTTCCTCATCCACAGTTAAATCTATATTTTTTAAAAAGCTCAATTTTTGGGTGAGAAGATAAGTCAGCTTAGGATGGAGGACCGAAATGGATCGCATTTACAAATTTAGATGGCTAGCTCATTCATGTATTAACATAAACCAGGCAGGCCTATGAATGTGGGGAAGATCTAGTGTGGATGTACTTTTAAAGTGTGGAAATAAAGGTGTTTAGAGTGCTAACAGACTTCCACGCCGCTGCTGCTGTGAGAGAGGTGCGAGAGTGTCATGACATGTCATTAATCTGAGCCCTGCAGTCGCAGCCCACCTCAGCAGCTGCAGCTGGTGTGCACCATTTTAGTCTGACTCCGACTCTGACCTCCTCCCCTCCACCACTTGCAGAACTGATCATGTTCCTTGACAGCACCTCGGGGCTTCACATGACCGATGATGCCTTTCACTACACCTCTCATCACACATTTACCTGACTTGCTCTGGTGCCTGACATGGAGCATCTGTCCTGTCTTTGTCCTTTTCAAACCTGTTAAAGTCATAGCTGCGGAAGCTTTATTAGCTTGTTGACAACTTAGACACAAAAAACTGCAAGAAATTTAATTTGGCACATTATTATTGTTCAATGTTGTTTAAATTAGTTTCTTCATTGTCAATCTACGTTCCTACTCTCACCTATGGTCATGAGCTTTGGGTCATGACCGAAAGGACAAGATCCCGGATACAGGTGGCCGAAATTAGTTTCCTCCGTAGGGTGGCTGGGCGCTCCCTTAGGGATAGGGTGAGGAGCTCGGTCACTCGGGAGGAGCTCAGAGTAGAGCCGATGCTGCTCCACATCGAGAGGAGTCAGCTGAGGTGGCTCGGGCATCTTTTCCAGATGCCTCCTGGACGCCTCCCTTGGGAGGTGTTCCGGGCATGTCCAACCGGGAGGAGGCCCCGGGGAAGACCTAGGACATGCTGGAGGGACTATGTCTCTCGGGTGGCCTGGGAACGCCTTGGTATTCCCCCGGAAGAGCTGGAGGAAGTCTCTGGACAGATGGAAGTCTGGGCATCTCTACTTAGACTGCTGCCCCTGTGACCCGGACCCAGATAAGCGGAAGAAGATGGATAAATGGATGGATGGATGGAGTTTCTTCATTTACAGGCTTAATGTCTCTCAGAAATGTCCCTACTGTTCTAAATGGGCAGTGTATCAACATGACATTTTGGGTAATACGCTTATTTGCTTTCTTACAGAGATTTAGATGAGATTTATTCCACTCTCATATCTGTACAGTAAATATAAAGATATTTAGCAAAGGCAACAAATCTGCTCACCAGCACTTCTACAGCTCTGAGGCATGGATTTTGTTACTTTTACCCAGAGCCAGCCTAGCTGTTCACAATAAGTTCGAAAATGTTGAACTATGTCTTCAAGTAACAGCTTCGAGAATTAAGAATTCCATCATTGCAGTTTCACAAAACAGTAAAAAGTCGTTTGCATTCCTTTCTATAACAAGGTAATGGCCAAATATAAAGACTTTGAATAGTGGCACAAAATAATCGCTCTTGGCAATTACAGTTTAAAAAATATCACAACTGAGCTATAAAAACATTTAAAGACTTGTGAGAGCACCATATGAATTAAATTGTGTTTCGTTAATAACAACTGTCTTCACAACAGCCATGAGAACTAGGCTCCATGCTGCACACACTTTTCACTTTTTAACTTTACATAAAACTGCACTTTAATGCTGCAATATACAGTATATTACATGTGTTTTTTCAACAAAATTGTCCACAAAATTGAAATAAGTTTATAATACATGTATTACTATAGCCAACTAATCAGAGAGTTTAAAACTCCAGTCTCTGCTTGTTGTGATTGCTGCTTTCTGGAATCAAACTTCAGTTCACACACAGCCCAAACAAAGCCATGTCCCCTGCTGCAGCCACCCCTCACGTTCATCCCAGTAGTTTTCATTTATGAGACACAATTAAAATCAATGTGTTTGAATCTATGGGATTTTCCACTGCTGTGAACAGCAACCCGCAGCCTGTCACGTGTTTTGCTCAACTGAGAACAGACAGGAACACCACTGTTTCACCACATGACTGTCCAGGCAAATAACCCTGGTAAAGATATATATAAAGCTCAGCAAGCTTGCCAGGTTAGACCAGTTCAAGATAAACTCCCTCAGCTGACAGCCAGTAAAGGCTGAGCAGGTCCCTGTTGGCACAACCCCAGGGCAGAGAGAGAGAAAGTAGTGCTCCGCTACCCCCCACTTTAATCACGCAATGCACATCAGAGCGTCCCAAAACAGGAAGCCTCTGGGGGAGGGTCTTCGTCATATGTCACACATGGTCATTACTTTGTCTGGGTATTTGTAGAGGCAAATTGGTTTACAAAGGTTTTCTCTAAAAATAGCTCAGTCAGTGTGGTGCCATGCCATGTTGTGGTTATTTTTACACAGCAGAAGAGATGCACAGGGAGTGCCGTGCCACAAAATGGATGGAACTGACATGAAATAGGCTGGTAATATTGCCACCTCCTTTAATCTTAGAAAACTCAAGATTATACCAGCACATAGCAGTGGCTGTGTTGAAAGGACATGACATTGTTTATGTGTTTTTAGGATTAATGCCCTCTGACAGCTAAGTGACAACAGTCACCCCTGAAGCCCTGAAGCAATGGGCATATAGGGGTTAGTGAATTCTAAGCACTCTCAATACAAGCAACACACACATACAATAGATAAGTACATGCACACATACATACACATACACAAATAAACTGTCTGAAGAGGTGACGGCTCTGACAAATACTCCTGGGAGTGTACGGATGACAAGCTGTCTCCGATACAGTCTATTTCTGCTGGTCACCTGCTGATGGATGAAAGCCCTGAAAACTACAGGTGACATTTAGAAAACTGTTCATTTCATGATGTAATAACCTGACATGTCAGCTGCTGGATTTCTGAGGTCGATGGGGTCGAAATGGAGCTTGTTTAAGCAGCAGATTATAAGAACTTTATGGTGAATAAAATAAAATCGGTCTCTCTCTTTCCCTGCATCGCTCTCTGTCTATTTGTCCCTCTGGTTTACAATAGTCTTCAATCCGCTCCTCTCCACCTGTTTCCACCTCTGTGTGTGCGTCACTCTCTCCGGGGTCTTCAGCGTCCCTCTGCTTGCTTTCAGCCTGCATTTTGGTGACAGCAATGTCAAAATACATCAACTGAATCCAGAGAAGAGCAGGTTGCAGTGCCACCAGGCTCTACCACCTGGCTCGGTGTATGCAAATGGAAAATCTCTCACAGGGGCTACAGACACCCTCATCTTTCCCTAAAACCATGACATTAGAGCTGCTCCCATACCCAAGAAAATCAATACATTGTTTTTGGATTTAGTGCCTAATAGACTGCTTTAGGCTAAGAGGAACATTGAACTCTAATAACTCATAAATGTGATAACGTATTTACCGAAGAATGACAGGACTGTAGATAGCAATGTACATAGCAACAAGACCCCTGGAGGCAACAGCAGGGAGAGATAGTGGAACTGCCATGGCAAACAGGTAGGGCCTACAGTTATTAACATTGCCATTAACAAGCAGTACTTATATTTTCTGATAAACCAACAGTAAACTACTTCCCCAGCACCAGACTGCAGACAGACAGCGTTAGCAACTAGCTAACGGGGCGGCTGTGGCTTGGTGGCAGAACGGTTGCCTGCCATTTGGAAGGTCGGCGGTTCGATCCCCCAGCCATGCGTCGAAGCATCCTTGAGCAAGATACTGAACCCCAAAATGCTCCTGAAGCTGCGCCTTCGGTTTGTGAATGTTCTCATATGTAAGTCGCTTTGGATAAAAGCGTCTGCTAAATGTAAATGTAATGTAATGTGGCTGGTGAACAAAGTGGAGCATTTAGCAGCTAAAGAGTCAGATATATATAGCCATGAACAGACTAGAACGGACAGCCAGGACTGTAGAAAAAATCATCGGTGCCGACCTGCCCTCCATTCAGGACTTATACACGTCCAGAGTCAGGAAATGGGCAGGAAACTGCAGATCCATCATGGTTCATGGTTTATATAAATATAAATATAAATATTAACACTACGTGCAGTGTATATCCAACTACCTCATGTACATAAAGGTACCTGTTACATTAATCATATTTATTTCAGCACCATTAGCATTTATTTTCATACTGTTTACAAATGTTACTGTTATTTTTTGTGGGGTTTTTTGTACTTTGTACAATACCTTTTACCCATACTTACGTCTTCTGCTGTGTAGTGCATGGAAAAAACGGTGTCGAATTCCTTGTATGTGTACACATACCTGGCCAGTAAATTCGATTCTGATATTTCCCCTAAGGAGTTGGTTGAGACCAAAACAGAGCTAAAAGGAGCGTGAATACTGGACTTACATTGGCCAGGGGTCCAGAAACATGACTCCAAATTAATAATATTGTTGTTCTGTAACTGCTGGATGTGTAAATAAGCTATTGTTTGCTAACAAGTTCATCATTACAACTTTATGAGGTGATAATATGTCATTGTTGTGTTGACAGGTCCTTCCACTGCCCCCAAGTGGCCAAAAGTGAAATGATATTGCTTTAAAGTACATATGGAACCATAAATATGCTAAAATGGAAGCATAGTGAGCTTCAGGAAAATCTGTCTACTGTGTTTTGTTGAGTAATAATAAATATAAAATTTTTTAAGAGTTTACAATGCTTTGACCTTGACAAACATTGAGAAGACAACACTTTTGTCACAAAAAGACAAATAAAATGTGCAAAACAGGAATTAACATTATAAAACATTTGAAACTATTAAATTATCAAAGTTAAAGAGATAAGTGAGTTAGAGAGAGTGACAAAATGACAAAAACTGTGTACCACTTATGGATATAGAACATCTCTGTCAATGTATTGTTTAAAAAAGACCATAAAGACATGTTGAACAGAAGGACACGCTTCCATTTCTTAATAAGGACACCATAAATAGCTGTGAGCAGTATACTGTGTTTTCCTAGAAGAATGTGGGGGGTGATATGCTGCATGGGTTTGACAACTGTCACATTATATTAGCCTTTGACTGCAGGTTCTGATTACTGGCAGGTTGGAAAGATTTGACAGAAGGCAACTGACACTTTGAGATACATGTTTGAGTAGCCAGGACACTGGAATGGAATCTGAGTGTTAGTTGATAAATATTCAGCTGTGGCCTGTATCTCTCTCAAACCTTGTCTGGTCAAACCAACACATGCAGAGACAGCAAATTGCTGTTCGAAGGATTGTTCTTTCTTTTTCAGTCCTTTATAACTTCATTAATGTCTCCAGCCCCTGACCTTTACTTCCATGTTCAGGTCTACAGATAATAGGCATCACATCCTTCAAAGATTCTTATTATGGAAATGAGCATTTTAGTGGACTTGTGAGTGGGCTTGCAGATTTAATAAGAGACTCTAACAAGGTGAAGCTGCCACTCAAAAGTTAACACCACAATCACAGGTAATGCATGAAATTCCAATCAGTACTTTAACAGATTCATGTTAAATGTTAGATATAAAACACTTTGAAAGACAGTTCAGTATTGGATGGAAGGAGCTTCAGTCACAAAGGCCACTCAACTTGACTAGCGTTTCAACAGGAACAGTGATTAAGGTGATATTTTCAGTCATAGCTATGGGACATCATGTCTAAGGACATCATATGTAAAGAAAAACAGAAGAGCAACTGTTCAACAGGTGACCGAGAATCTCAACATGTTCAGAATGTGTCAGCAAGAACACTCTGTGATCTTCATCATCATCATAGGAGGAATATTATAGGAGTGTTGCAGTGTATAAACCCCTCATTACAGAGATGAATGCACATTTAAGAGTTTGTGATGCAAAAGACATAGGCACCAGGTTACACAGATGTGGAAAAAAGAAATATTGTATTTATGGTTAGATGATTCATCCTTCACCATATTCTCAACAAGTGGGCAAATGCATGTGTGGTGTTCAATAGAGAACTGAATGCTTGGCCCAGATATTGATTAACCCTAAAACTGATTATATTGCTTTGAACCAATGTTAATCTAAAGTAAAATGCACTGGTAATTATATTAACCAAATTATGTCTTATCATATTTATATTAAACATTGTGTGTTTACCTGTCGTCTGTCATTTGTGCAATGAAATTCTAACTTTTCTTCCAATTTTTTTTTTGTTTTCATTATGTTCTGCTGTGATTACTGTAGCAAGCAAGGGTGACCGCAATAGATCACTCCCCTTCAGGCAGTGCAGAAGTCACTGGAGTCCTGGTGATGCTGAGACCAGAGCTGACATATGGTTTTGGTGGATGAGGGTCGCCGTGGCTGTAATGACATGGAGACACCCTCGGCAGTGGTCAACAAGGTGGGGCCCTCAGGACGGAGCCATGACAACGTAGAAGACCCTGTGGCTGATGGCTTTGGTGCTTTTCTTTGGCGCATGGCCTGACTTTCCACCAAATTTCATTGAAATTTGTTTTTTAAGGCAGATATCCTGCTAAATGTAGGATACATAAGCAAACATACTGAACCATAAACGAAACCTCCTTGGTGGAGGTTCACGCTGAAATTTAGAGACATATAGCAAATCGGAATTTTTGCAGGTAACAAAATTAGTAGTATCACAAAGTATCACATTAGTTCTGGTAGAACACTTGAATTTGTGTACACATCAGAATCATTATTGTTATAATTACTAATCGTGTTCAAACAAGACACCAATCACAGACATCAGTGAAACAATCTAACCATGTTGTTTTTGTGTCTAAACCTAACCAAACCTTATAGCATTGTCAGATCATAAAATGATTTTATTTGGTGAAATAGTGATGTCATCTTTTCCGTAGAGACGTCACAACCACCCAGCCAACAGGGCTAATCTCGACTACAAACACAGCATTACATGTATCTCCAATTTGAGATTTTTTTTTGTACTGCAATATATTGATATGCTGAAAAGAATAGCTGAAGGGAAGCAACTTTAGAATCTCAAAGTTATTTTTCAGGTCTATTTTGCCTGCTGTGAAACAACCTCATTTTATTCACTTCATTTCCACGAATCTATGAAATACCCCCCCCATCTTATGATGTATTTCCAACCTAATTCACATCAGTAATCACAAGTAACTTTTAATCATCATAGATTTGATTCAGAGACCATTCAAAAGAGGCCTAGAGGTTTATCAATTTCTATCAAATGGATAGCCCATTTAAAAAGATGAAATACTAAAAGTTAGAGCCTTAAATATCTCTTGACCCAGTGAAGTGAGAGTGATTATGGCTCAAGGCAAGACAGTGAAAAACAGCTCAGCAATGCTCGTTTAATTAAATGCCTGTCTCAAGTCTGACAGGACAGACCTGTGGTATCAGAGATTCTGGGAAACAGCACAAAAGGATTGCTCCATGTGTGAAGTCAACAGGATTGCACCAGCCTAAATGAGAGCCGGCGGAGAGATGGCTTCAGCCCAACTGTTTCCTGGAGATAAGGGGGAACAGTGCATTTGGGATGGAGCAAATTAAATAAGTCAGGCAAACAGAGAATGACAGTTTAACATGATATCTAATTAACAATCAGGGATTGCCAGATGCAGACACATTCAAATGAGTCCAATTTGGCTGAAACGTAGCACTGAGGAATTGTAAAATTCCCTACATCGTTAGCAGCTATTTTTGATCACAGGAAACAAATCTGTTTTCAGTTAAAAGTTTCAGACGTTTTGCGAGGATATAATAGTCATCATAAATGGGTGTATATTTATAACTGCAGGCCCTTTTGGAATTCTAAGTTCAAATGGGTCAGGTCAAAGATACATATCATCAGTGCACCTATAGCAATCATCATATATATATTGTAAAACTTAAATTTATAGCCTGGGCTTCTATTTGCTTCAGTCACTGAACACAACCTGCCTATTTGTGTTGGGACAGGCGTCTCGATGGGACAGGCCTTTAATTCCTTTTGCACAAAACTCTTGCTCGGCAAAGAAAGGAAATACTATCAAATTGTTTATTTATGAATATTATGAATATTACTTGTAGAAAAATTAGGCTATGGAAAACATATCAATTACGAATCACTAATTTGATCTAGCTCAGAGAGACAGTGCATCTAGGCCAACCTCATGGGGGAGAGAGAAAGAGAGCGTAGCCTACCTTAGAAAGAATGAAAGCCAAAGGTTACCTAGTTACATTTTTATGAAAAACCGTTTAGATTTTTTGGATCGTGGACCCTTACAGACTAAAGGTATATAAACAGAGGTGTCAAGTAACGAAGTACAAATACTTCGTTACCTTACTTAAGTAGAAATTTTGGTTATCTATACTTTACTGGAGTAACTCTTTTTCAGCCCACTTTTTACTTCTACTCCTTACATTTTCACGCAATTATTATCTGTACTTTCTACTCCTTACATTTCAAAAATAGCCTAGTTACTCCTAGTTCATTTCGGTTTATTTTCATTCCGGCTTTTTAACGTTGAAAAAAAAAAAAAACCTGGCCAGATAAATCACGCCACAACAGTTCAACAGCATTGACTTTACAAACATACTTCTATGTTAATGAGAAGTTATTTAGGTGTAGGTGGATGAACAGAAATGTATCTGAGAAATTGACTCCAAACAACCTCAGAAAACAACAAAAACTAATTTGCAAGTGCCTTCATCATTTCAAGGGGTATTTTAAAAAAGTAATTTCTATCCATAAGTACTTGAGACTTTAGGAGAGGAAAGACTTTTTAAAGGCCTGAAAATAACCCTTCTACACTATAATAAATGGTGTTTTCTCAAATTAACTCACTTTAACAATATTGTGACATTTGTTGTGTATGTTTTTGGTTTTAACTTGGTTTCACTGTTTGTTTGTTTTTAAAAGGCAGTGGAGCAAAATAAGCAAATGTGTTAACATGTGCGTGAAGGATAAACTGACTGACATGGATATGGAGGTGATGAAGATCGTCATAGAGACGAAGAAATGGACGAGGCTGGTCAGGTTGTCAAAGTGCAAGAAAGAAGAGGACAAGAAGAAAGTGGGCAAGAAGGCCTCAGCACAGGATCAGGCTGTCAGGACCAAAAAGCCGTCTTTGATGAAGAGGATCTGGCTGTTCTTCGCAGTCTGAGCATGTTGTTGCCATGATGATAGTGAAGACTGAGTGAGACCCTTTCATCCTCTCGCTACTATCTGACCGTCTCTCTACTCCCCTTCCAACCTTTTTTCCTGCACTTCACCCATCTATACTCACTCTCCTCCTCCCTTTACTCTCTCAACGAGCAGCACGGTGGCTCAGTGGTTAGCACTGGTGCCTCACAGCAAGAAGGTCCTTCGCCTTTCTGTGTGGAGTTTGCATGTTCTCTCCGTGTTTGCATGGGTTTTGCCCAGGTAATTCTGGTTACCCCCACTGTCAAAACACAGTTCATTATTATTAATAATCCTTACTTTAAGGATTGTGACACACTTTCATCTGACTTAGACAACCTCAAACCCTACTTTTTGCCCTCTCTCTACTATCTGACCTTCTCTCTACTCCCCTTCCAAACTCTTTTCCTTCACTTTATCTACCTATCCCCACCCTATCCTCACTCATTCTTCTCTGTTTCTCAACCCAACCGGCAGCAGCAGATGGCCGCCCACCCTTGAGTCTGGTTCTGCCCGAGGTTTTTGCCTCTTAAAGGAAGTTTTTCCTCGCCACTTTTGCCAAGTGCTTGCTCTTGGTGGGATTTGTTGGGTCTCTGTAAATTATATTATAAAGAGTGCGGTCTAGGCCTGCTCCATAGCAAAAGTGCAATGAGCTAACTTCTGATATGAATTGGCGCTATATGAATAAAATTGAATTGAATTCTAAATAATCCTTAATTTATGTAATAATTATTCTTAATAAATTACAATAATAAATTCAACTTTTGTTGTTTTCTGTCTGTTTTATGGTAAATGATGTGCTGTTTCTGGTGGCATGTTGGAAATAACTGAAACATTAAAAGGTTAGACAACCAAATCTAAATTGTATTTGTCTCAAGGACTTCTCAAAATTAAAATGGATGAAAAACAGTACATTTAACATATACATTTTCATGACAACTGGAAAAACTACATCTGCTGATGAAAATGTTGTGTTATGATTGAAAGCTACAGAACAGTCATTTAATGGACCTAAGATTGTTTTCTCAAGTGTTCTTTCCAAAGTCAAGAATGAACTTAAAACATTAGCATGATCATTTAGTTATTTTTACAAACTTAAGACTTAAAGTTTGTCCTGACGGTGGCACTAGAGAAACGTTTCTTGACATTATTTAAAGGAGTACTTCTCCACCAATTTATCGCTGCACCCTTATAAAACTGTGGGAAAGTTAAAAAAAAAAAAAAAGAGAAAAACATTCAAATTGATGCAGCAGAATTAGAGATGATGCTATCTTTTTTATTCCATGTTTTCTTCTTCCTGGTCAAAACCTGGAACATAAATTACCCACAATGCAACTCAACTTGACTCACTCAAAGGTACAAATTCAAGTGTGTTTTGCTAGTATCGGCTAATGCTAATGTAGCCTGGAGCCACCAGCCTCGAGCAGACAAAAAGAGCAGGCTACAGAGGTCTGGTATGCACACATTTCTATAACTCCACACCCTCAATTTGTTTTAATTTTCAAACTTGTAGTCTTCAGCTCCAACCAAAAGAGTTTTATCAGATTTAACGCTGCTCCCCGTAGAGCCACAAAAGGCTTTATACACTTTTTTTAAACACATGCAGTAATACTCCCCAAGACCTGTACAGAGACGGATGTGTATTATTGGTGGAGAAATCATCATCATCTCCACCATCATCATCAGAACACCAAATGAGGGAATATCTTTAGGAAGAATGGTGTCCATCCAGCTATTAAAGTTAGAGACTTGAAGAACCTATGCCAATGAGCGCTGAAGCTGTTGCAGCGAGTCGTGGTGGCCCAGCACCTTACAGTAGTAAGCAGTATGGGAAATTAAATGTTTTTATCCACCTGCCACTGTGGCTGGTGGATTCCAAAATCTAGGTTCTGCGCACTTGCATGTTAATTAGAGATAATATAATATAGTATTTCAACTTGGTCCCCATGTTCTTACAGTACACATGGAGTGGGTAGTGGTGTAATATAAAATTATTATGTAGTGGGAGCATTATTTGATATTGGTCTTATCGAAATACTCTTCCCCTGAAATCTTAAATAAATATATCATAATAGAGTATCAACATATGTTCCCCATATTTTACAGTACACTAACCACTGAATCAAAAAACATAAATAAAGACGTCATAATCCTGTGAGAGTTATACCTTTATGGGATATACACAACAGGAAATGGGAACACATAAAGCAGCATAAACACCGGCAGTGTGGAACTGCATATGAAAAATAATAAAACAAGATCTGCAATATTCAAGCAACAGGCTGTTTAATTTCATATGGAAAATATTTAAACTCTTACGGAAAATACTGATATTCTATTTCACACACAGCAGGTCTAAGCGGGCCTAAGCTTTTGTGCTTAATGGCATTTCTTCCCTTACATTACTTTTATTTTTATACTTTAAAGCTTGAGGTGATACTTCAACTTCTACAGAAGTCTTTTTAAACCCTAGTATCTATACTTCCTAGTATCTATACTTCTACCTTCTACTTCTATGAATGTGAATACTTTTGACACCTCTGAATATAAATAATCAAGGAATGGACACATATTTGGACTTTATTAGCGCTTCAAATGTAAGGGAGTTGCCAATTTTTTCATCTCTCTTGTTTACCATGCCAGTTAATCTGAATGATTTATACTTTGGTGCTCATGGTTTCCATAAAATGAACTGGAAAATGTAATTGTGGAGAATCTAACTGATAATAAAGCACAGTATGTCCATATTGACAAAAATTTTAACATTTATATTTGTATCCATGATCAAAGCAGCTTAGAACTTGCTCAAGCAGGCGAACAGGTGGGCTTAAAGAGGTTTTATCCAAAGAACTTTGTGTCATAAGAGAGCCACAGATTGATAGAAGGAGAAGCATGTTATAGAATTATAAATGTGTGTACAACTGAGCTTGTGCAGTTCATGAACCAACTCGGTTTTACGTGTACTTTGTTTTGACATTACAGTAAAATCTGTATTGCATTGAACTCTATTCGACTCAAGTGTTTTAGTGAAGAAGTGTGTGAGAGGACCTGAAGACAATCTGGTCCAGCTGAAAGTTTTTCGATTACAACTTCTATAAAAACCAGACCCGCCATGTAATTGACACACGCGTTTATTTGTCAAAACGTGTAGCCACACCCGGCCAGTGAAATGGACTAATTGGGGCTCGGCTTTTAATTTAAGTTTTAAAGTATAAACTGTATGCTGCAAGACAAGAACGACTTCTAAATAATATCCAAATGTGCCCAGTAAAGCTAATCAAATCATAATCTTTTCTGAGATTATGAGTCTAACCTGAAAATGTAGGACCCTTCCTCCTTATTCACAAAATTTTGATCAAAAAATAATAATGACCTTTCACTACGTGGGGAGAGATCAGTTCATTACATTCCAGTGGCAGCTTAAGGCATCAATTTAATGAAATATAAAATGTGTCACCTGAGCTGAGACATGAGATCATTATTTATTTGCTTGGGCTCATGGTTTCCCATCAGGTTTCTGCCATTTGGTTCATGTGCATCAAACTCTGCATACTCATTACAGATTGGGAGCAGGTGCTTTCAGCTAACTGAATATCATAATTCTGTGTCAGCCACCATATCTGGGAGGACAATAGGTCTGTCTGACTCTTTGAGGATCTCACAGGTCCCTTGGAGGCTATGAAATTGAGACTTCAATGTAGGTCAGAAAATAGGGCTGCAAGAAAAAAAACTTCCTATAAGTAAATTCAAAAACTGTAATTTTATATAAGGCACTTACTTTACTTTTCACATAAGTGAAACTTTACATTGTAAATTAATTTGTACTTCACTGTTATTACTGCAAAAGTATCATAATGACACAGAAATAGATATGAGTGACATTTAAATTTAAATCCATGTGCATTTTAATGATGAACCCACTCACACAATGACACCACAGATGCCAAAAAAAATAGGTTTTGAGTAATTTTATATATATTTTCAAAGCATAGTTGTCTTTTTGTAAGGTCTTAAATGACAGTTTATTGGTATTAATCTTACAATTTGATAATTTTGACCTAGGAAAGATTGGGATTAAAAAGTTTATTTAAATAAATGTCACTGTGCAGATATTACACTCTTCATCGATGCTGTTCTCCAAAAGCCTTGCACGTTCATGTGATGTAGTTATACTCCTTCTACAATTTGATAATGTAAAAGACAAGACTAAGAGTTTACAGTGGTGCTAGCAGCTCTGTGAAACTGTACTTACTTAGGCACAGTGGTGCTCTGAGCAAAATGCTAACATCAGGATGCTAATATGCTTATAATGATAATATTAACATGTTGATGTTTAACAGATACAATGTTTACCATGTTCACCACCTTACTTTAGCATGTTGGCATGCTAACATTTTTTAATAACACTAAACACAAAGTACAGCTGAGACTGATGGGAATTTCACTAGTTTGTAGGTATTTGGTAATAAACCAAAGTATTGGACAAATTAAAATGTTGACCTTATGGTGCTGCTACAGCAGTAGGCCGCCTAGTGCTCAATGTTTTTCTGTCTTCAGAAGCTGAAAAAAATTCATGCACCCCCACCACAGTTTTAGAACCACGGATCTAGACGAACATCAGCAGATCACCAAAGTTATTACAATTCATCCTCTGAGGACCGTGAATGTCTGTACCAAATGTCATGGCAATTCATCCAATAGCTATTTCACACAAAACCACAAATGTCATCCTCATGGTGGCGCAAGAGGAAATGACTCCCCAAAGTCACTAGGGTACATTCTCTGGAGACTATGAATGTGTGTACATAATTTCATGGCAATCCATCCAACAGTTATTAAGATATCTGAGTCTGAATCAAAGTGGTGGACCAACCGACAGAACGACATTTCAGTCCCACAACTAGTGTGGCAAAAATAAACTTTGATCACTATTGACTTACCAAAACAGAGATATGTTATTATGTGACTGATGTTCTACTCTTAGGTCCCATGATGACACCTGAGCCAGCTCAATTCAATGAGGGAGATTGTGAAAGGTGGTTTAAAGCACCGAAAACCTATGTATATATTCAAAGAATGAATCTAGTTAACTTCTCACAACAAAACTCCAAAACAAAATGTTCTGTTCTCCTGTGGTGAGTGGTCAATCTTGCATCTCTAATTGGTATTGCCAGATGTTTAGAAGCATTCCAGTGTGTTACAGAATTAGTCCTCTTGCATAACAGATGTCAAGTGGTTCCTCTGAGTGAACATTTTTTGGGGTATTTATCTTGAGTTTGTCGAGTACTGTGGGACTCAACAAGGTGTGGTGAACCTGCCATCGCTGCCCCATTTTACAGTACACTGCCCACAGTGGGCCCCGCTGGGATCTCTGTCTCATTCCACACCTGATGTTGGTTCCCCACCTGATCTCAGCAGTCTTTCAAAACAACTATGCTCAGTTTCACAAACAGATGCCACATGAGGCCTACAAATAGTTCTGATCATTAATCTTTTTCCTGATTGCACTGTGCCAAGACGACTCACGCACATTTAGATTCAAAAGGTTTTGTGAGCATCATCATCTCCATGGAGTCACTCTGTCTGATTGACAGGCAGGGTATTACATACAGACAAATGAGCACTGTAATAGCTAATTGACCGCTCATTCATGTCCTGAACACAATGTTCTGTGAAGGGGGGGGGCATATAACACCAATTACATTCTGCAGTGGAAGTCAATGTGCTTATCGATTCTGTGTATTTTTCTCTTCCTTTGGGTAAGAAAGACCTATTCTGTTCCTTGAAGATAGGACTAATATCAGATGGGTTTAAATGGGCTACTCTCTTGAAAGCAGTCTATATATCAAAGTAATCTTGCTAGTGCAGTGTGGTGAGTGTGGTTATAAGCCATAGCTGATCCAGAGATTACACCATAACCCTCTTCGCTGAGATAAGCTGAAAAAACTCCTGTGGCTAAAATATTCATCCTGCTTTTGAGCATAAGTTCCCATTACTGTTAGAATATGTGATGTTGCACTCACTTGGTGGAGAGCTCATGTTTTAATTAAACCTGTAGTGTTTAGTACAAAGCTGTAACATGTGGCTGCACAATGGATACAGTAAAGTGCCTCTCCCACGAATTACAGAGCTGCTGGACTGATTTAAAATGCTGCACGAAATAAATGAGAATGAGCTTTAGTCATGATTATGTCGTTGATTATGTGATCGGGTAAATTAGCAAGCGAGCAGACACACAAGCTTTTACAATACATGGCTATATAATATACATTGTCATATATAGACCATTTCTGGAGTGTGCATAATAACATTTACTAAACCCAAACACTTCCACGGGTAGGTCAACATTACAAATAAATAAATGAAAATTTATTTCTGATTATATTATAGGTTGTTTTGGCTGCTTTGGTTATTTATTTTATATTCTATATCTTCAAAATGTAAATCACTATGATTACATGGACGTAAATCTTGTTTTGTTGACTGCAACAATCCTCAAGATACAAATATGGTATTAAAAAGAACTTAAATAGCACAACAAAGATGGCTATTTACCTGGAAATGTTAAGCTTATTCAGCACCAAAGAAGCAATCACAAAATGGTCTGACGTAAAGAAAGAAACGTAAAGAAATTCATATGAAAATCACCTGCAGCGAATTTTCATGACATTTCTAAAATACCTCAAATAGTAGCAGCCATATTACATTCAGATGTACCACTCACCATGTGAGTCAAGTTATTTTCCAACAACCATGCATTCCTGATGAACCTTCCACCCGCACAATCATGAAAACACATTGCAGCAGCAGGATATTCTTTAGGAAATTTGAAACGAAGGACATTTTGGGCCCATTTTGTAGAGTGCTATTACACATAAATCCCCTGGCATCCTCTTTGTGCTCTCACTGCTCCCCGCTTTTTCTCCAGCCATTTCCTCTCATTATAGGCCACAGACACAGCCAGTGCCCACAGCTGGACATCAGTCCTCAAATGAAAACTACTCACCACCTTCATTCCTACCTCAGATGCATCAAACAAGAAACTATATTTTATGCTACATTCCAAAATAAATATTGCACATACTGAATGACTGAAGAAAGACAAAGGGCATGACATCTTCAGTATCTAAAGTTGTAATTTTAATCATTTAGATCATGTTTTAAATGCATTTCAGACCATCAAGAACATGGTTTATTACATGTGTGAAGCAAGTCATTTAAATGAATTCTATGCTTTTGCTAATGCACTGAAATAGTGGAGTGGTTAGGTCTGCCACATGAAGGGATATGTGTGTCACTGCTGGGCTAGAAATGAATCACCAGTCCTTCATATCCCTTCCTACAACTCTTCTTTCTTCTGAAATAAACCATTTGTTTTAGCAAAATGATGTCAACAGTTGATGGTGGGGATTTATGAGTTTGAATTCTTATACATGTATCAAGAAATGTCTTAGAACTGTTGGCCTCCCCTAAACTTGACATTTTGGGAAAAGTGCTTATTCACTTTCTTGCCAAGAGTTAAATGCCAAGATCGATACCACTCGTGTCTACACAGTAAATAATCTCAGGCCAGAAGATGGCTAGCTTATTAGCTTAGCACAAAGACTGAAAGCAGGCAGAAACAGCTTGCCTGTCTGTCAGTAGTCGGACATATA
Source organism: Coreoperca whiteheadi (assembly GCA_011952105.1). Lineage (NCBI taxonomy): Eukaryota > Metazoa > Chordata > Actinopteri > Centrarchiformes > Sinipercidae > Coreoperca > Coreoperca whiteheadi. The sequence continues at coordinate 16,079,510 of CM022488.1, forward strand.
ATACTAATTATAATCATAAGTAATCAGTAAAATCTTAAATTGAATTCTGTAACAGATGGGGAGCCAGTGTAATTCAACCAGGACTGGGGTGGCGTGTTCCCTATGTCCAGTGTCCTTTGTGAGTTTGAATTTCTACAGCCTACATATTTCACCCTCTGTTAAACCACAACTTTTTACCCTTTTGTTCAAATTAAACATATGAGATATAACGTTAATTTGTGAGCTGTAGAGATGCCAGTAAGTGTATTCTTTTTTTACTTTTGGACAGAGCTAGCTGTTTGAGTCTTTGTGCTGAGCTAAGCTAACCAGTCGCTGACAGCAGCTTCATGTTAACATACAAATGTGAGTGTTATCAATCTCCTCATCTAGCACTCGACAAGGAAGCAAATTTCATGACATGACATTCATGAAAATGTCAAACTATAGGCCTACCCTTAACTAGTGAGCTTTAGAGATTTTTCCTTTAGACAGCTAGGCAGGCTAGCAGTTTCCTGCTGCTTCCAGTCTTTATGCTAAGCTAATCAGCTGATGGCGGTAGCATCATAATTAATATACAAACATTTGAATGGTATCAATCTTCTCATCTAGCTCTCAGCAAGTAAGCAAATTGTATGTCCAATGTCGAATTATTCCTGCATTTAGTGAGCTTTAGAGGTTCAGGTAAGCAGATTTTTTTTACCTTAGGGTAGAGCCAAGCTAGCTGTTTCCCACTTACTTCCAGGTTTTATGCTAAGATCAGCTGCTGGTGGTAGCTTCATATTTACCAAACAAACATGACAGTGTTAGCGATCTTAGCCATCTAACTCTTGGCAAGAAAGCCAATTTCCCACAATGGCGAAGGTTAGCTTTAAGGTTCTCCTTTAAGGTTACTGCATATAGTTCAAGACATTTTTTGATACAAGTATAGTAATTGAAACTTACAAATCCCAAACATCCACTATTGACCTCATTTTGATGGCATATTGACTTGATTTGAGTGTTTCATGCAGTATGCAATATTTTTAAACGTGAAGAAATCTATTACTGATTTGAATATACTGTATGTATAAGTGTTGGGAAGCATTTACATCAATCAGGCAGGGTCTCATAGTACCGTATCCATTTTGTCATTTCAGCCCTGAGCAAGCGTGCGTGTAGTTGACACTGTCTTTATGTCCCTCTCTCCTAAACACCCACACACAAGCACACTGAGTGACAACCTGTCAGCAGAAGCCTGACCAAATCATTTTCTGACAGATGACAATACATCTTAGATCCTCTCAAAGTGCTCACACATCCTCATAGGCCACCTAAGAACACATTCACCAGAAGCTCACAAGTGCTGCGCATAATGTCAGGTTTATCATACGGGAGAGATTCATATCTGAGCCAGGGAATCTTCCTGAGTAGTCATGTTGTTCAGAAGACAAATCAGAGAATTTCAGAGATTTTCTATTTAAAGCGTAAAAAGAATAAGAATGACACAAAATATAGGGTCTGACATTTACTATGACATTCAGCAGGCATGTCTTATTCATACTTTTCTGCGGTGCCCTGACATCATACTCATAGGTTTTCTGTCTCCATCACAGAAAGGTGGAAAATATGGTGTGTATGTGTGTGTGTGTAGCATTGCACAGGGGAAGTACAGTAGAACCTTTGACCTAAATTATTCATATCCATGAAATCAGCAACTCTTTCAGAACAAGAGACTGTGAATACCTGGTACTCGGCAATCAACAGCTTTGTGTGTTTGTGTGTGATAATTGCAACCCAGAGAGGAATCTTACCAAAAATAGTTTCTCGACTCCTGTCATAAATTTGCTGTGCAGAGCTCAATATAGCCGAGGTTCAAATTTGTGATCCCAGGGTTTGATAGAAGCAGTGCCATGTAAAGTCACACATAAACCAGACTGGATGTAGCATGCAGAAAATGTATGTTTGAGTCTACAGGCTCAGAAGCCATGCTTTCATTGATCATGTGACACAGTGGTCAATAAACACCCAGAGGACAAATATGCTTTTAGACAAAAGATGTTCCCCTTAAGAAACAAAAAACTAGAGAAGAGGTGAGGTTATGAAGTCAGTCCTTGTTTTTCAGAGGGATCATAGGCTACTTATCCGATAGCCAGGATGAATCATTTCCTGAGGGCAGATTACTGTATGCTATAGCAATACAACATGCATCATTTTAAAGATATACCACACACTGTGCTCTCATTAACATATATTTGCTATTAGATCAGGGATCATATTAACTATTTTCTTGTTGCTTGAGTTAGAGAGAGAAACACTGAAAAAGATCTCACACAAACGTTTTGTAAAACGCTCTTTGTTGAGAAACAAAATCTAAACAGACTCATTTAACTTAATTCAAAGCTGTTCTGGCTCCTTTCCATTTACGAGAGGAAATTGAAAAGCACGCTGCAAATGAAATGTTGTGTGTTGTTGATAGTTAATGTGACCATGGTTGACAGGAAACCAATTTTTAGATGAGAGACGAGTGCCTGTAAGGCAGGTCAGCAGCATGCTGGACTCAAAGCACACTGGGTAAAATGGCCAGAGGCAAACATTGACCACCTCATATTTTGTGAATCAATTACACACATCCAACAATGATGCACTGGCAAACTGATATGGATGTATAAATAGAACACCAAAGCATATAAATATACCGTGGATTTGTAATAGCACTGGAATTGGCTGAGAAAAGGTTTCAGCATCTGATCAACATTAATGATGACAAGAAGAAGATGGTGAGATCGATAAAAGTATGAATCCAAAGACTTAAGCCAGAGTGATATTGAATTTGTGTACAACATATTTTATTGATTCCTTTCAGGAAAATCCTTTTTTCACTTGTACTCTGCAGTGAGGTCTGGACCATCTGGACATGTTGTCAGCTACAGACTCTACTGGTAGATTTGTCTTATCACATATTAAGCTTTAAGGAGTTAAAAACTTTTTTTTTAATTGCTTACATTTCAAATAGTTACAATTCATATTCCTAAAGATCTATTTTGGTCAGAGAGAGTAAATTTCTACTAACAAGAATTGCAAATGTTTTACTAATTAATTCCAGTTGGATTTAGAATTTAAAATGTCCGTATTAATATAAAGATTTTATTCTTTACCTAAAATGTGTACTGTTGAGATTAGAACGGTAATTGTTTACATTATGAAATTCAACAAATATAAATTAAATGTAATGTTAGATATCGTGAATTTCACAAAATCCAGAATTAAGTTACATATAATACAAATAATAAGATTATTAATATATAATTTATCAATTTATTTCCTGAATAGTCTGCTATCCGGAATTAGCAGCTCAAACTTTTGTAATATCATTTCTGGTATAAAACTGATATTTGAATGAATAAAAAATTAATTTGTCAAACTGAAAATAAAGATTAAAGGCTAAAATAGCATACCATGTAATATTTGTTGAGAGCAGCAGGTTGAGGAAAAGTCTCTCTAACTACTGAAACCATTTAGCTCCTTCTCTAATAGGTCTACATTTAACAGTGCTTTTAAATAATCTTATAAAAGATTTGCAGCTATGCAACTGTGTTGATTCATGGCTGGTTTTATATTTGTTTGTTTCCCTGAAGACAAGTGATGCACTATGGTTGACTGACTCCCATCATTAGGTTGACGCTCGATCCATCACTGCCCCTCACTGTCGCCTTGTTGTCTTTTTGGCTTGTTAAGAGAATGGATAGGGAATTCTCCGGCACTTGTCAGTAAATACATCAGAGTTTATTGCAGTCTCGGGTGTGGGCTCATCTATTTCCCAACTCTTTGTCGCATGCTTCACACTGCAATAGCCCTCTAAATCCCAGGGACAACTCCACAGTAAACAACAGCACCGAGCAGCATATAGATAAGATGCACAGCAAGTACATCTGTAATATTCGTTTTTCATTTTGAAAAGATCTCTAATACATACCCTGATCATTCAAAATGTTTAAGACCGTGCACATGGCATCTCTACAGAACAAGAACAGCAATAAATGAAAATCAATGTGTTCATTAGGCCATCAAACTCATTTTCTGTCTGAATACCTCTCATAATGGGTGAGCTACTGCTTAACCTTGTTTTGTGTGAAGAATATATGATCAGAATGCAAGAGCAAGAGGGACAGGTAAAGAATAGCCATGTGAATGGCACTTAAAGAGGTAAAAAGTGTGCAGACTGACCACTTTCTAATTGTCATTGGGAATCATTCCAGCAGGAGAACTGTGTCACAGAAGCCAATAATTGGAAAATTACAGCCAGCTCTCCAAATGATCCCCAATACACCAAGGTAATTTAGCTGTGTCTGAACACCAGCTACTTCAGCTTATGACATGGGCAACTGTTATAACATCGAAAATAACTGGAGAAAAGCACTCATTGTACAGTGAAAGAATTCTGAATCACGAGCTTGTAAGTGGATTATCTAATACAGAATACAGTTATTACGGTCATAATGACACTTATCCATCATTCTGTTTTTAAATGCTTTTTGAACAATTGATCAATTTCAATGACTGCAGGTAAACTCCTGTGATAGGAAAAGTGACATTACTTCTAGCCTATGCAAGCTGTATATGAGCCTACCGCACATATACTTAAAAGATACACATAAAGCCATCATTTTATATACAGTACATTGCCTTATTGTACTACCCATACTGTATTTCTGTTCTGTGCACCACTTGTACAATGCAGTCATAACCAGACCACAATCCTGTACTGTATAGAAACTAGCCTTGGGACTATATAAAAATGTCATGTCACGATTATCCGGGCCAAAATAGTTACAATTCATGATATTATCCCCATAATAATCAAAATATGTTTAAAACTCTTAAAATGGCACTAAAACATACTGGATTCACTTCAATCACTTCACTTCTGGAATCATCTTTTTGGTGAACATCCTTTTAGTGAAAAATAAACAATCAAACAATCTTAAATAAGGTTATCCTAAATCATAAGGTCCCCCTGCCTGGAATGGCTGAAAAGATGGCGCCTATATTGTTCCATCCCTAAAAGAAACTGTATGTTGTTTTTAGTCCAGCTGTTGTTTTTTTGTTGTTAATTGCTATTTTTATACCTACTTGTCTGTACAATGTAGCAGTAAAACTATTCTGTATATACTGTATTGGTCATTTGTTTTTGTCTAGTTTGGCTGTATCATTCTTTAGCTGTATGTCTGTTATTGTCTTTTCTGTCTAATCTTGGAAGTTGGGATATGTAAAAAAAAAAAAAAAGTTTGGATTAGCAGCAGCATTTAATTTTGCATTTGATTTTATTAGTGCATACTTACTTTGTGAGTAGTGTGTCTGCTTTTTTCCAGGGAAGACTAAATTGTTGTATTTGAAAGGAAAATCTTAAGGTCCACTTATGGGCTTTGTCTTAACCCTCGGTCTTCCTCAGCAGAGGGAGTTTGCTCACTTCTTGTGGAGATGGCTCAATGTTGCATACTATTGATGCCTATTGTATTTTTCTGGAATTTCTACAATCGTAGAATCACAGTATTCCCACCTTTTGTCGCGCATTTCTGCACATTACTAACGCAGAATGACGCTACAGAATCTTTACCTTTGACCTCTCTGCACTCGGAGGGAGTTGAACCAATCGTGTTGCTCGTTGTTGAGAGGTGCTCGAGTTTCTCGGAGGTTCAAAACCCCTCGCCAACATGGTGAGTAACGTTACAACAATTCAAAAGAATAGATTATTTGCAGTAAAGTAAAAGCTAATAACGGTCAAAGGTGTATGTGTAGTTGTTTGGTGTAGAGTTAGTAACCGGATATGTGTCTCCATGATGCTATAATAATGTTGAACGTCCTAGAACATTACAGGTTAGCATGTCGTGTTAGCGTTGAGCTACCAACGTTATAGCGGCACACGCATAGCGTCATGGTTCAGGGTATGTCCTGGAACTGATGCTTAGCACAAAATCAAAGTAACTTCGAGATCACTAACAGGCAGTTAGCAGTTAACGGTTATCATAGAGGAAAACCTTATGCCGGTAAAAAGCGTATTTAGCTAGCTAAATAGTTAGCTAACTAGCTAAACTCTCACGTCAGCTTAACGCAAACCATTATTCTTTACCAGGGTTTAGACCGAGTCCGTAGTCAATCATCACGAACAGCATTTTACATGGTAACTTTAGCAGTTAAAGTTGGCTTTACTCAGATGCAAAGGTGAGATTTTTGTGAATTAACGTCAGGTAAAAAGACAAACGAAAGTAATCTGCTGCTAGGGACCCGGTCCGACACAGCTAACGTTAACGTTATAACGTTAGCTTGCGTTAACGTTAAGTTACTAATTCACAAACATTTAGTTTTTCTTGTAACGTCAATGTATTCGCGCATGTAATCGTTTATTTATGTTAAAATCCCTTAAAGTGAAGTCCCATTAACCTAAATTAATGGTGTCCTCAGCAATGTTAGCTAAAATGACGTTAACATTTTAATAGGAGTTATTTACAAGTGAATTCGTTAGGCTAACGTTATAAAATTCACTTTAACGCTTGGGATGTGAAAATTAATGTACTCCTTGGTTATATGTAACAAAAAGTGGAGCATGTCATTTAGTCTCTTACAGCTTATTGAAGTCTAGGTCTTTGGAAGTATGTTGGCGACAAAATGTTTAACGTTAAATAACGTGAGTGCACCCCTCCTCCTTTCACAATATTTACTAGGCCAGCGGCGATTTTAACCACCAGATGGAGACAAAGAGCCGCATTTGGTGTCTAAAAATCGAAATGCGTTGATACTAAATGTCTTAAGTCAGTTTGTTGGCAAAAGATCAAGCTTTTAGTATTTTTTTTCCGGTAAATTGGATTAGTGAAATTAATTTAAAAGTAGTTACTCGCTACATATAGTGGCCGTGTAAGCTTCATGTTAACTTACATTTCTGGTGTGATTGTCAGGTTTTCTTATTTCTTCTTTTTCTGTTTTTATGAATAATTGTAACATACAATTATTAGAACCATTATAAGAAAAACATTTATAAATAATGCTCATTGTTACTTCTTGAGGGACTGCTGGCCCTTTTTATATCTAGGTGGACTTTAACTTTGAAAAAGACATGACCCTGATGTCGTGATGTGGGTGTGTCCTGTTGCAGCTTGCTATTCAAAAATGGTTGGCATGCTACATTTTGCGATCTCAAGTGCTCAGACACTGCCAGAACAACTGGAGGAACCAGAGAGAGCAGACTCAGAAAGGAGCGTGCGCATGATTGGGATTGCACGCTCAAATGCAATTCTGCTCTTACAAATCCAATTGTTGACTTGTAGTTTTCAGATTGTTTTCAGCGCTCTCAAATATTTCGTTGTCAACATACTTCCATATAGGTGCACCAAGTTAAAACGAATGTAAGCTAATACAACAGTTCTGCAATAAATCATCATGAAAGTCATAATGTTCAGTTTTTGTTGAGACTGTTATAGAGAGAGGTGTTGATTTCACTTAATGGTGACTTTGGAGGCTGTAGTTTTTGGTGCTGTTAAATTATACTACCTTATACTGAGAGGTCTAACTTATATTTTGTACGCCCTCCTTTTTTCTTTTTTTTTTTTTAATATTGTGGAACGATACTGCATTTTTAAACTCTAACAGTGGATATTCATGTACTCCTTTGATCATATTTAACTGTGAATGTGAAATATAACATTTTGTCTATTGTCCTCATCATAAGATGAGATTTAGACTGCGCATGTCATTATAGAACTTAATTTTTATCTTAACTAAAGTATTGAATGTAATATTGTAGTGAGACTTTAATTTAACAACGTTTTAAAAACTTATGGCCACATTTGGAGAAACGGTAATGGTGGCTTTATTGAATTAAGCACACTGCTAACTACGCAATACACCACAGCAGACTGTTGTGAGTTTACTAACTCTTTGTGGTGTTTCTTATTCATGACAGTCTTCATCGGAGGCTAATAATGGCCCGAGCCAAGCGCCACCTTATCCAGGTGTACCTCCCTCAGGGATACCTCCCCCATTTGTAAGTCAGTGACAGATATGTTTGACAATTAGCTTTTCACCTCTTGTTTCCTGTTGCCATACAGGGCCGTACAGAGAGTGGTAAATATTAACGGTCTTCATTAATGTTTAATCTAATCAAATGTATCTTTTTTCCCCTTTCGTCAAGATGGGACCACCAGGAATACCGCCTCATTTCCCTCCCATCGGAATGCCCCCTATGGGACAACGACCTCCCAGCATGACTCCTATGCCTCCTGGTATAATTCCCCCTGGTATAATGCCACCAATGGGGGCACCACCAATGGGACAGGTGAGGCTTGTAGGGTTACCTCTATTTTGTTGGATTTGTTAGTTCTACGACTTGGTGGCCTGTGTTTCTGCTGCTCCTCTCATGCCTGGTCAGTATTCATCCTGCTCTGAATCACAGTCAAACTAGGACTTAACACATCCCAAAACATATAAATGAAAAGCTAGATGGCAGGTTTTGTTACTTCAATAAAGAAAGACACTTGGTGCTGCTCCAGAGTTTTTGATGGTGTTTTAGGTTTGATTTACTGTGGTACTGAAAGAAGAAATATGTTCTTGGATATAACTGCTTTGCCTCTGACAAGGCTAATTTACTCTGCTGTTGATCGTATGTAGCCTTACAGCATTGAAAGTTCAAGGAAAACTTTATCATTACATCTTGGATTTTACTTGCGCTCCTCTGGTCATTGGTTTTATCAGTGATGAAAGCATTGTACAGCTGCCTGAGCCCCACCCACGGTGAAACTCCACACAGAGGGCAGACGACGAGAGGAAAGTAGCAGCGCAACCAGAAATGACAGAAAAATGTGGCCCAGCACAGTTTTTTCTGTTCATTTGGCTTAGGTGCTGAGAAAAAACGCCCCAACTCTTATTAATAGTAGGGAAAACCCTGCTGTTTATTCTGGCATCATGTTGGCTAAAATGTTGGTGAAACTCTTATGTAAACAAACATGCACGTAAAAACACAAGAGGAAATATCAAGGTCAGCGAAAATGATCGACGTACAATAAGTCTAACGTAATTATTGCAACAAGCCTAGTTTTGCATTGAAATAAAGTTGCAACCATCCTTGCAAAATGTTTGTTTGAACTTCTGACACTTGTGTTTTTTGCCCTATTAGCCCTATTTTTAAGCAATGTTACCATTCTGAGATCTCAGAAATAATTTTGGTGTGTACATCGTTATCTTAGCGGATCGAGCCGATGGTCAGAAATAAACAAAAATAAAACCCTACTTTAAATAAACTGAAGTTTTCCTTCAACTCAGTAATGTGTTATTTTTAATGTCCCTGTTTTGTATGGTACTTCTGTACAGAAGATAATGTGTTCAACATTGAAAAATATCTGTAGAGAGAAGATGGTTGTTTGCGATTATTTCATATAGCGCTCATAGTCCTGTAAAGAGATGCCACTTAACTGAAGAAGATTACTGCTTCATCATTTTGATCCTCTGCCATTGGTTGCCTAAATACTGCTGTGGTAGTCACACTCTTTTTAAAAAATCTTTTAAAGCAAAAATGGACCGCATTTAGCAAGCATATGTGGCCCTGTCATGCATAAAAATAGGTGTGATATTGGGGAGTGTTTGATCAAGGTGCCAGCACACAAGTCTGGAAAGGTGGTGAGGCGATGTAGTTTGGTGTGTTGCTGCTTCACAGATTGCAAGCTGTGGCATCACACCATTAAATAAGCAGAGCAGACTCCGTTTCACCTTCTCTCCCCAGCTGCAAGCAGCCTTCCACACAGACACCAACACCCTGACTCACACTGTGTCTTAATACTTGCCTGCACTAGGTGGTATGGAAATGCCAGATGAATATTTCATGATGCTTCTTTTATTAGATGCCAGGCATGATGCCACCTATGATGCCAGGGATGATGATGCCCCCTCGCATGCCAGCTGCGGCTGTACAACCAACGGCGCCGGTAACTCTCCTCACTACTTTTTCATCAGTGCCTTGCTAAAAATACACTGCAATCTGTGAAATGCTAAATGAAGCATTTGCACAGCCAAGGGGAACTGTTCACTATTTTCTTAACCAAACATTGAAATAAAACCACTGATAAACATCATTAAAAACAGTGTCTGATTAAAATTAAATGAGCACCTGCGTGCAGTATGTCCCTTATTGTTACTTTTTTTGTTTTGGCTTCTGTTCAGCTGTTAATTACTGTAAATGTAATGAAACACATCAGTCCTTCACTGTTGATGTTCTGTTAATTTAAATTTTTTACTGAGTAGCAAACAAGTTATGCAAATGAGCAATCTTGATATATGTATTGTGACAATATCCAGGCGGCTTTAGAGAGCAAAAGACGTCCACTTAATCATCACAAGTACATTTTTGCATCTCAAGGGTGTGGAGATTTGTACTAATTAGGAAAGCTTTGTCAGTTACTGTGTATTGTGAATGAGTAGTCTATATTCCCAGCTGAATTCACCATTCAGTGGTAGAGATGCGCCGATGTAAACTTCCAGATTGTGAGTGTTTTCTTGAGGAAATAATCCACTAATAAAATTGTCTTTTCCACAGCCTGGTGTTGACTCCACAGGTAAGAGCCTTAATTTGTCCCGTTACTTACAAATCCTATTCTTGAATTTTGTTTTCATTAAATGAACAGCAACTGACTGATTTGCATTTTTATACTCACAGCTGCTGCACCTGGAACAGCTGTAAGTTTAACATCATTTTTCTTTATATGCTGTAATTGCAGGTTTATAATTTTGAGTTCTCATCATTAGTTCCAGTATTTTGTCTTCTGTCTTCTCAATAACTGCAGTCTGTCAGCCTTTCATTTGTGCCTTTGTCCCTGCAGAGTACCACAAATGGATCTCCACAGGATGAACAGCCAAAGAAGGTTTGTGCATATTGAAAATGGAAAGATGGATGTGAAAGACTTGACAATATTAACTAGGAACTGTAAAAGCATTTAAAATAAAGTTCAAGTGGTTTCTTGCCCTCTTTCTTTTTTTAATGCTGAAACAGCTGATTTATCTGTTGTTTTTGTCTGTCTCAGAAGTCCCTGTGGACAGAACACAAATCACTGGATGGGAAGACCTATTACTACAATACAGAGACCAAGCAGTCCACATGGGAGAAACCGGATGAACTCAAATCTCCTGCAGAGGTACAAACCTTTATCACTTTCAAATTCTTATATATATATATACTTACACAATGAGTTAATTATTTTCATTCTAACGTCACATGAGTTATCTTTATGCAGTGGATCACAAGTGAAATCATTTCTCTTCTGTGTTTTTTTTTCACCTTTTTAGCAAATGCTGTCTAAATGCCCTTGGAAAGAGTACAAGTCAGACACAGGGAAGCCTTATTATTACAACTCTCAGACGAAGGAATCCAGATGGACCAAACCCAAAGAGCTGGAGGATCTCGAAGGTAAAGAGCTGCTGTCTGGTGATGTCAAACCTGTTGTGAGAAAGGCTGTGATGGATGAGCCTTTAACGGCATTATGAATGGCAGGCCGCTGGCTTGTTTGGCGAATAATGCCATGCATTAGAGGGGGTTTGGGCATCGTTGATGTACAAACATAGGAAGCACAAATACAGGAGCACACGATGGCTCCTGCAGTACATTTATCTCAGCGCTGTTCTCTCATCTGCAGGATGCTTTGAAATACAAACAAGTACCCTAACGGCTATCTCCTTTTGTCTATTCCAGCTATGATCAAAGCAGAGGAGAATGGGTAAGAGCTGCCTGTTTACCTTCGGTTACTCTTCACTGCTGCACTATGTATCATTAACAAAAAATACAGCATGAAAATGATTTCTTCCTCCACGATTAAAAAACTTTTTATTTTATCACGTGTTCTACATATTACCCTTTATGTTCCAGTCAGCTACATTGTCATGGTATTCTTCCGATCATGTGGTGTGGTTTGACTCGTCATTGGTCTGATTTCAGAACGGTAGAGGTAGTGGCTCCTGGCACCGCAGCGGCTCCTGCAGTGCAAGCAGATAATACAGCCACTATGGCAACCATAATGGAGACGGAAACTGCATCAGCAGTCTCAGAGGAACACCTGTCTCAGGCGGCTGTGCATCACCCAGCTGAGGTCAAGACTGCAGATGCACCTGTGGCTTCATCAGAGAGCTCAGCCGCCACAGAAGCCATAGTCAGGTAAACAGTGATGTAATATAGAGATTGGTACTGTCTCCTTTACTCAGATATACACTGTTCTCTAAAATATCAATCCCGAACCATATAGAGTCACAATGACACTAAGTTTATGTACACAGCACCCTTTCAACTTAATGTATTCATGGATGAGGTCAGTTTTTGTGTTCCATTTATTTAGTGAATGCCACACCTTATGTGATAAATGCTCAATGTCTTAAATGCTTCATGCAAACACTGGTAAGTTAATCCAGTAACATCTTCCTTTGCCCTCAGTACTGAAGTCACAAAGGAAGAACGCCCAGAACTTCAGAAGAAAACGTACAAATGGAACACGAAAGAGGAGGCCAAACAGGCCTTCAAGGAGCTGCTGAAGGAGAAGGTGAGTCAGGCTGTCAGGAGAATGGGGAGAGTGTGTCGGCTCAGCCTGCAGTGTATGTTTACATCACTTGACGTTTAGCCGGGCACATACAAACAAATTCAGTGCGCTTGCATCAGTGTGCTTGCCTGGACGTAATTAATATCCATTAGTGGGCTTTTAGCTCTGACCAGCACCATGAATACTTCATTCTTTAGTTTTGTTGGTCAGTTTATTTATTTTTTAAAAACACTTCGTTTTGCATGCGCCAACGCAGCTACAAAGACTGTAGGACTGACTGCTTCGCCGCTTGGAGTGGAGCTCAGTTTGCAATGTGGAATATCCAAAGATTTAATAAACAATTCGCCATTTGGCTGTAGTTTGTTGTTGATTTCTTGTTTGTTGTTTTGTTTGTACTTTTAAAAAAAAAAAAAGTACTGTCTGTTCAATACATTTTAGGTGATACAGTGGAGTTAATAATTATCATGATACAGCCATGTTCAACTTTTCTTATAATTTTTTTTATTAAATGAGTCTGCTTCTTTGATCAAACAATATGGGCTTTGGATCAGAGCCAGAGAAACTGCTAACTGTTAACCACCCTAAAGCTTATTTGTGTAGACAGAACTCAAGAGTCTACAAGTGAAGACTCAGATTTTCATCAAAGTAACTCCAGCAAGTGTTTTGATGATGAGTTGTACACCATAATACATTGGTCTATGTTTAAGATTAATTGTACCAAGTCAGTCTCTCCTAATGCCAGATGTGTTTACCAGCACATAATTTGCATTTTGATCTGGATCTAATCCCTGTCCCTCCTCATGAGGAGGACCCCTGGGAGGTCTTGGCACGATTGTTAAGCTTCACCTCGTGTAGCTGTGGATGTGCTGTGTGTTTGTGGTCGCATAGCCTCTTAGCACCACCCACCTTGAATGCTGCTATATTTAGGCTCTTTTTAATTTTGTGCACAAAGCTCTCCTCTGAGATTGCTTGCCATTTCCTGCAAGATCTTAATGGCTCTGTCTTTATGATTAGCTTTATTGGATCAAAGGCACGGGGCTGGCTAGGATTAAGACTGTGAAAGAAAGTGGCATGCCTCAGTGAGTTAGAATAACTGTGACAATTGACAAGACAGAGGCACACGGTGGAATCAGTTCATAATGGTTCATTGTTCCACTGCCTGTCTCACATGCGTTTTCTAACAAAAAGCAATAAAACAATCCATTTTCCTTGATCTGTTCAGTATGCTAGAATACTAGACCATCATGACTGATTTTTATTCTCTGTATTTCAGGGTGTGTCCTCAAACTCCTCTTGGGAACAGGCTATGAAGATGATTATCAATGATCCTCGCTACAGGTACACTATTCTCCTGGGATTCATTTCATTCTATTTACAAGGTATACATATAACAAATGAATGCCCATTTGACTTCAAACTCTCACTTTTCTTTGTCAACAAAGTGCGCTTCCCAAACTGAGTGAGAAGAAACAGGCGTTCAATGCCTACAAAGTCCAAACAGAGAAGGAAGAAAAAGAGGAGGCCAGAATTAAATACAAGGAGTCCAAAGAGACCTTTCAAAGGTTCTTGGAGAACCACGAGAAGATGACATCTACCACCAGATACAAGTAAGAGCTGCAGTGATCTGACAATAAAGCGTTTTTTTCCCCAGTATTGATATGTGGTTCTCTGAATTGTCAATATGATTATGCAGATGGGATCAGTGAAAGGTCACCTATGGCTTGTGCATGCCATCATGTTGTTATTGCACGTTTAGCCTCCACTTTAAATGCATTGACCTGTTAGCTCTTGTCACACTGTTTCTCAATCATGTTCGCCATAACACAATGTGGCTAGGTCACAATTTAGTGAGCGAGCGCACTTAAGGAACATTGTGATATGTTGGGGCTAAGGTGCCTATGACATCTTGGATTTGGCTCTAATCCACAACTGTGGTGTTCTCTTTTATCCTCTTTCGCACCGTTTTCAATGAATTTCACACACATAAATGCAACAGAGATGCTAGGAACTACAACTAGAAATAGCATCTTTTTTACTGAATGTGTTCTAATTCAGTTGATTCAGTGGGTTTTTTTCATGCATAAAGGTAGTAAGGAGTTATGTAAAGAAAATTTAAAATGTTTCAATTTTGATTCTTGGTCTTGCATGTGACAAGACATCCAGTTCACCAGCACGCTTTAGTTTGGCATTTGGGTGAAAGTCATTTTGATGGACAGAGGGGACGTACGGATCGACTGGTGACCTTGACAGAGCCAGTTTCAGAGTTCAGCTGGCATTGGGGTTGTTATGGAGACTGGGGCTGTAATGTGGGATGGCTGGCAACAGGCAGTTGGACTGGATAGCGGGGTTGTCTGATGCTGCGCTTGTGTGTATATCTCCTTATGATTAATACCTTATTTCACTACAGTCAACCACCACTAATGACTCTTCCGTCATGAAAGAAAGCTGTGCTTCTTAAGCAGTGCAACTTTACTTTTTCCATTTTTTATTAACTATACACAACTGTACATCTGATGGCTTACTTGTAAGTATTAAGAACCAACGTGTTGAAGATAAATTTGGCCTGTGAAATGCTGCCCTCATGTGGGTTATTGTGTGAATATATCCTAAACGTGTGTGTGCGCTTGCAATCCAGGAAAGCAGAACAGATGTTTGGTGAGCTGGAGGTGTGGAGCTGTGTACCAGAGAGAGACAGGCTGGAGATCTATGAAGACGTATTGTTCTACCTTGCTAAGAAAGAGAAAGTAAGGCTCTGTTCTACAGTTCAGCCAAAACTCCCTCAGAGTTTTCATCTTTGCGATTTTCAATCTGCATGTTTATCATAATGATGAGGAATCATTCAGCTTTGTGAACACTGGCACAATTGACATCTTGGTTTGCTCCTCTACAAACTGTTTCCAGGAGCAAGCCAAGCAGCTAAGAAAGAGGAACTGGGAAGCTCTGAAGAACATTTTGGACAACATGGCCAACGTCACATACCGAACCACCTGGTCTGAGGCCCAGCAATACCTGCTAGACAACCCCACCTTTGCAGAGGACGAGGAGCTACAGAGTATGAGAGCAGAAATTCATGTCTTTGTTTACCTCATTTAGTTTGAAGACACAGTTTCTACCTCACTTTAGGTTCACTTGGTTCTATGCGTAAACTATTTGAGTTCTCCCTGTTGATAGTGGTATCTGCTTACAGATATGGACAAAGAGGATGCCCTCATTTGTTTTGAGGAGCACATCCGGGCGCTGGAGAAGGAGGAGGAGGAAGAGAAACAGAAGACTCTTCTCAGGGAGCGGAGACGGCAACGCAAGAACAGAGAGGCCTTCCAGGTGAGAGGGAATAGAGGGGCAAAACACTAACAAACTGGAAGTCACCATGTCAGGGAAAGAAATGCTGGCGTCATGTCCTAAATTTGCTTCTCGTTTTACATTTCTAACATTACAAAAGTAAACTGTCTCTTCAATCTCTTATAGTAGTTGTTGTGTCTTTTCTGTTTCTGTTGGGGAAAGGCTTAATAAAGATTATAAATCCAAGTCACAAAAAAGACAAATTCTATTAGTATGAGTTAATATTTTGTGGGTTTTTTCTCAGAAATTCCTGGATGAGCTCCACGACCATGGTCAGCTTCACTCCATGTCTGCCTGGATGGAGATGTACCCGACCCTGAGCTCAGACATCCGCTTTGCCAACATGCTGGGCCAGCCGGGTAAGACAGCAGGCCACAGCACGTGTGGCTTCACACATCTGCACGAGCTGAATGCTCTGAAGCATGTGGATGTGACATGCAGAGAACAGCACATGACGACAGCTCAGAATGTAAATATTGTATGAACCACAACAGAGCGCTGTTGCATAAGTTTGTTTGTTTTTTTACCCCATTAATTTAAATTTTTATATATTTCCCCAAAACATGCAACACACAGAATCCTGTGTAATTGTTATTATTTAGGGTTTGGGTTTCTTTTTGCTGCATAAAACATACTGTCTACATTTTTTGACAGGTTCCACTCCCCTGGATCTGTTCAAATTCTACGTGGAAGATTTGAAGGCCCGCTACCATGATGAAAAGAGGATCATCAAAGATATTCTTAAGGTTAGATCGTTTGTACCTCTGGCTGTTTTCTATCGGGCATACTGTCAGACAAACAATCTGTTCACTTTACATCTGTTCATATCAGTGTTTCCTCTGAGAGGTTGGCTTTATATATTTGGTTTTCTGTCATACCTACTTGTTAATCTTCTGCTTCCTTCTTGTATGTTCTTGCTGGTGCTGCCAGGACAAAGGCTTTCTGGTCGAAGTCAACACTAGCTTTGATGACTTTGGATCAGTCATCAGTTCAGACAAGAGAGCCACCACACTGGATGCAGGAAACATAAAGCTGGCCTTCAACAGTGTAAGAGTCCTGTCCTACATTCGTTTTTCCTTACTAGCTTTTCACAAATCCTACACAGTTCCTTAAGGCAAACACGGATGCTGGTAATCAAGTATATTGACAGGATAACATATCCGGGTTTAAGCCAAATTGGCAAACCTAGTTTAAGATTTCAAATTTTTGGTTTTACACCCGAGTATAGCTTTAGATCGCAGGCTTAAAGTATTACCTTTGTTTTATGTTAAGGCATTTTTTCTTACTTGCTTTCATACTTTCATTGTTTGTTAATCGGATTAACACATTTCATAACCTCTGTCTCTGTAGTTACTGGAGAAGGCAGAAGCCAGAGAGAGAGAGCGAGAGAAGGAGGAGGCCAGGAAGATGAAACGGAAAGAAGCAGCCTTTAAAAACATGCTGAAGCAGGCCACACCGCCACTGGAGCCAGAGACTACATGGGAGGGGGTACATCCTTCATCCAAATATTCTTGTGGTTTCACAGCACCAACTATTTTCTATCCCGTTCCCTGCTATTTAGTTCTAAAATTTCTAAATTATTTGTAAAAGTAATAAACGGTAGCTTGTCTTTTTCGTTTGGATTGTTCTTAGTATCAGATTATTGTTTTTCTTTTTATGGTGACTGACCTTTTTACAATTTCAGATCAGAGAGAGGTTCTTAAAAGAATCTGCCTTTGAAGACGTGACTCTGGAGTCCGAGAGGAAAAGGATATTTAAAGACTTCATGCATGTCTTGGAGGTAAGTCTGTCATGATGACGGTGGAAATGGGCTGAATATCTCAATCTTAATGACAAAGATGATGATGTTTAACATGGCATGTGTTTTGTTTTTTTTTGCTCTACAGCATGAATGCCAACATCACCACTCGAAGACAAAGAAGCACTCGAAGAAGTCCAAGAAGCACCACAGGAAACGATCCCGCTCTCGATCTGTTAGTAGTCCTCACCACTGTGCTTACAAGACCACAAGCTGTGGGCGAACAATTTAGAAGTTGTTAATCTCTGAATGACTCCACTTTAACGTTTTGACAGGGCTCCGAGTCAGAGGACGAGGACTACCACAAGAAGAAAAAGAGGTCGCAGTCCAAATCTCCTTCTGAACGCTCATCTAGTGCAGAATCTGGTGAGTAGCTTTCAAAGCTTAGATTACCTATTTACCATCGAATGGAAGAAGTGCAGCACTATTGACATTTACTGACATTTTCTGCTGAAACCAGAGAGAAGCTATAAAAAATCCAAGAAGCACAAGAAGAAAGGCAAGAAGAGACGTCACAAGTCCGTAAGTACAGGAAGCTGCCAAAATCCATTTATTGTTATGTATAATCTAAATGTGCATGTTGTATTTGTATGTGCACTGATGGTTGATGATGACTACCAGGCATCACCAGAGTCTGACAATGAGAAGAAAGGAAGAGAGCGCGATGGAAAGCGTGAAAAGGACCTAGAGAAAGACAAAGAGAACGACAAGTCTCGGGGGAAATCTCGCTCGGACTCTAAACAGAAGTCTCCTAAAAGAAAAGCAGCAAAAGAGGAGGTTGGTTTTCTTTATTATTATATTTTTTTTATTCTTTTATTCCAGCAAACTGAAGTTTCAATGGCTGTTCTTAAAGGTTACCTGGATGTTGAAGTTGATGGAGGTTTAAGTAGTGAAAGTTAACATTGAAAGCATGTTTTGGAACAATTTTGGTTTATTTACTTCAACTCTAATCTGCTGCAACAGTGTTACTATTGCTGTGATAGCATGGTGGCACGTTTCTGGCTACCAGCCCAAAGGCAAACGCTTTAGATGTGGCTGTCAGGTTAGTCTCTTTTAGAGGTCATCGTCTGAAAACTCAGTGACTCACATTCGTTTTTATACCAGTCAAGTTTCATTCCTTGTGTTTGTGTTCAGGGCGGCTGGGATACGTCAGGCAGTGAGCTGAGTGAAGGAGAGCTGGAGAAAAGGAGAAGAACTTTACTGGAACAGCTGGATGCACCTTGATGATCACACCTGTGCAAGCCCACCTATTGTGTTTGTACACTTCTACAAACGGGATTTCCCCCTCCAAGCTCATCTGACTGTTCTGGTCATACCACCCTGGATGGACTGCGAGTTAACACCTTTCTCTGGTATTTATGGGAATGTGCTACACTGAGCTTACACACTTATTTGGTGACTAATTTGATATCAGGAAGCTGATCGTTGGATCAATTGTTAAATGTCAGGTTGTCTTTTTGTTAGCTTGAAGTATTTTTTTAGTTGACTTTAGTTGTACATGTTTTCCATTGCCAATATTTTTTATATTCAATTAAAAGTATATCTTTAATGTCACAGTGACTGTCTTTCACCTGGAAAAGTAGCATGACAACATTATCTTTGGACGTGTCCAAAGATAATGAATGATTTGATTTAAATCCAACTTAACTGGAGCTATATTCACGAGGAATGATCCAAAAATGCTTTAAGTGGGGCATTTGTTAAAACTGATATACTGTAGTGAAATGTAATAAAATACTGTTTCAATGGATTACGTCTGAAATTAGATACTTTAAGGTCAAAGGCAATTGTTCTCATTATTTGTGTAATTTCCTTAAATTCAACTCATAAAAGGGACATTTCACCCCAAAATCAAAAATACATTTTTCCATACCTGTAGTGCTTCTTATCCAGCTAGATTGTTTTGGTGTGAGTTGCTGATTTTTGGGTGAATTGACTGTTTACGTATCTGCACGCTGTTCTACCAGATGTAGGAATAATTAAGTGTTTTATTAATAGCCAACCAATGGGGGGGATTTATCATATTACGTGGAAGACCAGTATTTAATTCAGTTCAATGATGTATAAAATTACACTCAGCTGCCGCTTCATCAGGTACACCGACCCTGCTAAAACAGTCCTCCAATAAATCACTCATGAAGGTTATAATGTTCCATTTTTGAACAAACTGTTAGGTCTTTATTCAACTTTTATGGTCATTTTAGATGCTAGTAAATTGTGAACTGAACATCCAAGGTAGACTTTAATGCGTTAGTGTGTTGCATTAGACTGCATGTATGATTCAAGTACTGCTCTTGATGTAACAAGTCAATAAATGCTAAAAGTCTTACATTTCATCGAGGAATAGACACTTTTACCATGAGATTTTCTTCTGTTAAAAACTGAAAACTACGTTCTGCATTGGTGTTATTGCCCAAGTAATGATGTAATGTATTGAAAGTGCTTAGTTGTCAACCATTACAAAAAGAAAATTCTTAAACAGTTCTATCCTCAATGTAAATAGTTTATTTGATCATATTTGTTGAAAATCTCATCAACTAATTTTGAAAAACAAATCTTGTTATTTTGTAATAAGCACAAACTGCCTAAAATACATTTCTGGTGAAAGAAAACATGCCAGTATTATCCAGTTGGAGGAATTACTATTACAGACAGTGAAGTTGAGAGAAAACGGAGATTAACGGCAGCATGTGCTTCAGTGGAGATAATTACAGGAGGGTGTTTCACTAAGCCACAAAACCAGCTCGTCACAGGTCAAACTTATTGGATACGATGTGTAGGAGTTTAAATCTGTTCAAATGTACCAACACTTCCAAATCAGAACATGTTGTAATTTTTCATAGCTGGTTTAGACGCGCTAGTGACACACCCACAAGCAAATTCAGTGAAAAGTTACGATTTAACACTTGACTGTAGATTCTGGCTGCATTTGGCTTCATTAAATATACAAAAATGGAAACAAAAACTATAAGTTAAAATAACATTCAAGTTGTATACCACAAGGCAATGAAAACTTTTGTTTAAACAATATGTACAATATTAACCCTCTGGTAATGTGAATTAAGTAAGAAAAAACATGGTTTGTAGCAAAATATCTGTACATTTAGGAAACTTGTGTTTTTGCCGTGTTTTTAATGACCATGGACACGCATTGGATGAAAACATAAGCTTAAAGGAATCCTTTCCGTGGTTAAATACTATACATTAAGTGAGTAGACACAGTAGCCTGAAATAATCTGTAAAAACAAAAACGAGATGAAATGCAGAGTTATCTCCAGTTTTGACAATGAGAGCATCCAGCAGAGTTCAGTATCTTTCATACAGTTTCTACGGTTGGTAGAAAATGTATTTGATGTAGCTTTAAAGGCTTGCTTACTCAACAGCGGCTTAAACTTGTTCCCAGAAACCAGACAAATTGCTGTGCTGCTACAGAAAAGCAACATTTTAAATGGACGGTAGAGTTTTGTGAGCAGACATCCTACTTCTATGGATTAAGACCTACAAAGTCAGGCTTGATCAGTTAACCGTAGTACCAACTTATGAAAGAGACGCCAGTGTGCAGAGGCCTGATATACAGTTCACATTAGCCTGGTCTCGTTTTGAAATTACTCTTTTCCGTTCATTCTTCATCATCCTTATACTAACTTGAGTACAAATATAGAGTTTGAATTATTTTCTGATCACCTTCTTCATGCCTGATCATCAGCCCTTTTAGTTGAAAAGCACAGGTTGAGCACACGTTCGTAGAGTAAGAGGAATGGAAAAGCACCGCAATGTACCGAGATACTACAGAGTATCAAACTCAACACTAAAAGATGTAATATTTGTAACCGCTAAAGGGAACACGTCCCATACATTCTACATTTTGTTTCCAAGGAAGCATCTCTTCATGTGACTCCTAAGGCCACCACTAGTCCAGTTTTACACATCTTAAAATTAAAGCCAGGTCCAGTCGTATTGCTTGAAGTGGGGAATATTTAAAAACAGTCATCAGACAAATAGAACACGGCGTGACATTAGCCCGCAAAAATACGGTCAGGCACTTGGCTTGTCAAAGGTTTCTGAATCAACCTTTCTGACACTTTCATCTCAGTCCCATACATGTCCCAGTCCTTCATAGTAAAATGCTGCTACTACACCACAGACATGGAATAACGTGTATTCTTATGTAATATATATATACATACTCATCTCTATGGTTGCTTCAACACTTATCTTTCACGTATCAAACCTCCTGTCTCTCCCTGTCGACGTTATACATTCTCACCATCTTCTGCCCCCCAGCACATGCACTGTTCCCTCATCACATGACCACTTCGCCGTTGTTCACTGGCCGCAGGTTCTGATCATCAAAGCGTCTCCTGACACTCCTCCGCACAGCGTCTGCTCGCCTGTAAGGCTGATTCCTCAAATCTGAGAGGGAAGAAGAGATTGGATTGGGTGGGGGGTGGGGTGGGGGTAAAAGAGCTGTCAGTCATTTTGTCATGGCATTTTGAAGAGCCCACATGCTCGGCGTGCTGGCAGCCTCTTTCTAAAAAAAAAAAAAAAAAAAAAAAAAGCCTTGTGGGTCAGCTGTCTCTGAGTGTTAAGACAGACAGGCCACAGGGGTTTGACTTGCCAGCCTCTGCCAGAAATCTAGAAAACCTTGCATGTGCATCTTCCCCATAAAAAAGGGCGACTAAATTACTGAAAGAGTCACTTTTCTTTTAGCAGACATTCAAGTTTACTGTTAAAGAGGAGAAACCAGACGGAGAGGGTGGTCAACACTGAGTGGACCCTAAATGAAAAGGAAAGTCAAACAGGAAGGGAGGTAATAAAGAGATGCTTGCCAGGTTTGGGACACATCCACCACTACAGGGGTGCTACTGGAGGAGTTCCTTACCCTCGAGTAGACATTGGGAAATTTAGTAATATTATTCTTCTTTAGGGCTAGATGAAGAGAAGACAAAATGAAGGTTAAAAATGGAGAAGGAGGAGGCTGACCAGAGCATGTCAGCCCAACATATTCACACTGGCTTTCGCTAAGAGAGCACTGCAAAGCAAAGTGGCAGCAGGCTGCATGGGAGAAAGGCCAGAGTAAGGTAAGAGCATGAGAGGGGACAGAGCTGGAGGATGTTAACTGGTTCAACTGGCAGGGAGGAGGATCAAAGCTTCTGTAGCTTCTTTTTTTCTGTTATAAACCCAGTCTGCTTTGCAGAGCAGCTACCAGCAGGACACAAGAAGAGCCCATTTCAAACTTCCAGTACAGAGCACTTGTAAACTCAAACAAATATGGCTCCAGGACACAGCAGGATTATGTTCAACAGCATCTTGACCAAAAACCAACCAAAGCATGCGTGCAGCCAGGAAAACACTGATTACCACTGAATTAATTACCAAAAAACAGGTGTAAATCCAGTGAAGCAACCTGGGTGCATGTTAGTAGCACACTCAGCATGCAACTGCAAGTTGACTGCTGCAATGTAAATGATTACTTATATGTGGACATCATGCAGAATATCAGAGAGGCTGCCAGATCACAAAGTCATTTGACAGAGAGGTGACCTGTCAGCAGGAGCAAGCACAGCATCTAGGCTAACTGGGAGAGCAGGGATGAAGCAATTAGCATGCATGAAGCTACATCAGCAGCAGTAATGACGTGATAATGAACACACAAACATTGATTTTTAATTAAAACACACAAAAGCAAGTTATAATGCCACAGTCACTTACACAATCATGACGTTAGTCATACCTGCCATGTAGATGATGACTGAAGCTTATATGTATACTACAACCTACCATGTTGGGTGCTACTGACCAAACCGGAGCATTAAATTAGAATACAATCTGTGATAAACCTTAAAGTATTCGATTCATAGGTCAGTATTTATTTTCAATCCGTCACCACTAGATGGCAGCTCGCAGCTTCACTTTCCTGCTCCATCTCTTGATGAGAAAAAGTACACTCTCCACCAATTTTCCTCTCCTGTCTGCACAGATAAGTGTAACCTTGGAGACAGCTACCTCTGTGACATTATGGTTTGCCATGGTTGATAAATGATGATACAGGAGGGTGTCACATGTCATGCAGGTGGGCAGAGAAAGCTGTTACCCCAACACCAAAGTCATGCTCAGGAGGGAGAAAACCCGTGTGTGTGTGTGTGTGCGTGTGCGTGTGCGTGTGCGTGAGAGAGAGAGTCGGTCTCTCAGGTCCGAAGAGTCGAGGGTGACGGTTAACACAGGAGGGGTGTGAAGAGGCATGCAAGGATGGAGGAGAGAAAGACAAAAGAGAAGAACGTTTTGTTCCAGCAACCTTAAAGAAGAGCGACAGTTCTATAAGCTTAGTAATGGTACTCCTCATTGAGGGCGGGCTCGCAGAAGAACCGAGAGCCACGCTTGGCTGTGCGGGCGGTAAAGGGCACTGTCTTCAGCACTGCATTGAGAACAAGGACAACAGCCAGGACAAGACAAGACAAACACAATATAAGAAAAGCAGACTCCTACAGGGGTTAAGCATTGGTTAGCACTAAGCAAATACCCAACAACAGCATCAGGGGAAGGGGGGCGGAGGGCAAAATGTGTACGAGTTTCTGAAAGTAAATTCTAATAGTTAATGCTCTACTCAAGACAACAAAAAAAAAACAAACAACTTTATATTATATTTATAATAATACCAGCGTTCTTAGTTTTACTATAAACTCTTTTTAGCTGTTTGTTAGAATATAGCGAAGTTGTGAGATTGTCGTTAACAGTGGAAGCATATTTACATTATTCCTGTGGCTAGTGGTGGAAAAAGATAGAGAAACATGAAGTAAAAGTACTAATACCTCAATGTAAAAAAAAAAGAAACAGTACATAAGTATTAACAAAATGTACTCCAATGTATCAAGAATGGTATGCATAAAAAGTGTCATATTATATTCTTGTTAACACTAATGTATTAATATGTAAGTAACATTTTATTGTTGAAGCTGGTTGAGCTGGAGCTGATTATAACTACTTTAGAAAACAACCCAAACAGTAACAATGCATTGTGCTAGCTTATCACACGTTACGTACGTAAAATCTTTTCTTGCAAAGAAATGTGCAACTATTGGACTTATATATCCTAAAAAGGCATAAAGTAGCATTAAAGTGAATTATTATAATATTATATATAAAGTATATATTCCTCCAAACTGTACTTGAGTAAATGTGCTTTAAATTCCCATGGCGAGTTTCATCACCCTTCAGTAAATAGAAGATTTATTTATTCCATTCTGATTAATTCATATTCTATGAGCTAGTCACAACCCGGCGCTGTCTACATACAGATAAGACAAAGACAAAGCAGATAAGATAAGCAATGATCGTCAGACACATTTGAGCTGAACATCACTGGATTAGCATCAGTGCAGCTTTGTACTTGTTAGGTTATACCTTTGGTTCTCAAACTTCTGAATTTTGAAAGAGCCAAAGTCATTGTGTTAGTTGGTTTAGAATCCCTTTTGTTAATGACTGACCGAATAGCACCGGAGAGCGCCTTCATGCAGAGCGCCCTGTATGTGCGAGATTGTGTGGCAAGAGACTGCAACCAGGCCCAGGTGACGTTACCCGTGATGATGTCCTCAATTGCTCCATCTTTGCCTTCATAGACATGGCGGCTGTCTTTCACCTGTTTCCTCCTGAGCTCCTGGATCAGCTCTTGCTGTTGCCGCTTGTTCTTATGAGATGGAGACTGAGAAGGACACACACACACACACACACATCATTTAACATCTTTTAATAAGTCTTACTCTCAGTCTAATCTACAAAGGATTCTCCCACCTGCAATTTCTTTTAGCTCAAATATGCCTTTGCTTCACAAATCCCTTTACTCTGTAAGTTTGTGCATGTGTGAGTTAATTGAACCATTTAGGAAGTATGAGCGCTGATCCTGAGTCAATATGAAGTGGCTCAGCAGGGTGTCTGCACTGAAGCAGCTATAACTACACCAACCAGGCAGTCAGTGCTCAGTTAATCCTGTGATCAGGAGTCGGGAGGAAGGGAGGATGAAGCGGGAGGGGTGGAGGGTGGAGGAACTGGCTAACCTTCTGGTCGTTGTGATCCACTTTAGCCTCCTGCCCTATAAAGCAGGCGGGAGGGTATAGGGAGGGAGGGGATGAGGAAAAAACAGTTTGGGGGTGACTTACCTTCTGGTCTTCCTCCATCATGGCCTCCTGTTCTAGAAGTTTTTCCATCATAATCTGCTCCTGTCTCTTTTTATGCTCGTTGTCCTCCTCTGCTTGCTGAGGAGATTACATTCACATGCACAAACAGTTATACAGTATTATAAATATACTGCTCTGTTTACCAAAGAGAAAACTGTGCCGTTATTATGATGTAAGAAGTGCTCATTTTAAAAACTTTCAGTAGTTTTCTGTGGTGCTGTAGTACATAATTCTTTAAATTAGCTCATTTATTTGTAAAATTCTTAAACTTTTAAATTAGCTTTGGTATAGAAGAAAACACTGTGCTGTAGTGATAACACCAGATGTGTGCTCACACACTGTCATGAACATATCCAGACCACGTCATACACACAACGCCCATGAGCATTTCAAACCATCATCGTATCCCCACACGCTGTCATGACTTCAAGGGGAACTCGACCGATTCTACACATCACAGTCTGTTTACAGGTTTTGGGGACCACTACTGCATAATGAGAAAAGGGTTGTATAAAGGCTTTTGTGGCTCCAGAGGGAGCTGCGAGAAGACAAGAAAATAGCCTCAAGTAATGTGACTTGAGTCCGCGCTGGTTGGGGCTGAAGACTACAAGTTTGAAAAATCTGGGGGTGTGGAGTTAGAAAGAAGTGAGCTTACCAGTCCTCTGTAGCCCGCTCCTTACCTCTGCTTGAGGCTAGAGGCACGAGGCCACATTAGCCGCTACTAGCATAACACTTTCGCTGGTCCAGTTGCATTGTGGGTAATATAGGCACCAGGATTTGACAAGGAAGAAGAATGTGTGGAATAAAAAAAAGACGATATCTCTGGTTCTGCTTAATTGATTTTGATCTCTTTTTGTGCATCGGGAGTTCGATGTTACAGAAGTGCAATGCTAAATCCGACCGGCTGGCGAGGTGTGTTTTTTTCGACTGGTTTTGTGCAATTGTGCGAGAGATGATTATCCAACTCACCCTGTAAGCCTTCACAAATCGCACAAACACAGGGAAGAAGACGGAGGGCGGCGTTGTTTTGGAGTTCTCCCCGAAGAACTTCACCGCCTCGTCAAAGGCATCCTTTCAAAAGGCAGAATGCAGACTTACTTAGGGTTTTAAATGAAGTAGTCTAAATGTTTTCTGTCACCTTCAACAGAGTTAACAAAAAAACAAGCCACAACGGCAATTACAAAGCGAGGCGTGCTCATGTTACCTGTGCAATCTTTGCATCGTCCTGCAGCTTCTTCAGCTTGCTGTCATTGTGTGCGATGAAGTCCTTGAGCATGGTGTTGTGGCCGTGCATGCTGTACTCTCTTTTGGTCAGCTCCATGCCTCTGTGCAGCTCCTTAACATCCAGCAGGACGTTGTCCAACGACACTGTGAACACGAGCAGGCGTATGAGTGCCCGTCCAAATCCCAAGCTGAACTTTAAAAAAGGAAAACAAGAATGCGTGGCACAGCAAGTTAACTTGAAACAAACACATTTGCACTGTACGACTCACCTGCTGCAGCTTTCTCCACGTAGTGCAGCTCGTTGTAGAAGAGAGAAACTTGTGCATATTTCTCCTTTACCACATTGGCTATGTAGTGTAACAACGTCATCTTACGGTCCGTCGACTTGGTATCAAGTAGCTGCAAAGAAAATAAAAGAGGACCTTTAGAAAACATTTGAAAAGAAGCAGCGGAAGGTTTTAAAGGGAGATGGAGGCAACTTACCAAGTCTAAACTTTGCAGCTTGAATCCGTACACCGCTCCTCTTTTGCTGCTGTTCATGTAGTTTCCAAGTGCCAAGATAATCTGACCAACAGGAAGAAAGAAATGTGAAAAAGGAAACCATGCATTTATTTAACATTATGTTCAGTCCAGACACAAATTATTCAATTACCTCTAGTATTTTCTTTAGCTTCTGTGATGACTTGATGGACACCGATGCTGCGATGACTGCATGAAGTTGCTGTGGGGAAACAGAGCACGTTATGAGAAGATGTTGAAATCATTGCAGCATGGTCACATCACAGATAGACCGCTTCTAAATCGTTTCCTGTCCTTTAGTCTTTCGAAATGTAGAATCCGACACAAAAGAGATCCTAGTCCTCACCGGTGTGAGCATCTGCACGCTCTCACAGAAGTTTCCGATGAAGGCCATGATGGTCATCTTCTGCATGAGCCGCTCGATTTTACTGAACTGCATCATGAAGCGGTCCTCGTCTGTCAGGCTCTCCAGCGGCTTGCGCTCCTTCTCAAACTGCCGCAGGTTTTTAATCTCATTCTCCGTGGGCTGGAAGCGCATCAGACACTCCACAAAGTCCACCGGCAAAGTTCGTAGGTCAAATCTGAAAGACGGGGAGACACAGGAGGGAAGAGATGCACAAGATATTACATACTGGAAACCCAAAGTAAAAGACACAGAACATTTGACTATGACAAGACATCAAATTTTAAACAAACAGGAAAGCTATCAATAATTTGAAGACTTTCACTTGTTAAGGCTTTTATAGTAAACAATCATACATTCACTTAGAAATTGCAGGTAACAACATTAATCTAAAACTGAATTTTTAACTGAAAACACTTGTCGTTACATACATAGTATATTCAAAACAATGTCTCATTCAGGAAAAGTACTACATGCAGAGAAATCATGGAACTCCAAAAGGATTTGGATCTTACATCTGAATCGCCTTGCAGATCTCCTCAGGAGTCTTGCCCACTTTCCTCAGTGTGATGGCCAGGTTCTTTGCTCTGTTAGAGTCCAGTAGCGTCACCTTGTTGGGCCCCTTGTGGATGACCTTCTGCTTGCTCATCGTGAGGTCGATTGCCGGGCCCTGGGCTTTCGTCTTGAACATCTCCTCGAACTCGTCCACGTTCAGGTCCTTAAAGACAACAAACAAATCAGTTAACGTTTCCTTGTCATGGAAATGAGGCCAGAAATGCTTGCTAACAGAGAGAAGAATCTCACTTCAAGGATCCTCTCATCATCAATCTCGTTGAAAACGGTCCCGTTGATCTGGTTTGGTTTCAGGGCCACCCAGTTGAAGACAGGCAACCGGAACTTTGTCTTGATGGGTTTCTTGATCTTAACAGCTACACAGGACACAGACGAGTTAGCACAGCGTCCCTATCTACTATCAGAGTGCACCACATACATTCACACACATGCAGGTGAAAGGGTGATGACACACTTGGATATCTCTGTCTTATCTCTTAAAACATACAGTCCTACTTTAAGTTGATCAGTTTTTTGATTTACTTTGACAAAATGCTTCCTTCCTTCCTTTAAAGTCAAGTAAAAGGACACTTGGTTATTCTTCAAGCAGAGTGAAGCCTTTTAGCCTCTGGCAGGAGAGTAAGGCTAAAGTGTATACCTGTACAGTAAATGAGGTGAGGATTTCCTGCCTGACCTGGTGACAAACACAGATTACAGCTATTTGTGGTCACCTGGGCTGATTCAGTGAAGCTGAGCATTGGGGGGGGGGTGCCGGAAAGATAAAGCTGTCATAGGAAAGGTAAAACAGCATTGCAGCTCTGCATACTGCTTATCACATCTGCGTGCCACGGCAGGTCATTGTGTCTCACCATGCAACCAACACTTTGAGATGTGACAATACTTAATTCATACAAACACGCACAAACAAAACTACAACAAGGTGGGAAGGTAAACCATGCAGAATTTTGAAATTTGGTATTTTCTTTGTTGTTTAAAATCATCTAAATGTTTCACAGAAAGTCTTACTGCAAGAGAAAAAACAGCAGAACTATAAAAGTCAGAGTTCACATGTTTTTGGTGGTTTTATATGTTGCAAAAAGAAATAAAAAGAAAATATGTTTGAGACTTGAATTACACAAATGGGACACGATCCTGTGTTTTCTACTGGGATTCAGAGACTGAAAATACCATTTTCAAAAGTTGTGATAGAGGGAGGGAAAAGTGAGGAGGACAAAACACCCAACATGACAAGCAGAACCTACAGAAAAGTTTGATGGGTCCCTCTGGTTGGCAGAAAAAGAAACAATCCAAAGACAAATCATTTAGAAATGGAGTTACAAAGGAAGCTTACACATCCACATCTCAAAACACACACGGTACAGTAAAGGGTCTATGCTTTTTCCACTGTTTACTGACTTGTGTAACCAACAAAAGTGGCATCGCTGTATTTTCTGACTCAAAGGTTTCAAGCTTCTCAGGGAGACCGTTCTTCACTAAACGTTTAGCTTACACATACACCCGCCTTGTTACTTATCAGTACTCGTGTGAGTTTGGTAGGTTAAGTTTCAGACACAAAAACTGTTAACTCAACACAATGGGATACCTTAGTTCAAACTGTCTTTAAATATATATATAAATGACAGCATTTGGGAAGATACTGTATGGTCTAGTCGCTGTTAAAATCTAAATTATTTGATCACTTTTCAGCATTTTCAACAAGATAATATTCTATCCGTCAAATTAGCATTGTACTCTTTTGTTCGACCAACCAATACACCTTTGACAAACACACAAATACAGATTTAGACTAACTTTGAGTGACAAGCCATAGCCAGTCAGTAGCTAACTAAACACTGTTCAGCACACACATGCAGCTGCTTCACAGTAAAAGCTTTTCAGCAGCACCTCTTGCCTCGAGCCTATGCTTTCATCACATTCGCAGCAACTGGAAGTCTTTTACTGTGAAGCTGCTGCAGTAAGTGTTAAGGTGGCATTAACGTTAAACGTTTACAGTGGAGGAAAGTAGTTGGAATACAGGATTACTGGATTTCCTTATAGCTCTGACAAAGCAGGCAAAGGTGCAGCAGGATAATTATCTGTTGTACTGATATTGCAGCTCTTAATGATGTGTTTATTGTGGAAATTTCTATTGTAATGTCCTTAAATGTGTAGAATAAGTACCACTATGATATATCGACATCAGCAGAGAAGTCCAGGTCACAAAAGAAGTCGCTGTTTTGCCAGAAGTCCTACACGTTATGATATATAAACTGCTATGCCCATTAGGGTCATTTTTCGTCACATTACTCATATATAGACACAAACATGCCTTTATCTTTATTATTATTTGTTCCATCAGAGGACCTTACCTGCTAACCCAGAGTTCATGATGACAGTGGGAGTCCCACACCCGGGCAGTGGGGGGGCTGCAGGAGGAGGCGGAGGAGGCATAGGTGCCGAGACTGGCCCTGGGGGAGGAGGCGGGAGGAGGAGGGGGAGGCGGTGGAGGTGGGGGAGCGGCTGCTGCAGGAAGGGCCGACGATGGTCCGTTTGACACTGGGGGAGAGGAGAAACGGAAGGGTAAACAACCAACCATGTGTCCTGAGCTCCACATCTGTAGATCTCTAATGCTGACGTTTGAAAATTTCAGCTATTGGAGAGTGTTTAGCAACTGTAACCAAGTTTCATTTTAAATTGTTTAAATTAACTACTGGATACTAAACTGCTACAGGTCTGGCAGTCATTTTTGTATCCAGCTCAATGCTTAGAATAATTTTTTTATTTTTTAAAATCAGACATGCATAATGAGTATATTCTCCCCTCTTATTCCATTTCACGATTAACAACCTAATATTAAACCTACATGTGCCGTTCACCGGCAGTGGAGGGGGTGGGGGAGGGGGGGGTGGCGGCGCAAGGGTGCTCGCTACGCCTCCCACATGGTTTGGACTGACAGCTGCACCGTTTCCTCTGAAAGCGGAACCCGGCAAGCCCTCCACATGGCTGCCCGGTGGTGAGGGCAGGATGGAGATGTCTCCGTCTCCCTTCTTGTGGATCTTGATGGTGCCTTGTTTCTCCAGTTCGTGGATCTTCTTCTCCAGGTTACTCTGTCGCTGGATGGCCTCATCCTTCTCCTTCAACGTCTGCCGCAGTGAGTGTACCTGCGAGCTGGTGTCTTTGTAGGCTTCCTGTGTGGGAGTTAAGATTTGTAAAAACGTACGAGGAACCATCAAACTTCAAGAGATTTCCAAAGTTTGGCAGCAGAAAAAAAATGATATTATGTACTAATTTAAAACCAGGAAATGAGAAATCATTCACTATTACAATAATTATACAGATTACTTCGTGGTACTGTTGTAAATGTGTGTTGTGGTGATACAAATATCCCTTGTTTTTCCATAAGTAATTTCTAATTATATCGTTTTTATATTTCTCCTTTTATAAAAGGCCTGAGTTCATTTTTAACAGTTGGGGGAAACCGTTGTGTTTCTATGTAGTGGGCATGAGTGCTTAAATGTCAACTTGAAAGATGAATGTGAATGCGTGCGAGTCTGACCCTGATGGATTCAAGGTCCTTGTTCCTTTGCATCAGCTGCTTCTCCAGCTCCACGATCTTTGACATGGCCTCATTCTCCATGTCCTGCAGCTTCTCTGTCATCTATAAAAGGACAAAAGCCAGGAGGAAAAGGTCACACTGTGAAGTGAACTCATTGCCATGACAACATGCAACTCAGTCGGTCAAGAAAGAGATCTAGTAAGACACTGATGTAAGGCATTTAACTTGTTTTTCTGGATTAAAACCAATTGTGAAGATTTAAAAGTTATGAATGTTACAAAAAGTGTACATTTGTGTGTCCGTATATAAAGTGCCCTCACAGTATTTTTTTGGTGGCTGACAGTTAAAGGAAAGCATGAGAACATAAATTCCATGGTGAGAGGGCACAATACGTAGCCTTTTGCGAGAAAAGATAGATGAGACGGAGTCAGTTTTGTGGATTTTCAGAGAATAAAATCAACAATCGAGGTTTCTCACATGCGACATGTTCTCCTCCAGCTCCTCCACGCGCTCCAGGGCAGCGTTTTTGGTCTCGGCATCCTCCAGAAGGGCTCCCACATCAAACACATTATCTAAATAGGCCTGGATCTGAACCTGCAGCTTGTCGCTCTCTGTATGTTTTAGTTTCTGGAAAACATGCAGACAGAAAGAGATACCATGATGATAGAAGCGAGGCAGTTAGGGAGCGAGGTTTTTATTTTTTTCAGTTCACTGCACGAGGCCGGCATCTCATACTCCTGAGGCCAGCATTGAAATCACCTATGCAGCAAGGCAGGATTTACAGAACAGACCGATTTTTTCTGAAGTAATGGAAAAGACATTACGGACTGCTTTTCTGTGGTTGCTATCTCAGGGGTGCTGTAATAACAACCTAGGCTCCGGACTGAGCTAAATATTAAGAGTGGCAGTGTTTAGTCCGGCCATTTTTCCTGAAAGATTATGTCTCAACTCACATCTAAGTAGTCGTCCAGACACAGCTTGGTGAAGTCAAACTGTAGATGAACCCTGAAGTTCATGTCCTCGACCGAGTGCACGACTATGTTGATGAACTGCATACAGGCAACCTAGGGGGGAAAAAACCCCAGAAAAAAAGTTAGTGAACGAGGATCCGACATCATTAACAGTATGCTTTCTCAATGTTTTTAAACCCTGCATATAATATACTCCATGAGATCCAAACAAACTGCTGACAATGCACGGTGAAAATGTGTTATCAGACACATTTAAAAAACAGGTTTGAGATTTTTGTACAACAGCCTGGTATTAAATGGTTTTATGCTCATTGTTACATCTATTTACTTTTAATACAGCTTCCACTGAAATTGTGTGTATAAATCCTCCTTGTTGCGCTTGCTTGACTGGCAGAGTAGCTTATCTGGCAGATTAAAAGGATCCGGGGGAAAAAAAACAAATTAACAAAATCAGCCAGTTCAACTCCATCAGCTGCCTTATGGGAGCCTGCATAAACGGATCAAGAGGGATCTCTTCACAGTGTCTAATGTACACACACACACACTTCTCAGCCTGACACTGGCTTAATGAACTTCTGGTAAGAAGCTCAGTTGTCTCGGAGTGACATGGCAGCTTTGACAAAGTCTGCTTGCTTTAGTGCTGCTGTCACACGACTGCCTGCAGAGGGACTGTGGGCGGAGGTGTCCTATTCAAACACAGCATCTGTTGATTTTCAATCACACGCACAGACAGTATTTGCCTCACATCAATTAAGACACTTCGATGGACACACGCACTGGATCAAGTCATGTCAAAGTTGGCCCTTTCTGCACACTGTCATTTATTCTTATCTGCCAGGGCTAATTAGCACCACTCGGTCTTGAAATGACAGACTTGACAAGGGTCCCTTGCTTAGGGCCACTCCAGTTCTATGTACTGCACCCACACATCTGTAGTTTGTGCTGTGATGAGAAAAATTACAGGGCTCGCACGAAGACTGATAGCCCTGTGAAAGTGTATCGTCAAACTGGAAGCAACATTGGTCCCTTCTTTGGAGTTATTTCTGAGTTTGGACAAACATATGAGGACACATGAGCAGCAGGGTTAAAAATATTCAAAACATCTATATTTCTAATCAGCTGAGAACTATGACCTGGACCTTTGAAGCTCTGTGTGCACCTGTCTAACCCAGAGATTACAGTTAGTCCTAATCTGCCTCTAAACGCTTGACAGCGACGAGAGAGAAACAGCATTCACTCACGGCTGCTTCAGCTCGAAAAGCTTCACGAGCCATAAGTGGGTTTGCCTGGTGAGGCAGGATTTTCGAGGGATTGCAGTGCGATCAATAAATCATTAGGAGTGTGTGTGTGCGTGCGTGTGCGAACATACCATGAAGTCGATGTTGTTGTCCTCGTTCTTGAAATACTCCATTAGCCTCTCAAACCGCTGCGTCTCCATACACACCTGCAAAACAAACCACATCTCACTTATTGTGTTTATTGGAGTTTAGGTGTAGAGAGCGACCCACAGTGATTTATGCAGTCAATCAGTGATTTGCATAAATGACACCACCTCCTCATGATTCACACAAACCATGGAATGGTGCTGCCTGAGACAAAAAAACCAAAAAAAAACATTCCTGACTTCATCTTGAATTTCTGTGTTGCTAAAACAGTGACACTAGAAATGAATGCTTGCACTGTTACCTCATGAACCCCTTTAACCACACATTTCAATAAATATCACCATTAAACCAGAGGTTATCAACAGTATTTGGTGAAGATAAACAGTCAATGACTTTGGTTAGATAAATATTATAAATCAGCTATTCATGAATTGCTGCTGAATGATTGTATGATTTTACAGGAAGCCCCCTGATGTACAGTGCATCTGTGTTCAATATTTTTTGTGGTACATCTTTTTACAGCATACTTTAGCTTTTTTAGTCCGGCCAGTAAAGATTATTTAAACTAGAATTTGGAAGACAAAAGAAGAGAGACAGAGAGATAGAAAAACAGGGAGAGAGAGATGCTCTGCAGTTCAGACAGTTCATCTGGAGGGTAATGAGGGAGATGGAGCATGATAAAGAACTGGGAAGGAAGCGAGGAAGACAGAGGAGGGGTGTGTATCCAAAAACCTCTGAATAATGTTGAGTCTCAGCCTGCGGCCCCGTCATCAAACACAGGATATCAAAGTCATTTAGCAAACTAGATCTAATGACACCCCATTTGAAAGTGTCACTTTTGAACTAAAGACAAAAAATTGACAACCAAAAACAAAGAACAATACAGGAATGTGAGCTTCATGATAGCTTCATGTTAGTGTCATTACAGTGTAGGGAGCACTATCATGACACTCACCTTTATCTCATTAGATGAGCTACAGTCTCCCTGAGCCTAATTCTCCTACTAATGCTAATGCCACTGAGAGCAACACTCAATATTTCATTCAGGGGTGTAAATATTGCATTAACTGCAGTCGGCCCATTTTTGCGGGAGGTATTCTACAAAATGGGGCTGCTGTTAGCGCCCTCTCCATCATAAACCTCCCACTCTCTGCTCCAGCAGCCAGAATACCTCTTCCAGACAGGCAAGGGTCAGGCAAGGCTGTCTGTTGCATCTTTCTCTCTGCTATTCTGAGCTTTGATGTGTCTGCCAAATCCAGTTAGCACACACGTAACTGTTTTCTTTCGGAGGTTGAGTTGGTCCCTCCTGTGTTATGCAGCTAAATCGCTGTCTGTAATCCGTGGACAAGGAGCTCGTTCCTAGATGCTATCCCTTTGCATTAATAAGGAATCTGCCGGGAGAACATTCCTCCAGGGCTGAGTCACTGTTTGAAAATTGCACAGTTGAAAATGTAATGACATATTCGTCTCCTCAGACCCCACATTCCCTCTCCGTGCAGCTCGTACCTCCTTAAAGTTGTCGAACGCAGAGAGAATTATTTCGTGGCCTCCTCTCACGAGACAAACTGCCGCCAGGAGCTCCAAAACCAGAGCTTTAGTTCTGTAAAAGAGAGAAAATAAAGGCAGGACTGGTTAGTAAATGACAAGTATCAGTGCTGCAGCAAACCTGTACTTGTACGGAAAACAGTGCAACTTAAGATCCTGCCAATGCTGAAACCTCTGTGTAGACTGGATCTACATGGCAATTACAGTCTTTATTGCAATTAATGTCTTTTTTAGTTTATCTATCTTTGTAAGTATTAATCAACAACTTCATAAAGATCTATTATGCTGCTGACATGTCAAGGATATGAGGTCTACCTTAAATAACTCCCAGAAAAAAGTTTTGCTGCCTGAGAGAAAATAAATAAATAAAACAAAACATAAAAGGGCTCTACATTTTCATCTTAATTCACTGGATTAAAAGGCAGGTATAAAAAATGAATACTTCAGGCCTTATCCCTGTGTGTCATTATGTTTATGTCCTGTAAATTTCTCTAATCACTGAGCAATCAGGCCTGTCGAAGCAGTAGGAACGCCAATA